>CM065466.1:29284057-30484057 GCA_032872475.1 Leptopilina myrica (nomen nudum) | reverse complement strand
CGTCTCGATTGATCCTATTTAACCTTTAATAAGTCGACAGAATAATCGACAAGGATTTGTATGATTGGCATATCGATTCTGAAAAAGAAACTTCACTTTACTTTAATTGACCCGATTCAATTCAAATCTGCAAGTAATAAATAATTATTAGTCGATAGTTGAATTCGTTTCGATTAATCGACCATCAACATGCAATTAATTGATAAATTCATTCGATTTTTCTTAATCGACAATCGACTTAACAATCGATTCTACAATCGATTCGATAGTCGATAGTCGATTCTACAATCGATTCGATAGTCAATAATCGATTCTACAATCGATTCAACTATCGATTTTACAATCATTTCAATAATCGATTTTTCCATCGATTTTACGCTTGATTCAATAATCGATTCAATAATCGATTTTGCAATCGATTCTACAATTGATGCAATAATATTTATTTTTATAATTGATAAGAAATTCGATTGATAAAACTAATCGATAATCGATTGAAAAAAACGATTCGACAATCGGCTGAAAAATCGATTCAATAATTGATTGAAAAATGGATGATTGAATCGATTGAAAAATCGAATCTATAATCTATTCAATAATCCACGATCGATTTGATAATCGATAAAATCAACTTTGGAAATCGATACTATCGATGGAATTGATTCAAACAATCGACAGTATTAATTTGAATAATCTTTACAATCAATGTAAATAATCGATAAAATCGAATCGAACAATTGATACAATCGTATCGAATAATCGATAGAATCGATTTAAATATTCCGATAAATAAATTCAATAAGTTCTCTATCGATAAAATTGAGTAGTGATCGAGTAGTGCAACGCGATATAATCGAATAATGTGATTGATAATTAAATTCGATTAATTTGCAGTGTTAAAAGTGAAATATTGATTAATTGTCGAATGAAATTGAAACTTTAATCTTGATATCGATTAATCGATGAGACAAATCGATTGCCTTCTATGTACAACTAGTCGACACCTATATTGATTTGATTGAGCGATTAAATATTTTCATCTGATTGATCGAGCATATAATCGATCGTTATTAAATTACCGATTAAATAAATTGAGAAAGAAGTAAGAAAAAACAAACTGAGGATCGATTTGATTATTATTAAAGGGGGGAAAAAGAGATTAAAAATTTGATTTTAAGATCAGTTGACGTTGACAATTTTTTTTTTTTGCTTTTTTGCTTTTTTGCTCTTCTTGTCTCTCTTACACATACACACTATTATTGAGATAATTTATTTTAATTCGTGCGTTTTAAATCAAGATATGTATCGCGATACTAATGCGTAGTATTATATATACGAGAGGCAGAGAGACATGTATATATATATATAACGTAAATTCATTGGGACCATGACTCAATGAATGTAAATGTATTAATGACGTCATTTGGCTGTCAATAATGTTTGAAGCGAAAGAGCAATAATGGCTAATAGGTTAGTGGCTTTTTGGATACAGAAAATAGCATCCCTAATGATGTTTAATAATAGAATCTCTGAAAATTTATATTGTAATTTTATTACGAGAATTAATTTCTAGTTAATTTTGACACCTCGTTTTCTTCTCATTTTTTATATAATTTTTATAATATATTTTTATATATATTTTTATACATATTTTTATACAACTCTTTTTTTTCTTATTTAATTTTGACAATTATTTTTTTGTAATTGTATACATTTAATAATAAGAAGCAAGTAATTTTTCTTTACAATTGTGATAGACTTAAATAGACTACGATTCCAAAAATAAATATAGATATATACATTTTAGAACGGTAACGCTATTTATAGCTGATGACACTAATCATAGTTGTTACTTAAAAGCTTATGTTCAAAAATTACCTTCCAAAAGTTAATAATAGTGAAAGAATTTAATAACGCTATTAATTACTATTAACGTTATTAATTATGACGCTACGGTAACGCTAACGCTAATTAATTAATAATCCTACTGATGACTATTGACTCTTTTAGCTATTAATAACGCTACTTTTGATTTAAAAATAAATAAATAAAATAAAATAATATTAATAATAATAATAAAAGAATAACAAAAATATTGACAGTAATGACGGTAAAAATATTTATGACGCTATAATGACGCTAATACTAGTTAATTATTTTAAACTCTATTAATTTTTAATAACGCTATTAATAGGGACTGATGATAGTAATGACGGAAAAAATATTTATGGACGCTAGTATTAGTGATAACGCGATGATAACTCAAACGCTAATTAATTATTGAGCGTTAGTGACGGTAACTCAAACGCTAATTAATTATTAAGCGTTAGTGACGGTAACGCAAACGCTAATTAATTATTAAGCGTTAGTGACGGTAACTCTGACGGTAAATACAAGTATTCGGTAAATAGGTATTTTAAAGCATTGGTAGTGAAGGGAGTATGAATGGTGACGGTAACTCTAATACTGACCATAAAACTATGTTTATTTTAATTACTGCCAGCATTACACGGTAACTCCAATAATAACCATAAAACTGGTTGATTTTGTCTACTATTAGTGTTACCGTCACTATTAATACTCCTGTCCCTAACGAATTCTTCTAAAATATCTATTTACTAAAGGCTTGTAATTACTTTTAGCGTTACCGTCACTAGCAATGATACTGACTACTAAATTTTTAAACAATAAAGCAGACTCATGGCGACGGTAACGCTAATAATCATTTTAATTCTAGATAAATTTTTGTAGTAATTTACTATTGTTAGTTACGGTAGTGATGACCGTAATGCTAACGCTAACGCTGACTGTAATTCTGACAGTATGACTGACGGTAACGCTAAGTCTACGGTATGTTAGTATATAAGAAGTATTGACAATGACTGAAGTATAAAAATGTGATGGTAACAATAATAGTTGTCTTTCTAGAAATTTGCTAGTGTTAGTGACAGTAACACTAACGGTAATTACAAATCGCCGGTAAATAGTTATTTTAAAGTCATTTGCACTGACGGTAACTTTAACGATAATTACAAGTCTTCGGTAAATAGTCATTTTAAAAATATTGGCACAGACAGGAGTGTTAATAATGACGGTAACGCTGCCGGTAATTATAAGTCTTTGTCAAATAAATATACATTGAAATTGACGGTATCGCTAATGATAAGCTAAACTCAAGTTAAATTTTTGCCCAAAATGTCAGCACCGTTAGTGACGGTAATTCTACCGGTTAGTGTTACCGTTAGCTTAGCTTATTCTTAATTATAAAAACTTACCAGTTTGAGTATTATTACCAGTACTAGTATCACTAACTTCTAAATCAACTAGCAGACCTAAATTAGCGTCACCTCTATAAAATCAGTGACGGTAACGCTAATTATAATCGAACTCTCTTTACTTACACCTTTCTTCCCCCATTCGATTCTGCATTAAAACGTTCAGTTTTCTTAAAAAAAAAAAAAATTCCTCGGAAATTATGAGACACATTGCGCGCTATTTTAATTTGATTCATCACTATATACTTAATAAAAGAGAATGAGTGATTTGAATTTGTATGCGTTGTAAATCCAACACTTGAGAGGGAGGGAGACTAAAGATTAATGGAATCATGAAATTTTTTTCGCTCGCTTCATTCGAGATTCGTGGAAATAAAATTTTTCTTTGATGGTCAAATATATATATATATATTTAGAGAGAGAGAGAGAGAGAGAGTTGGTAATGTGCGCCTTTTTAATAAGATGATGGTTGAGATCATCGCTTAACGTAATTTAGTTCCCGCGAATGAGATCGTTTGTTTCGCGAGAGGCGCGCACGAAATCGGATCACGGAATCTCTACAATTGCATTCCATTGTGACAATATACTATATATATAAAGAGAGAGAGAGAGAGAGAGAGAAAGAGAGAAACAGCTGTTGTTAATCGGGAACTCCGTCTTTTGTGTGTTTAACCATCAATTCTCCTCCCCCCTCCTTCCCGCTCACTCTCACTCATATTTAGCTCGCTAATTATCGCGCTCAGTTCGCGCTTCATTTAATAAGATCATATTGTATAAATCCGAGAAATATATTTATATATATATATATATATATAAGTGTGTGTGTGTAAAGGATATAAAAATATTTGTCTGGGCGAGGAAGATAGGTGACCTTGACCAACGTCAAAGTTAATTACTTGCTATATTAACCATAAGTATTCAACAATGTCAAATGAGAGTGTAGTTATTTTTATAGAAATTCTTCTCTCTTTTCTTTATTGCATTCATTTTTTTTTTCATTCTTTTCCTTTCGGTGAGGCTTTCTCTCATTATTTCACGCAATTGAGTTTAATTCTCATTTATCATGTGATTTTTAAGCGTACGACTCTTTCACTCTTTTTTTTGTCTTTATCTTCTTCTTCTTCTTCTTCTTCTTCTTCTTCTTCTCTTTGTTTTAAATCGCTAATAATTGTTTAGCGTTACCGACAATAGAAGTATTGATATTTTTTCGAATAGTTTTACTAGATTTATTAGTAAAATAATTATTAGTGTTAGCGTTACCGTCACTATTAATACTGCCAATACTTTCAAAATAACAATTTTTCCGAAAATTTTGCAACTATTTCTAGCGTTACCGTCATCACTATTAATACTGCCAATACTTTCAAAATAACAATTTTTCCGAAAATTTTGCAACTATTTCTAGCGTTACCGTCTTTATTAGTATTACCAATACTTTCAAAATATCGATTTTTCCGAAAATTTGCAACTATTTCTAGCGTGACCGTCTTTATTAGTATTACCAATACTTTCAAAATATCGATTTTTCCGAAAATTTGCAACTATTTCTAGCGTTACCGTCACTATTAATACTGCCAATATTTCTAAAATATCGATTTTTACAAAAAATTTGCAACTATTTCTAGCGTTACCGTCATCACTGTTAATGCTGACAATACTTCTAAAATATCTATTTACCAAAAACTTGCAACTATTTTTAGCGTTACCGTCTCTTGTACTACTGCCAATACTTGCAAAATATCGATTTTTCCGAAAATTTGCCACTATTTTTAGCGTTGCCGCCACTATTAATAATCCAACCAGTGATAATTTTTCTAATGTACGTGTTGACTGAAAACCTATGAATATACCTTTAGCGTTACCGTCATTAACGATGCAGAAAATTTATTTGGAAAAAAACTTGACTGGATTTACGATTACTATTAGCGTTACCGTCATTATATGAATAATCCTAGACCAATGCCAATTCTTCTAATATACTTATTTATTGAAAATCTATTATTACCGTTTAGTGTTACCATCACTAACGATATAAATTTTTTTAGTAAAATTAAGTTGACTTTTGATTATCGCAGATTAGGGTTACCGTCACTATAAATTCTCCTGTAACTTATAATGTTTCTAAAATATCTATTATACAGAAGACTTGTAATTACTGTCAGAGTTACCGTCACTAAGAATGATAAATTATAAAAATTGTTATTTACTTTTGGTGCTTTTTTTTCTTTAGCGTTACTGTTTATTTAATTTCTTTTATTTTTTGTTTTTTACTGTTAGCGTTACCGTCACTAATTTATTACTGGCACAAATTAAATGAATTTCTGTTATTTATTTATTTTTTTAATGCCTTACCGTCAATTATTTTTTCGATTAAATGGAATATATTTTTATTACTTTTAGTATTTTCTCGTCAGCATTATATCGTCACTAATTTTTTACTGGTAATAAATTGAATAAATTTCTGCTATTTCTTTAAAGTGCTAGTTTTATTTAATGAAATTCTTGTATTTTTGTAATTTTTAGTGTTTTTGGTAGTATTAGTGTTAGCGTCACTAATTTTTTTTCAATCAGACTAAATTTCTATTATTATTTTTTTAGTGGTACCGTCGCTAATTTTTTCATTAAAAAATGACTCAATTTTTGTTATTTTTGAGAGTTTTTTTAGTTATCGAATCGTCACTATTGTAAGTTTTGCAATGAAATTTACTAAATTATTGTTATTTTTCTTGTTTTCGCTAGTGGCAGCGTTACCGTCATTAATTTTTTCTATAAAATTGATAATTTCCTATTATTCATTTTCATTAGCGTTACCGTAGTTAATTTCAGCAATGATATTCACTGAATTTCTGTTATTTTTGGTGTTTTTAGCGATAGTGTTACCGTCAGCAATTTTTTCAATGAAAGCTATTGAAGTTTTTTTATTTTTTTTTCGCTAGCGCTACCGTCATTAATTTTTTCAATAAAATTTCTTGATTTAATGTAACTTTTTTCGTTAGCGTTACCGTCGCACCCTTAAAGTCATTCTTAGAGTGGCTTTTTGAAACACTTTTAGGATCACTTTTAACGTTACTATTAGCGTAAGCCCCACTTTTTTAGCGTCAGTGAAATTTTTAATTTTTTTCCTTATAAAAATCCCTCCAATTAAAAAAAAACGAGTGTGACACAAATACAGTAATCAGAATTTTATTATCAAATGAATCAATGAACAATAATAATAATTAGAGAATTTCAATGACAATATTAAAAGTGACAATTAAAAATCAATTATTATTATTAAACACAAAAGAGCATTGTATATAAATAGTGATTACAATTCTTTTTATAATCCTCGCTCTCTTATATAGATATATATTTATATATCGAATGAAAACAACTTCGATAAAACAATAATGTCATAAATGCGCGATTAAATTACATACACGTTAGCAAAAAAAAAAAAAAAAAAAAAAAGAGGAAATAATAATAAGAAGAAGAAAATTCCAGAGCAAAAAAAATAAAATGTGGAAAATTAGGAAAATGCAAATCTCTCTAATACTTTAAGACACTCCTATAGTGGAAATACAATAAATATGGTACAATTAATTAGATAATGAGAAAAAAAATCATAATATATGAGAGAAATTAAGAGATACGTAAATAATAGTTATATTTGAATAATAAAATATTCACAGTATCTCTGAAAAGTTCAAGAACGAATACAATAACAGTAGTATTATCGTCAATCATATTATCAATTAGTATGCAATATGACAAATGCGTTAAAAATCACAAGGCTAGAGTGAAAATTGCTGATTGCAATCTTTAGCAAATTTTATTTTCTATTTTATATTGAAAATCATGGACTTTCTTGACGCTATCACTACCAGAACGCTAACACTATGTTAACATTATTTTTAGTGACGCTGACACTAAAAAAAAACGCTATCTTTAGAAAAACACTAAAATTGTAGTTGACGCTAACACTACAATAAACGCTAAGTTTTGTAGTAACGCTAGCACTAAAATTGTTGTAACGCTAACACTAGAATGACGCTAAAATGATAGTTATACATAATCGCCAGAATGACGCTAAAATTGTAGAAAAGTTAACACTAGAATGACGCTAAATTTTGTACTATCGCTAGCACTAAAATAACGCTAAAATTTTTAAAACGCTAACACTAAAAAGACGCTAAATTTTGGACTAACAGTAACACTAAAATGAGGCTAAAATGGTTTCTAACGCTAACCCTAGAATAACTCTAAATTGTGTAGAAACGTTAACACTAAAAATGGTTCTAACGCTAACACTAGAAGGACGCTAAAATTTTTGTTACATAAACATTAGCATGACGCTAAAATGTCTCTAATATTTTAGGAAAGGTAACACTTGAATGACGCTAAATATTGTAGTAACGCTAGTACGAAAACAACGCTAAAATGGTTCTAACGCTAACACTAGAATGGCGCTAAATTTTGTAGTAACGTTAACACTAAAATAACGCTAAAATGGTTCTAACGCTAACCCTAGAATAACTCTAAATTGTGTAGTAATGTTAACACTCAAATAACGCTAAAATGGTTCTAACGCTAACACTAGAATGATGCTAAATTTTGTGTTGTTACGCTAACGCTAGAAAGACGCTTAATTTTGTAGTTACATTAACGCTAAAATAACGCTAAAATTGTTGTAACGCTATCGCTATAATAACGCTTAAATTGTTCTAACGCTAACACTAGAATGACGCTTAATTTTGTAGTAACGCTAGCACTAAAATTGTTGTAACGCTAACACTAGAATGACGCTAAATATTGTAGGAACGTTAACACTAAAATAACAGTAAAATAATTTTAACGCTAACACTAGAATAACGCTAAATTTTGTAGTTACGCTTACGCAAAAATAATTCTAAAATTGTTGTAACGCTAACACTAGAAAGACGCTAAATTTTGTACTAATACTAACACTAAAATGACGCTGAAATTATAGTTAAATTAACCCAAAATAACGCTAAATTTGTAGCTACGCTAACAATATAATTACCTTAAAATTAGTGACGCTAACGCTATAATTTTAGCGTTAACTATAAAATTTTACTAACAAATAAAATAATTTTATCCTCTAATAAAATAATACCAATAGCAAAAAAAAAAAAAGATAGAAAAACTTTTCTACGAGTAAAATTTTGCAATCAGTATTAAACACACAAACACTAATTAATTAATTAATTGACTCATAAAAATAATAAGCAACCGAAAAAAATTACTAATTAAATGAAGAGTTTACAACAATTGGCAAATATTGCAAAAAAAAAGGTAAACAAACTACATAATGAGACTATTAATTCACGATATTTAATTAGATATTCTTGCGAGAAAAAGAAGAAAATAGTTGTGAAAAATTTCCTCTATAAATTGTAATAATTTTTCTGCTTTGATTTGCAAAAGAAAAAAGAGAAAAAAATTGAAACATTAACGAATTGAATGAGTGTATATGTGAGTGTAAAAATGTTATCAAAACATTTTAATAGGAAATAATGTTTGTTACTTTTACCCAACGAGAAAACGACCACTCCCCCAAAAATACCACGTTTATCAACTCGACGACGTTTATTCGAGGTCGAGACCCCGTTACACGTAGGTCAGTGTTCACTATTCGCGCCACTGGCTTTTAAGCACGTAAATGGGATAGTAAAACAAAACACAGACACACACACATTCATGCAAACACGTTACGTTATACGTTCTTTAGTCGAATGACGTTTTGTCGTGATTAAAATGATATTTAGTCAGGCAATTTTTCTTTTTTTTTTCTTTCTCTCTTTCGAGTATTATTATTATTATTATTATTAACTCTTTCTCTTTCTGTTTCTTCCGTTTTCCTCGCTCATTTTTTTGCCATTCCCGCCAATTTCTTTTTATCTTATCCTCATTCTCCAAACACTCACTTTCGAAGCAAAGTTATGCACTCAAACATCATTCATTATCTAAAGTATTTTCTCTTGCGGAGATTAAAGGGGGAAAAAGAGAAGATTTCATTCATCTGTATCATTGAAAGTTGTACTGTTATTTTTTTCAATGAAATTAACTGGATTTTTGGTCATTTTTGTTGTTCTTTTCCTTAGCGTTACCGTTATTCAATTTTTCAATGAAATATTCTTATTTTTCTTCGTTAGCGTTAGTGACATTATTTTTTTAAAAATTAAACTAACTGAATTTTTGTTATTTTTGGTGTTTTTTTAGTGTTAGCGTTACCGTCATTACTTTTATCAACGAAACTGAAAATTCTCTACAATTTTTATTTTGACGTTACCGTCTTTAATTACTTAATGAAACTGATGAAATTTCTGTTATTTTTGATGTTTTTTAGTGTTAGCGTTTCCGTCACTACTTTTTTCAATAAAATAGAATTAATCACTGTAATTGTTTGTACGACGTTATTGTTATCTTTCGTATTTTTTAGTGTTAGCGTTACCGACACTACTTTTTCCAAAATAATTGAATTGATTCTTATTATTTTTAGTATAATATACTCTCACTAATTTCTTCAGTGAAAGTGACTAAATTTCTGTTATTATTTTCGTTAGCGTTACCGTCACTAATTTTTTCAATGACAATGACTTTATTTCTATTATTTTAGGTGTTTTTTTAGCGTTAACGTGACTGATATTAATATTTTAGCATTAGTGTTACTGTCAATAATTTTTTCGTTAGTATTACCGTCACTAATTTTCACAGGCTCAAATTAAATGAACTTTTGTCTTTTTATAGCGATACCGTCACTCGTTTTATTCAGTGAAATAGACTACAGTAGAAATACATTTCTAGTATTTTTGTAAATTAGCGTTACCATCGTCACTAATTTTTACCAGCTTAAATTAAATAAATTTCTGTTATTTTTTGATGCGATACGGTCATTTATTTTATTCAATGAAATTCACTGTATTTCTAGTATTTTTGTTCATTAGCGTTACCATCGTCACTAATTATTACCGGCTTGAATTAAATGAATTTCGGTTATGTTTTGAAGCGTCACCGTCGTTAATTTTTTCAATAAATTTGACTGAATTCCAATTATTGTTTTCATTAGTGTTACCGATACTAATTTTATGAATGAAACTCACTGAATTTCTCATGTTTTTGGATGTTTTTAGTGTTACCGTTACCGTCACCAATTTTTTTTTAAATTAAATTGAGTTAATCTCTGCAATTTTTTTTATAACATTACCGACATTTTTTTTTCAATGGAACTGACCGAATTCATGTCATGTTTTGGTGTTTTTAGGATTAGCGTTACCGTCATTACTTTTTTCAATAAAACTGAAAATTCTCTACAATTTTTTGTATCATGTTACCATCATTAATTATTTAATGAAACTGATGAAATTTCTGTTATTTTTTGTGTTTTTTAGTGTTAGCGTTACTATCACTACATTTTTCAATGAAATTGAATTAAATTCTGCCATTTTTTCGTCTATGTCACCGTCACTAAGTTTTTTAATGAAGCTGGCTGAATTTCTTTAATTTTCTAGTATTTTTAGCTTGTTTTACCGTCATTAATTTTTTCAATGAAAATTGCCGAATTTTAGTTATTTTTGAGTATTTTTTAGCGTAAGCGTTACTGTCACTAATTTTTCTATTGACAATGACTGAATTTTTATTATTTTCGTGTTTTTTTCGTTAGCGTTACTGTCATTAATTTTTTCCGGCAGAAATTGAATTAAATTCTGTTTTTTTAAATAATGATACCGTTATTCATTTTATTTAATGAAATTGATTGTAATTCTACAAATTTTTTTTTTGTGTTGGCATTATTGTTATTGTCACTAATTTTTACCGTCTTTCGTTACCAGTAGCCTTACCGCTACTAATTTTTTTTATTAAATGGATTAAATTTCAATACAATTTTTTTCAACATTAGCGTTACCGTCAATAATTTTTTCGTTAGTGTTACCGTCACTAATTTTCTACCGGCTTAAATTGAATGAATTTTTGTTATTCTTTGTAGCGATACCGTCACTAATTTTTTTAAATGAAATTGACTGTATTTTTAATATTTTCATTAATTAGCGTTACCGTCACTAATTTTTTACCTGCTCAAATTGAATAAATTTTTGTTTCTAGTTGAACCGATACCGTCGCTAATTAAATTCAATAAAATTTACTGTATTTCTAATATTTTTTTTTTATTAATTAGCGTTACCGTCACTAATTTTATTGTATGAACTTGACTGTAGTTCTAATATTTTTTTATTAATTAGCGTTACCGTCGTCACTAATTTTTTACGGTCTCGAATGAATTTCTTATATTTTTTGAAACGTTACCGTCACTAATTTTATTCTATTAAATTGACTGTATTTCTAATATTTTTCTTAATTAGCGTTACCGTCCATAATTTTTTCAATGAAATAAATAAGAGACAAAATGGGGTAAAAGTGGGACAGAGAATAATAAATAAAAAATTGGATTGAAAAAAACCCCCGAATAACTTACTGACGTTAATATTTCTAGAAAAATACAAAGACGGGGTAAAATGGTCAGAATGGGTCAAAAAGACACGAAGGTGGGGTAAAATGACACCTATTTCTTACAAAAGAAAAATTCTCATTTCTTTATACAAAGAATTACAAGAATCGCAAATTCATCGAATTCTAAAATGCAAAAAAAATAAAGAAAATAAAAAATTAAAAAAAAATGGCAAACGATAGCAAGAAATACACTTTACCTCGGGCAATTTTACATTTAAAGATCTTATCACAAAATTGTGCATTTAGTTCGTTACATTGAAGAGCTGCAGACACTCATTTCATTCTAGAGTCTTTCCACAGCTGCACTTTTCGTGACCTTAATTAAACATCCTTGTCAGTATATAGAAGTCACTGATTCAAACGTTTTCTATGGATCCATAAATTTTCAAGTGGTTCCTGACTCATCTATAAACATACATTCACAAATATGTCTATATATATATATATATATATATATATAAATGAAAAAAAAATCTAGGGTAAATTGCACACACGAATACAATCAATTTTATTAATCTATAATATTTCTCTAGAATAATAATTGATCAATATTTATTTTTATAACCGATCCATATATTAATTTTTTTTATCACGAAAATAATAATTATTATCAATTTCAAAAAATAATTATTTTCAGTTTTGACCTAATTTTCAAAAATAGATTTTTATATGTTTTGACCTAAATTTTAGGTCATATGAATATTAACTTGTGAATTTGACCTTAATTTCGCAGTTTTCTTCTGTTTTGACCTAAATCAGTAGGTCACAATTTCAACATAAATTTGTGAATTTGACCTAATTTTTGCATTTCAATTTGTTTTGACCTGAACTTGTAGGTCACTTTTGAAAATTTTTTTTTTATTGTGACCTATAAATTCCGGCCAAAACACATTGAAATGTAAAAATTGGGTTTAATTCGCAAATTTATGTTGAAATTATGACCTACTGATTTAGGTCAAAACACAAGAAAACTGAAAAAATTGGGATCAAATTTAGGTAAAAATGGCAAAATTAAACCTGGTGAAATAACATATCTAAGTTTGACCTAATTTCCCAAGGTATTTTTTTGCCATTTTGACCTAAATTTGCACATTACCCCGTTAATATAAAAAAAATGGGGTAAAATGGAACATTATATTTTTAAATATAAAAAGGAAAAAATAAACTATGTAATTGAGTGAAAAAAAGAAGAAGCTTGAAAAAATGAAAATAGTGTCACATTACCCCGTTAAGATTAAAAAAATGGGGTAAAATGGAACATTGTATGTTAAAATCTAATAATTAAAAAAATAAACTATGTAATTTAGTGAAAAAAAGAAGAAGCTTGAAAAAAATGAAAATAGTGTCACATTACCCCGATAATATAAAAAATGAGGTAAAATGGAATATTGTATTTTTAAATATTAAAAAAAAATTTTAACTATCTAATTTAGTGGAAAAAAAGAAGTAGAGGAAAAAACTAAAAATAAGTGCGTGACACATTACCCCGTTTATGTAAATTTATACTACATAAAAAAAATTGTGTTTATAGTAAAATAATAAAAAAAATAACATTAGTCGATATAAATTTAGGGAAAAAATTATAAATTTAATGAGGAATGTGATTTTTAAATTTTAGGTCAAAAAGAATCAATTGACAAATATGAATTTCCCATTTAGGTCAAGTCTAATAAAACTTTAGGTCAAAGGTAACAAATTTTAGAGTTCGAATGTATTTTTTCAATTTTAGGTCAAAAATGGTCTATACACTAAAAAAAACTTCATATTTAGGTCACATGTAACAAAATTTCGGTCAGAAGTTCTAATTTCTATAATTTGACAGTATTTTTATAATTTTAGGTCAAAATTGGTCAATTTCATTAAGAAACATCATATACAGGTCAAATGTAACAAAATTTTAGGTCAAAAATGATTTATACATAAAAAAAACTTCATATTTATGTCCAACGTAACAAAATTTTAGGTCAAAAATTGAATTTTAGAATTTTAAATGTTTTAAATTTTTATTTTAATTTAAATTTATAATAAACTGATTTTTTGATTTAGGTCAAATATCAGAGGTTAATACAGGAATTAAACATAAGATTTAGATCAAAATAGAGATAACAGTCAACTTTGAAAATTATAGGTCAAATATAACAAAATTTTATACTTTTCATTTATTTATGAAATTTTAGATCAAGAATGATTTATAAACAAAAAAAACTTCATATTTAGGTTAAATGTAACAAAATTTTAGGTCAAAAATGAAATTTTATAAATTTAAATGTATTTTTAAAATTTTAATTTTATAATAAACTGATTTTTTGATTTAGGTCAAATATCAGAGGTTAATACAGGAATTAAACATAAGATTTAGGTCAAAATAGAGATAAAAGTCAACTTTGAAAATTATAGGTCAAATATAACAAAATTTTATACTTTGCATTTATTTATGAAATTTTAGATCAAGAATGATTTATAAACAAAAAAAACTTCATATTTAGGTTAAATGTAACAAAATTTTAGGTCAAAAATGAAATTTTTGAGTTTTAAATGTTTTAAATTTTAATTTTAATTTCAATTTATAATAAACTGATTTTTTGATTTAGGTCAAATATCAGAGGTTAATACAGGAATTAAACATAAGATTTAGGTCAAAATAGAGATAAAAGTCAACTTTGAAAATTATAGGTCAAATATAATAAATTTTAAAATTTGAATTTATTTAGGAAATTTTAGGTCAAGAATGATTTATACACAAAAAAAACTTCATATTTAGGTTAAATGTAACAAAATTTTAGGTCAAAAATGAAATTTTTGAATTTTAAATGTTTTAAATTTAAATTTAAAATTTGTAATAAACTGATTTCTGAAGTTAGGTCAAATATCACAGGTTAATACAGGAATTAAACATAAGATTTAGGTCAAAATAGAGATAAAAGTCAACTTTGAAAATTATAGGTCAAATATAATAAATTCTAAAATTTGAATTTATTTATGAAATTTTAGTTTAACAATGATTTTTACACAGCAAAACTTTACATTTAGGTCAAATGTAACAAAATTTTAGGTCAAAAATTAAATTTTATAAATTCAAGCGTATTTTTAAAATTTTAATTTTAAATAAACTGATTGTTTAATTTAGGTCAAATATCAGAGGTTAATATGCAAATTTAACATAAGATTTAGGTCAAAATGGAGGTAAAAGTCAACTTTGAAAATTGTAGGTCAAATTTAACAAAATTTTAGAATTTGAATTTATTTATGAAATTTTAGGTCGAGAATGATTTATAAACAAAAAAAACTTCAAATTTAGGTCAAATATAATAAAATTTTACGTAAAATGCAACAAATTCTATTATTTGAACGTATTTTTTGAATTTTAGCTCGAAAAATTGTCTATACACCAAAAAAAACTTCATATTTAGATCAAATGTAACAAATTTTGTCAGAAATTACAAAATTTTGTATTCAAAAGTATTTTTTTAATTTCATTGTCAAAAAAAATGAATTGACTAACACAAACTTTTTTCCTTAGGTCAAATCTAACAAATTTTTTCTGTCAAATGTTACAAATTGTATAATTTAAATTTATTTTTTGAATTTTAGGTCAAAAATAGTCTATAGACTAATATAAACTTCGTATTTAGGTCATATCTAAGAAAATTTTAGGTCTAAACATAAATTCTAGAATTTGTACATTTTTTAAAATTTTTGGTCAATTCATAATTCATTAATTTTTCATTTATTGTTTAATAACAATCGAGTAAATTAATTTCTACTAGAATTCGCTTTGGAAGAAATAATCTTTCGGATCTAAAATTGACCTAAAAATGATAAAATACGAATTAAAAACAATTTTACAGTCGAAAATGTAATTATTTAATTTAAAAAGTCAATTGTCGAGAAGTGCCTTAATATTTTAGGTCAAAAGTAGAAAGCTGAATGTTTCTGTATATTTTTCAGGTCAATTAGCGAAAATAGATTTAGAAAATTTACTGCAACATAAATTAATAGCTAAAATTTTTAATTTTTAGTTTAATTGATTAAATTTACATTAAAATTTTAGGTCAAAAATTGTTGATAGACTAATAAAAACTTCGTATTTAGGTCAAATCGAAGGAAAATTTAAGGTCGAATGCTAAATTCTAATTTTTGAACGTATTTTTTTTTTTTTTGAATTTTATGTCAATTGGTTAATATAAATTTTGTGTTTAGGTCAAATCTAATATTTTTATATTGTGACCTACAAAATTTTGAGGTCTTAAGCTTAAATATCGAATAATATTATAATTATTAATAATTATTTATCGTAATTTTTAAATTTTATATCAAAAGGGTGAATGAACTAAAAAAATTTAATATTTAGATGAAATCTTACAAAATTTTAGGTTAAAATAATATTTTAAAAAAATGAAATTTTTAAGAGAGAGAGAGGGGGGGGGAGAATGTTAATTTCGCTGTTTTATTTGTCACGTTCTTCTTAATTCACAAAAAAAAAGTTTTATAGAGAGAAAAAAAATTGCTCATGCCTGATAAATTATTTATTCAGAGACATAAAATTTTCTTTCAACTCTTTTCTCTCTCTCTCTCTCTCTCTCTTTATATGTAGATAAATAATGTATTAGATTCAAAGAAATGCCCCACCTTTTTTTCAAAAGTCGTTTGTGACAAGAAGAAAAGAGGAAAAAAAAATAAAAGAAGAAACTCTCTGCCCTTGAGTATAAATCAAATTCCGCGTATTTTATATTTACATTTGTCCTTTACTCTCCCTCTCTCTCTCTCTGGTTCTCTCCTTTTCTCGTCATGTTTTTATAAACAAATATAATTTTAGCTGTCAATTTTGTTTTATAATTCAGAAAATTTCAATATTTTCCCTTTAAAATAACTCAAAATAACTTAATAAGAGGGCAAAATACTCGTCTCTTTATTACATTTTTGTTTTGTAAATTTTTGATCTAAATTTACATTTTCAAACAGGTTTCTCAGTGAAATGTCACGTTTGATCTAAATTTTCGTGTTATTTCCCTCCTCTTGACCTTCGACTCGTGAATTAAAAGCTTTTTTAAGTCACTTTTATAATTTTTTCGAAATTTGGACTTAAATTTTTCTGTTTTCCCTATTATTTAACCTAAAAAAAAACTTAGTTTTCGGACTTTTAAATTACAATTAAAGGTTTTCGACACTTTTGACATCAAAATTTAAGTTTTTTTCGAAATTTGACCAACGAAGTCGCAATAATTACTTTTTTTCATATTTTGACCTAAACTTTTAAAGTAAAACGAATTTTTTTGATATTTTTAAATGTTAATTGACCTAAAATTGCAAAAAATATTTTTACAATTGACCTAAAATTACGAAAATTTTTTTTACAATTGACTAAAAATGTCAAATAATATTTTTACAATTGACCTAAAATTAATTTACATCTAAATGTAACTTTACGTAATGTAAATAAAGGTAAAAATATTTTTTTTCAGTCTAAGAATTGATCTAAAATTGCAAAAAATATTTTTTAAATTGACCTAAAATTACGAACAATATTTTTACAATTGACCTAAAATTTAAAATAATATTTTTACAATTGAACGACAATTAATTTACATCTAAATGTAACTTTACGTTAATATTTAAGTAAATGTAAAAAATTTTTTTTTACTCTAAAAATAGATATCAAATTTTTTTTTGATATTTTAAAATGTAAATTGACCTGAAGTTTGAAACACTATTTTTGCAATTGACCTAAAATTTAAAATAATATTTTTCGAATTGACTAAAAATTAATTTTTCTCTAAATGCAACTTTACGTAATGTAAATAAATGTAAAAATATTTTTTTTTCACTGTAAGAATAAAAACGAATTTTTTTTGATATTTTTAAATGTTAATTGACCTAAAATTGCAAAAAGTATTTTCAAAATTGACCTAAAATTATGAAAAATATTTTTACAATTGACCTAAAATTTAAAATAATATTTTTACAATTGACTTAAAATTAATTTACATGTAAATGTAACTTAACGAAATGTAAATAAATGTAAAAATATTTTTTAGTGTAAGAATTAATATATAAATTTTTTTTGCATATTTTCGATTGTAAATTGATTTAAGATTTTTTAACAATATTTTTACAATTGACCTAAAATTACGAAAAATATTTTTAAAATTGACTTAAAATTTCAAATAATATTTATACAATTGACCAACAATTAATTTACATCTAAATGTAACTTTACGTAATTTAAGTAAATGTAAAAAATTTTTTTTTACTCTAAAAATAGATATCAAATTTTTTTTTGATATTTTAAAATGTAAATTGACCTAAAATTACGAAAAATATTTTTACAATTGACCTAAAATTTAAAATAATATTTTTACAATTGACTTAAAAATTAATTTTTCTCTAAATTTAACTTTGCGTAATGTAAATGAATGTAAAAATATTTTTTTCAGTGTAAAAATTAATATATAATTTTTTTTTCCTTATTTTCGATCGTAAATTGACCTAAAATTTTAAACAATATTTTTACAATTGAATTAAAATTTTAAATAATATTTTTACAATTAACCGCCAATTAATTTACATCTAAATGTAACATAACGTAGTTTAAGTAAATGTCAAAATATTTTTTTTCACTGTAAAAATAAAAATAAATTTTTTTTTGATATTTTAAAATGTAAATTGAGCTGAAGTTTCAAACAATATTTTTACAATTGACCTACAATTTAAAATAATATCTTTACAATTGACTTAAAATTAATTTTTCTCTAAATGTAACTTTACGTAATGTAAATAAATGTAAAAATATTTTTTTCAGTGTAAAAATTAATATATAAATTTTTTTTGCTAATATTAACTGTTTTTCTTTTGATTTTCGATTTTTTAAAAATGTTTTTAATGGAAAAGAAAAAAAATTTCTTTCGCTCCCCCCTCCTTTGGGAAAATAATAATAATAATAATAATAATGATGATGATGATGACGATGACGATGCGTTGGTGGCATAAACGCCGCGCAGACTGAGTTCGCGCCGCCGTTGTCGTGAGCTGCGCTCTCTCGGCCTTATATCCCAGCCGAGCTAACTGTGTGTGCTAATGATATAATTGGCATAAACGGGGTCACCGACCCAAGTTTTCAACTTACGCATACCCAACACTTAGGTGTCACACCTAGCACATCAATAATTAGTCTCATACTATTGTATCCAAGCAAATATTTTTTTATTATCTTTTTTTTCTCACATTCATACAATAAGTTTTCAATAAAAAAAAAAAATAAATAAAAATAGAAAAGAAAAAAAAATTGTTTACAATTTATTGCAAAATGACCATTATTCAAAATTTACATTTTATAAAAATTCAAGTAACATTTTTTAAAGTTTGAATTTTTACTTTCTTTTTAAAGGAAAAATAGAATAAATTTCTGACCAGAATCGACAGTCTTATAGAAAGAAACAAAATTTTTGACCTAAAGTTGACCTAAAAATATTTAAAAATAAAGAAAACGATTCTTTTCTAATTTATAAGTTTTGCATTTCTTTTTAATAGTAGAAAAAATAAGTTAATTTCTACTAGAGTTGAAAAGACTAAGAAAGAATCATAATTTTTGACCTAAAGTTGACCTAAAAATACTGAAAATAGCGAAAACAATTTTTTATCATTTGTAAGTTTTGCTTTTCGTTTTTAATAGTAGAAAAAAGGTAAATTTACAATAGAATTGGAAGTCTTAGAAACAAACAAAATTTTTGACCTCAATTTGACCTAAAAATACTAAAAATATCGAAAAAAATATTTAATAATTCATAAGTTTGGCATTTCTTTTTTAATAGTAGAAAAAATAAGTTAATTTTCACTAGAATTGAAAGTCTTAGGAAAGAATAAAATTTTTTGACCTAAAGTTGACCTAAAAATACTAAAAATATCGAAAACAATTTTTGTTACTATTGATAAGTTTTGCATCTCTTTTATAGTAATAGAAAAAATATGTTAATTTTCACTAGAATTGAAAAGGCTTAGAAAGAATAAAATTTTTTGACCTAAAGTTGACCTAAAAATATTAAAAATAGCGAAAAAATTTTTTTTACAATTAATAAGTTTTGCATTTCCTTTATAATAATAGAGAAAATAAGTTGATTTTCACCAGAATTGTAAGTTTCTAGGCCAAATTCAAATTCAGGACCTAAAGTTGACCTAAAAATACTGAAAATAGCGAAAACAATTTTTTTTGCATTCCTTTTTTAAAAGAAGAAAAAATGAGTTAATTTTCACTAGAATTGTAAGTTTCTAGGTCAAATAAAAATTCTTGACCTCAAATTGACCTAAAAATGATAAAAATAGGGAAAATAATTTTTTTATAATTTATAAGTTTTTCATTCCTTTTTTAATAGTAGAAAAAATAATTTAATTTTCACTAGAATCATAATTTTTTGGGACAAATAAAAATTCAGGACCTAAAGTTGACCTAAAACTCGTAAAATATCGACAAATCAAAAACAATTTTTAAAACGAATCCACTTTTTCTTTTAATTCAAAAGTTTTTCTTTCATTTTTATAATAACAATTCTCACAAAATTAATTTGCTCCAGAATTGAAGGTCAACATTCAAAATCTAGAATTGACCTAAAAATTCTAAAATATCGAAAACAATTTTTTTTTAATTCGTAAAATTCTAATACATTTTTTAATAATAGAAAAACATAGTTAATTTTCAATAAAAACGTAAGAAAAGCAAAAATTTAGAACCTGAAATTGACCTAAAAATATTCTAAAATGTCAAAATAAATTTTTTTTTTTGATAATTCACTAATTTTTAATTTTTTAACAAGTAAATTAATTTTCACTAAAATTCGCTTTGGAAGAAATAACCTTTCGGACCAAAAATTGACCTAAAAATTCTAAAATATCAAAAACAATTTTTTTTAATTCGTAAATTTCTAATACATTTTTTAATAATAGAAAAACAAAGTTAATTTTCAATAAAAACTTAAGAAAAGCAAAAATTTAGAACCTGAAATTGACCTAAAAATATTCTAAAATGTCAAAATAAATTTTTTTTTTGATAATTCACTAATTTTTAATTTTTTAACAAGTAAATTAATTTTCACTAAAATTCGTTTTGGAAGAAATAACCTTTCGGACCTAAAATTGACCTAAAAATTCTAAAATATCGAAAACAATTTTTTTTAATTCGTAAATTTCTAATACATTTTTTAATAATAGAAAAACAAAGTTAATTTTCAATAAAAACGTAAGAAAAGCAAAAATTTAGAACCTGAAATTGACCTAAAAATATTCTAAAATGTCAAAATAAAATTTTTTTTATAATTCACTAATTTTTTATTTATTGTTAAATAACAAACAAGTAAATTAATTTTCACTAAAATTCGCTTTGGAAGAAATAACCTTTCGGACCTAAAATTGACCTAAAAATGATAAAATACGAATTAAAAACAATTTTACAGCCGAAAATGTAATTATTCAATTTAAAAAGTCAATTGTCGAGAAGTGCGTTTATATTCTAGGTCAAAAGTAGTAGGCTTAATGTTTATGTACATTTTTTAGGTCAATTAGCGAAAATTGATTTACAAAAATTTAGTTCAAAATAAATTATTAGTGAAAATTTTCAATTTTTAGGTTAATTGATCAAATTTACATTAAAATTTTAGGTCAAAAATTGTTGATAGACTAATATAAACTTCGTATTTAGGTCAAATCGAAGAAAATTTAAGATCAAAAGTTAAGTTCTAAAATATGAACATTTTTAAAAATTGAAATTTACATTCAAAGTTAAGGTCAAAAATTAGTTTGCAGGAAAATATGAATTTTCAGGTCAATTGTCAAAAATCTGATTTTTTTAGGTTCTAAATAGTGTTTAAAACGTGACTTTTAATTTTTAGGTCAAATTAGAAAAATCACTTGAAAAATTTTAATCAAAATTACGACTGTTGGTCTAACTTCCTGTACATCTTAATATATGTTTACATATTATAATTACATTAAAAGTTTAGGTCAAAATAGTGACGATAATTAAAATTACAGCTCCACTTGTGGAAAATTAGTCTAAATAGACTTTTTGCAATTTTCAGGTTAACTTTAGAGGAACAATAATTTAGATTTCAGGTGAAAAATGTAAATTAAATACGTAAAGTCTCATTAAAATAAAATTTTATTTTTCAAAAATGTCAATTACAGTTTTGCTTTTCTTTCTTTTATTTTATTTTCTTTTCTTTTTTTGTGTGGGTCAAGGTCTTAAATCGTGTGCGCTAGTAATGAAGAGAGGCAACTTACACTTGGTCCTTGAATCCATTTTCAGAGTTTAGAAAACATTTCTCCTAGTGCTTAATGGCTTCTGTTGAATAAGAAGCCAAGAGGCGAACCTCTAAAGTTAGAGGTAATTTATGATATCAAAGAGAATAGAATTTAACCTTGAACCGCGCTCGCGCGCACGCGCCGGAAATTGCACTTTTTTCTCTATATATTTACATTAGCTACAAAATTTTCATAATATATACTTAATTTTTATTATTTAATTACACGAATTTTTAGAAAAATACTACATTACCAAATATTGTATTATCAAACTTTTTTTAGTGTTCATCTTTCCTTCTTTTATTCTTTCTTAAAATTTAACTCACTATTCGTACCATTATTAATATTGTTATAAATTTACAGTATCAATTTGGAATTACTGATAATTTTTTTCTACATGTGAAATAGTGTACATGTTTAGGTGTTTTTTGCATATGTGAAAGTGTACAAGTTTAGGTGTTTTATGCATATGTGAAAGTGTACATGTTTAGGTGTTTTTTGCATATGTGAAAGTGTACAAGTTTAGGTGTTTTTTGCACATGTGAAAGTGTACAGTTGTTTTTATTATATATGCAAGGGTACATGTGTTTTATTTATATGCGAAAGTGTTTCTTTTTATGTGTGAAAGTCTATATGTGAAAGTGCTTTTTTTATATGTGTAGGTATATATTTGAATGTGTTTTTTATATGTGTAAGCGTATATGTGAATGGATTTTTTATATTTGAAAGTGTATATGTGAAAAGGTTTTTTTATATTTGAAAGTGTATATCTGAAAGTGTATTTATATACTTGGGTAAATGTAGATGTGAAAGTACTTTTTTATATTTTTAAGTGCATATGTGAAAGTGTTTCTTTTTATAATGTGTAAGTACATATGTGAAAGTGTTTCTTTTTGTATTTTTAGGTACATACGTGAAATGAATGTGTATATGTGCAAGTGTTTTTTTACATCTGTAGGTGTATATGTGAATGTATTTTTATTATATTCGTAATTACATTTGGAATTTTTAAATGTGAATCCGTTCTTTTTATATTTGCAAGTGTATATGTGAAAGTGCTATTTACACGTTTCGGTTAATAAAATTCGATTGACGTAAAAATAAAACGTTAAATTGTACATGTGAATGTGTATAAATAAAGATTATTTTTTATATGTCCAAATGCACATGTGAATGCACACTTTTTGTACATGTGAATATTATATAATTAATATAAAATACTCCTACTTCTGTTTCTCTCTGTACACATATATATATATATGCGCATATGTGTCCAGAGAAGTGTAAATCAATTTTGTCACAAAAAAAAACAAAAAAAGAAATCGAAAAAAGGAAAAAGAAGAATAAAAGTATAACTTGCACTATACTAATTAGGCGCGTATCTCCTACATGTGCATTTAAAATGATTTACGATTCGTTTTAGGTTTGCACACTCTGTTGGCAATTCACCAATGGGTGTGAAAATCGTTTAAATCGTTTTAAATTCACAAATTACAAGTATTTTAATTTCATTATTCATTAATTATTCATTAATTATTCATTAATTATTCATTATTATTATTCATTATCATTACAGGAGAGAAATGGGGTAAAATGGTAATAAATCGAAGTGTAATGGGGGTAATGTGACATAAAGAATAATTATTTCAAAAATGGGGTAAAATGGTACGAAATGGGGGTAAAATTTTATTTATATCATCATTGGTTGATTTATATTTTGGGTATTTTTATTTTTACCCCAAGTGGGGTAATATGGGACTTAAAAATTGAATTTAAAATGTTTGTGGATTGAAAGCAGTCCTAGTGGGATAATGTGACACAAAGAATAATTATTTCAACAATGGGGTAAAATTTTATTTTTATCGTCACTGGTTGATAGATAAATCAACCAATTTGGGTTAATTAATTTGAGTATCTATACCCCCAGTGGGGTAATATGGCACTTAATAACTGAATTTTTAATTTTTCTGTATTGAAAGCAGTCGAAAAACTAAAGTTGCAATTAAGGTGGGGTAAATTGACACAAACATTAAAAAGGGGATAATGTGACACATTTTACTTTTTTTTTGAAAGGAAAGAAAAAAACGAAAACGATTTTAAAAGAAACATTGTTCCAACTTTATTTAATACTTTCACATGAAAAATTTTTTTCTCACAATTTCTGTTTTTTAAAATATCAATAACTTGTTTATTTTTAATCGAAATAGCTTCAAAAATAGGTGAATCGAATGGTTTTTTTAATGCTCTACAAGTTGGTAACTATGGTTTTAATGTTATTTCTACATTTTTCAACAAAATTCTCAAAAAAATCTTATTTTCCAAAATTTTGTGATTCTTAAAAGTTTAATATCTCCGGTGAATATGAACGAAAAATGTTCATTCTGTGCTCAAAAGATGCGTCTAAAAAAACTCTAAAAAATTAGAGAAAAACATTTATAGGTGTCCTAACATTTTTTTTAAAGTTATGGGCAAAAAACCTTTTTTTTGAAAAATTAAAAATCAAAAAAATAAATAGTTAAACTCTATTAATCTATCTCAAAGTACTCTCATTTTATGTCCGCAGATGAGACCTAGAATTTAAAAAAAAAATTCAGCCCAAAAGCTCTTTATAATTTGGAGATATTTATGTAAATGTGATGTTTACACACAGACATACGGAATGTAATTTTGTAAAAATGTCATTTTTGAACTCCTGAGGTAAAAATAACATAAAGATATGTTAAAAAATCGAACCTGAAAAATTTTGGTATTTGAATACTTCCTCAGTATGAGGAAGCAATATAATAAAAAGGATTGACAAACTTCAAGAACGGAAGAAAAAATCAACTACATATAATTATTGTGATTAAAGTACAATGTAGTATAAATATAAAATATTTTGTAGATGTATATATATATAGAGAGAGAGAGAGAGACAAATACCAAGAAATGTTGGAACGTATTTGTCCCTTTGTTGAAAAGAGAGGGAATTACTAAATAAATAAACCAATTGCTTGTATCAAGATATCCAATTAGAGGAGACATCCTTAGAATAATAAAGCCGAGATGTTTTTAAAGGAGGGGTGTATATAGAAAGTTTTTTTTTCTTTTCCTTTCTTTTTGCTTTTTTCTCGTCTTCTTCTTCTTCTTCTTCTTCCTTCAGTTCTTGGTCTCTCGATATCTTTGATGTTGTTTTTTGCACAACACAGGTATTTTCGAATGTGTGTGCTTGAGAAGTGGTGCATTTTCAAAGTAAGAAGTGTAGGATTTCTATGAAGTCTTTCGCGACGGTTTCTCCAAAGGCTATATAGAAAGAGAGTGAGAGAGAGAGAGAGAGAGAACCCACGTATATTTAGACAAGCCGCAGACACAAAACGACTCGGTACCTTAAACGCGCGCTCTTCTGTTTTCACTGTATATGTTTACAGTAAATTGCACCTTTATTATATTGTTTATATTTGTATTATTAATATAATTAATTTATTAATGTATTAATTATAAACTTTGGCTATTAAATTATTACATAATATTGTATTGCTATTCTTACGTCTATTCTTCGTTCTATATTCCTTTTCCTATTCGTATTTCTATCCCTTTTTTCTATTCTTATTTCTACTCCTATTCCTATTCTTATATCTATATACTTCTTTCTATTCATATTTTTATTCCTATTTCTATTCATATTCTTGTTTCTACTCCTATTCCTAATACTTTTCTTATTTCTACTTCTATTCTTATTCCTATTCTTAATTTTATTCTTAATTCATTCTCAAAATGAGTAGAAATAAGAATAGATTTAAGAATAGGAATAGGAATAGAAATTAGAATCGAATTAAGAATAGGAATAGAATTAAGAAGAGAATTAAGAATAGAAGTTAGAATAGAAGTTAGAATAGAAGTTAGAATAGGATTAAGAATAGGAATAAAAGTTAGAATAGAATTAAAAATAGAATTAAGAATAGGAATAGAAGTTAGAATAGAATTAAAAATAGAATTATGAATAGAAGTAGAAGTTAGAATAGAATTAAGAAGAGAATTAAGAATAGAAGTTAGAATAGAAGTTAGAATAGGATTAAGAATAGGAATAAAAGTTAGAATAGAATTAAAAATAGAATTATGAGTAGAAGTAGAAGTTAGAATAGAATTAAGAATAGGAATAGAATTAAGAAGAGAATTAAAAATAGAATTAAGAATAGGAATAGAATTAAAAATAGAATTAAGAATAGAATTAAGAATAGAAATAGAATTAAGAATAGGAATAGAAGTTAGAATAGAATTAAAAATAGAATTACGAATAGAAATAGAAGTTAGAATAGAATTAAGAAACGAGGCTGAAGTCCAAAAACGTTTTCAAAAACGTAAAATCAGAACAGAAATTTTTTTCAAATTAAATTCACCTCTAATTTTCATTTGCCTCAATTTTTAAGAAATTAATTGTCACTGAGGATACAATTATTAAAAAAAATAACATGATGCATCAAAAATAAAAATACCGTATACCATTATTTTTTTTGTTTTCGTTTTTAAAAACGTTGTGGACTTCAGCTTCGTATGAAGAATAGGAATAAAAGTTAGAAAAGAGTTAAGAATAGGAATAGAAGTTAGAAAAGAGTTAAGAATACGTTTAAAGATAAAAATCTGCGAGTTGCGAAAAATTAATTTTCAAAAATAAGCCTTCCATAACATAATTTTAATATTAAGTTCAAGTTTTGAAGCGGTTAAATATACTTTAATCAAAATTGGTGTTTTTGTCAAAAAAAATTCCGTTTAAATTTAATTTCTTTAATTTATTAAACTTTTAACATTTTTCATTCATAATTCAATGAATTGTCTATTTAATAATTTATTTATAACTATTTTATCATTTCGAAAATAACTAATATACACTTTTTTATATTGAACCGAAAAAAATTGTAAGGAATTTCTTAAATTATCGCATTTTAAGTTCAAAATTGATATTTTCTGTAAAAAAAAAATTTATTTTTAATTATAATTTTGTTATTTAACTTTCTACTTAATATGTTATATTTTAAAAAATTGAAAATATTTTATTTCAAATAAAACGGAAATTTTTTTTATAATTCAAGGTTTAGGTGTTTGAAAATAATTATTAAAAAATTAAAAACAAAACAATAACGCCTAGCAAATATGAAAAATATACTTTTGGAGATGAATAGTTTGTCAAAATAGAAAAGTTCACGTTTTTAGATTTAAAAATATTGAAACATAATTTAACAAATTTTTTGGGCTACAACTTCAAGTATTTATATATAGTTCACGTATAATTAAAAAACAGTTTTAAAATATGATTAACTAGAAAACGAGGCTTCGGAGATGAATTTGAATTTTCTCCCATTGCCAGTAATTTTTAATTAATTATTTAAAAAATTTCTTTTAATTCATTTAAACTAAATATAAGTGAAAAATAAACGGTAGATTCTAAGCTTCAATTTGATATATATTAAGACTGTATTACAAAATTTTTAATTATATTAAAAAATAATTAAACAAATATCTATCATATTTGACCAAAACCAAAAGACAAAATTAAATAAATTTTTTTACTAACAAAAACTTCAAAATTTTAACATTACAAGATTATGTAAAGATAAATAATGTTTGGTAGATTATGGATAAATTTTTTTTTTTAAATTTACCATCACACATATTTAATTGATATAATTATTACATTATATTTTAATTATATTGTATAATTTTATTAATAAATATAAAGTATTTACTATAAATATTTTTGTTATTTCTGTTTCAGGTAAGTGGAGAAAAATACCATTCTGCATCGATTTCATATTTTTTACTTTCAATATTTTTATATTTTCGGGATATCAACTATATATTTGAATGAAAAATTAAAAGGGTAAGTTTCGTTTACTTTTTCTATTATTATTATTATTATTATTATTATTATTATTATTATTATTAATTGTTTGTTATTATTAATTGTTTGTTATTTTCAATTTCTTTTTTTATTACAATCTAAATTAAAATTATCAGACATTTACAATATTCATATAAAGAAATTTTGTATGTTTTACACTAATTCATTTAAATGTTTTTTGGAAGGTTTCCAGTGTTAATGTTTTCACAACTAAAAGCTTTAAAGATGAAAATTGTTTCCATGTAAATTTACCGTGTTTCTAAAAACATTCGTGCCTATAAACCTATACAATAACGTATATATATATATATATATATATATTTCAAAAAAGAAAAAAAATTTTTCAAATAAACACGGAAATGCCGTTACACACGCTTCATTGCGCGGCTATATAGGTAATTATTTGCGCTCCAAACATCGTCTATTTTTTTTCTTTCGTTTTTTTTGTTTTTTTTTTTATTTTTTCATCAACTTAAAAGAATTCCAAGGTTTCTCTCACTCCCCCTCCCCTTTTAATTAAATAATCGTATATTAATATTAAATAAATATTAATTTATTATCATTTCTAATGTTATAATATATGTTTATTGAAAAAAAAGAGAAAAAGAAAATTTCACAATCATTCAACAAATTGTGAAATTAAAGAATTTCTAACTTTCAATTTATTTATTTATTGCGTAATTAATTCAACATACCGTTACTATTGTTATTATAATTACAACTATTTTTCCATTATAATATTTTTATGAATTTTTTTTTCATTTATAAGTATTATTTTATTCAAAGTACCAAAGTTATACTAGTAAAAATATGTAGTGATGCGTAAAAATATGTAATTATACGTAAATAGCGCATTAATATGCAAAAATGGGTAATAATTCCTAAAAGTGCAGAATTAACTTGAAAATTTGGTAAAAATATGAAATATTCTTTTTTAAAAATAATAACGCAAAAAAGAAC
The DNA here is from genome assembly GCA_032872475.1 of Leptopilina myrica (nomen nudum). Classification (NCBI taxonomy): domain Eukaryota; kingdom Metazoa; phylum Arthropoda; class Insecta; order Hymenoptera; family Figitidae; genus Leptopilina; species Leptopilina myrica (nomen nudum). The sequence continues at coordinate 30,455,152 of CM065466.1, read as the reverse complement.
GTAAAAATACGTAAATAATATTGAAAATACGTCAATAACATTAAAATTGGTAAATAACGTAGAATTACGAGATTTAAAAACGTAAATAAAAAAAAATAAGTAAATAGCAAAAAAAAGGAAATAACGTAAAAAATAAGCGAATAACGTAAAAATATGTCAATATTAAACGTGAATAACATTGAAAGCACGTAAATAATGATAAAATACATTAGAGAACAAAAATACGTAAATAGCGTAAAATACGTAAATAAAATACGTCAATAACGTTTAAATACGTAAATATCGTAACAATGCGTTTTATATTGACATATTTTTTCGTTATTCGCTTATTTTTATACTTTATTTCCTTTTTTTGCTGTTTACTTATTTTTTTTTGTTATTTACGTATTTTATTCCCGTAATTCTACGTTATTTACAAATTTCATGTTATTGACGTATTTTACTTACGTATTATTAAGAAACGCGAATACCTTTAAATAAAATATACGCGTGTTTAAAATATGTAAATTCATTTAAAGTGTGTAATAACTTTAAAATACGAAAATACCGTAGCCATACGTAAAATGAATACGTACAAACGTAAATTACGTTAAAATACATAAATAGCTGTAAATTACGTAAATAACTTAATAAGTAATACGTATATAATAATGTTACGATACACGTAAATAATGGTAAAATTCGTAAATTGCGGTAAAATTCGAAAGTACGTAAATAACGGTAAAATACGTAAATAACCAAAAAGTGTATAATTACGAAAAAATACATATGATTTGTTAAAACACGCAAATTGCGGTAAAATTCGTAAATCACGGTAAAATTCGTAAGTATAGTTAAAGTACGTAAATAACGGTAAAATATGCAAATAACGGTAAAATACGTAAATAACCAAAAAGTGCATAATTACGAAAAAAAAAGATATATAATTTGTTAAAATACGCGGTAAAATTCGTAAAATACGAAATTAACTCAGTAATATGTGTATAACGTTAAAATACGTAAATAGCGGTAAAATTCGTAAATTACAGTAAAATTCGTAAGTTTCGTTAAAGTACGTGAATAACCAAGAAGTGTATAACTGCGAAAAATACATATAATTTGTTAAAATTCGTAAATAACGGTAAAATACGCAAATAACGGTAAAATACGTAAATAACGGTAAAATACGTAAATAACAAAAAAGTGTATAATTACGAAAAAAATACATATAATTTGTTAAAACACGCAAATTGCGGTAAAATTCGTAAATACGGTAAAATTCGTAAGAATAGTTAAATTACGTAAATAACGGTAAAATACGTAAATAACAAAAAAAAATTTTAATTACGAAAAAAAGACATATAATTCGTTAAAATACGCGGTAAAATTCGTAAAATACGAAAATAACTAAGTAATATGTGTATAACGTTAAAAAACGTAAATAGCGGTAAAATTCGTAAGTTTCGTTAAAGTACGTGAATAACTAAGAAGTGTATAATTGCGAAAAATATATATAATTTGTTAAAATTCGTAAATAACGGTAAAATACGCAAATAACGGTAAAATACGTAAATAACGGTAAAATACGTAAATAACGGTAAAATACGTAAATAACAAAAAAGTGTATAATTACGAAAAAAAATACATATAATTTGTTAAAACACGCAAATTGCGGTAAAATTCGTAAATACGGTAAAATTCGTAAGTATAGTTAAATTACGTAAATAACGGTAAAATACGTAAATAACAAAAAAAAATTTAAATTACGAAAAAAAGACATATAATTCGTTAAAATACGCGGTAAAATTCGTAAAATACGAAAATAACTCAGTAATATGTGTATAACGTTAAAATACGCAAATAGTGGTAAAATTCGTAAATTACGTTAAAATTCGTAAGTTTCGTTAAAGTACGTGAATAACCAAGAAGTGTATAATTGCGAAAAATACATATAATTTGTTAAAATTCGCAAATAGCTGTATAATTCGTAAGTATCGTTAATGTACGTAAATAACGGTAAATTACGTAAAAAAACCAAAAAGTGTATAATTACCAAAAAATACTTATAATTTGTTAAAATACGCAAATGGTGGTAAAATTCGTAAAATACGATAAAATTCGTAAATTTCGCGAAAGTGCGTAAATAACGGTAAAATACGTAAATTACCAAAAAGTGTATAATTACGAAAAAAATACATATAATTTGTTAAAAATACGCAATAATTCGTAATCTTACGCAAAAATACTTTATAATATGAATAAATAAATATACATAGTAATAATATTGGTAAGAACAATTGTAATAATATTGCTAAGAATAATTGTAATAATAATAATAATAATAATTGTAATAATAATAGTGATAATAATAATAATAATAATAATAATAATAATAATAATAATAATAAATATAATAATACTAATCTATATGTGACTATAGCAGAAGGGTCGCAGTGAAGACAAAGTGGCTTTAGTCAGACAGACGTTGGGAGTAACAGTACAGTGTAACATTGGTAGTTATAATGTCCGACTTGAAACTTCTATACCTACTGTGTGTGTTCTCGTATCAATAAAATTCTTTTCTCCTCGTTCCTCCTTTTTTTTCCCCTCTTATTGCAATCCAAGTTCCTCGCGCGTTGGGGAATGATCGAAAAACCACTGGTATTTGTTGAGAGCGCGACGGGGCCGCTCTTTTCTCAAACATTCACACACACACACACACACAAACATATAATATTGTTTTCTCACTATGTCGCCAGACATCTTTCCGCAATATAATATCTCCACATTTTTCTCCTTCACTCGCCAATTATTTTTATTATTTTTATTTATTTTTATTTATTTTCATTTATTTTCATTTATTTTTATTCCAGTCCTAATAAAATAGAAGCAATTATAAAATGAAAAATCCAATAAATACGCCAATTAAACTTTTATTAATTGTCTAATGAATTCATTAGGTTTTGTGTCTACAGTATTTCATTTTTGTGCGCGGTGAAATTTAATTATTCTCCTATAATGACAGGTTTTCACCTGTAATTCGTTATTTCTTTTCAATTTAAGGAAATGGATTTATTTAGATATTTATTTTTTAATTGATTTTTTATATTAGGAAAATTTTTTTATTTTTTTACTTTAGGGTCAGTCCATTATATTTCACCTAAAGCCGTTGCGGCCTATTTTTAAAAAAATCTCATAATTTGTAAAAATGATGTTTAATAACCGTAGATTTTATTTTTGAGAATTATTTTATAAAATTTTTTGATTTAAACATAGAATTTGAATTTTTAAGTTGAGTTGCACAGAAAAAAGGTTAGATTGACAGTTATGAAAATTTAATAAAGAAGCATGGAAATAATTTAGATCATACAAATTTCTTGATTGATATTTGTTAAAAATGAGCTAATTTACTTGTATAAATAGATTATTATGTAAACAAACCCAAATTAGTAGATAAAAATTGATTTCAAAACTTAACTATAAAATGTCAAAAGTCACTACATTTTATTTACACTTTTCTAAAAAGTATATAAATATTTAAAAATTTATTACTATTTAATGTAAAGTATTTTTAATGTACTTTTATAATATGTGCTAACTTTTTAATTTTATAATATAGAAATATAAAAAATTTTACCTTTAATATTGAGTGTTTCATGATTTTCAGTGATTTTAATCACTTATTTCTTCTCAGGCGGTTAATCAAAAAATCCAATTTTTGTCTTAATATTTAAGTTTGGCCTTCTTTTTCATTCTATTAAATTTTGGTGATGGAGAACGAACTACTTTTAAGTTTAAATTTAGTTTAAAAAATCTGCTGAAAAACGCATTTTTTTGGTTAAATACAAGTAGATTTTTGCAAGACTATTAAGATAGCCAACTTCAGTGTTATAAAAATACTTGCATTTTAACCAAAAAAATGCGTTTTTCAGCAGATTTTTTAAACTAAATTTAAACTGAAAAATAGTTCGTTCTCCATCACCAAAATTTAATAGAATGAAAAAGAAGGCCAAACTTAAATATTAAGACAAAAATTGGATTTTTTGATTAACCGCCTGAGAAGAAATAAGTGATTAAAATCACTGAAAATCATGAAACACTCAATATTAAAGGTAAAATTTTTTATATTTCTATATTATAAAATTAAAAAGTTAGCACATATTATAAAAGTACATTAAAAATACTTTACATTAAATAGTAATAAATTTTTAAATATTTATATACTTTTTAGAAAAGTGTAAATAAAATGTAGTGACTTTTGACATTTTATAGTTAAGTTTTGAAATCAATTTTTATCTACTAATTTGGGTTTGTTTACATAATAATCTATTTATACAAGTAAATTAGCTCATTTTTAACAAATATCAATCAAGAAATTTGTATGATCTAAATTATTTCCATGCTTCTTTATTAAATTTTCATAACTGTCAATCTAACCTTTTTTCTGTGCAACTCAACTTAAAAATTCAAATTCTATGTTTAAATCAAAAAATTTTATAAAATAATTCTCAAAAATAAAATCTACGGTTATTAAACATCATTTTTACAAATTATGAGATTTTTTTAAAAATAGGCCGCAACGGCTTTAGGTGAAATATAATGGACTGACCCTTTAATTAATTTAATATATAGTTTTTTTTTATTTTTACAGAGTTGCCACAGGTCAGGGAAAAGTCAGGGATTTTTAGTAAAAGTACTGGAAAAAATCGAACTTTAAAAATTCATGAAAAAACACTAAATTTTGATGTTTTTTTCTTTGCCTTGTAAACTATAAAAATAACCACGAATTTTAATACAAAACCTTGAATTTTTTCTATTTCAGGCAATAATTTCTTTTTAAAGAACTGTCATAAAGTTATGACTTATAAATTATGTAATTAATCATTTTTACAATTTTCATAAATACTAGATTGATACAAGAATTTTAGTTAAAAATACTAAAAAAAATTTAATTTCAGAAAATTTACAAATAATTACAGAAATTCAATTATTTTCAAAAGTAAAAAAATTTTTTGCGCAGAAATTCAATTATATTCAAAAAATTTTTTAAAATTCTGGTCATTTCAATTATATCTTTAAAAATAGAAAAATTCTTCTCCAAAATGCAATTATGTTCAAAAATTTTTTTTTCAATTCTCGACAAAATTTCAATTATCTTTATAAATAATGCAATTCTTCTTCGAGATTCAATTATTGTTAAAAACTTTAATAAAATTCTTGGAAAAATTTCACAGGAATTCAATTATTTTTATAAACTTGAATAAAATTCGTTGGAAGAATTAAATTATTTTCAAAAGTAATAAAATTCTTTGCAGAAATTCAATTATGTTTACAAATTTTTGTCGAAATTTCAATTATCTTTCTAAATAATAAAATTCTTCAATATTCAATTATTTTTAAAAAATTTATTAACTTCTCGTCAAAATTTAAATATCTTTAAAAACTTCAATAAAATTCTTGTAAAATTTCACAGAAATTCAATAATTTATGAAATTTTAAATAAATTTTTTTGAAATAATTCAATCATTTTCATAAATAATAAAATTTTCACGTGAGTTTAATTATTTAATATACAAAGTTTTATAAAATTTGTTGAAAAATATCAATTATTTAAAAAGATTTTTATAAAATTCGTCGCATGAATCAATTATTTAAAAAATAATTAAACAAAGTTCTTTACAAGAATTTAATTATTTTTATAAATAGTAAAATTCTTCACCGAAACTCAATTATTTTTATAAACTTGAATAAAATACGTTGGAAGAATTAAATTATTTTCAAAATTAATAAAATTCTTCGCAGAAATTCAATTACGTTCAAAAATTTTTGTCAAATTTTTAATTATCTTTATAAATAATAAAAGTTCATCAATATTCAATTATTTAAAAAAAAATTTTTAATTCTTGTCAAAATTTCAATTATTGTTATAAATAATACAATTTTTCTTCGAAATTCAATTATTTTAAAAAACTTGAATAAAATTCTTGTTAAAATTTCACAGAAATTCAATAATTGATGAAATTTTAAATAAATTTCTTTAAAATAATTCAATTATTTTCATAAATAATAAAATTTTCACGTGAGCTCAATTATCTAATATACAAAGTTTTATAAAATTTGTTAAAAGATATTAATTATTTAAAAAGATTTTTATAAAATTCGTGGCATGAATCAATTCTTGAAAAAAAATTTAACAAAGTTCTTTACAAGAATTTAATTATTTTTATAAATAATAAAGTTCTTTACCGAAATTCAATTATTTTAGAAAAATTTTAATAACATTTTTGGAAATTTTTTAAAATTATTTTCATGAATAATAAAACTCATCACATGATTTAAATCAATTTTGGATACAATATTTTAATCAAATTCTTCGAAAAATGTAATTATTCTTAAAAATTTTATTAAAATTTGTCAAAAGAATTCAATTATTTAAAAATTTGTTGATAAAATTCTTTAAGAGAATTCAATTTTAACAAACATTCAATTATTCAATAAATTATTTATTTTTCAATTTAAATAATTGAATTTTTCTAGAATTTTCTAATAAAAATTGATTAAAAAATGAATTTACCGAATAATCGATTTATAGTTTATGAAAATAGTTGAATTATTGCAACGAATTTTATTAAAATTTTTTCAAATAATTGAATTTTTATGAGAAAATTTACTACTTTTAAAAATAATTGAATTCTTGCGAAAGGCTTTATTAGGATTTTTTTAAATAATTAAATTTTTGTTGAAAAATTTCATGGTTATTTAAATTATAACAAAACATGAAGAAGGCGAATTATATGTTTTGTAATAATATTCTTACAAATTGTTGAGTTTCAAAAAGGTTTGAATTTGAATGTTAATTCCCGTGGAAAAGTAATAATTAAATACTTATTTAAAAATTTAGTTATTGATGTTTTTTAATAATTTTACAATTAATGAAATTTGTAAATAAATGTAATAGAACCTTTTTTCTTGATTGTCTAATAATTTTTAGAGTGAATCAGACTATTCTTTATGGTCAGAGAAAAAGTGGGAATTTAGTCTGGAAAGCAGGGAAAAGTCAGAGAAAAATAAAATTAAATATTTGTGGCAACCCTGTTTTACTTCAATATGGTTGCGAGAAAAGCCTGGAAATTATGGAAAATCAAGGTAGAATTCAATTATTTAAAAAGTTTCAAAAATTCTTCTTAAGAATTCAATTCTTTTTGGGAATAATAAAATTTTTTTAGAACTTCAATTTATTTAAAGTAGAATTTGACTAAAAATTAATTTATTTAAAAATTTTATGTACGTTTTAATCGTATTCTATATTTTTCCTTCTTATAACACTGGTATACGTATATATGCATTCCGATTGATGGAAAATCGTCAGATAATATAGTGAAATAAAATGCGCGTTTTATTTTGTAATTGATTGAACAAGTTTTCACAGCTTTTAAGTATTTTTTTTAACACATAGAAGAGAAAAAAAATAACAATAAAAAAAAAATATATATATATATATATATATACATAAACGTCTAAGTGTGTTGATGTTTTTCTTTCATGTCTACATTGATGATATATGAAAATTATGTTGAGACGATACGATTTTTTAAATTTGTCGTCGACGTCATGCAAAAATATATAGTGAATAATGACCGGAATATTGAAACTTGACACGTGCCCAGTTAATTAATGAGCGATTGTTTTGCTTAAAGTGTTAATCATTTTCATCAATTACAATATCGTCGGAATCATTGGTGTTTAACATCACTTTTCAATTTATTTAATTACCTGATCAATTATTATTGGCCTTTTTGAAAAAAAAGAAAAAATAAATAAATAAATGAAATAAAATAACATAAACTTAAGTGTGATGAGAAAATAAATAAATTGCGAGGAAAAATTCTCAAATTGAAAAATAAGAAAAACTTTTATGAAAATAAATAGAAAATAAATAAAATTGATTTAAACAATATTTTTTACTAGGTTTTATTTTAGTTTTTCAAAATAAAAATAATTTGGTACAGTTATAACAATGATTATAAATAAAAAATTTTCTTTTTGCCTATTTTGTACAATATAATAATGGAATAATAAAATATATTATAATAATATAACAATATAACAATATAATAATTGAATCATAAAATATATTATTATAATAAAAAATAATAGTATAATAATATAATAATATAACAATATAATTTTATAACAAAATAAAATAATAATAGAGTCGCAGTTACCGATCGCAAAAAAAATAATATTATAATATAATAATATAACAATATAATAGTAAATATAAATAACATAAATATAATATAGTTTAAGGGCATTTGAACCATTATGACGTCACATTTGTAAAACACATGCTTTGCACTAATTGTGACGTCATAATGGTTCAAATGCCCTTAAAGCAGCAAGAAATTAAATAATTAAATTAAATAAATAAAATAAAATTCTTCACAATTATTTATAATACACGAAAAAATTATTTATTATAAAAATCTACGTTCTGTTGTTATTTCTCTGCCCATGGATCGTTAACACATTTTCCATTCAAGCAAAACTGTAAAAATAGAAAGAAAAAAAAATTTTCGTCAATTAAAGTATTTTCACTTTTTTTTTTTTTTTTTTTTTGCAAAACCAAGAAAGAAAAGTAATTATATAAAAATTTTGGTAATTACTTTATTTAATCCACATGGTGTCCCTTCAGCTGGTGAATAATCAGGTACAACGCAAGGCAATTTATTTATTTCCGTTGTATTTGAATTCACGCAAATGAGATTTGCACAAATGAATGGATCGTCCTGAAAAAATAAAATATATAGAGTTATAATTTTAATTTGAAGAAAAAATACGTAAAAGAAAAGAAAAATAATTATAGAAGACAAAAAAAAGGGAAAAATAATTTTAAAAAAAACAATAGTAATTATTTTGCAAATAAAAAAAAATAATAATAATAAGAGATAAATAACATTGAAAATAAGTAATAATAATAATTATTATTATTATAAATGGAAAATAACAACAAAACAAAATTACAAAGTAAAAGAAAAATAATAATCATAATTATACAAAAAGATAAATAAAAAAAATTGTTAATAGTTAATTTTTTTCGATCTCAATATTATATTATTGTTTCATAGTTTAGGCTTAATTTTTTTAATTCTTTTGGCCTAATTTATAAAACGATAAAAATAAAAAATTAATTAAAAAGAAAGATAACAATGAAAAATATAACATTAAAAAAAAATTTTTAATATAATTATAAATATAATATAATATTAATTTAAACCTAATAAATAATAATAATAATAAAACTTTTTTGACCTGAACTATAAAACGATGAAAATAAGAAAAGTAATTAAAAAGAAACATAACAATGAAAAAAATAACATTAAAGAAAAAAAAATAATAATAAAATTACTAAAATAATAATAATAACAAAACAATACCTTTGCTTCCGGACAAAATCGAGTTCCCTCGTTTGCAAAACATTGATCATCCATTGACAAAAGTTTACCAGGCAATATTACCGGCAATGGTTCATCTTTAGGTGGTGGATTGTAAACACATTTTGCATCCTCTGATCTAGACGAAAGAAAGGCATAATATTATTTTTCCGCCCGTTAATTAAATTTTTTTTCTTCTATCTTTTAATAATTCAATGGAAAAAAATTAATCTCTTCCCCCTTACTGTAAATATTTTGAAATCGAATTTCTACTGCATGGAGAAAATTTAACTCTATTTCCTGTAGATCCTGGAGGACCCATTATAAAGCCATCGTAACACCGCTTAACACCATAATCTACATCGTGAAATGCACCCAAACTATAAAAGAAAAAGAAAAATGATTTTTTCTTACATTTAATTCGTTTTAATTTTATATATAAATATTTAATTTTATTGTTCGTTTTCACAAACATTCAATTAATTGTATTGTAATAATATATTTTTTTATCATTTTCTATTGTATTTTTATTTTATCTCATTGTATTGTATTATATTGTATTTTATCCTATTGTCTAGTATTGTATCTTATCGCATCCTATTCAATCCTATATTTAATTTTTTTTATTCCACTGTGTTGTAACGTGTATTAAATTGTTTTCTACTTTATTGTGTATCCTATTAAGTTCAAGTTTACAGCATCCTATTCTATTTTACAACATCCTATTGTATATTATGATATCCTATTGTATTGTATTTTATCGTATCATGTATTATTCCATACTGTCTTCTATTTTCTTTGGTATGAAATTTTATCCTATTATAGTGTATCATTTATCCTATCCAATCCTATCCTATGCAATCTAATCCTATTTAATTGGATGATCTGTCCTATCCTATTTTATTATTCTCAATATTTCTTTATCGTATTGTATTTACTATCATATCACATCCTATTCGATAGGATGCTCAAACAAATCCTGTATTTATCTCTCGTATACTGCATTTACTATATCTTATTCTATTCTACTTGATAGGATGATCTATTCTATTCAATAAGATAATATATTCTTTCCAATAAAATAATATATCCTACTTAACCGTAATAAATAAGATATTTAATCATATTCAATAAGATAACATATTCTATTTAATCATATTCAATATGATAATATATTCTATTTAATCCTATTCAATAGGATAATCTATTCCATTTTGATCCTATTTAATAGGATAATATATTCTACTTAGTCATTCAATAGGATAATATATTCTATTTAATTTTATTCAATAGGATAATATATTTCATTTTGATCCTATTCAATAGGATAATATATTTCATTTTGATCCTATTCAATAGGATAATATATTTCATTTTGATCCTATTCAATAGAATAACATATTCTATTTAATCCTATTCAATAGGATAATATATTCTATTTAATCCTATTCAATAGGATAATATATTCTATTTAATCCTATTCAATATGATAACATATTTTATTTAATACCATTCAATAGGATAATATTTTCTATTTAATCATATTCAATAGGATAATATTTTCTATTTAATCATATTCAATAGGATAATATGTTCTTATTAATCATATTCAATAGGATAATATATCGTTTTTAATCCTAATAATTCAAATATACCATCCTACTTAATACTAACAATTAAGATATATCATCCTATTTAATCCAATTCAAAATGATAAAATATCTTTTTTAATCCGAATAAATCAGATATATCCTATTTAATAGGATAATATTTTCTATTTAATAGGATAATTTATCCCATCCTACTGACTGATCACTTATTTTATCAATAGTATAATTTATCCTATCTTATCTTACACTGACGTACTGTAGCTATTATCCTATTTAATAGTGTAGGAATCAGTCCGACAGGATAATCTATCCTATTTCATTTTATCTTATCCCACACTATTTTTATCTTACTGTAGTTGATTATTTATTAAATCCTATTCGATATAATGATATGTTCTATTTAATGGGATGTCCTATACCATGCTATTGGATATCTATCCTATTGAATAGGATGATCGTATTGTTTTCACCATTTTATTTAATTATAGTTACTATAATTTACAATCCTATTCAATAGGATGATCCGCAATATTATAAAGAATAATATGTATCATATCATATTATTCATTCTATTAGATAGGATTATTCATTCTATTCGATATGATTATTCATTTTTATTGGTTGATTCATCCTATTTGATAGGATTATTCATTTTATTGGTTGATTCATCCTATTCTATAGGATTATTTATCCTATTCGATAAATTCTTTATCCTATTCGATAGGATTATTTACCTTATTCGATAGGATTATTTATCCCATCGAATCGTATTGTAGTTAGTATATCTAATTTTTATTTAATAGAATGATTTATCCTATTGCATAGGATCATTTATCCTATTGCATAGGATTATTCATTCTATTCGATATGATTATTCATTTTTATTGGTTGATTCATCCTATTCGATAGGATTATACATTTTATTTGAGAGGATTATTTATTTTATTTGATAGGATTATTCATCCCATTCGATAGGATTATTCATCCCATTCGATAGGATTATTCATATTATTCGATACGGTTCTTGATATAATGCGATAGGACTATTCATCTTATACAATAGGATTCTTTATCCCGTTCAATAGGATAATCTTTCCCATTCTATATTACTTTATCAGATTGTATCGTATTGCATTTACTCTCCTTTTAAATCCTATTCAATAGGATGACATATAACATACTATTTCGTCCTATCCTAAATTACTTTCTCGTGTTGTATTTTTGATTCTTGTTCCTTCTTATCGTATCATTTTGTTGTTTTTTTATTCCACTGGAATAGAATTTATTTTTAATATTACTCACACATGACCCAATTCATGAGTGGCTACCGATATTCCGCCGAATGCACCATTATCCGAAACTATTGCAGCGCCCAAAAAAACTTCCATTCTATATTCAATGTTTGGATCGTCAGCATCATTACTTATGTGACTTGTTATACTGCAAGCCCCACCCACAAATCCAACACCTAAAACAAAATTTTTTAATTCAATAAAATGTTTCAATTAAATTGGAAAAAAATAAAATTTCTCAAAATTACTATTTTTTACTATATATACAAAGAATGATTAGTTTATAATATATATAGTTTACCTGATGTTGAAAGCTTATTTTCTTGTACTTCCAAAAATGATCTGCAAAAAAAAATTATTGTTTTAAGGCATTAATTAATATTTTTACAATATTATTATTATACAACGAATAATTTCGCTAGTTTAGAGAAAGATATCGCTGTTTCAATTAAAGGTTTTTTCGTCTATTATTATTATTATTATTATTTTTATTATTACTATTATTTTTTTATAATTATTTTTATTATTATTACTATTATTATTTTTATAATTATTTTTATTATTATTATTATTATTATTATAAGAAATAATGATAAAAAGAAAATAAAATTTCTTTTACTTACCCGGTCATAAGTACAGCAATGTCGTAATCTACTGTGTACTGAAATTTGTTATTTATTTTTGTTAAAAAATTTCCAAATTTGTAATTAAGTTCATCTGAGTTGGCATTGGAACGGTTGAAACCTGATAACATGTATTCCATTGGACTCTGTGAAAAAAAACAATTGTTTCGTAATTAGTTACGAAGAAACGTTAAGTCCCAAGTATCTTGAAAGTGGAGCCATATTACCCCGTATTATTTAGGACATATTGCCCCTTATTAATGTAATTTAAATTAAAGGAAATATTATAGGTAATTAGTGTTACTATTACCCCCAGAATGTCACTATTACTCCTATAGTGTTACTATTACCCCCAGGATGTCACTATTACCCCATAGTGATAATATTACCTCATAATATCACTATTACCCCATAGTTTTATTAATTATTATTACCCTATAGTGTTACTATTGCCCTATAGTGTTACTATTACCTCGTGGTGTTACTATTACCCCAGAGTGGTACAATTATTCCGTACGGTTACTATTACCCCATGGCAATATTACCCCACAGTATTTTAGCACTATTACCTCGTGGTGTTACTATTACCCCAGAGTGGTACAATTATTCCGTACTGTTACTATTACCCCATGGCAATATTACCCCACAGTATTTTAGCACTATTACCTCATAGTATTTGGGTACTATTACCCCACATTATTTTCGCACTTTTACCCCATACTATTTGGGTACTAATTTACCCCACAGTATTTTTGCACTATTACCCCGTAGTATTTTGATACTATTACCCCGTTTTATAGAAATGCCTCGTATTTTAGTACACCCTGAAGTATTTAAACACTTTTACCCCACAATATTATGGTACCATTACCCCGCATTATTTAACAAAAAAACATTACCCTCGAATATTAGGTCAATATTACCCCACAAGACTGATTTAACCAATTTCCATCATTTCGATACATTTCAAGGGGCAAAATTGATCATTAACATCAAAACAATATTACCCCGGACAATTAAACTCTCCCCACCCCCCGAAAAAAATGATAAATTTTCTTACCTTAACTATAACGATGCCTGCAATCGAGAAACGAATAGTTGGCTCTGATAAAGTTCTGAATCGTAAATCCACCCCGTAGAATATTGACAGCATATATCTTATGGCGTATCTAGTGTTACGGTACAATTTTCTGAAAAATAGAAACAAAGAACACTAATTAATTAATTTATTTATTTACTACTATTTATATTACTTGATATTAATTTTAAGTATGTTTAGGTTTTAATTTTAAGATTTATTTTTTTTTAAGTTAATTAAATTTTTTTAATTAATTGCAACTTATTTTGAATGGAATAGAAGGAATTTTTTTTTATTTCACACAATACTCACACATAAAGTTCTTGGTCAATAAAAATTAGTAATTCCGGATAAACAATTAAATCTTTCTCCTGGGGTGAATTGGGCTTAATTTTATTTCTTCCCTCAACTGTGAAAAAATTGGAAAATTATTTAGAGAAAATTTAATATATGCAACAGAGAAGAAAATAATTAAGTTTCAATTGTTTTCAATAATATTAATAATAGGTAATAATAATAATAATAATAATAATAACAATAATAATAATAACGAATAAATATTAAAAAAATAATAAAATAAAGAAATAAAATAATAAATTAATTAAAAAACGAAAATACTTTAGTATTTAAATCTTTTTCGCTAAAATTTAAAAAAGTATTAAAAAATACTAAGATATTGTTTTTATTATTATTATTATTATATTATTTATTTATTATTATTTTTCTGTATTATTTATTATTTATTATTTATTATTTTTTATTTTTTATTTTTTATTATTTACTATTTTTTATTATTTTTATTTTTATAGAAAATGTTATTATACCTATACTTATTATTAAAATATTATAAGTTTTGATAGATTTTCTATTTCTTTTTTTTTTTAATTAGATGAACTTACCGTTGTTTGTCCATTTTTGGGCCTTAATTTTTTTCAATCGATGTAAAATAATATGGGGCTGATTATTCACTTTATAATCATTTCTGTCTCTAAATTCTCGGCTTGACGTTATATTTAAATAATATTCCTTCGATATTGGATGTATTAAAATATAATCGCCAATTGTTCCATCCTTTAAAAAGAGACAATTTTTTCATTTTCATTACATTTTTTTTTTACAAATTTCCACTACCTACATTAAATTTCCAAATACTGTAGAAATCAAAAAAATATTCTCAACAATTATATAATTAACTTTCTTTAGAACGATTCAATTTTATTTTTGAAAAATATTCGAATTTCAATTATTTTCCATATCTATATATAGTATTTTCCAAAACATTCGCAAAACGAATGCAATATTATTTAAAAAATAAAAATGATAAAATTCATCCGAAATTAAATTGTTTTGAGAAATGATTTTAAAAAAATAAATAAATAATTTTTTTTTAAATTGTTTTAATTTAGTAAACTTACCAAAGATGTATTGCCATCGTCGTCTGTTATTATAGAAAGTACAGCGTTATTTATTTCGTCAAGATAAAATTTCTCCTTTGAGATATTTTCCAGAAACTTTATAAACAAAAGGAGAAAAAAATGTATTTATAATTTTTTTTTTTTTTTTTTTTTTTTTTTTTTTATATGGTAAATTTAAAAATATGAATTCTGTCTACTTACATTTGGAAGTGGGTTAAAATCGAAAAGACTGGACGAATCATTATTGGGAATGGCATTCCAAATTTTTGTGTGTTTTCCAACTAGAAAGCCATCGGCCGGTTTCAAGAAAAGTTGAATTTCCCTATCGTTAAAGGGAATGGAGAAAATTTTTTCCGTTGATCTTTTATGATTTTTTTTATGCTTCGGAAATGTAATTACACAACGATAGCCTGAAAAATATTATCCTAATTAAATATAATGTTAATTAACTCTAATTAACTCGAATTTTTTTTATTATTATTTTTATTTTTATTATTATTATTATAACTGTTATTATTTTTATAATTTTTATTATTATTTGTTTTTTCACTTTTAGAAGTAAAATTTTTCCAATACCTGTATCACTGGGTTCTTGACAAATTTTCATTACGTCATCTCGTGTCAACGTTTCATGTAACTGTTGGAAAAATAAAAATGATTCATTCATTAAAATTTTAAATACTATAACTAAAATAAAATAAATAAAAAATTCGAAAATACTAAAATAATAAAAAAAAGGCAAAAAAAAATACTAAAATACTAAAAAAAAGACTAAAAATATTTTAAAATTTGCTAAAATACAGAAAAAAGTAAAATAATAAAAAAAAGCTAAAATATTTTAAAAATGACTAAAATAGTAAAAAATTTGTCAAAATCCAAAAAAAGTAAAATAATAAAAAATTCTAAAATACTAAAATACTAAAATAGTAAAACATGCAAAAAAAACAAAAAAACTAAAATAAAATAATGAAATATTAAAAAAGATTAAAATAGTTGAAAATGCTAAAATATAACGAAAAAAAATAACATAAAATAAATTCTAAAATACCAACAAAAAAAAATAAAATGGTAAACAATTTTCCAGACAGGAAATAAAATTAAAATAATATAAAAAAATAGTAAAAAAAAAGCTAAAATATACCAAAAAACTAAAATAAAAAATTCGAAAATACTAAAATAGTAAAAAATGGCAAAAAAAACTAAAATACTAAAAATAGTCTAAAATAGGAAAACATTTTCCAAAATACAAGAAAAATATCAAAATAATAAAAATTCTAAAGTCCTAAAATAATAAAATAGTAAAAAATGACAAAATACAAAAAAAACTAACATAATGAAAAAAATGTTAAAATAACTAGATAAAGGATGACTAAAATAGTAAAAAAAAAATTTCATAATCCAAAAATAGTAAAACAATAAAAAAATTCTAAAATACCAAGAAAAAGACAAAAATAGTAAAAAAATTTGCCAGAAATACAAAAAAAAATTAAATAAAATACTGAAATATTAAAAAAAAGAGTAAAATAGTAAAAAAAAATGCTAAAATATACCAGAAATAGTAAAAAAATTTGCCAGAAATACAAAAAAAATACTAAAATATACCAAAAAACTAAAATAAAAAATTCATAATTACTAAAATAGTATAAAATAGCAAAAAAAACTAAAATACTAAAAAAAAAGACTAAAATAGTAAAAAAAAATTGGCCAAAATACAAAAAAACTAAATTAATAAATATTCTAAAATTCTAAATTAGTAAAAAAAATTGTCAAAATCAAAAAAAAATATAAAATAATAAAAAATCATTAAATACTAAAATACTGAAATAGTAAACAATTTGCCAGACATACAAAAAAAATTAAAATAAAAACCTGAAATACTAAAAAAAAGACTAAAATAGTAAAAAATGGAAAAAATGGAAAAAAGTAAAATATTAATAAAAAGACGAAAATAATAAAAATTCTAAAATCCTAAAAAAATAAAATAGAAGAAAATGTCAAAAAAAACTAAAATACTAAAAAAAGTATAAAATAGTACAAATATACCAAAAAACTAAAATAATAATAGCAAAAAAGAACTAAAATACTAAAAAAAGACTAAAATACTAAAAAAAATTGGCCAAAATATAAAAAAAATAAATTAATAAAAATTCTAAAATTCTAAATTAGTAAAAAATTTGTCAAAATACAAAAAAAATATAAAATAATAAAAAATCCTTAAATACTAAAATACTGAAATAGTAAACAATTTGCCAGACATACAAAGAAAATTAAAATAAAAACCTGAAATACTAAAAGAAAGACTAAAATTGTAAAAAATGAAACAAATGGAAAAAAGTAAAATACTAAGAAAAAGAGTACACTGAAAAAAAATTTATTTGATTCAAATAACCGATTATTTGACTATTATCAAATAAATATTTACTTGAATCAAATAATTTTTATTTGAATCAATTAAATAGTATTTGCTTCAAGTACTGAAATATTTGATTCAAATACAATTTATTTGATTTAAGTAAATATTTATTTGATAATAGTCAAATAATCGGTTATTTGTATTAAATAAATTTTTTTTCAGTGTAAAATAGTAAAAAATTTGTCAAACTACAAAAAAAAATTAAAATAATAAAAATAATATAAATTCTAAAACAATAAAAAATCAAAAAAAAATTAAAAAAGGTATAAAAATACTAAAACAGTAGAAAATTTCAAATTGCCTAAAAATACTAAATTAGTAAAAAATATCAACAACAAAAAATTTCCAAAAAATAATAAATTACTCACATCCTGTGAATTTACAGCAATCACCATTACAACGTACAAACAAATTGCAAAAAGATTCATTTTTTTATTAACTCTTTTTAAACTATATAGAAAATTATTTTGATTTTATTTTACATAGAAAGAGTCAGAGAGTGAGAGAAATAAATATTTTCTTCTTAATGTAGAATTGCACTATATTATCCAGCATATTATTAATGCCGCCTTATATATAATTGATGTTCCCTTTTATTCGAACATGTTTTTAATGTAAATTACAATAATAAATATAATAATAACAATAATAATCAGGAACGAAAAAATAAGTTACTATGTGACAAAACAAATATTAATATTGTACACAATATAACACTAAAAAAGAAGCGTGTTCTCAAAAAAATTTTAATTTATTCCATTTTTGAGTGCGTCACATATTATGTGCACAAATTATTAAATTTTTTTTAAATTACTAAAAAGTTCATTCTAATTTGAAATTTTATCAGAGACATTAAGTAATTTTTTTTATGTAAAGTAGATTAATTATTTTAATATTTAGGATTAATATTTTTAATTAAAATTCATTATTTTTATTTTGTATTACTATTGTAAATAATAATTTATTATTATGGTTATTAACAATTAATTATTATTATTATTCATTTTTCGTAAATTAATAAATTTATTTTGTAAATTAATAAATTTTTTTCAATTAATTAATAAATTGTAGTTTATTTATTTAGTAATAAAGTAAAATTTAAAAAAAAATTTAATCTTCAATACATTCAATAATGTAAAATGATTATTATTATTATTATTATTAATATTATTATTTAGTTATTATTAATTATTTATGAAAAAATTTCTCTATATCTTTTATTTTTTTAATTAAAAAAAAAAAAGAATTGTAAATTTTAATTCACTTTCCTCTTTTTTCGTGTATTTAGAAATAATAAAGAATTATAATATTTAGTGCAAATATAGAAATACGACAATTACGTAAACAATTTTCAATATTTTACTATCTTTAATATTCAAAAAATTAAAAAAACGTTACAAAATATTTTTTTCAAATATTACTTAATATTATTATGAGCTAACACTAAACGTCATATGAGACTAAACAAATTTGTTTTTTTTTTTAATTTTGACGTCAAAATAAATTTTTCTTTTAAAATTTGAATTTTTAGAATGTAACAATTCTTCTTGTACGAGTCATTGTAATAATAAAATGAGAGTAATTTTTATTAATTTTATAAAAATAATATTAATTTTTATTATTTTTTTAAAAAATGATATTAACATTTTATTATAATTTTACTAAATATTCAGAAAAAATTTTTTTTTCGAAAAAAGCAGACTTTTGATGCATTATGACGTCACATTTTGTAATTTTTATTTTTAGTGATTATTATTTTTGTGTCTGTTATTTACTTAAATGAATAGAAAATTATTAAAATTGTATGAGACTTTCGAATTTTTTGAGTGATTAGTAACATTGAATTGAAAAAAAATTAAATAAATCAATTAAAATTATATAAATTTATTTCGTTATTATTTAAACAAATTAATTAAAAAATAATTAAAATTTAAATAATTAATGAATTAAGTTATTTAAAAAAACTAAAAAAAATTAAAATTAAATAAATTAATTAAATTATTTTTTAAAATTATTAAAAGAAAAATATTTATATTTGATTCAAATAATTTTGCTTTTTTATTTTTAATGAGATTTTCGATTTTTTGAGCGATTTTCTATTCGAATATTACACTAAAGTAAATAAATTAAATTATTATTATTAAAAAAAATATTTATTTGGTTCAAATAATTTTTGCTATGTATTTTTTATAAGCTTTTCGATTTTTTGATCGATTTCCAATTCGAAAAATATATTTATTTTCTATTTTTCCTACACTAAATGGAAAATAAAATTAATTTAAATTTCGAATTTATCGATTTTTTCTAAGTGTTTTCTGACTTGAATGTAATAAAAAAACAATAATTTAATTAATGAATTAATTAAAATTAAATAATTTATTTAATTATTTAAATAAGTTTAAAAAGAATTTTTTTTTCTATTTGAATATTACACTAAATTGAAAAATTTAATTTATTTTTAATTAACTTATTACTTGAATGTAACACTAAATGTAAAAAAAACAATTTTAATTAATTAATATAAATTTTCGAATTTGTCGATTTTTTCAAGCGATATCGTACTTGAATGTAAATTCAAATTATTAATAGTTATTATAAACTTACTTTTTATAATTTTAAATTATTTCAATTAGAATAATATTTTTATTTATTCTAAGAATAATATTTTACAATAAAAATTTATTTAAAAATTAAATTTCTTTAAAATTTTAGATAAGAATTTAATATTAATTACAGCATAAACTTGTAGGAATAATTGAATTTTGAAAATGTTAGAAAATTAAAATCTATGAAAATTGAATTTAAATGATAAAAATAATTTCTAAAAAATTAAAGTAACAATATTTTATTAAATAAAATAATCTTACACCTAAGTTATATTTAATTATATAAAAAAAATAAACAAATCACTCTGAGTCAAAAATTTAAAAAATAATAATATTCATATAAGCTTTTACATAATTTTTTTAAAAATCTTAATTCCTACAGAAAAAAAGTAAATATTATTTATTTAAAAATGTAGTTATTTGTATTTTTGAATAATTTTACAATTAAGAAAATTCGCAAATAACTATAATAGTAGGATAAAAAAAGGTTCAAAATTTTTAGTATTTAGTTGTTTGCAAGTTGTTTATTATTAATGTTTAAAGAATACAGAAAAAAAAATTAGATAAAAAAATTCAAAAAAATTTAATAATAAAGTTGTAAACTAAATAAAAAATGAAAAAACAATAAATAAATAGAAATAGGTAAATCAATTTATTAATAAATGAATAAATAAAAAATGATTAAAGTTAAATAATAATAAAAAATAAAAAAAAGTAAACAACTAGATAAATTAATTAATTACTAAATAAATAAATAGAGAAAAATGTGTTATTTTGCATAAATTTTATTTTTGTTAATAGAAACGGTATTTTTTTAAAAAAGAATAAATATTGTTATAAATAAAAAAAAATTGTTTCTATACAAATAGTACAAAAATTCGAAATATAAATTAACTAATTACACAATATTATATTTATATTTATTATAAGATTTCCTTTTGTAGTAATTCATTGTCAATGGTTTGTCAACGCATTCGCCATGAAGACAAATCT
The DNA here is from genome assembly GCA_032872475.1 of Leptopilina myrica (nomen nudum). NCBI lineage: Eukaryota > Metazoa > Arthropoda > Insecta > Hymenoptera > Figitidae > Leptopilina > Leptopilina myrica (nomen nudum). The sequence goes on along the minus strand of CM065466.1, from coordinate 30,433,709 downwards.
GTAAAAAGAAAAAAAGAAATTTTCATCCATAAATTATTTTTTCCAAATAAATATTTTCTATTTTTTTTAATTACAAAAAAAATTTTTTTTTTAATATAAAAAAAAATATTAGAAAACTTGTTTTCTTTTAAATCGAAAATAATAATACGATTTAAAAAATAATTGTAAGAAATGTTTTTTTGTACTTTATCATATCCACATGGTGTGCCTTCAGCTGGTGGAAAATAATTTTCAGTGCAAGGTTCTTCTGCTCTCGCTGTAATATTTGCATTTTCGCAAATAAGTTTTACACAACGAAACGGATCATCCTGAAAATAAAAAAACAATTAAAACTATTAAATAAATAAATTTAAAAAAAAATTAATTAATAATTATATTTTTAAATTGATTTCATTTATTTAATTTTTCCTTCTTTAAATTAAATGAAATTAAAAAATAAATAGTAAATTAGTCAAAAAATAGAAAAATAACATTAAAAAACTACTAATAAGGGGAAAAAGTTACCAAAAGAATAATGAAAGGAAAATAAATAATTAATTATAATAACAATAGCGTTTTTTATAAAAGTCACTAATAAAAAATAATAAGAACAATAAAAGGAAGTAAAAATAAAATGACAATGAAAAAATAAAAAAAATTATAATTTCAGTCGGGAAGAATCGAACCCTTGACCCTTTCGCTGCTACGAGTCGTGCACTAAATCCACTAAGCTATCATACTTTAACAAAAACAATAATAACATTAAAAAAAAATAACAAAAATCACAATAGTAATAGTAATAAATAAGAATAATAAAAATAATAATAATAATAATAATAAATAATAATAAATAATAATAATAATAATAATAATAATAATAATAATACCTTTCTAACTTCACAAAAATAAGTTTTTTCATTTCTGAAACATTGATCATCCATTGAGGTAAATTTACCAGGCAATGGTACAGTTAGTGGTTCATCTTTAGGTGGTGGATTATAAACACATTTTGCACTTTTTTTTCTAGACGATAAGAAAAAGAAATTATGTAATTATATTTTATTGTTATTTAATTAAATTGATTTTATTTGTTTAATATAATAAAAAAAATTAACTTAATTAATTTTATTTAAATTTTGTTAACTTACTGTAAATTTTTCGAAATCGCTCGTCGACTGCATGGTGAAAATCTTAATCTGTTGCTATATGTACCAAAGTAACTCATTATATAGCCATTATCATCCCACTTACATTCACCTTCTTTCAATGGATCGTGATCAGAACCAAGTCTATAAATTGAATAAATATTTTTATTAGGTATACTTATTTTATTTAATTACGTTTTATTATAGATTATGAAATTTGTATATCCTATCCTATCCTATCCTATCTTTTCCTATCCTATCGCATATTATCCTAACCTATCATATCCTATCATACCGTATATTACCCTAACCTATCCTATCATACCGTATATTATCCTAACCTATCTTATCCTATCCTATTCTATCCTACTTGTCTGTATCCTATACTACCTTTATTATCCTATACTATTGTAACCTATCCTATCTTAATGTATCGTATCTTATCTTGTATTATCCTATATTATCCTATTCGAAAGTGTCCTTTCTTATTCTCTACTATCCTATTTTATCATATTTTAATGTACTATATCCTATCCTACTATGTCCAAACCTAATCTATACTGTTCTATCCTAATGTATCTAATCCTATCCTAAATTATCCTATTTTATCCTAAAGCAGCATATTCTATTCTAATATATCCTTTTTTAGCATATCCTATCCTACTATATCCTATTCTATTATATCCAATCCTAATCTTTACTCTTATATCCTAATGTACCCAATCCAACCCTAAATTATCCTATTTTATCCTATCCTACCTTTATGTATCATATTCTATTATAAAAAATCTAAATGTATCATATCCTATCTTAATTAATCCTATTCTACAATATCCAATCCTAATCTATATTGTTTTATCCCGTTGAACACAATCATATCCTATATTATCCTACTTTATCATAAATAAATCTACCATTTTTATATCCTATCCTTATGTACCATATCCTTTCTGAATTAATCCTATTTTTAAATACACAATCCCAATCTACACTGTTTTTTCATAATGGGATTAATCCCATCCTATATAATCCTATTTTGTCACATATAAATGTACCATACGATATTCTACTATATTCTACCCTACCAAATCCTATCTTAATGTATCCTATCCTATTATATCCAATTCTAATGTATCATATCCGTTATTGATTAATCCTATTCTATCATATCCAACCCTAATCTACACTGTTTTAACGTTATGTATCCAATTTTTTTCTATTTTATCCTATCGTAAAGTACCCTTTTCTATTATAATATATCCTATCCTACTATAATCTATCTTAATTAATTCCATTCTATCCTATCACATTCTAATCTATACTGTTTTATCCTAATTTATCCAATCCTATCCTATTTTATCATAGGAAAATGTAAAATTTTCTATATTATCCTATGATAATGTACCACATCCTATCCTATTATATCATATCCTAATGCATCCTATTCTATTTTATCCCATTCTAATCTATTTGCTTTTATCCTAATATACTCAATCCTATCATATATTGTCCTATTCAAATGTATCTTATTCTATCGTATGATATCTTTTTCTACTAAACCATTTCCTAATGTACCATATCCTATCCTAATGTATGCAGCCCTAACCTTTTGTAACCAAGCATATTCTGTTTTATCATATATTATCCTATCCTATTGTACCATATTCTATCCTATTTTAATGTACCCTATCCTATCCTTATTATTCTATGCTAATGTATCCTACATTATCCTATCATAATGTATACTTTTCTACGCAGTCTTATCCTATGCTAGAGTACCCTTTCCTATCATGTATTATCTAATCTTATTATATCTTAATGTATTATATCATATTCTAATGTACTATTTTCTATCCTATCATATTTTTAATCGTAATATGTATTATTAAATGTCATGAAAATTACCAATCCTCCAAGTCAAATATTAACATGTATTGTTTTATCCTCATGTACCCAATTCTTTCACATCTTACAACATAATATCCTATTTTATCCAAATTTACCATATTTTATCCAATCCTACTCAAAAATGCTATATGTACTGTTCTATCCTATTCTACCATATTTTAATCTCTCCTTTTCCTATCCGTATCATTCTATCCAAATGTACCCTATCCTAATCTACTCGCTTTTATCCTAATATACCCAATCCTATCGTATATTTACCTTTCCTAAAGTACCATGTGATATTCTATTGTAGTCTGTCCTACTAAATCCTATCTTAATGTATCCTATCCTATTATATCCAATTCTAAATTAATATATCCTTTCTTAATTAATCCTATTCTATTATATCCAATCCAAATCTACACTGTTTATCCTAATGTATCCTATCTTATACTATCCTAAATAAATGTACAATGTCCTATCTTATCTAATACTAATGTGCCATATCATATCTTAATGAATCCTATCCTTTTATATCAAATTCTAATCTATAGTGTTTTATCCTAATATATTCAACCCTATACTAAATTAACCTACTTTATCCTATCCTAAAGTACCATATTATATTCTAATATATCCTATCCTACCGTATCCTATCTGAATTAATCCTATTCTACCATACCCAATCCTAATCAACAGTGTTTTATCCTAATGTATCCAATCCTATCCTATATTATCCTATTTTATCCTATATTATCCTATTTTATCCTATATAAATGTACCGTATTCTATCTTATCCTATCGTAATATATCATCGTATTGTACTATGTCAAATAGTATACGATTGTATTATATCCTATTTTAATGTACGCTATCGTATGATATCCTACCATATCTAATTCATATGCAATAATAATCTAAACCATTTCTAGTAATACTGTATTTTCCTAATGTATCCTTTCCTACCGTATCATATCATATCTTAATTAATCCTATTCTATCATATCAAATCCTAATCTATACTCTCCTATCCTAGTGAATTATATCTTATTCTGTGTTATCCTATTTTATCGTACTCTATTGTACAATATCTTATCCTACCATATCGTATCCTAATGAATACTATCCTGTTCTGTAGAATTCTGTCTTATCCTATCCTATTGTATCATATTGTATCCTAATATATCCTATCCGGTCCTAATGTATCATATCCTATTCTACCATAATGTACAATATATAATCCCTTTTTATCCTAATGTATTCTATCCTATCCTATTGTGATTTTTATTTTATCTTTATCTCTTGTATCCTATTTTTATCGTATTTTATCCTATTGTATTCTATTGTGCTCTCTTCTATTATCTTGGCATTTTTATCCTATTGGATAAAATTTAATTTTATGAAATTACTAACACATGACCCAATTCATGGGCGGCTACAATTATTCCACCGTATGCACCATTATCAGAAACAATTGCAGAACCTCTGTAAACTTCTGTTCTAATTTCTTCATAAGCATCGTTGGTCATTTCAGTAACGTTTTGACATACTCCTTTTGTAAATCCAACACCTAGAAACAATTTTTAAATAAATTAAAATTTAACCGGTTATTATTATTTAAAAAAAATTGTTAATCCTATTATTATTATTATTATATAAAGCTATATCATACCTAAAGTAGGTGCTTCATCTTTTGCTTCGTTTAAAGACGATCTGCAAAGAATAATTAAAAAATTTTATTCTCCTTAAAATTATTGTAATTTTTTTTTAATTAAACTTTTAATAATTAACTAGTTACCCAGTCATAAGTACACCAATATCGTAATCTTTTTTGTATTCAAATTGTTTATTTATTTTTGTTAAAAATGTGCCAAAGTCTTGGCAAAGTTTCGATGGTCGTGAATTTTTACGAGAAGCGCCAGATAACATGTACTCCATTGAACTCTAGAAATTGAAAAATTTGTGCTTACTAGAAATCAAAAAAACTATTTTTCAAATTTTAAATTCTTTAAAACGATTTGAAATATTTTCGAAAAAAATATTCGAAATTCAATTATTTTCGAAAACATTAATCGAAATTGAATTATTTTCGAAAAAATATTCGAAATTGAATTATTTTCGAGAAAAATACTCGAAATTCAATTATTTTCGAAAGAAGTATTCAAAATTCAATTACTTTCGAGAAAAATATTCGAAGTTCAATTATTTTCGAAAGAAATATTCGAAATTCAATTATTTCCGAAAAAATATTCGAATTTCAATTATTATCGAGAACAATACTCGAAATTCAATTATTTTAGAAAGAAATATTCGAAATTCAATTATTTTCGAAAACAATATTTCAAATTGAATTATTTTCAAAATCATTATTCGAAATTGAATTATTTTCGAAAAAAATATTCGAAATTGAATTATTATCTAGAACAATACTCAAAATTCAATTATTTTCGAAAACAATATTCAAAATTGAATTATTTTTGAAAACATTATTCGAAATTGAATTATTTTCGAAAATAATATTCGAAATTGAATTATTATCGAGAACAATACTCGAAATTCAATTATTATCGAAAACATGTTCGAAATTCAATTATTTTCAAAAGAAATATTCGAAATTCAATTATTTTCGAAAAAAATTATTTGAAATTCAATTATTTTCAAAAGAAATATTCGAAATTCAATTATTTTCGAAAAAAAATTTCGAAATTCAATTATTTTCGAGAAAAATATTCGAAATTTAATTATTTTCGAAAACATTATTCGAAATTGAATTATTTTCGAAAAACATATTCCAAATTGAATTATTTTCGAGAAAAATACTCGAAATTCAATTATTTCCGAAAAAATATTCGAAATTCAATTATTTTCGAGAGCAATACTCGAAATTCAATTATTTTCGAAAACAAAATTCAAAATTGAATTATTTTTGAAAACATTATTCGAAATTGAATTATTTTCGAAAAAAATATTCGAAATTGAATTATTATCGAGAACAATACTCGAAATTCAATTATTATCGAAAACATGTTCGAAATTCAATTATTTTCAAAAGAAATATTCGAAATTCAATTATTTTCGAAAAAAATTATTTGAAATTCAATTATTTTCAAAAGAAATATTCGAAATTCAATTATTTTCGAAAAAAATATTCGAAATTCAATTATTTTCGAGAAAAATATTCGAAATTTAATTATTTTCGAAAACATTATTCGAAATTGAATTATTTTCGAAAAACATATTCCAAATTGAATTATTTTCGAGAAAAATACTCGAAATTCAATTATTTCCGAAAAAATATTCGAAATTCAATTATTTTCGAAAACAAAATTCAAAATTGAATTATTTTTGAAAACATTATTCGAAATTGAATTATTTTCGAAAAAAATATTCGAAATTGAATTATTATCGAGAACAATACTCGAAATTCAATTATTATTCTTAATAATATAATAATTGAAATACTCGAAAAAATTGATTATTTGAAAAAGTGATTTTTTTTTATTTTTTGGATTAATAATTGAATTGATTAATTTAATAATTTAATAATTGAATTAATTGCTTTAGTAATTGAATTCCTGTGGAAAACTCAATTTTTTTTTGTAAATAATTGAATTCAATTATTTACAAAAAAAAATAGGATTTTTCACAGGAATTCAATTATTTTAATAAATTTTTTTTTTTTAATTTAATTAGTTTTGGAGCATTTAATAAAATTTTTTCCAAAACATAAATTATTTACATATAAATAATTCAATTATTTTCAAAAGTAATCAATCTCTTCTTGGAAATTCAATTATTAAAAAAAAAAATTCTATTAAAATCGTCGGCAAGAATTTTAATTAAATTATTTTTCTAAATATTAAAAATTTATTCTTACCTCAACTATAACGATGCCTGCAATTGAGAGACGAATTGTTGGATTTGATAATGGTCTGAATAGTAAATCCACACCATAGAACGATGTTAAAATATATCTTATGGCGTATCTACTGTTATTGTACAATTGTCTGAAAAATTACTTTTTGTTAATTTATTGTGATTATTTTTATTATTATTATTATTATTATTATTATTATTATTATTACTTAAATATTAATTAATAAATTAATTAATTAATTTTTTTAATCAATTATTTTAATTTAATTAACTTATTTTAATTGATTAATTTTGATTTATATAATTTATTTTAATTAATTAATTTTAATGTAATTAATTTATTTTATTTTATTTAAATAATTAATTTTTGTAAATTAATTAATTTTAATGTAATTATTTTTTTTAATTAATTTTTTTAATTAGGGGAATTTGAACCATTATGACGTCACAGCTTTAGAACATATGCTTTGGTTTTACTGTGACGTCATAATGTTTCAAATGCCCTTAATTAATATTTTTTAAATAATTAATTTTAATTTAATTAATTAATTAATTAAAATTCATTGGAATAGAATAGAAAATTTATTTGTTATTTCGTAACACTCACCCAAATAGTTCCTCGTCAATAAAAATTAATAATTCTGGATAAACAATGATGTCTCTTTGAGGGGGTAATTTTGGATTTATCCTCTCCACACCCCTAACTGTGAAAAATTGTGAAATTGTTAAACTAATTTTTTTTGCATTATTTAAACTCCTCGTTATTAAATATTATTTTTCCTCCCTCCCTCCATCACTTTTTTGTTTCATCAAAATCACAGTGTAGTATTAAAAAAAAAAAATGTCTTACCATTTTTCGCCCACTTTTGTGCTTTAATTTTTTTCGAGCGATGTAAAATAATATGGGGTTGATCGTCTTTATTAAAATGCTTCAATCGCATGAATTCTCGACTTGACGTCAAATTCAAGAAATAGTCCCTTGATATTGGATGTATTAAGAGTTCATCGCCAATTGTTCCCTCCTTTCATGGGAAAAAATTTTTTTTTAAAATTAAATTAAATTATTATTTTAATGGAAAAAAAGTTTTTTATTAAAATTAAATTAAATTATGATTTTAATGGGAAAAAAGTTTTTTTTTAATTCAATTAAATTATTATTTTAATGGAAAAAAAGTTTTTTTTTAAAATTAAATTAAATTATTATTTTAATGAGAAAAAAGTTTTTTTTTAATTCAATTGAATTATTATTTTAATTAATAGAATTTTTTTTTTCTATTTTTAACTACTTTTTAGTTATAAATGTGTTTCTAGAGAAAAAAAATGTTGAATAAAATTAATAAATAAAAGAACAACACTTACGAAAACTTCATTGCCATTGTCGTCTATTATTATAGAAAGTACAGCATTGTTTACGTCGTCAAGATAAAAGTTTTCTTTCGACAAGTCCTCCAGCACCTTAAAATAAATAAAATATTTTTCTTATTATTATTATTATTATTAAATTATCATATATCACTATTTTACTATTTTTTATCATTTTTACTACTATTTTGCTATTGTTATTACTACTCCTATTCTTTCAATTTTTAAGTATTTCTTTTTCTACTATTTTGACTATTTTTTGAATTTATTTTACTTTTTAGACTATTATTCCTTTTTTGTATTATTATTTCCACTATTTTTTGCATTTTTTTTGTACTATTTTCACTACATTTTAAATATTTTTTAAAACTATTTTTAGTATTTATTACATTTTTGTACTATTATTACTATTTTTGTATTATTATTTCTATTTGTTTTAGTATTTTTTGCAGTTTTCTATCTTTTTGTACTATTTTTACTATTTTTTAAAAATTATTCTACTATTCTTCATATTTTTTTTATTTCATTTTGATTATTTTTACTATTTTTTTTTAGTATTTATTACATTTTTGTCCTCTTTTGACTATTTTTTACATTTCTGTACAATTTTAATATTTTTTACATTTTTCTACCATTTTTTAGTTTTTTACTATTTTTTAATATTTCGATATTACTATTATTCTTATTTTTTTTTTGACAATTTTTTGTATTATCATTAATACTACCCGTGCAGAAATTTTGACCTGGCCCTGGCTGGGGCCAGACCGGACAAGACCGGGGCCACTTCGGGAAATCTGACCTGCCCCCGGCCTGGATGAAACAATAAAACCGACCGGGGCCATGCCACGGGCCAGATCTGGTTCCCTGCTGGGGACCCGACCGGGGCCATGGAATTTTTCCCGCTTTGACTGTTATTGAAATTTTTGTGGTATAGGGTAAACCATATAGTCGGCATGGTTGCCACACAACCTGGAAAACCTGGAAAACCTGGAATTAGCATGGAATTTGAAAAAGAGTATGGAAAACCTGGAAATAGCATGGAATTTGAAAAAACTTCTGGAATTTTTTTCGTTCATTAAAAATATTAAGAAAAAAATGCCATTTAATATGTTTTTTTTTTAATGTTAAAATGTAACTTTCGTTTTCTGTTTTTTCTCATTAAATTATATTAGTTTTTCTTCTTAATTATTGACTAAAAATTTAATTAATTGTTTTTAATTTCTTCCTAAAAAAATCGTACTGTTTAAGAGAGCATAAATTTATAACTATTTAATAATAAATACTGTTAACACTGTTTTGTAAAATACTTGTTTTTTCATCACAAATAATTCCTAAACTGTCAAACTAATTTTCCATTTTAACCTGAAATTTTTGATATTTTTGACCTGGAAAACCTGGAAAAAGCCTGGAATTTTGAAATCTAGATTTTGCTTAGTGACCTACAAACTATTCTTGAAGTTCGCAGAAAAAAATAATTTTTCATTTTCGTTTTCTTGAAGGTCGAAGAAAAAAATTTTTTTTATTTTCTGCTGATTTTCGGCTGTGGTTATTTTTAAGAAAAAATGAATTAAATTAATTTTGACGACCCGGATATTAATTAAAATTGTTCTAGTAGTTGCTTAGTGACCTACAAACTATTCTTGAAGTTCGCAGAAAAAAATAATTTTTCATTTTCATTTTCTTGAAGGTCGAAGAGAAAAAAAATTTTTTATTTTCTGCTGATTTTCGGCTGTGGTTATTTTTTAGAAAAAATGAATTAAATTAATTTTGACGACCCGGATATTAATTAAAATTGTTCTAGTAGTTGCTTAGTGACCTACAAACTATTCTTGAAGTTTGCAGTAAAAAATAATTTTTCATTTTCTTGAAGGTCGAAGAAAAAAAAAATTTTCATTTTCTGCTGATTTTCGGCTGTGGTTATTTTTTAGAAAAAATGAATTAAATTAATTTTGACGACCCGGATATTAATTAAAATTATTCTAGTAGTTGCTTAGTGACCTACAAACTATTCTTGAAGTTTGCAGTAAAAAATAATTTTTCATTTTCTTGAAGGTCGAAGAGAAAAAAAATTTTTTATTTTCTGCTGATTTTCGGCTGTGGTTATTTTTTAGAAAAAATGAATTAAATTAATTTTGACGACCCGGATATTAATTAAAATTCTTCTAGTAGTTGTTTAGTGACCAACAATCAATTCTTGAAGGTCGAAGAAAAAAATAATTTTTTCATTTTCTGCTGATTTTCGGCTGTGGTTATTTTTTAGAAAAAATGAATTAAATTAATTTTGACGACCCGGATATTAATTAAAATTGTTCTAGTAGTTGTTTAGTGACCTACAAACTATTCTTGAAGTTCGCAGAAAAAAATAATTTTTCATTTTCTGTTGACAGTTGATGCCCAGTCAGCAGAAAATGAAAAATAATTTTTTTTGCGATCTTTATTATGTTATCATTAACAATTGTTAATGATAATTATTTCTTGGTCTCTTAACTACTACTATAGCGATGTTAATTAATATCCTAATAAACAATAAAATGTTAATGCAATTTTAATAAAAAGTAACCACAGCCGACAATCAGCGGAAGGTAAAAAATTATTTTTTTCTGCGAACTTCAAGAATTGATTGTTGGTCACTAAGCGACTACTAGAACAATTTTAATTAATATCCGGGTCGTCAAAATTAATTTAATTCATTTTTTCTAAAAAATAACCACAGCCGAAAATCAGCAGAAAATGAAAATTTTTTTTTTCTTCGACCTTCAAGAGTTGATTGTTGGTCACTAAACAAATACTAGAACTCTATTGTCTTTAATTTATTATAAAATGACGAGAGTTTTTAAAAAATTTTTAATCTTCTGCTGATTGTCGGCTGTGGTTGCTATTTATTAAAATTGCATTAAATTTTTTTTTGTTATTTAGAATATTAATTATCATTGCTTTAGTAGTAGTTTAGAGACCAAGAAAATAATAATGATCATTAACATGGTTGCCACACAACCTGGAATTAACATGGAATTTGAAAAAGAGTATGAAAAACCTGGAAATAGCATGTAATTTGAAAAAATTTCTGAAATTTTTTTCGTTCATTAAAAATATTAAGAAAAAAATGCCATTTAATATGTTTTTTTTAATGTTAAAATGTAACTTTCGTTTTCTATGTTTTTTCTCATTAAATTATATTAGTTTTTCTTCTTAATTATTGACTAAAAATTTATTTAATTGTTTTTAATTTCTTCCTAAAAAAATCGTACTGTTTAAGAGAGCATAAATTTATAACTATTTAATAATAAATACTGTTAACATTGTTTTGTAAAATACTTGTTTTTTCATCACAAATAATTCCTAAACTATCAAACTAATTTTCCATTTTAACCTGGAATTTTTTATATTTTTGACCTGGAAAACCTGGAAAAAGCCTGGAATTTTGAAATCTAGATTTTGTGGCAACCATGAGTCGGCCACCTAACAGTAGTCATCCGCCTAATAATTTAGAGTGGATTTTGGTAAAATTTTTGAACAATATATAGGCAATTCCACGTGAGATTTAAGTCGACATCTTAAAATCGTCCAAAAAAATTTTTTTGTCTATTCTGTATCGGAAAAAAACAGATACGTATTTTTTTATTTTTGTTTAATTGTCCAAATTTTCGAGTTATGAATTTTGGAAGTTTTTGACTTTCATAATTGTAGACCTATATTCAGTAGCTTATAAGTCCGAAAATATTAAGTTTAGGAAAAAGTTGTCAAAAAATTAAAGTTTTACTTTTCTTTCGACTTTTAAGAAACGTAAATAAAAAAATTTTTATTTAATTTTGAGACGGATTTTTTTTATTTTTTTTAAATTTATTTATACCTTATAATATAGAGAAAATTTTCCAAAAAGTCCCAAAATGGGCTTGATGTGTTAAATAAGTTTTAAAACATTTTCAAAAATCCGGCCCAAAGTTAAAAAAAATTAATTTATTTATAGGAAATTTTTTTTTATTCAACTCAATATTTTCGGACTTATAAGCTTCTGAATATAGGTCTACAATTATAAAAGTCAAAAACTTCCAAAATTCATAACTCGAAAATTTGGACAATTAAACAAAAATAAAAAAATACGTATCTGTTTTTTTAATACAGAATAGAAAAAAAATATTTTTGACCAATTTTAAAAGGTCGACTTAAATCTCACGTGGAATTGTCCATATTTTTAATAAAAGTTATTATTTTTCTTCAACAAAAAATTATTTGGATGACATAACCTCCAATCTGACAACCGTTTTTATCATTAGAAGGATTCCATTCTTATTATTTAAAATATTATTTTAATTTATTTAAAATATATTAAAAATTGGAATGTTTTGAATAATTTATTTAACAATAATAACAACCCAGTGGTCACAAAAACATAAAACGTTCTTTAAACGTCTGTAGAACGTTTAATGTCTGCCAATTTACGTTCTACAGACGTTCAAAGAACGTTTTTTGTCTTTATGCCCGCTGGGAATGGATTCAATTTTTTGCAAATAACTTTTTTACAATGTTTAAAATGTCAAAAATTTAAATACGTTTAGTAATCAATTTAGTAGTGTTGATAATAAACAAAGTTTATTTTTACTTCTCTTTTTCTTGGGGCAACCCGGCCTGGCCACGACCGGGGCCATTAAAATTTATTGCCCCTGGGCCAGACCAGAAAATCCGACCGGGGCCAGGTCGGAAATCGGGAGCAAGGGTGGAAATTTCTGCACGGGTATTTTATATTATGTTTTTAACTATTTTTACTATTTTGACTGTTTTTCTATTATTATTTCCTTTTATTTTCACTTTTTTTTCATTTCTTACTTTTTGCACTATTTTTACAATTTTTTAAATATTTTTTTTCATACTATTTTTACTTTTTTAGTATCTACTGTATTTTTGTACTATTTATATGAATTTTTGTTTTATTATTTTTTGCACTTCTCTACTTTCCATTTTTCTATTTTTGTACTATTTTTGCATTTTCATACTTTTCTATTAATTTTTTAAACTATTTTGACTATTTTTCGCATTAAATACTATTCTTATTATTCTTTTTATTTTTCTGTAGTATTTATTGCATTTCTGTACTATTATTACTATTTTTGTATTATTATTTCTATTATTTTTATTATTTTTTGCATTTTTCAACTTTTTGTACTATTTTTACTATTTTTTATATTTTTCTATACTATTCTTAATATTTTTATTCATTTTTATTTCCATTTTCATTGTTTTCATTTTTTTTTCTTTCATACATTTTTACTATTTTTTACATTTTTCTACTATTTTTTAAATTTTTCGGTATTATTATTATTATTTTTTCACTATTTTTTATATTATTATTACTACTATTTTTTAAATTATGTTTTCAACTACTTCGACTATTTTGACTTTTATTGCATTATTATTATTATTATTATTATTATTATTATTATTATTATTATTATTATTATTATTATTATTATGATTATTTCTATTATTAATACTATTAAATACTTGCATTTGGAAGTGGAATAAAATCGAAAAGACTGGACGAATCATTATTGGGAAAGGCATTCCAAATTTTTGTATGTTTTCCAACTAGAAAGCCATCAACTGGATGCAAATAAAGTTCAATTTCCCCATCGCTAAAGGGAATAGAGACAAATTTTGGCGTTGATCGTTTCACAACTTTTTTATGCCTCGGAAATGTGATTTCGCAACGATACTCTGAAAAAAATTTAACTATTATTATTTCATTATTAATTTTCTGCTTCTTCTTATTTTTTTCTATTTTTCTTTATTTTTTTTTATTTTTTATTTATTTTATTTTATTAAATATTCTATCTCTAACTATAATAGAGATGTTTATAAAAAATTATTTTATCATAATTATTTTGCTTATAATAAAATTATTTAAAAATATAAAGAAAATAGTACAAAAACTTAACTTTAATATCATTATTATTATTATTATTATTATTATTATTATTACTTTGTAATAGTAAAATAATGTAAATTGTGCAATATTATAATTTTTTCTTTAAACACATTTTTATGGAGCGCAAGTGTAAATTGAAGGAAAAAAAAATTTTTTTTCAATACCTGTGTCATTGGGTGCTTGACAAATTTTCATCACGTCATCACGTGTCAAGGTTTCGTGTAACTGTTACGAAAATAAAAATCACTCATTCAATGAAATCAAAATATTTTAAATGTTCAATAAAGTTTTATGGTGTGGTATAAAAAATTAAGTGTAGTTTATTTTTAAACTGAAGTGGCGAATTTGCATTAATTGCTTATTAACATTTATTATTATTTTTATTATTATTATTATTATTATTATTATTATTAGCATAATTCTTTAGTATTTTTATTATTATTTTTATCACCATTATAGTAGTTATTAATTTTGTAACTCAAATTAAATTCAAAATATGATAAAGTAGGTATATAAAAAATACCACAAAAATACTATAAAAGTACTATAAATATACTATAAAAATGCTATAAAAATACTATAAATATACAACAAAAATTCTAAAAAATACTATTCATATACTACAAAAATACTATTCATATACTACAAAAATACTATTCATATACTATAAAAATACTATTCATATACTACAAAAATACTATAAAAGTGCTATAATTATACTATAAAAATACTATTAATATAATACAAAAATAATACAAAAATTCTACAAAAATACTAAAAAATACTATAAATTTACTTAAAAAATACTATAAAAGTACTATAGATATACTATAAAAAAACTATTAATATACTACAAAATACTATAAAAGTACTATTAATATAATATAAATGTACTACAAATATAATACAAAAATACTAAAAAATACTATGAAAGTACTATAAAAGTATTATAAAAGTATTATAGATATATACTATAAAAATACTATTCATATACTATAAAAATACTATTAATATAATACAAAAATACTACAAAAATACTACAAAAATACTAAAAAATACTATAAATATACTTTAAAAATACTATAAAAGTACTATTAATATAATATAAATGTACTACAAATATAATACAAAAATACTAAAAAATACTATGAAAGTACTATAAAAGTATTATAAAAGTATTATAGATATATACTATAAAAATACTATTCATATACTATAAAAATACTATTAATATAATACAAAAATAATACAAAAATTCTACAAAAATACTAAAAATACTATAAATATACTTTAAAAATACTATAAAAGTACTATAGATATACTATAAAAATTCTATTAATATACTACAAAATACTATAAAAGTACTATTAATATAATATAAATGTACTACAAATATAATACAAAAATACTAAAAAATACTATGAAAGTACTATAAAAGTACTATAAAAGTATTATAGATATATACTATAAAAATACTATTCATATACTATAAAAATACTATTAATATAATACAAATATAATACAAAAATTCTACAAAAATACTAAAAAATACTATAAATATACTTTAAAAATACTATAAAAGTACTATAGATATACTATAAAAATTCTATTAATATACTACAAAATACTATAAAAGTACTATTAATATAATATAAATGTACTACAAATATAATACAAAAATACTAAAAAATACTATGAAAGTACTATAAAAGTATTATAAAAGTATTATAGATATATACTATAAAAATACTATTCATATACTATAAAAATACTATTAATATAATACAAAAATAGTACAAAAATTCTACAAAAATACTAAAAAATACTATAAATATACTTTAAAAATACTATAAAAGTACTATAGATATACTATAAAAATTCTATTAATATACTACAAAATACTATAAAAGTACTATTAATATAATATAAATGTACTACAAATATAATACAAAAATACTAAAAAATACTATGAAAGTACTATAAAAGTACTATAAAAGTATTATAGATATAATATAAAAAAAATATTCATATACTATAAAAATACTATAAATATACTACAAAAATACTATAAAAGTACTATAATTATACTATAAAAATACTATTAATATAATATAAATATACTACAAAAATAATACAAAAATACTACAGAAATACTATAAAAATACTATTAATATACTACAAAATACTATAAAAGTACTATAGATATACTATAAACATTCTATTAATATACTACAAAATACTATAAAAGTACTATTAATATAATATAAATGTACTACAAATATAATACAAAAATACTAAAAAATACTATGAAAGTACTATAAAAGTACTATAAAAGTATTATAGATATACTATAAAAATACTATTAATATACTATAAATATACTGCAAAAATACTATAAATGTACCATATTCTACAAAAATAATACAGAAATTCTACAAAATCATTAAAAAAATACTATTAATATACTTCAAAAATAATACAGAAATACTACAAAAATATTATAAAAGTACTATAAATATACTATTAATATACTATGAATATATTACAAAAATACTAAAAAAGTACTATAAAAATTCTATTAATATACTATAAATATAATACAAAAATATTATAAAGTATTTGTACTATAAGACTACAGTAAAAAATACCACTTAATTTACCAAATTATTAAAATATACTACACCATAAAATTTGGATTATTTGTATATTTGATACGTTTTTTTTTATTAGTAAAAAGAACAATAGCTAATTAATTACTCACCTCTTGAGAATATACATCAGTCGACAATATAGCGAATAATAAACAAATAACAAGATGATACATTTTTTTTTTTTTTTTTTTTTTGATCTGTTAAAATTAAAAAAAGAAAATTATTTCAATTCTGTCTTTAAATAAACTTTGATTTTATTTTTAGAGTCAGAGAAAAAAAAATTTTCCTCTATTAAGTTTTACTTGGCCTCGCACTATTACATATGGCACTATTTAATTTCTGCTACCAATATTTTATGGAAAAGAACAGAAATTTTTTTTTGTTTACCTTACGTAAAAAAGATGATAAAATGAATATTAATATTATTCTCCAAATAATTGCATGAGAAAAAGTATTGTATTTACATATATATATATTGTTTTTTCATAAATTGCGTAATATTTATTTTTCCAGAAAAAAAATTTTTTTTTTTTTAATACATTATTTGTATTAGTAATAAATAAATTTATTACACATTTTATGCGTCATTGACAAATGAATTTTATTTTCATTGATAAAAAAATTGTAAAAAATTTTTAATCAGTTTTATTATTTTTTTAGGTACTAGGAAAGAAAATTTTTTTTTAAACAAAGATAAATATTTTTACTGTTTAAATTTTTTTTTACTAAAACAAAATTTCTTTTTTTTTATTTAAATAAATAAATAAATTAATTAATTGTTTATTCAATTTATGTAAAGCAGATCATTTTTTGATTATTTTTTACGATTACATTTTTCTCTTTTTTACTATTTTATTAAATTTCTAATTTTCTAAATTCATTTATTTTCTAATTACCTATTATTTAAATTTATTAATTAACAAAAAATAGAAGAACAAAAATATAAATACTCACAAAATTTTTATTTTCCAAAATTAACTAACGTTTTTTATTAAATATTTATCCGTTTTAATGAAAAAAACACGAAATTAAACACTTGATTAAAGAAAAAAAAATTTCCTTAATAATTTTTACAATAGTCAATTATTCTTATTATAATAATTTTTATTTATTTATTTATTGCAATAAATTAAAATTAAACAATTCACAAAACCAAAAGATGTTTAATTCAAAAACAATTTTGTTTCCTTTCTTTTCAAGTAATAATGGAAAAATAAGAAGAAATTACAAAAGTATAATTTTTATTAAAAAAAGAAATTAAAAAGTATAATATAATTTCATTAAAAAATGAGGAATTGCAATGTATAATAGATTTCCTTTTTGTTCCGTGAACTAATTAAAAAGAAAGAAATTCGAACATTTGTGCAAATAGAACAAAAAAGTGAATATTAAAATAAAAAAAAATTGTGTCAACATTTGTGTAAACTATTTTAAATTATCTTATCTTTTTTATTAATGAATAAATTTTTTGAAAAGCGTCAGAATTTTTTTGTTTGTAATATTATTATTATTAATAAAACTACGTGGGTTTGGTAAATTTTAACATAATGTGGTTTCGTAAATTAATTGTATTTACTCGTGTAAACTGAATTACTAACGTCACTATGTAAATTTGTTTTAAACATTGACGTTGAAATTCAGTTCAAATTCATTTTTGTTTTAAGTTAAGGGTATTTGAATCATTATGACGTCACTGCTTTAAAACAAATACTGCGTACAAATTGTGACGTCATAATGATTCAAATTGCCCTTAAATGGCAAAATTTTTAACCAAATGATATTTAAATAAAGAAATAATAATTTTATTTTTTATTCAAGCTAAAGAGTGGAAAAAATAAAATAAAATATAGAAATTATTTTTATTATATTAAGAAAAATAGTTAGTATTATAAAAAATAGTATTTTTCTTAACAAAAAAATATTTCTTTTATTAAAAAAACAAGTTTTATTGTCAAAATTATGATTAATACGTGTCAATTTGATTTAAAAGATTATTATTTTATTATATGTGAGATGGCCAAGTGGCTATTACTACTTAACTCGCAAACAGCAAGAGCGGGGGTTCGAATCTTCTCGACTGCGAATTTTTTTCCGTTTCAAAAAAAGCAAACAAACAATAAAAGTAATAATAATAATAATAATAATAATAATAATAATAATAATAATAATAATAAATACAATTATGTTAATAATAATAAATAATAAAAATAATAATAGTAAAAAAGTAATTTTAATAATAGTTAAAAGTACAAAAAAAAATATTTATAATAATAGTAGTTAAAAATAAACAAATTAGCAGTATTAAATAATAAATAATAAACATATTAATAACACGTTGCAAAAATAGTTATTTTATTTACAAAAAAAGTAATTATCTTTTCAAGTGATAATTATTTTATAAACAATTATTATAATTGAATTAATTAATTAATCATAATTATTTTTAGAAATAATGTTTTTTTTGCTGTTTATTTATTTTACTATTTTTTTAATTTACTGTTTATTTATTTTTAATGTTTACTTTATGAAATAAATAATTGTTTTAGTTTAAAAAAAAAAGTTAATTTGGTAAATTAGAAAAACATTTATTTTTTATATTAATTTACATAATTTTTTATTTTTTTACATAATTTTTAAATAATATATTATATACAATATTAATACCATATTTTAATTTTCGAGAAAGTCCTTTATTTCCGGTTTTTTTTCTTCATTTTTTTCCAGTTTTCAGTAAAAATATTTTCAGTAGTAACTAATCACGCCAGGTATTGAAAATGAAAATTTACTGACACATTCTCCATTCAGGCAGATCTGAAAAAAAACAAATTTGGACATAAAAATTAAATTACGATTTTTTCTTTAAAATAATAAATTAATTAAATTGTTTTAATTAACTAATTAAATTTAATTGAATATTTTTAATTAATTAATTAAATGTAATTGAATATTTTTAATTAATTAATTAAATTTCATTGAATATTTTTAATTAATTGATTAAATTTCATTGAATATTTTTAATTAATTAATTAAATTTCATTGAACTGTCTTAATTAATTCTTAGTTTAAAGAACACAAAGTAATTTTTTTTTGCAAGAGGTTAATATTTTCAGAAAGAGGAACTTCGTTTTAGTAAATAATTTAATTAAAACAAATTTATTGTAATTAATTGTGACGGTTAAATTAAATTTCATTAATTAATTAATTAAATTTCATTGAACTGTCCTAATTAACTAATTAATGAAATTTAATTTAACCGTCTCAATTAATTATAATAAATTTGTTTTAATTAAATTATTTTCTAAAACAAATTTCCTTTTTTCTGTAAATATTAACCGTTTAAAAAAAAAAAATTCTACTTTTTTGTTCTTTAAACAAAGAAAAAAAAATTTTTTATGTTACTTTGTTGTCGCCACATATTGATCCTTCAGCAGCTGGAGATTTTGACATGCAGACGCCTCTCGAACCCTGTTTTATATCCGGATGTTTACAAAACAAAGTGGCACAAACACGTTCGCCGACCTGGCAATAAATGACAAATCAAAGTCGATATTAATTGACATTGAAAGGGGAAAATAATTTTTTTTTATTGCCATTATTTATTATTTTAGCTACCAGTTTATCTATATAAAATAATTTTTTTTAAAATAAATAGTAATAATAATAATAATAATAATAATAAATAAATTAACTATTTAACTAATTCAATTTTACTGTTTTTTGTTTCTTCTATATTTTTTATTTTATTAGAATTAATTTGCCACTTACATTACAACTTTTGGTTTTTGTTAATGCCATGCATTGATCATCGAGCGATAAATATTCACCAGGGAGAATTTTTGGTAGTTGCGTGTCAATTGGTGGACGGTTATAAAGACATTCGCTGCTCTCGCGGCTAAATTAATTTTTAAAAAAATTTAGTTATAATTAGTAATATTAATAATAATAATAATAATAATAAAAGAAAAAAGTAATAATAATAAAAATAAAAAAAAATAATAATATAAATTATAATAATTAAACAAGAATTTTAATTATAAAATGGGTAAAAAATAATAATAATAATAAAAGAATTTTAATTTCAAAATAGGTAAAAAATAATTTGAAAAAAATAATAATAATAAAAGAATTTTAATTATAAAATAGGTAAAAAATAGTTTGAAAAAAATAATAATAAAAAAAGAATTTAAATTATAAAATAGGTAAAAAAAATATTAATAATAATAAAGAAATTAAATTATAAAAAAGGCAAAAAAGGATTTAAATTGTAAAATAGGTAATAATAATAAAAATAATAATAATAAAAAAAGAATTTAAAAACAATAAAATAGGTAAAAAATAATTTGTAAAAAGTAATAATAATAAAAAAAGAATTTAAATTATAAAATAGGCAAAAAAGAATTTAAATTGTAAAATAGTTAATAATAATACAAATAATAATAATAAAAAAACAATTGAAAAACAATAAAATAGGTAAAAAATAATTTGTAAAAAGTAATAATAATAATAAAAAAAGAATTAAAATTATAAAATAGGCAAAAAAGAATTTAAATTGTAAAATAGGTAATAATAATAGAAATAATAATAATAAAAAAAGAATTGAAAAACAATAAAATAGGTAAAAAATAATAATAATAAAAAAAGAATTTAAATTTTAAAATAGGTAAAAAATAATTTGAAAAAAATAAAAAAAGAATTTAAATTATAAAATAGGTAATAATAATAGAAATAATAATAATAATAAAAAAGGAATTTGAATTATAAAATAGGCAAAAAAGAATTTAAATTGTAAAACAGGTAAAAAATAATAGAAATAATAATGATAATAAAAAAAAAGAATTTAAAAACAATGAAATAGGTAAAAAATAATTTGTAAAAAATAAGAACAATCGTTTTTTTAATCAGTGATACGAACTCCATGAGATTTCTTATTTCCGCTTGACTGCAGGGCGAGAAACGCACTCTATTTGCTTTCTCACCAGTGTAACTCATAATGTAACCCTTCTCCCAATTACAATCTTCCGGTCCTCCCACCTCCATACTGTCGTGCTCTGCACCCATTCTAATAGAATTCATTTTATTTTTTTAATTCAGTTTTCATTTATTTATTTATTTATTACTTTTAATTTAGTCTCTATTTATTTTAATTATTTGAATTTTGCATTTAAATAAATAAATAATTTTTTTATTTATACTTTTTGAGAAAAAAAAATAAATTATCTATATATAAAAATTTGTAAATTTCACTAATAAATTACGTCGAAATTACTATTTATTAGTAAAGTTTACTAATTTAAAAGTAAAAAATTTTATTAGTAAAGTTTTTTTTAATTTAAAAGCAAAAATGTAATCAGTAAAGTTTACTAATTTAAAAGCAAAAATGTAATCAGTAAAGTTTACTAATTTAAAAGCAAAAAATGTAATTAGTAAAGTTTACTAATTCAAAAGCAAAAAATCAATTTATTGAATACTTTTTTTTACTAATAAAAATTTAGAGAGAAGATAAAATAAAATATTTAAAAAAAATAAAATAAATTATTTTTTCAAACAAAGGGAAACGAAAAGAAGGAAAAAAATTGGTGAACGCGCGCGCTCTCCCCACCATTCCTCGCAGTTGCGCGCGCACTCGACCGCGAGTGGTGGGGGCGAGCGCTCTCGCGAACTTTTCTCAATTCAAAGCGTCAGTTTTGCGTATTTTCCGCCTTCTATGCAAAAGGCTGTGTAACAAAAAAATTATTTTTTAAAAATTTTTCTTCTGAAAGTTAAATTAAAATCTTTTAAGCAAGAAGAAAAAAATAAATTTCAAAAATTTGTTTATTTATTTTTCTTCTGAAAGTTAAATTAAAATCTAAAAGCAAGAAGAAAAAAAAATTTCATAAATTTTATTTTTTTTTCTTCTGAAGTTAAATAAAAATCTAAAAGCAAGAAGAAAAAATAAATTTCAAAAATTTGTTTTTTTATTTTTCTTCTGAAGTTAAATAAAATTCGAAAAGCAAGAAGAAAAAATAAATTTCAATAAATTTCAAACTTACACGTGGCCTAATTCATGGGCACCAGTGATGACGCCCCTAAAGGAGCCATCGTCTTCAATGAGACCCGCCGATCGTATTCCTCGCGAGTCCTTTCTGCAAGCACTCTCAAAATATGCAATTCCTGGAAAAAAAATGGTAAATTTTTCGAAATTTGAAAATTCAATTTTTCTTTATTTTAAATTAAAAGTGAAGTAGATGTAAAAAAGAATATGAATTCTAATTTATTTTTTTCAATATTAAAATATTGAATATTAAATATCTACCTGCCACATCTTTTTCGTACGTTCCATCCTTATTTTTCACTTCCATGTCGTGTCTATTTAGTTTTGTAAAAAAAAAATTAAATTATTAATAATAATGCTAAATCAGAAAATTTATAAATTTCTTACTTAAAATTAAGCATTTTTTAATTGAAATTAAAAGATAATAATTTTTTTTGGTTAAATTTAACATTCATAATTTTTTTAATGACATTGAATTTTCAATTTAAAATTAATTAAAAATTATTCAATAAAATTTATCATTTTTTAGTTGAAAAAAATGCTTGAATAAATATT
This sequence comes from Leptopilina myrica (nomen nudum), assembly GCA_032872475.1. NCBI lineage: Eukaryota > Metazoa > Arthropoda > Insecta > Hymenoptera > Figitidae > Leptopilina > Leptopilina myrica (nomen nudum). The sequence continues at coordinate 30,410,300 of CM065466.1, read as the reverse complement.
AAATAAAAATTCATAATTTTTTAAATGAAATTAAATTTTCAATTTGAAATTAAATTTTCAATTTAAAATTAATTAAAAATTATCCAATAAAATTTATAATTTTTTAGTTGAAAAAAATGCTTGAATAAATATTAAATAAAAATTCATAATTTTTTAAATGAAATTAAATTTTCAATTGAAAATTAATTAAAAATTATTCAATAAAATTTATCATTTTTTAGTTTAAGGGCATTTGAACCATTATGACGTCATAATGTATTGAAAGAATTTTCTTATAAAACTGTGACGTCATAATGGTTCAAATTCCCTTAAAAAAAATGCTTCAATAAATATTAAATAAAAATAAAAATTCACCATTTTTTAAATGAAATTAAATTTTCAATTTCAAATTAATTAAAAATTAAATTAGTTAAAAATTATCTAATAAAATTTATAATTTTTTAGTTGAAAAAAATGCTTGAATGAATATTGAATAAAAATAAAAATTCATAATTTTTTAAATGAAATGAAATTTTATCATTTTGCAATTAAAATTAAAAATTCATCATTTTTTAGTTAATCGAATTGCTTGAGTAAATAAATAAAAATAAAAATTTACCATTTTTTAAAAAAACTAAAAAATTTATCATTCTTTAATTTAAAAAAAATGCTAGAAAAAATTAATCATTTTTCAGTTAAAACGAAAATTAACTTTTACTTTTTTTAATTTTCGATTAAAAAAGTTGAAAAAAATAATTTCTTATTTATATTTTTATTGTTTTCTTTTTTTTTCATTAATTTTTATTTCATTAAATAATGAAACTTTCTTATTTTTTTTTATATTATTATTACCCTGTTATGTATAATGCGATGTCATAATCCTTTTTGAAGGTGAATTGCTTCTCTTCGAGTAAAAACTTTGCAAAATCATTCAATGACTCATCCACGGATAAATGTCCTTCTCTCAAGTAGGTTTTTAAAAATGAACTAAATCCCTGTTTTTAGGAATGAAAATTCATAAAGAAAACAAATTATTAAATATAATAATCGAGTGAAAAGAAGAAAAAATATTATTTTTCCAAAATTTGGTATGAAAAAAAAAATTTTTTTTTATAGTTACATCGATTAAAACAATTCCAGCAACGTTTATGCGAATTTTCGGTCGTTGAATTGCCCTGTACCTCAAATCAATTCCATTGAACATACTTGCCAAGTAACCCACGGCTTTTGTCACGTTTCGATCAAAAACACTAAATTTAAAAAGAATTTAATTTTTTTTTTTTTATAGTTTTCATTATTATTTAAATTAATTAATACGAATATTTTTTATTCGATCAAAAATACTAAATTCAAAAAGAATACAAAAAATTTTTGTTTTGAAAATCTATTTATTGTTATGAAAATTAATTAATAATCATTTTTTTTTCGACCTAAATTCAAAAAAAAATATAAATTTAATTTTTTTTCGTTGAAAATTATTTTTTTTTACAGTTTTAAAAAATACGAATATTTTTTATTCGATCAAAAAAAAGAAGTTTACAAAAAATACAAAGAATTTTTTTTGAAAATTTATTTCTTGTTATGAAAATTAATTAATAATCATTTTTTTATTCGACCTAAATTCAAAAAAAAAATATAAATTTAATTTTTTTTTTCGTTGAAAATTATTTTTTTTACAGTTTTATTATTTAAAATTAATTAATACGAATTTTTGTATTCGATCAAAAATATTAAATTAAAAAAAAAATATGAAGAATTTTCTTTTCTTGTTATGAAAATTAATTAATAACAATTTTTTTATTCGATCTAAAATACAAAATTAAAAAAAAATACAAAAATGTTTGTTTTGAATTTTTTTTCTTGTTATGAAAATTAATTAATAATCATTTTTTTATTCGACCTAAATTCAAAAAGAATACAAATTAAATTTTTTTTTTGTTGAAAATTATTATTTTTTTTGCAAATTATTTTTTTTATAGTTTTATTATTTAAAATTAATTAATACGAATTTTTTTATTCGATCAAAAATACAAAATTTAAAAAAAATACCAAAACTGTTTGATTTAAAAATTTTTTTCTTGTTTTTAAATTAATTAATAATCATTTTTTTTATTTGATCAAAAACACTGAATTCAAAAAGAATATAAAATGAATTTTTTTAAAAATTTTTTTATAGTTTTCATTATTTAAATTAATTAATATGAATTTTTTTTATTTCGATCAAAAATACAAAATTAAAACAAAATACAAAGAACTTCTTTTTTTGAATTTTTTTCTTGTTTTGAAAATTAATTAATAATCATTTTTTTATTCGATCAAAAACACTGAATTCAAAAAGAATATAAAATAAATTTTTTTTTGTTGAAATTTTTTTTTATAGTTTTCATTATTGAAATTAATTAATACGATTTTTTTTATTCTATAAAAAATATTAAATTAAAAATAATACAACGATTTATTTTTCTTGATATGAAAATTAATTAATAATCATTTTTTTATTCGATCAAAAACACTGAATTCAAAAAGAATATAAAATGAATTTTTTTATGACATTTTTTTAATAGTTTTTAATATTATTGAAATTAATTAATACGGAATTTTGTTATTCCATCAAAAATACTAAATTCAAAAAGAATACAAAAAATTTTTGTTTTGAAAATTTTTTTCTTGTTATGAAAATTAATTAATAATAATTTTTTTCATTGATCGAAAATACTAAATTAAAAAAATGTTATGAATGAATAATGTTACTCTTTTCTTATTAAAAAATAATAAAAAAATTGTTTTCAAACTGAAACGGAAAAATAGAAAAAAAATTGTAATTTAAAATTCAACTTACGTGAATAATTTTTGATCAACAAAAGCTAAAATTTCTGGATAAACAATATTGGGTACCGATCTTTTTGTTCTCCTGCCAATTGTTTCAGTAACCACTTCTTCGGTGAAATACCTTTTCAATGCTTTTTTTTGATGTTAAATAAAAAAGGAATTAATTTTTTCTTTAAATTAATTTAATTAATGTAAATAATCAAATAATTAGTATTTTCACACTACAATTTTTAATCGCCATTTTCAACTTACGTAATTGTTGTTGAGTAATATTTGTCGCTGAATTGTGAATCTTATAAATAATATGATCAGGTAAATGCAAATCTTGAATGTGAGAATTATTTGAAACATTGCGACGGAAACGATATTTTCTTGGTATTGATTTTATACCAAAATTTCGTCCAAATATTCCGTCCTGCAAGAAGTGAGAGAAAAAAAGTAGTTTTATAACAAAAAAAAAATTTTATATTTACAATTTTTATTTTATTTGTTTTTTTTTAATTACAAGTGAAGTAAATGCAAAGAAAAAATATATTAAATCCAATTTTTAAATATTTTACTTACAATGTAAATTAAAAAGTAATAATAACAAAAAATTTTAATTAAAGAAATTTAGTTTAAATAAAAAATGTAACAAATTAAATTTTAATTATTAAAAAAATTTTTTTTTATAATTATTATATATATATATATATATATATGATTATTACTTTTATTTATTTTATTTTTTATATATTTTAATTTATTTTATTTTATTTTTTTTTTGTATATTTTTTTGCATTTTATTCCTCAGTTGAGAAATTTTTTAAAATGATTTTTTCTAGTATTTTTACTATTATTCTTACTAGTATTTATTATTATTTTTATTACTATTTTTACTAGTGTTATTATTATTTTTGTATTATTATTACTAGTATTTTTATTATTATTTACAAGTAAATAATTGTTTTTACTATTATTTACTAGTATTATTATTATTACTTACTAGTAATTTTATTTGTATTTTTATTACTATCATTTACTGATATTTTTACTTGTATTTCTAACATTATTATTCACTAGTAAAAAATTTATTTATTATTACTAAATAATTTAAGTTTATTTCCATTATTTACTAGTATTTTTCCTACTATTTTTTACTAGTATTTTTATTATTATTTATTAGTATTTTTATTATTATTTTTTACTAGTATTTTTATTACTATTTTTTACTAGTATTTTCATTATTTTTTTCTAGTAAATTTCACTTGTATTTTTACTTGCATTTTTATTACTATTATTTACTAGTATTTTTCTTACTATTTTTTACTAGTATTTTTATTATTATTATTTGCTAGTAATTTCACTTGTATTTTTATAACTATTATTTACTAGTATTTTTACTTGCATTTTTACTACTATTATTTACTAATATTTTTACTTGTATTTCTATCATTATTATTTACTAGTAAAAAATTTATTTATTATTACTAAATAATGTATGTTTATTACTATTATTTACTAGTATTTTTCTTACTATTTTTTACTAGTATTTTTATTATTATTATTTACTAGTAATTTCACTTGTATTTTTATTACTATTATTTACTAATATTTTTACTTGTATTTCTATCATTATTATTTACTATTATTTTTACTTGAATTTTTATTACTATTTTTTCATTTTTTTTGTTAGCATTATTATTATTATTATTATTTTTATTTCTATATTTTGTAAATATGACAAAAAATAAAAATTACGTTTACTTACAAATTGTTTATTTCCAATCACGTCAATTTTTACCGTAATCGCTGCTTCATTTCTTACATCTTGATAAAGTTGTCCAATATTATTCATTGCCTGGAAAATAATTTTTCTTCCATATTTTTTTCTATTTACTTTTTTTTAACTTTATTTATTTTTTTTGTATTTATTTTAATTTTCAATTTTTGTTGGAAATTTTTTCCTTTATTATTTTTTTGACAAATGAAGAAAATAAAATTAATTGTTTTCAACTTCTTTGTTATTTATTTTTTATCAAATTAACAAAAATTAATTTTTTTTACCTAACTTTGTAATATTTATTTATTTATTTCGGTTTTTTTTCAATATAAAAATGAAAAAAATTGAAGGAAAAAATAAAAAAATTACGTACGTTTGGAATTTGTGTGTAACCAAAACCATCGAATTTTCTCTTTGCCGTCCAAACTTTTGTGTGTTCACCAATTAATAAACCTTCAATTGGTTCTAAATACAATGTTTTTTGTTGATCGAAAACTCTTGCTCTTAAAATTATTGTTTTTGTCGATCTTTTATGAACACTGTGCTTTACTTTAACTAAATCATATTCCGGAACTGAAAATTTTAACAAAAACATTTTTTTTTAATTTTTAACATTAATAATTAATTAATAAAATTAATTAATTAATAATTAATTAATTAATTAAATTATTTATTAATTAATTTTAATTAATTAAATTAATTAATTAATTATTTATTTATTAATTTTAATTAATAATAAATAAATAATAATAATCAAATAATGAATAAATAAATATGTTTATATAAATAATTTTTTAATTAATTATAATTAATTGTAATAAGCGTAAGTAATTAGTTTTTTTGTTTTTTATTGTTATTATTATTACTATTATTATTATTATTTTTTCCGTTTATTTTTTTTATTACATTAATTTAAACAATTTAAACTAATTCTGTAATTTATTTATAAAAAAAAATTACCAAATTCACGTTTCGTTCGAAATACCTCCTGAATTTCATCGTTTGTCATTTCATCATGCAACTTGAAAATAAATATTTTTTTTCGTTAAAAATAAAATTAAGTTTGGAAGTAGAAAATATATAAATTTTTTTTTGCAATAAAACTAAAATAAAAAAAAAAATTCAAAAGAATTTTTTTAATGTCGAAAATAAGTGTAAATTTGAAAATAAAAAATATTTTTTGCTATCAATGAAACTAAAATTGGAAAAATTATTTTTTAATCGTTAAAAATAAAATAAAATTTGAAAATTAAACAAAAAAATATTTTTTGTTGTCAATAAAACTAAAATTGAAAATAATTATACATCTTTTTTGTTAGAAAATAAGGCTAAATTTTTTAAATAAATCATTTTTCTAAAAACTAAATTCAGAATCAAACATAGAAATTTTCTTTTTCTTATTTTTTTATAATTTGTAAAATTAAAAATCGTTTTATATTATTTATAAAAAAAAAGCTTTTTTTTCAATCGCAGAGAAAAATTTACCTTCCAACAATTTGTGAATGGCACAAAAAACGCGCACAAAAGTGTTAGAATAAGGAACATTTTCCTTTTCTTTTTTAGATAATTTTCTAAATTTAAAAATGCGAACAAATTTTTTTTTCTAATTTCAAAAAAAATTAAAATAAAAACTACATTAAAAAGGAAAGAATTAAAGTTACGACACTTTTTATTTATTATAAAAAGAAAAAAATACAGAAAACAAATTATTTGTTTAAATATTGCAATAATTAAAAAAAAGTATATTTATAATGTAAAAAAAAATTTTTATTTATTTATTTTTTAATGGATAAAGTTATTTTTTTTTTAAAGGAAAATAATGAGCGAAATTTTGTTTTCCTTGGCTTTTTAAATTGAAATTTTCGACCGAATGACGTTATTTATTTTGATTTTAAATTAAAATTTCCAATTTTTTATTGTTAATTAAAATCAAAATAAACATTGTCGAGGAGAATATAATTTATTTCTTTTTCATTCTAATTGAATGAATAAAAAAGAAGGCGCAGAAATGAAAGCAAAAAAAAAAAAATTGAAAAAATTTTCCACATGAATGAATAATCTATTTAAGTGCAAATTTTGTACATTTGTCAAGTGCAATTGTGCGTGTATAATCGTATTATAAATTTTTTTTCTCTTCCTCCTCTCCTTCCTCGACGTACAGGAAATTGTAGGAAAAAAAAATTTTCATTTACTCTGGATATTTTTTTTCCTTATTTTATTTTATTATGTTTTTCTGAAAGAAATTGTAGTGAAAACAACTTTTTTCACTAATTTAGTTATTTATTAAAAAAAAAAAATTGGATAAAAAAAGTTTATATACTTGTTGATATTTTTTTTCTTATTTAATTTTATTTATTCATTGAACAAATTATTTTTATTTACTTTTATTTATTTTTATTTATTTTTATTTATTTTTATTTATTTTTATTTATTTTTATTTATTTTTATTTATTTTTATTTATTTATTTCTATTTATTTTTATTTATTTTTATTTATTTCTATTTTCTTATTTTTATTTATTTTATTTCTTCATTATTTTTTATTTATTCACTTTATTTTTTATTGAAAGAAAAATTGTAGAAAAATATTTGTTTATAAGAACCAAAAAAAAATTGAATCCTTCATTTTTTATTCAGATTTTTTTTTATAATTATGAATAATGATGTAAAAAAAATAATTAGTAAAAAAATTAATTATCTCATAATTTCGATAATTATATTTTTAAAAAGTTTATCTAAATTTAAATAATAATATAATTTCCCATATTATTGATTTTCTATAATTTTTATTATCAAAAAAATAATATTAATTAAATTAATAGAATTAAAAAATTAATATAATTAAAAAATTAATATTAATAAAATTAATAAAATTAATGAAATTAATTAAGTTCAATTTTTTTTCTGTTTTAGGTGAGTGAAGAAATTGATTTTCTATTCCGATTGAATATTCGTTTTGAGATCGACACTTTTTCCCCCTCGAATCAGTGGTAAGATTTTGTTTATTTTTCAATACAATTATTATTATGAAATAAAAATTTTTTTTTTAATTATTTGTAAAAATACGATATTAATTTGAATTTCTAAACGAAAATATTTATTTTCTTCATTTTTTCGAATAGTTGCGTATTTTTGAAGTTACTTACAATTTAAATTTAAATTACTCCGTGCGCGTTCGGCTAGAGTGGAGTGGAGGGGGAAGACATTCCTTTCGGCTCGTTTTTCAATTTTACTATTAAAATCAAAATAACTCCCAAAGTTCGCATTTATTTTAAAAATTGCAAAAGGACTTTGGTGCCTTTTTCTAAAAACATAAATAAAAAATAGTAAATTTAAAAAAAAAATTCTGAAAAATTCATAGAAAAAAAAATTACAAAAAATTTTTAATGTGAATGAACTTGAAATAATTAGGAACATTTGGTTTTCAGTGGGAGAAAATTTCATAATACACTTATTTATATTATTTTTATTAATTTATTTTATTTATTTATTTATATTAAAAATTAAAAATAGAATAAAATTTATTTACACTTTTTTTGATTAAAATTAATTTTTCTTGCTTAGAGTTACTAAAATGTCATGCCCATACAGAATCCACTGAAACAAATCTGAAACAAAAATGGAAAAAAGAAACAAAATTGAAATTTTTGCTAATTTATTTAATTTCTTTTTATTTATTTTTTTATTTTTAGAGAAAATAATTTTTTTGTTAATTCAAAATTTTATATAAAATGACTTATATGTTAAATAAATCATTTTTGTAAAGAAAATAAATAAAAAAAATAATAAAAAAGAATAGGTATAAAAAATTAATAAAAATAATTTTTTTGAAAATTCATTTATAAATAAAAAATAATTATATTGACAATTTGTTTTTAAGTAAAAAATTATTTTCTTTGGAAAATTCGTTTTTAATTAAAAAAATTATTATCATTGAAAATTTGTTATTATGTAAAAAATTATTTTCTTTGCAAATTTGTTTTTAGGTAAAAAATAATTTGTTCTTAAATTAGTTTTTAAGTAAAAAAAATATTTTTTAAAAATTGTTTTTAAGTAAAAAATTAATTATTCAACAAATACCTTTCCATTTCCACATGGAGAACCGTCGGCAGCCGGTGCTCTCTTATATAAGGGAATTTTCCAAAATTGTTTCTCCGCATCATTTTTGCAACAAAGATTCAGGCAAACCCTTTCGTCCTCCTTCAATTAAAAAAAAAAAAAAAAAAAATTATTCAATTTAATTTTATAACTTGAAAAACTTCTTTATTTATATTGCAAAAATTTTCTGTTTGTAAATTACAAAAAAAATTTGTCAATAAACTTCCAATTTGTAAGGAAAAAAAGAATTCCTAATAAATTTCGAATTCGTACATTGAAAAAAAAATCCTTAAATTACTAAATATTTTCATTAACTAAAATTTTTTTTTAGGTAAAAATTAAAAAAAAAATTCTATCTATAAAAATTAATGACAATTAATTAAAATTAATGTTAAATAATTATTAATTTAAGTATATGAAAAATAAACTCACGTAACATGGTGTATTGCCGTTACATTGTTCCCTTAACGATAAAAATTGTCCTGGCAATCGAATATTTATTTTGTGTTTATTTGTCAAGTCATTTGGTAAAGAATTTTTCACTAGAGGAACATTTTTCATACACGGTGATTTTCCCGATCTTGAAAGAAATTTTTTTTTAGTAAAGTTTTTTTTTCTATTATTATTATTATTACGATTATTATTTTTATTATTATTCCTATTATTATTTTTGTTTTACTCAGTTCCATATAGTCTTCAAAATAGAAAGTGCATGAAGAATTTTTTCCATCTTCACTAACACAAAAAAAAAAAAAAAAAAAAAAAAAAAACTTGAAGGTATTATAAACAAATATAGCAAAAGTGAAAAAAGGAAAAAAACGAATATACGAAAAATACGAAATACGAAAATAATAATATTAATAAAATAGAGAGAAAAATATTCACAAAATTTGTTGCTGCATTTCGACAATACTGCATTTTGAGAATAAAAACATTCTCTGTCCAAATTGTCCACCCATTACGTAACCCTCCTTAGCTAAACAGAATTTCGACGTTGCATTCTCAATTCTGTCATGATTTGCTCCTAATCTGTAAAAAAAGTATTAAAAAAAAAAAAAAAAAAAAAAAAAAAAAATTAATGAAAATTGAAATTGGAAAACAAATTTTCATTTTATTTTCTTACAAATGTGCCAATTCGTGATATCCAGTTATAATGCCCCTGAAACCACCGTTATCTTCAAAAATTCCAGTAGCCGTTATCATTTTATTCGCTTTTCGGCAAGCGCCACCGACATGAGCGACACCTTTAGATAGAAAATGTTCTTTTTTAAATGTAAAAAGTAAAATAAAATTTTTTTTTTAATTTAAAAAAAATATTGAAGACAATTAAAAAACTTTTTTTTTTAAATAAATTATTATTAACAATTAAAATTGCTTACCGTGTACTAATCTGTCCCAACCGTTTGGTACTTTAAAGGACATATCGTAACTTGAAGGGGACAAAAAATAATTCCTACATTATTATCAATTAGTCATAAATAATTAATAACAATTAGTAATTATTATTAATTATTAAATAATTTTTGAACTATCATTAATTAATAAATAATTTTGAATTATTATTAATTGATGAATAATTTCGAATTATTTAATAATTAATAAATAATTTCAAATTATTATCAATTAATTAACAATTTCGAACTATTATTAATTAATAAATAATTTCGAATTATTATTTATTAAAAAATTTACAATAAATAACAATCCCGTAAAAAAATTTTGAATAAAAAGAAGTAAATAAATTTAAATTTAGCCATTTTTTATTAATATTTTTCAAAAAAGAAAATTGGCCTATTGGTTAAGGCGTTTGACTGCAACAGTTTAGGCGTTCAAGGTTCAATTCCCGCCTCAAGAAGAATTTTTTTTTATTTTTTATTTAATAAGTAATTAGCGCCCAGTATTTTTTAAATTTGTAATTATTAATTGTTATTAAGAAATCAAAAATTAAAAAAATTAAAAAAAAATCCGTATAAAATTTTGTACAATTGAATAAAAAGAAATAAATAAATTTAAATTTGGCCATTTTTTATTATTTAAAAAATGTTAATTAGTATTTATTAATTGTTATTAAAAAAATCAAAAAGTAGAAAATTTTAGTTAGTAATTATTAATTGTTATTAAAAAAATCAAAAAATAGAAAATTTTATTTAGTACTTATTAATTGTTATTAAAAAATCAAAAAATAGAAAATTTTAATTTGTAATTTAAATTTTTAATTTAATTTATAGTAATTATTAATTAATGATAGAAAAAAAGTGAATATTCACCCAGTCATAAGCATAGCCAGGTCATAATCGTCGTTAATACGAAACTGTGAATTCTCGTCAAGCTGATAAAAATAATCTCTCATTGCCTCCATTGTATTATTTGCAATCATTATATTTCCCTCAGCACTCGAATTTTTCACAAATGGCAGTGTATCCTTAATGAAAAAAAATAACATTATTACGGAGAAAATTTTTTTTTTTTTTTTTTTTTTTTAATTTACAAAAAAGAGTCAAATATCGAAGTAATCGATGGCTTTTAATATTTTATTAATTTGCCAACCGAGTGATAGAGATATTATTTAATTAAAATTTTTTTAAAATTTAATTTAACAAAATTTTTTTTCCAATTTTATTTGAATTTTCAAAAGGTTTCAAAAATGTCTTCAAAAATTTGAATTTTTTAAACAGCTATTTTTCAGTTTAATTAACAAATTTTTCTTTCAAACTTAATTGACAAAAATTTTTTTTTTTAATTTAATTGAACAAAAGTGTTTTTTAATTTAATTAACAAAATTTTTTTTCAATTTCATTAACAAATTTTTCTTTCAATTTCATTAACAAAAAAAAATTTCTTAATTTAACAAAATTTTTCTTTTAATTTAATTAACAAAATTTTTTTTTCAATTCAATTAAAAAATTTTTCTTTCAACTTAATTAACAAAAACAAAATTTTCTTAATTTAACAAAAAAATTGTCAATTTAATTAACAGAAATTTTTTTTCAATTTAATTAACAAATTTTTCTTTCAACTTAATTAATGGAAAAAAATTTTTTACTTTAACACAATTTTTATTTAATTATTTATAATTTAAATTGTTTAGGGTTTTTTTATTTGGAAAATTTTCTATAAATTCGTTTATAATAAATGTAATAAATGTAATTACAATAAATATTTACCTCCATGAGAACAATTTGAACGAGACTGAGTTTAAACTGTGGATTTAATAAATTCGTGAATCTCATGTCGATTCCGTGCCAAAAGAGAACAATATATTCGACTGCCTTTAGTGGATCGTTGTCAAATCGTCTAGTTAAGAAAAAGAAAAAAGAAAAAAAAAAGAAAAAATGGGAAAAAAACACAAAATTTGCTGGTTCTCTGACTTTACAAGCGAGCACGAGAGTAGAAGAGAAGCGGCCCCCCACCACCCGGATACTTCTTCCCTCTTCCGCAGTGGTGGGGGACCGCTTCTCCTCTACTCTCAAATTTTTTTTTTTTTTTTTTGACAAACCTAAATAGTATTTCGTCCATTATCACCATTATTTCTGGATACAATGTTTCCATTTGAACGTCCGGTTTTTGTTGAGTTGAATTTATTGTTAGATTTTCTGAAATTTACTGTTTATGTTAAATCATTTTTTTTCCATTATTATTGTTAATTAATCTTTTTTTTTTATTTCCAATATTATAATTTTTCTTTACCTATAGTTTTTTTGCATTTTTTTCTTTAAATTGTGAATTTTTTTTCTCTAGTGAAAAAATGGAAAGAAAATACTCACCAAATTCAGTTTGTTTTATGTGATACATTAAATGATTGTGAGTTGAATTTAAATTACTATTATTTGCTATTGTCTCGAGGGAATTAAAGTGTTCTGTCAAATTATTATTTGACCGAAGACGTTCGGGTATTGAACGAATTGCAATTTTCCCTCCAATTGTACCATCCTTCAGAGAAAAAAAATATTTTGAAAAGGAATTTTAAATTAATTAATTTATTAATGTTAATCAAATTAATTGAATTTTAATTTAATTAATTAATGTTATTTAATTATTTAATGTTAGTCAAATTAATTGAATTTTAATTTAATTAATTAATGTTATTTAATTATTTAATGTTAATCAAATTAATTAAACGTTAACTAAATTAATTAAATGTTAATTAAATTAATTGAATTTTAATCAAATTAATTAAATGGAAATCAAAATAATTAAATGTTAATCAAATTAATTAAATGTTAATTAAATTAATTAACGTTATTCAATTACTTAATATTTCTAAAATTAATTAAATGTTAATTAATTAAATTAATTGAATGTGACAATAGACATGATTTTATATATTTTGATTTTAAATAATATTAAACTTTGTAAAAAATTTCATTAAATTTTTCTAAAAAATAAAATTTCATTTGTAATCAATTACTTTGGACAAAAATTTGCGATTAATAAAAAAAAGTTTAATTAAATTTGAAGAATTAGTACAAGAGTTAATTAAAATAATATTTACTCACAAATAGTGGATAACCATTTTTGTCCTCATTAACGAGAAAAGACGCCGATCTCTTCACATCGCGATGAATTTTGTTCTCTATGTGAACCTGTGTTTCAATTTATTTAATGAAAATATTAAAAAAAATTTTTTTTTTCATTTTATTTATTTTTAATTTTTTTAATAAACAAAATTTTCAACTATACAGTAATTTTGCCTAAAAAAAATTTTTAACAAAAAATTAAACAGTTATAACTGAAACAAAACAGTTTTTTAATTATTTACTCATTAAACAAATTAGATTACAATTGTTATTATAATTATTTATTTACTGAATATGGAAAATAAGATGTAAAATGCAAATAAATATTTACTTTGGAAAAAATTTATTATTTTAAATTTTTATTATTTGTAAATTACAAAGTAATGATAAAAATAAAAAAAAACGAAAATAAAATAAAAATAAAAAATAAAATAAAAAATAAAATAAAAATAAAATAAAATAAAATAAAATTTAGTCAATATTAAAATATTAAAAGTTGAAAAACACTTACAGAATAGGCGTCGTATAAATAAGTAAATGTAATTCCAGTCGGTAACGAATTATTTGCACTTCCTTTCCAAACTTTCGTGTATTTAAAATTATCATTTTTTGCTGGTGTCAAATCAAGAATGAAATATTGACCAAAAAATCTCGTTTTCAATGTTTTCTCCAATGATCTTTTATTTATTGAATGATTTATTGTCACCAATTCGTATTCCGGGACTGTAGTGATTAAAAAATCATAAATTAATTACTTTAATTAAATTCAAATAGTTAACAAACAAAGAAATTTCTTTTTTTATTAACTATTTTCTATGTCAAAAGAAAAAAAATAACCATTTTCATGTGTGGTGCCAAATACTTCGAAAATCTCTTTTTCTGTCATCAATTCGTGAATCTGAAAAAAAATGAATCAAAAAATAAGTTTAAAAAAAATTTTAATTTGATATTTTTTGTAAATTTTTTCGAATTTTTTTCATTTTACTGAAAATTATTTAAAACATTTTATAATTTTGTAAATTTTTGTAAATTTTCAAATTTTTACCAGCAATTTTGGAAACTTTTGGAATGTTTTGTAAATTTTTGTAAATTTTAAAATTTTTCCAGTAATTTTGGAAACTTTTGTAAATTTTTGTAAATTTTACAAGCAATTTTAGACAGTTTTGGAAACTTTTGTAAATTTTACCAGCAATTTTAAATAGTTTTATAAATTTTTTGTAAAATGTATAATTTTTCCAGTAATTTTAGAAACTTTTGTAAATTTTTGTAAACTTTAAAATTTCATGAACAATTTTGTAAACTTTTATAAATTTTTGGAAATTTTTGTAAATTTTACCAGCAATTTTGGAAAATTTTTTGTAAATTTTAAAATTTTTCCAGTAATTTTAGAAACTTTTGTAAATTTTACAAGCAATTTTGGAAACTTTTGTAAATTTTTGTAAATTTTACCAGCAATTTTGGAAAGTTTTGTAAATTTTTGTAAATTTTATAAATGTTACCAGCAATTTTGGAAACTTTTGTAAATTTTCAAATTTTACCAGCAATTTTGGAAACTTCAGTAAATTTTCAAATTTTACCATCAATTTTGGAAACTTTAGTAAATTTTTGTAAATTTTCAAATATTAACTGGATTTTTGGAAACTTTTGTAAATTTTTGTAAAGTTTCAAATTTCATGAACAATTTTGTAAACTTTTATAAATTTTTGTAAATTTTTCTAAATTTTCAAATGTTACCAGCAATTTTTGAAACTTTTGGAAATTTATTTATTTTACTAAATATTATGTCAAACTTTTGGTAATTTTATCTTTTTCTTTTCGATTTACGTCAAAAAATAAATTTATAAATTAGTGAAAATTTTGATATAGGGATTTTTAAATTTTACTAGAAATTTTTGATATTTTTTTTGGTAATTTTTTTTTAATTTTATCTGTTGTTAAAAAATTCTCTTTAAATTTTGTAAATTTTTTGGTGATTTTATCATTAATTTGAAAATTTTGAAAGTTTCGTAAATTTCTGGTAAATTTTACTGTAAATTTGGAAATTTATAAATAATTTCCATATTCTTTTTACCCTACTGGAAATTTTCGGAAACTTTTGAAAATTGTAAATTTTTTTGTATAAATTTAGAGAGTAATAAATTTTTTCTCTTTTTTTCTTTTGTTTTTCACAATTAAAAAATAATAATTTTCTTACCTTCATCGATTGAACGAAAGTGACGAGAATGAGGAGTAGAAACGAAAACAACATTTTTTTTAAATGATTTCTCAATAAATGAAATAAAAAAAAACTGAATGAAAATTTGGAAAAAGAAATATATTTTTAGAAAACAATGAGGACAAAAAAATGGAAAATGTTATCACACTAGTATTTTTTGTTGTATGCAAATGCTGGTGCATTTAATTGTGTTTAAAGAATGCATTCATAGAGATGTTAATTCACAGCTTTTAAACACTTGTCGCTGACCTTTATCTTGAATTATTCGGCCAAACGCGCCCCGTGAAAGCCACTTGAATACATAGAGAGTTAGCGGAAGTTGCATTTGATTATTTGTTGTGCCTCGGAGAACAAATGTGTCACTCCATTTATATATATAAAATGTGTACATAATTGAAAATTTATTATTAATATCATCATTTTGATAAAAGTTGATCGTAAATTAACGAGAGATGAAAAATTCATGAGTGGAATTAATACCAAGTGACCCTTGTTTAACGAGCCTATTTATTATTATATATGTGAATAACTCTCTATAATAATCTTAAGCAATAAAAATTTAATTTTTATTTTCCCTCCGCATAGAAGATTTTATGTAATATTAATTCGGTCGGGTTAAGATCAATTTTTTTCGTTTCTCTTTTCACTTATATAGGTATGTAGAAAGAGCGAGAGAAAGAGGGAAAAATGAGAACAAAGCAGTTTTAATCAAATTTATTAATAGCTATTTAAACTTTTAAATGTTTCAGCATTCATTGTTTTTTATTTCATTTCAAAAGTAAATTTTCAAAATACTTTAAACCTTGTATTTGTAAACTTAATTTTTTTTTGGTAATAATTTTTGACATCAATTTTAATGAATATTTGATTTAATTTTTTTTAACATCTCTTAATTGTTGTAATATTTTATAACAAAAATCAACTAAAGTTTCCACAAAATACGAAATAAATTTGGAAATTACCAAATTGTTCCACAAATTACCAAAATTTTCCACAAAATGCCAAATTAAATCAGAAGTTACCAAAATGTTCCACAAATGACCAAAAATTTCGACAAATTACCAAAATTAATCAAGAAGTTACCAAAATGTTCCACAAATTACTAAATTTATCCATAAGTTACCAAAATGTTCCACAAATTACCAAAATGTTCCACAAATTACTAAATTTATCCATAAGTTACCAAAATGTTCCACAAATTACCAAAAATTTCAACAAATTACCAAATTTATCCAGAAGTTACCAAAATGTTCCACGAATTACCAAAAAATTTCGACAAATTACCAAAATTAATCAAGAAGTTACCAAAATGTTCCACAAATTACTAAATTTATCCAGAAGTTACCAAAATGTTCCACAAATTACCAAAAATTTCAACAAATTACCAAAATTAATCAAGAAGTTACCAAAATGTTCCACAAATTACTAAATTTATCCAGAAGTTACCAAAAGGTTCCACAAATTACCAAAAATTTCAACAAATTACCAAATTTATCCAGAAGTTACCAAAATGTTCCACAAATTACCAAAAATTTCAACAAATTACCAAATTTATCCAGAAGTTACCAAAATGTTCCACAAATTACAAAAAATTTAAACAAATTACCAAAATTAATCAAGAAGTTACCAAAATGTTCCACAAATTACTAAATTTATCCAGAAGTTACCAAAAGGTTCCACAAATTACCAAAAATTTCAACAAATTACCAAATTTATCCATAAGTTACCAAAATGTTCCACGAATTACCAAAAATTTCGAAAAAAATTACCAATATTACCAAAAATTGCAAAAAATTCTAAAAAATTCCCAAGACTTTCAGTGAATAACACAAATTACCTTTCAAACTACCTAAGTTTTCCAAAAATTACTAAAAGATACTACAAATTACTGAAACTTGATATAAATTATCTAAATATCCAAAACTTACCGAACTAGTCCACAAATAACGAAATTTATTCACAAATTACTAAATTTATTCACAAATTACCAAAACGTCCTAAAAATTACAAAAAATTCTATAAATTCCCTAAAACTTTTAATAAATAATTGAAATTACCTCTCAAATTACCCTAACTTGCCGACATAAAATACTAAAATGTTCTAGAAATTACTAAAACTTGATATAAATAATCTAAATGACCAAAACTTAGTAAACTGTTTTACAAATTACCAAATTTATTTACAAATTACTAAATATATTCACAAATTACCAAATTTATTTACAAATTACTAAATTTATTCACAAATTACCAAATTTATTCACAAACTACCAAAACGTTCTAAAAATTACCTACAACATTTTATAAATTACCCAAATCTTTAATAAATGCAGTAAATTACCTCACAAATTACGAAAACATTTAAAAGATTTCAATAATTTACTCAAATTACATTTCAATTTACCAAAACTATCGAAAAATTACAAAAAATTCTATAAATTTCCACAAATTATCTCAAAACTTACAAAAATTTCCAAAAATTACCTAAAAATTCAAACATTAACTCGATTTACAACCAAAATTACCATAAATTTGCAAAAAATTTTATAAATTACCAAGACTTTCAGTGAATAATTGAAATTACTACTCAAATTACCTAAACTTGCCATAAATCACTAAGATGTTCTACAAATTACTAAAGTTTGGTATAAATAATCTAAATGACCAGAACTTACCAAACTGTGTCACAAATTACCAAAAACGCGCTTCATTTATTTAAACTTTCAATAAATTACTAAAATTACTTTCCATAAATTTTTAGAACTATCCACAAATGTTTTCAAATATTATACACAACTTAACAGAACTGTTAAAAAATAATCCAATTGATCAAATTTATTGCTAAATTTACCAAAAGTTTTTACAAATTATCTCAAATTACCAGAACTTTCAATAAATTGACTAAAATTACCTTTCATATTATCAAAAGCTTCTAATATTTTTTTTTCAAAAATTTTTAGAACTTTCTCTGGATTTTCATAAAGTTTAGCAACTTTTCATAATTTTTTATAAATTTCTATTAATTTCCATAACTTTCCACATTATTCTATAAATTACTATAAATTTGCACATCTTTCTTTAAAGTTTCAGAAAAATTCCACATGTTACTATGAATTTTTCATAACATTCCATAATTTTCTATAAATTTCAACAAATTTTCGTAAGTTTCCAGTAACAATTTTATAAATTTCCATAAATGTCAACAAACTTTTCGTAACTTTCCCCATTATTTTAGAAATTTCCATAAATTTTCACATCTTTCTATTAAGTTTCAGAAAAATTCTACATGTTTCTTTGATTTTTTCATAATTTTCCATAACGTACAACAAAATTTCGTAACTTTCCAAAAAATGTTATAAATTTCGTCAATTTTTCGAAACTTTCTACATCATTTTATAGATTTCCTGAAATTTCAACATCTTTCTATAAAGTTTCAGAAAAATTCCACATGTTTCTTTGAATTTTTCATAACTTTCCATAATTTTCCATAACTTACAACAAAATTTCGTAAATTTTTAAATAATTTTATAAATTTCTATAAATTTTGACAATTTTTGGTAACTTTCCAAATCATTTTATAAATTTCCATAAATTTCGACAATTTTTCTTAACTTTCCACATCATTTTATAGATTTTCAGAAATTTCCACATCTTTCTATAAATTTTCAATACTTTCCACATGTTTCTTTCAATTTACATAACTTTCTTCAAAGTTTTATTATATTTTGAGGAATTTTCCGAAAATTTTCTTTCAAAAAATAATTTACTGAAAATTACCATAAATTTCCGCAGAATTAATTATAACGTAATATAATATAATATATATATTATTCCATTATTTCTAACTTAAAAAAATTCCATAAAAAGAATTAAGAAAAATAAATTTTTTATTTACGTATTTAAATCACAACCATTAATTATATTTATATATACATCTGTATCAAAAAGTCATTAACTTTTGCAAATAATTTTAGACAAGTCCCACGACATTAGAATTTTTTGAATTTTAAAATTAGAATTTTAAAAAGCCTCATTGGAAGAGTCAGTGACTTATATTTCGTCAAAATATAAATAATTACATGCTTATAGTTGTATGTATAGTCGAGAGAGGAAGGGAAAAAAAATGCCGAGCGAATCCACTCGCGACAAAAGTCAATTTGTTTGATCCACCAAAATATATATATATATATATATATATATTTATGTACAGACACTAAAACACGTTTTTTTAATATTCCGAAATCCATTAGATTTCCGCCAGTTGAGCCAAAATGAAAATAGGCGAGCTTTACTTTTTAAAAATAGCTTTCCGCGATACTTGGAATCGTACCAGACAAGTAAGAGAGAAGAGAGCGTCTTTCAAACGGCTTGAGGTCGTTCTCAAGATTTATCAAAAACTTCCCAGGGTCATTTTATTGAGAAAAAGCAACAAAAAAAAGGAAAAAAGAATAATAATAACAAAAACAAAAGAAAGGCAAAATTTTCATGGGAGAACAAAATTTCGATTTGCAAAAAAAAATTATAATAAGATCTGTTTATTTTAGAATTTCTGAATGTTACTACCACTTTAAAATGTAACAACAACAAAATTACTGTTTATTTTCATTATAGTTACTAAATTTACTGTTACTTTTGATCTTGAAAGTAGTAACAAGTGATAGTATTACTTTTTGTACTTGGTAACAAATTTTCCTGTTACTTTTCCATTCCTGTTACTTTATAGTAGAGTAACAATTTTCACATCTTCATTTAAGTCACTAATGTTACTGTTACTTTTTATGTTGTTACACTTTTTTTAGTTTCAAATGTTATGGTTACTTTTTATAGCAACTATACTATATAATATATACAACATAGTAATATTGTTACTTTTTGTATGTAGTAACAAAAGTTTGAGTTACTTATTAAAAGAAGTCACAAAATCTTAAATTACTACTTTCAAAAGTAACAAAAGTTTAAGTTACATTTTAAATTAGTAACAAGCGTTGAGGTTACTACATTAAAAATAGTAACAGGTGTAAAAGTTACTACATTAAAAATAGTAACGAAAGTTGAAATTTCTTATTTTACTGTAATAACAAGTATAAAAGTTATTTATCAAAAAAAGTAAAAAAAGTTGAAGTTGCTTTTTGAAAGAAGTAACAAACGATAGCGTTACTTATTTGAAGGTAGTCACAAATGTTACAGATTTGTTTAATGTTGTAACAAGTTTTTGAATTACTTTTCCATTCCTGTTACTTTATGGTAGAGTAACAATTTTTACATCTTTATTAAAGTTACCAATGTTATTGTTACTTTTGATTTTGTTACTCTTTATTTAGCTTCAAATGATATTGTTATTTTTTTGTTATAGAAACTAGTGATATTGTTACTTTTTCAATTTAGTAACAAAATCTTGAGTTACTTTTATAAAAGTAACAAAATCTTGAGTTTCTTCTATAAAAGTAACAAAGGTTTAAGTTACTTTTTAAAGTAGTAACAACCGTTCAGGTTCCTACATTCAAAATAGTAACATAAGTTGAGGTTACTACATTAAAAATAGTGACAAACGTTGACATTTCTTATTCTAGTGTAGTAACAAGTATTAAAGTTACTTCTCAAAAACGGTCAAAAGAGTTAAATTTTACTGCAACCGTTTTATTATAAATTTCATTATAGCAGAGTAACACTTGTTACTTTTTCATTTAAGTTACTAATTTTACTGTCACTTTTGATTTTAATTTACTTATTGTACTTACAAATGTCAATGTTACTATTCTGTTAAAGGTACTAGTGTTCATGTTACTTTATATCACTGTCAATGTTCATGTTGATTTCTTTATTACAGTTACTAGTATTTTTGTTACTTCTGGAATGTAGTAACAAGCGTTACTGTTACTTATTTCCTATTGTAACTTTAAAGTTCAGTATCAAATGTTACTTTTGTCAATGTTACTAATGTTACTTCTATTCTAAAATATAGTACAGAAAGATACTGTTACTTTTGTGTAGAAAAAATTATCTATCGTTTTTTCAATAGTAACAACTATTTCTAAGTTTTACTACTTGTTAATGTTACTAATTGCTACTGCTTTTGAAAAAATGATAATGTTACTTTCAAATTTCGTGAAAAATACTACAATAGTGAAAAATATTTTAAAAATTTTGAAAAATATTAAAAAATCCTATTTTGTTATTGCAAAATACGGTTGAAAAGTAACTATTTTTTTAACTGTAGTAACAAGAGTTACTTTTTATTAAAGGAATTTGATTTATTGTTATTAGGTACTTTCAAAAAAAACATTGACAAATTATTTTCTTTTGTTACCTTTAGCTAAAAAAGAATGCGTAAATAAATAATTTGTGTTACTTTTTTAAATTATAAAATAATGTCCCTGTTACTTTTCATGTTTGTGTTAATATTTAAAGAAGGAAAAATGGAATTTAAAAAGTAAAATTTTCCATAATTTATTTTAGTATACAAGAATAATATTAATAATTACCTTTCTTCTGTTTTCTAATTAAATTTTCGTAAATATAAAAATATTAAATGGGTTATCTAAATCTAGAGAATGAAAATTTTTGTTTTTAAAAATATGGCAACACTGGATTCTTGTTGATCGACAAATAGAGGCAAGTTGCTTGATTTGGCGAACACTTTACCATATAAGGTTTGTTGGGTCGATTCGTTTTTTGTCCCTTCTTTATGTTTGTAGTAGGAATTTACACATCTTCCATTGCATAGAGAGGAAAAATTCATAATTTTTTTTAAAGATAATAAAAAATGAATAAAATCTTACAAAAATATTAATTTTTGAACAAGCATATATTTTTTTCAAATTGCTGGTATTAAAAAAAAAAATTTCGTCCTTTTTGAACAATTTCGGGTAATTTTTAAATACTTTCGGTAAATAATGTCAAAATTTCGGTAACTTATGGAATTTTCGTTGGTAATTTGTGTCACATTTTGGTAATTTAGAGAAAAGATTGGTAACTTTTAGAACGTTTCAATAGGTTATGGAAAGTTTTGGCAATTTATGGTATAATTTGAAAATTTACAGAAACTTTTGGTACTTTTAGGAAAGTTTAGGTAATTTTTGGAATATTTTGGTCATTTTTAGAAAGTTTTGGTTATTTATAAAAAAAATTTGTTAACTTTGGTAATTTATAGTAGAAATGTAATATTTTTATGAAAAGTTTTAGTTATTTTTGTAGAAATTTAGTAATTTATTTAATTATAATATGGTAAATTATGAAGAGTGTTGTAAAATTGCAGTTAGTTTTGGTAATGTCTAGAAAGTTTAGGTAATTTGTCGAACATTTTTGTTATTTACGGAAAAAATTTAAAATTTATTAAACGTTTTTGTACTTTTTAGAAAGTTTTGGTATTTTTAGGAAAGTTTTGGTAATTTATGGAATGTTTAGGTATTTTTTGGAATATTTCGGTATTTTATGGAACGTTTTGGTTATTTATGAAAAATTTTGGTAACTTTGGTAATTTATAGTAGAAATTTAATATTTTTATGGAAAGTTTTAGTTATTTTTGTAGAAACTTGGTAATTTATTAAATTATAATGTGGTAAGTTATAAAAAGTCTTGTAAAATTGCAGAAAGTTTAGGTAATTTCTAGACAGTTTAGGTAATTTGTAGAACATTTTTGATATTTACGGAACAATTAAAAAATTTATTAAACGTTTTTGTACTTTTTGGAAAGTTTTTGTAATTTAGAGAATAATTTGAGAATTTATAGAAAGTTTTGGTATTTTTTTTTGAAAGTTTTGGTAATTTATGGAATGTTTCAGTAATTTTTTGGAACATTTAGGTAATTTTTGGAAAATGTTGATAATTTTGGAATTTCATAGAAAAATTTTTATAATGTATTGTTTATTGAACAAAAATAAACTGTTTTTTAAAAATATTTACTTTATTTAAATAAATAAAAATAAATTGTAAGTTATAAAAAAAAATTTGTAATTTATAAAAAATAAATTAAAATATTAATAAATAGTAAAAAGAAGTAAAAAAAACACACACAAAGTGTTTAGAATCAAAAGCAGAATATTGAAAATTGTCTGACCAAAATTGACTTTATCTACTGATACGGTAGACACTTTACCTCAACAATTATTTACCAATTCTCTAACATAAATTTTCTATATAGAAAAATCATTATATAAATTTCCTCACAATACATAATTTTTTTTTTGCATTTCAAAAATAGAATAATTGAATCCCCATTTCGTAAAAATTTACACAAAAGACTTTTTTTTCTCCCTTTCCAATAGGCTTCTTGTGATTTTATAAATAAAGAAAAAGTTAATTTAATTTTTCGAATCCTAACGGTTTTTCTTTAATAGACAATATAAAATTTTTTTACCTTTCCTTTCTTTCTTTCTTTATTATTTTTTTTACATCAATAATATAATGTGTGAATGGTGACATAAATTATTGTATATAATTACAACAAGCATCTCGTTTTCCTTAACATACATTTTATAATATTTTACAAGTGGTAATGCACTAAAACTATAGTCAACGGTAGATTATTGTATTTATATATACATATATATATATATACATTTATATTGTGTCATTTTGCCAAGCGCATTTTCAGTGATTATTTCACATGGCATCGCGGTCAGTGCACCTATTCCCGTAAATCACTCACAGAGCCAATTTGGCTCGTTTATCTTCAAAAAAAAATTTACAACATAAAAATCCAAACGGATTATTATGATTTTTTTTTTTTAATATTGATTATTTTTATTTATTTTTATTTATTTTCATTTATTTTCATTTATTTTATTAATTTTTATTTATTTTCACTTAATTTATTAAATTTTATTTACTTAAATTTTTCAACGAGTAACAATGTTACTCATAATACAAAAAAGTAACATTTTCTGTTTTTTTGTTTTCTTTCTTATTTTTATGGTTGAAATTCATAATTTTTCTTTTTTGAAATTCTATAGAGTAACAATGTTACTCATAATACCAAAAAGTAACAATTACTGTTTTTTTTCTGAAAATTTCATTGTTTCTCTTTTCCAGTTTTGCAGACTTTATTTCTTAATGAGTAAATATGTTACCTGTAACACGAAAAGTAACAATTCTCTGTATATAGTAAAGTAACGTTTGTTACTTTTCCCAAAAAGTTACTAATGTTATACTATTACTTTTTTATTTTAAACACATTTATTTTAGTTACAAATGTTATTTTTACTTTTTCGTTACAGTTATTTGTGGTTTTGTTACTTTTTAAAAGTAGTAACAAATGTAAAAGTTTCATTTTGAAAATAGTAACAATATTTAAAGTTACATTTTGATAGAAGTAACAAGCATTACAGTTACTAATTTGGAAGTAGTAACAAGTTTTAGAGTTACTACATTAAAAGTAGTAACAAATTTTAGAATAAAAGTAACAATTAAAAGTAATAATTATTGGTGTTACTTGTTGAATATAGTAACTTTATAATAAAGTAACAAATGTTACTGTAAAAAAGTAACAAAAGTAATAGTTGCTTTTTAAAAGAAGTAACAAGCGTTAGAGTTACTAATTTGAAAGTTGTAACAAATGTTCCAGATAAAGTTGTAACAAGTTTTGGAATTACTTATTGAAATTAGTAACAATTATTCGAGTTACTTCTTGAATATAAAAACTTTATAAGAAAGTAACAAATAACACTTATCTTAATGTTACTATTATTTTTAAATTTGCCAAAAATTTTACTACTACCGTTTTATTACAAATTTCATTAAAGAAGTGTAACACTTGCTACTTTTCCGTTTAAGTTACTAATTTTACTGTTACTTTTGATTTTAATTTACTTATTGTAATTACAACTGTAAATGTTATTTTTCTGTTAAGGTTACCAGTGTTCGTGTTACTTTTTTTTTATTACAGTTACTTGTAATTGTGTTACTTTTTTATTTGTTACTTGTATTTGTGTTACTTTTTTCTTGGTTACCTGTATTTGTGTTACTTTCGAATGTAGTAACAAGTGCTACTCTCACTTATTTATTATAATAACTATAATACAGTAACAAATGTTACTTCTTGCAATGTTACTAATGTTACTTCTATTCTAAAGTATAATCAAGAATGGAACTGTTCTTTTATTTCTTTTTAAGTTTTTAAAATTTTTAAAGTTTTCTTTATTTAAATTCTATAGACTATTTTTTAAAAAGTAACAATGTTACTCGTAAGTCAAAAAGTAACAATTTTGGTTCAAATTTTATTAATTTTTTTTAAAATTCATTTCTTTGTTAAGTCTAGACCTTATATTTAAGAAGTAACAATGTTACTCGTATTACAAAAAAGTAACAAATTTTATTTTTTAATTTTCTTTTTAATATTTTTTTAAAATTTTCAATATTTTTTGTCTACATTACAAGGACTTTATTTCTAAACGAGTAACAATGTTACTCGTAATACAAGAAAGAAATATTTTCTGGTTTTTTTTTTAATTTTCTATTTTTTTGTTTCTGTTACAAAAACACAAACAGAATAATTTACATAGAAGAGACATTTTAATATTATACCCTCTGTTATAGTAGAACAATATTATCTCACACTCTCACGTTACTTTTTAGCATTATAATAAAGTCGCAGAATTTTTTTCCCTCTCCTTTTTTTGAATATTAATTATCACCAGGTCTTTGTTCCTTGAGAATTGAATAAAAGAGATTTCTGGTTTTCTTCTTCCTATATATATATAGACAATAAACGCATGAATGCTCACGAACGAAAGCCACAATAGCTATTGTACGGAATGCACATTCCTTATTGGATCATTTGCACGCAATTCCTAAACGCACTTCAGACTCTCTACCTTTCTTTGCGTTAAAATCAGTCGAGAATTTTCTTCCTAAACATAATTGACAAGTTTTTTAAAGAATTAATTTAAAAAAAGATAAATAAAAAATGGTACTAAATGTCTCAGCGAAATTACTTTTAAAATTAGAAAAAATTTCATAAATTACCAAAATGTTGTAAAAAATATCAAAACTTTCCAGAAATTACCGAAAATTTCCATAAATTACCGAAACTATCAAAAAAAGTCAATACTTTCTATAACTTACCAAAACGGACAAAAAATTACTGAATTACCATTCAAGTTACTAAACTTTCCATAAATTACCGAAAATTTTCATAAATTACCGAAACTATCAAAAAAAGTCAATACTTTCTATAACTTACCAAAACGGACAAAAAATTACTGAATTACCATTTAAGTTACTAAACTTTCCATAAATTACCGAAATTACCAGGCTTTTCATAAATTAGCAAAGTGTTCTATAATTTGTCAAAACCAAAAAGCAAAACCAAAAAAATTCAAAAAATCATTAAAACTTTCTATAAATTTCCTAAGTTACCAAAATTTTCCATAAAATACTAAAACCTATCAACAATTGTTTGACTAAATCTCATCATTTAAATGATTTTTCGTATGTTTTAAAACTATAAGTTAATAATTTGTTAAAATTATTTGAAAATAATGATAATTCTTCAAAATTCAGGGCAAAAAACGGGGAAAAAAGGGGCAAAAAGAGAAAAAGGAAATTTGGCCATTTATTTCTTGGAAATTATTTTTTAAAAAATCCTCTTCTAATTAATTTTTCGTATCTTTCTTTCTTCGTTGACGCTTCTGAAAAATGTAAAAAATGAATTTTTAAAAACTTTTGAAAATTCAAAAATTCCCGGAATTTCAAATTTTTGAAAAATGATTTTGTTATTGCTAAATAATATAAGATGATTAAAATAAAAAAATATTGCTGCATATTAAGAAAAATAAAAAATTCTAAAAAACGACATTTTAAAGAATTTTAAAAATTAAGAAATTGCCCGGAATTTGAAATTTTTGAAAAATATTTTTGATATTGATAAATAATTAGACAATTAAATAGAAAACATTGCAGAACAAAAAAAATCTAAAAATATGTAAAAATCTAAAAAAAAGATTTTGAAAAAATTTTGAAAATTCAAAAATTGCCCGGAATTTGGAATTTAAGAAAAAAATTTGCTTACAGCTAAATAATATAAGATGATTGGAATAAAAAAAAAATCCTGCGTATTAACAAAAATCAAAAATTCTAGAAAATGAATTTAAAAAAAAATTTTTTAATTAAGAAATTTGCCCGGAATTTGGAATTGAAAAAAATAATTTTTATATTGCAAAATAACATAAGACAATTGAAATAGAAATCATTGCACGATAAGAAAAACTTATTAAATCTAGAAATTGAAGTTTGAAAAAGTTTTAAAAATTCAAAAATTGCCCGGAATTTCAAATTTTTGAAAAATGATTTTGTTATTGCTAAATATTATAAGATAATTAAAATAAAAAAAATATTGCTGCATATTAAGAAAAATAAAAAATTCTAAAAAACGAATTTCTAAGAGAATTTTGAAAATTAAGAAATTGCCCGGAATTTAAAATTTTTGAAAAATATTCTTGATATTGCTTAATGATTAGGCAATTGAAATAGAAAACATTGCATAACAAAAAAATCTAAATATATGTAAAAATCTAAAAAATAGGTTTTGAAAATTTAAAAATTGCCCGGAATTTGAAATTTTTGAAAAATAATTTAGTTATTGCTAAATATTATAAGATGATTGAAATAAAAAAAATGTATGCTGCGTATTAAGAAAAATAAAAAATTCTAGAAAATGAATTTAAAAAAAATTTTTTTAATTAAGAAATTTGCCCGGAATTTGGAATTGAAAAAAAATAATTTTTATATTGCAAAATAACATAAGACAATTGAAATAGAAATCATTGTACAATAAGATAAATTGTAAAAATCTAGGAAATAAAGTTTGAAAAAATTTTGTTAATTCAAAAATTGCCCGGAATTTGGAATTTTTGAAAAATATTTTTGATATTGCAAAATAATATAAGACAATTAAAATGAAAAAATTTAAAATATTAAAAAATAAAGATTATAGTGAAAACTAATAATTTCTCGAAATAAATAAAAATAAATATTAGAAAAAGAAGAAGAAAAAAGAGAGAAAGAGAGAGGAAAGATTTTAAGTACTTTTCTAAAAATATAATGCGCCGGGGCAAAGAAGAGAAAAATGTAAAGCTCTCTCTCTCTCTCTCTCTCGGCCTTAGGTATGCAAAAGGCCGCGTTACTGTAATGATATTCCGGCAGATAGTGCGTCGTGCTCTTATCTTCTTTAAACGGTCCCACGCTTAAATAAAGGTAGATACGATGTTACTTCCTACGCGGTTTTGTCAACGACAACATACAACGACAACGACAACGTGTCCGCAACAGAGAAAAGATATGTATGTCACGCCGATTTCGCTCATCATGCCACAAGCGTTTCTTCGCAAAAATTTATACATATACATATATTTTATTCATGTCCGGAGTTCCCGATTCCAGGTACATGGAACACGCACGATTTTTGGAATCAAGATTAAAGAAGCACAATAAAAAACACCCAAAAAAAAAATGAATTTCTATTCTCGACTCCTTCTATATAGAGAGATCTATACAAAATCGTGACAGAGTGAGCGAAAGAGGGTCAGAAAGTATAATAAAAAAAAATGTTATTCAATCTTGATAAGATGATCAAAAAAAAAATTCGAATTTTCGAAAAAATATACATTTCTATTTTTCATATATTATTTATAACAATTTACAAACGTTACCTTCGTATTCTGTGAGATAGTTCCCCCTCCCCCACATCTTTTGCCCCTTTTTGCCCGGAATTTTGAATTTTGAATTTTTTTTTCAAACATAACTTTATATTTATTAAAATGACACGAAGAAACAATACAATGAGAAGATTTATTACAATAAATACCCCCTTCTTGCCCCTTTTTGCCCGGAATTTTGCCTTTTCAATTTTTGATTTTTATTCACATTTACTAAATTTATATTTATTTAAATGACACGAAGAAACACTATAATAAGAAGATTTATTAAAATAAATGTCCCCGATGTTTCTTTCACTTCTTGCCCCTTTTTGCCCGGAATTTTGCCTTTTCAATTTTGGATTTTAATTTATATTTATTAAATGTATATATTTATTAAAATGACACAAAGAAATAATTCAATGAGAAGATAAGATTTATTAAAATAAATACCCTCGATGTTTCGTTCCCTTCTTGCCCCTTTTTGCCCGGAATTTTGCCTTTTCAATTTTGGATTTTAATTCATATTTATTAAAATGAAACGAAGAAATACCACAATAAGAAGATTTATTAAAAATAATGCCCCAGATGTTTCATTCCCTTTTTGCCCGGAATTTTGTAATTTACAGATTGTTTCAAATTTAATTCTATATTTTTTAAGAAGACTCAGAGAAACAATCAAATGACAAGATTTATTAAAATAATTATCCGAAAGAAAATTCCTCAAAGTTCCCTTACCCCTTTTTACCCGGAATTTTGTATTTAAATTTTTTTTCCAAAATTAATTTTAACAAATTTAGTAAGAAGTGTGTTAAAAAGACACCAAACACCATTTCAATATAACGTAATTTATTAAAAATTTAGATTTTTTTCTCCCTTTTCTTTTTTTGCCCAGAATTTTCGATTTTTAAATTTTTTTATGAAAATAATTTCAACAAGTTTAATAACAAATATGTTATAAAGATAAAATAAAACAATTATATGATCGAGATTTATTAAAATAATCGCCCGGAAATAAATACTCTATGTTCCTTTTCCTCCGTGTCCACTTTTGCCCAAAATTTCGAATTTTCAAAATATTGTTTACAAACTTGATTTAATATTTTCTAAAAACACTGTAAATAAAATTAAATGTCAAGATTTATTAAAAATAATTGCTAGGAAATAAATTATGAAAGTTTTCTTTTCTCTTTTGAAACCGATTTTTGCCCGGAATTTTTGTATTTTAAAATTTATTGCAAAAATGTATTCTACATTTGATATCGCGGACAAGAAAAAACAATTTAATTTAATGTCCTGAATAAGAAAATTATTGAACAAAAGCAAAACAATTTCTTTACATTTTGCCCGGAAATTTTGAATCTCAATTTTCGAATTTTTTCCTCTTTCGTTTAAATAAGCTAAATTTGTACCTTTAGATTATTAACTTTTCAATAAAACATAGTTTTCATTATAAACTCTGAAGAATTAAGAATCAAAATTTAATTTTTTTGTGCCCGGAATTTTCTGGAATTCAAATTTTACTGCATTCATAAAAGTAGTTTTGTACTTAGTCAATTTTATTATATTTGAAATTAGCAAACACGAAAAAAAATTGATAGCTTGACTATCAAGTTTTTTATTAGGAATTTGAAATTTTTTACACTTGTTAAAAATTTGCCCGGAATTTCGGAACAAAACTGTCAAGATTAAATTTTGCCCGGCAATTTTAATCTGTCATTTTTGATATGACGAAGACAATTTACAAAAAAAAATGGTAAATCAATTAAAATCCGTTTGGAAATCGCTAGTCGGGGGTTTTTTGAGGTCACTATAAACGAATTTTAGGTCAGATTTTCAAAAATCAAATGGCGATCCAATATGGCGGCAATGATTTTTGACAATTGACTGAATTGAGTTGAAACTTGTCACTCGGGGGTTTTTGGGGTCGCTGATTACGAATTTGAGGTTAGTTTTCAACAAATCAAAATGGTGGATCCAATATGGCGGATGAGTTTTTTAAAAATTGACTGAATTCAGTTGGAATTTGTCACTCGGGGGTTTTTTGGGTCGCTTATTACGAATTTGAGGTCAATTTTCAAAAATTCAAAATGGCGGATCCAATATGGCAGGAATGATTTTTAAAAATTGACTGAATTCAGTTGGAATTTGTCACTCGGGGGTTTTTTGGGTCGCTTATTACGAATTTGAGGTCAATTTTCAAAAATTCAAAATGGCGGATCCAATATGGCGGATGAGTTTTTTAAAAATTGACTGAATTCAGTTGGAATTTGTCACTCGGGGGTTTTTTGGGTCGCTTATTACGAATTTGAGGTCAATTTTCAAAAATTCAAAATGGCGGATCCAATATGGCAGGAATGATTTTTAAAAATTGACTGAATTCAGTTGGAATTTGTCACTCGGGGGTTTTTTGGGTCGCTTATTACGAATTTGAGGTCAATTTTCAAAAATTCAAAATGGCGGATCCAATATGGCGGATGAGTTTTTTAAAAATTGACTGAATTCAGTTGAAACTTGTCACTCGGGGGTTTTTGGGGTCGCTGATTACGAATTTGAGGTCAGTTTTCAAAAATTCAAAATGGCGAATCCAATATGGCGGATGATTTTTTTCAAAATTGACTGAATTCAGTTGGAATTTTTTACTCGGGGGTTTTTGGGGTCGCTGATTATGAATTTGAGGTTAGTTTTCAGAAAATCAAAATGGCGGATCCAATATGGCGGCAATGATTTTTCAAAATTGACTGAATTCAGTTGGAATTTTTTACTCGGGGGTTTTTGGGGTCGCTGATTATGAATTTGAGGTCAGTTTTCAAAAATTCAAAATGGCGAATCCAATATGGCTGTTACATTAACAAAAATTTAATTAAAATCGATTGAAATACGTGATTTAAGTCTTTTTAAGGTAGCTTAATGTCAATTATCAATATAATTTTAATATTGCAAATATAAATTTTTAAATTATTAAAATTGAATTTAAAAAAAAATTTCTTATTTTTCTGTGTTACAGAATGTACATTTGGAAAACAAATTCGTGAATTGGGTTCAACGTGGCATCCCGATTTGGGACCTCCTTTTGGCGTGATGTTCTGCATAAAATGCGAGTGTGTACCAGTAAGTGATTTCTTTCTATGACTAAAATTTAAAAAAAAAAAATCAAAACCTACCTTTTATGATTTAAAAGTAACAATTTTTGTAATTTATAGTCATTAAATTATTATTAATTATTAAATAATTAATTATAAATATATAAATAATTATTATCATAATAAATAGTTATTAAATAATTAGTAATAAATATTTTTTTCATTTTTTTTGTTTAAATAATAAAATAACTAATAAAATAATAATTAAAATAAATAATAAAATAATTATTTGAAATAAATAATAAATAGATTACGAAAAATAACATTTTTGTGTTTAGAAAATTCAATTATAACAATTTATAAATGTCCCAAACAGTACAATAATAATTTCCCAAAAAAGAATTTAATTTTTTTTCATAATTATAATTTTAAATTCGTTTAATTTCAATTTTAATAAAATATTATTTAAAAAAAACTGTCTAAAAAGAAAAAAAAAATTTTTTTCAACTTGAAGAAAAGAAGAAGAGGAAGCAAATAATAATATATTTTCACGCCTCACTTGCGATGAGATATATACTCATCTCGTCTATATATTCAACATAAATCAATTTATAAAATGAAAATAAAAGGGGCCTATGTTTATTGCCGTGTAGATTGAAGGAAAAAAAAATTGTTTTGATAAATTGATTTAATGAAATCATTAAAATAAATTAATTTAGATCAATGGTGAAGTGATAATTTCAAAACTTCGCACGAAGACCGAATTCCACTCTGATCGCGTAATAATTATCATTTGCATTCAAAGAGTGATACTACTCTTGTGTGTTGTACGTATCGAGAATTCCTCCGTGTTTACACCGACAATGGTCATTAAAAATCTTGACTGCTTTTTATTATTATTATTCTTTATTTCATTATTAATCTCGCATTTTTTTTTTTTTTTTTTTTTTTTTTTTAAGAACCAAATATCAATTTTTCAAAAAAATTAACATTTCGTACCAGATTTTAATTTTTCGCAATTCAATTAATGTAAATTTTTAAATAATATAGGAAAAACGAATAATTAAATTAAAATAATAATTTTATATTTAATAATTCAATTATTATTATCAATCACATATTTTTATAACTTTTAATATGTTATTATTAATTTGTTATTCTAATTATTATTTCTTATTTTTATTATTACTATATTATTATTTTTTAATTTATATTTTTAATACTACTAATATTTTTATTATTATTATTATTTTATTATTGATATTATTTTATTTTTATTATTAATTATTTTTCTTATTTCGTTTAATTGAACAATTGTCATTATTACTGTTATATTTATATTATTAACAGTGTTTACTATTTTTTTACTATGTTTAGTATTTTTATAATTATTGAAATTTTTTTCAAATATTTTTTTAAATAAGTTTTATTTATTTTATTATATAATAAGTATGGAACTATTATTCTAATAAATAAAAAGAAAATAAATAAAAATTAAATAAATAAAAAGTAAATAAATAAAAATTTATTAAATAAAATTTAAATAAATAAAAAGTAAATAAATAAAATGAAAATAAATAAAAAGTAAATAAAAAAAATTAAATGAATAAAATTTAAATAAAGAAAAATTAAATGAATAAAATTTAAATAAAGAAAATTAAAATAAAAAACAATGCCAAAATAAAGATGAATTAAATTTAAATATTAATAATAATAAAAATAATAGAAAAAAATAAAAATAACAGAAAAGAATTTTTTTAAACGGTCAAAAAGTACCAAAAATTATTTTTAAAAAGTTTTTTTGGGTTTTTTTGTGTCAATTTATTGTAAAAAGCCATAAAATTTTTTTTTTCTTAAAGAACAGAAGTAATTTGAAAATAATTAAACAATTTACTTCTTCTATTTACAGTAAAAAAAACATTGAAGAAATATTTATAATTTTTACTATTATGTATTTAAATAGAAAATAAAAAAAATTTATTGGAGTAAAAAATAAAACATTAAATTTTTAATTACTTTTTTAGCTTCTAGATTTAAATTAAATGAATTAAATTTTTATTTACTATAATTTTTTTTAACAAAATTAAATAAAAAAAAGAACCAGTTTCCTAAAAAGAAAAAAAAGTGAGGGGGAAGAATTCTTTTTTTTTATTTCAACTTGAATTATTTTCAATCCGATATAAAACAATTGCCTCTGTGTTTTAGTGGTGTGTATCTATGTTTGGAAATCGGGATTATCAGGAGACGGTCACGAGTTTTTTTTTTTTTTTTTTTTTTTTTTTTATAATGCCGAGTCAATTCAAGTTTTACTAGAGAGACAGAGAGATTACACACTCTGAGTTCTCTCTCCCTTTTTAGGAACGAATAAGAAGAGAAGTTGCCCGTCTCGCGATCTCTGTTCGTATGAAACTCTCGCACTGTTGGCTTTAGAATCGTTTGTCGTTGATCGTTTGGAATGGCGACGCCCGCCTTATTTTTAGGCTTCGAAGGAACGACATTCGCGCTTTAGTGTGCATAAGAAGCTATTGATAGGTCGTCCTCTTCTCACGGGGGGAATAAAGGAGAGGAAAAAAAAATAAAAAGAAGAAAAAAAAAAGAAAAAAGAAATGCGAAAAAAAATTTAAGACACACAAGGAAGAACAAGAAAACAAACACCAAAGACGATTTTTATTTTTATTTATTTATTTTTTTTTTTTTGGAGAAGAAGTGCAACGAAGATACTTTGTTGTAAATGTTAACTGTTCTCTCTCTTTCTCACTCTCTCTCTCTCTCTCTCTTTTACTCTCTCACTTTCCCTTTTAAAGAAAGACACAAAAAAGACAGAGAACTCGCTAAAATGTACAAAACGACCGAACGACAAAATTATCTCATACACCACACTCGATAAGATTACAAATGACAAATTATGTGTTTTCCTTTCATTAATTAATTATTTACCAAGAGACGATTCAATATAAAAACGAAAAACGAACATTGCATTTATTAACTAAACTAGTTTTTACAGACAATTAATTATTAATTTCAAATTTACAATTTTGCAATTTAAAAATATTTTTTAAACATTTATTTACTATACCACAATGTCTTGAATTTCAAGCAAAAGAAAAGAAAGATTTTAAAAAAAAGCAAACATTTTGGTGACGCCATTTTGAATTTTCGAAAACTAACCTCAAATTCGTAACCAGCGCCCCAAAAAACCCCCGAGTGACAAATTCCAATTGAATTCAGTCAATTTTTAAAAATCATTGCCGCCATTTTTAATCCGCCATTTTCATTTTTTGAAAACTGACCTCAAATTCGTAATCAGCGACCCCAAAAACCCCCGAGTGACAAGTTTCAACTCAATTCAGTCAATTTTGAAAAAAACATCCGCCATTTTGATTTTTTGAAAACTAACCTCAAATTCGTAATCAGCGACCCCAAAAACCCCCGAGTGACAAGTTTCAACTGAAATCAGTCAATTTTGAAAAAAATCATCCGCCATATTGGATCCGCCATTTTGATTTTTTGAAAACTAACCTCAAATTCGTAATCAGCGACCCAAAAAACCCCCGAGTGACAAATTCCAACTGAATTCAGTCAATTTTTAAATACATTGCCTCCATTTTGTATCCGCCATTTTGAATTTTTGAAAACTGACCTCAAATTCGTAATCAGCGACCCAAAAAACCCCCGAGTGACAAATTCCAAATGAATTCAGTCAATTTTTAAAAAACATTGCCTCCATTTTGTATCCGACATTTTGAATTTTGAAAATCTGACTCAAAATTCGTTTACAGCGACCTCAAAAACGCCCAAGTAGCGATTTTCAAATGAATTTTATTAGTTTACGATTTTTTTTCAAATTGTCTTCCGTCATATAAAAATTTAACATTAAAACTGAATACTTGCTTTCTCTTAATCTTTTTCTTCCAAGTGCTACAACGTATCTTGAAAAAAATACATATTCATTTTATAAACCAAAAAAATGAAAAATTAAAAAATCCGGGCAAAATTTAAAAACTGTTCTTTTAATAAAATTTCGTTCTTAGAATTTCATTCATTCTTTACTATTCTTATCCTTTACTTCAATGTTTTTCACGTCACTCAAAAATAATTGAAATCGGAATCGAAATTTCCGGGCAAAACCAAAATATTATAATCCAAAAATTTAAGGTCAAATATTTTAATAAATTTCCTTATTTAATTGGTATTTCGTCTCTTTTTACCATATTTCTTACTAAATTTGTTAAAAATAATTTTTGAAAAAAATTGTAAATCCAAAATTCCGGGCAAAAAAAGTTAGGGAAAAAAGGAAACTCTAGCCAATTTCTTTAATAAATCTTGAAGTTTTATTTCTCGTCCTATCTCTACAATAACAAATTAATACAAAATTAATTTTGTAAATTTTTCGAACATTTAAAACTCCGGGCAAAATGGATCAGGAGGAAATGAACTTCCGGGAAAATGTTTTAATAAAATTAGTGAAATAAATTTTTTTCCTATCTTTTTATAGAATATAAAATTAATTTTGATACTTTTTTCAAAATCTAAAATTCCGGGCAAAATGTTGCAGGAGGAAATGAACTTTCGGGCAATTATTTTAATGAAACTCGATATTTAATTGTTTTTTTGTGTCTCTTTATGGAGTAGAAAATTAATTATGTAAATTTTTCGAAAACTGAAAATTCCGGGCAAAATGGGACAGGAGAAAAGGAACTTTCAGGCAATTATGTAACAAAACTCGTCATTTAATTGTTTTTTCTTGTCTCTTTACCAAACATAAAATTAATTTTTAAACTTTTTTAAAAATCCAAAATTCCGGGCAAAATGGGGGAAGAGGAAATGAACTTCCGGGCAATTATTTTAACAAAACTTGTTAATTTTTTTTTGTCTCTTTATCAAATATAAACTTAATGTTGTAAATTTTTTGAAAATTGAAAATTCTGGGCAAAATGGTGCAGGAGGAAATGAATTTCCGGGCAATTATTTTCTAATGAAACTCGATATTTAATTGTTTTTTTGTGTCTCTTTATGGAGTAGAAAATTAATTATGTAAATTTTTCGAAAACTGAAAATTCCGGGCAAAATGGGACAGGAGAAAAGGAACTTTCAGGCAATTATGTAATAAAACTCGTCATTTAATTGTTTTTTCTTGTCTCTTTACCAAACATAAAATTAATTTTGAAACTTTTTTAAAAATCCAAAATTCCGGGCAAAATGGGGGAAGAGGAAATGAACTTCCGGGTAATTATTTTAACAAAACTTGTTAATTTTTTTTTGTCTCTTTTTCAAATATAAACTTAATGTTGTAAATTTTTTGAAAATTGAAAATTGTGGGCAAAATGCTGCAGGAGGAAATGAATTTCCGGGCAATTATTTTCTAATGAAACTCGATATTTAATTGTTTTTTTGTGTCTCTTTATGGAGTAGAAAATTAATTATGTAAATTTTTCGAGAACTGAAAATTCCGGGCAAAATGGGACAGGAGAAAAGGAACTTTCAGGCAATTATGTAATAAAACTCGTCATTTAATTGTTTTTTCTTGTCTCTTTACCAAACATAAAATTAATTTTGAAACTTTTCTAAAAATCCAAAATTCCGGGCAAAATGGGGCAGGAGGACATGAACTTCCGGGCAATTATTTTAATAAGACTTGTTAATTTTTTTTGTCTCTTTATCAAATATAAACTTAATGTTGTAAATTTTTTGAAAATTGAAAATTCCGGGCAAAATGGTGCAGGAGGAAATGAATTTCCGGGCAATTATTTTCTAATGAAACTCGGCATTTAATTGTTTTTTCGTGTCTCTTTATCATATATAAAATTAATTTTGTAAATTTTTCGAAAACTGAAAATTCCGGGCAAAATGGGACAGGAGAAAATCAACTTTTAGGCAATTATGTAATAAAACTCGTCATTTAATCATTTTTTCTTGTCTCTTTACCAAACATAAAATAAATTTTGAAACTTTTCTAAAAATCCAAAATTCCGGGCAAAATGGGGCAGGAGGACATGAACTTCCGGGCAATTATTTTAACAAAACTTGTTAATTTTTTTTTGTCTCTTTATCAAATATAAACTTAATGTTGTAAATTTTTCGAAAATTGAAAATTCCGGGCAAAATGGTGCAGGAGGAAATGAATTTCCGGGCAATTATTTTCTAATGAAACTCGGCATTTAATTGTTTTTTCGTGTCTCTTTATCATATATAAAATTAATTTTGTAAATTTTTTGAAAATTCAAAATTCCGGGCAAAAACAGGTAGGAGGGAAAACGAAACTATTACAGCAAGCAGTAAAAGGAGAATAAATACACTGAAGGGGAAAATGTAAAATAAAAAAGGAATGTGTTAACCAAAATAGTTAGGGGTTAAAATGGAAAAACAAAAAAAGGAAAGAAAAAACGCAGGAATGGGAAGGTAAAAATAAGGGGAAAAAATTTTCAAAAACGCCCACATAGCCCACTGAAGGTGGAAACGAGAGAAACAATTTTAATTAACAATTTAAAGTCGGAGAGAATGGAGGGGAGGGGGGGCAGAGAGTAAATGTGAGAAAGTGAAAAAAAATTATTCTCAATTTAATTTTATTTCCTTTTTTTTTATTACTGCCATTATAATAAAGGAGTCAATGAGTTTTTTTTCTGAAGCATATATCTCGTCATCCTCCATTAATAGAGTTTACGAAGTTGTCCCGTTCTAAATAATATTCGTAAAATGATTTCAATAAAATGTGTGCACATATTATGTGTATATATAAATGTATATATGTAGATGGACTATAAATGTGAGAGCCGGACTATAAATGATTGTGTCATCAGAATACGATTAGTCTTGATTAAGTCTGCGATGATGATGATGCAATCAATCAACATTTCATCAATTACATAAAATTTACGACTAAAAAAAAATTTACATTTATATCACATATGAATTAATTAATAAATTATATTGTAAATACTTTATATGAGTAAGTGTATTCTTTTTTTTTATTTGTTAATTATTTTTCGGTTGCAGACGATTTTCTTATGGGGGAGTGGAATTATTGTTTACTGGCCTTAAATTCAGGGAAAGTAACCTAAAAAATTAGTCATGTACGAAAGGAACGAAATTTGATGGATTTTTAAAACTTTTAGTTAATTAATAATGTTCGGTGTTTATTGTCCATTGGCCTTAAATTTAGAAACATAATCTAAAGAAACTATTTTCATGAAAGATACAAAATTCGACACAAAAATATTTGAAATATTTTAGCAATTTTGGAAATTTATTGTTCATTGGCCTTAAGTCATTGGCCTTAACAGACATAACCTCCAAAAGTATTGTAAAAAAAAGGTACTGAATTCGGTACTAAATTTTTGAACTTTGTAGTAAAGGTCGATTTTACTGTTCATTGGCCTTAAATCTCGACAAACATAACCTCAGAAACTATTGTTATAAGAGTTACAAAATTAAAACAAAATAATTCGAAATATTGTAGTAATTTTCGTAATTTATTGCCCATTGGCCTTAAATTGACAAACATAACCTCAAAACACTAATGTGCGAAAGCTACGAAAGTCGATACTAACAAAAAAAGTCGATATTAAAAATTGTAGCAATTTAAAAAATATGTTGTCCATCGGCCTTAAATTGACAAACATAATATGGATTTTATTGTCCACTGGCCTTAATTTGAACAACATAACCACCAAAGATGAATGTACGTCAAAAATTGCGAAACTCGAGAGAAAATTATTTTAAAGTATAGTAATTTTAGAAATTCATTGTCCACTGGCCTTAAATTGACAAACAGTGGATTTCATTGTCTATTGGCCTTAATTTGAACAGAGCATCAACGAAACTAATATACACGAAATTCGATACAAGATTATTTAAAATTTTAGTACTTTTTGCGATTTATTGCCTTTAATTTAAATTAAAAATTGGTAATACCAAAAATTGTATTAAAAAAAAAAATTATTTGAAGAAGCATAACCTCAAAAACTATTGTAAAAACGATACAAAACTTGGACACCTACATTATTTAAAAAATTTAAGTAATTTTATTTATTTATTTATTTTCAATAATATTTGTTTATATGGTGTATTTATATTTAAATTTGATTAATAAATTGGTCTTTAATTTTTCTTCTCCTTTTTTGCTTTTTTACAGATACAAAAGAAGAAGAGAATAATTGCTCGTGTACAATGCAGAAATATTAAAAACGAGTGTCCCAAATTGACGTGCGATGAACCAGTATTACTTCCGGGAAGATGTTGTAAATCCTGTCCGAATGACTACAGTAAGTAAATTATGTTTCTAAATGCGGCAATATTAAGCAATTCACAACATTACGATTTTCATTCTTTATGGTAGTTCTACAATTTTTTATTTTCATCATCGCGACATTTAACAAAAAAGAAAAAAGTGCACTTTAGAAAATTTTGCAAAATAACGGTTGGGTTTCATAAGAAAAAAGATTTATTAAATTAAAATTATTATTATTATTATTATTATTATTATTATTATTCAAAAATTCGTCAATCCAGGAGTGTTTTAAGGTCAATCGTTACGAATTGTAGGTAATTTAAAAAAAAATTCAAAATGGCGGATCCAATATGGCGGATGATTTTTATTTAAATTGACTACATTCAGTTGAAACTTGGCACTCGGGAGTTTTTGGGGTCGCTGATTACGAATTTAAGGTTAGTTTTCAAAAATTCAAAATGGCGGCAATGATTTTCGAAAATTGTCTGAATTCACTTGAAAATCGTCACTCGGGGGTTTTTGGGGTCGCTGATTACGAATTTGAGGTCAGTTTTCAAAAAATCAAAATGGCAGATGCGTTTATGAAAAATCTACTTATTTCGCTTGAGATTTGTAACTCGAGGAGTTTTTGGGGTCGCTGCGATTACGAATTTAATGTAAGTTTTCAAAAATTGAAAATTGCGGATCTAATACAAAATTTATTGAACAAAAGCTAAACAATTACTTTACATTTTGCCCGGAAATTTTGAATCCCAATTATTAAATTTTTTTCTCTTTCGTTTGAATAATCTAAATTTGTACCTTTAGATTATTAAC
This sequence comes from Leptopilina myrica (nomen nudum), assembly GCA_032872475.1. Taxonomy (NCBI): domain Eukaryota; kingdom Metazoa; phylum Arthropoda; class Insecta; order Hymenoptera; family Figitidae; genus Leptopilina; species Leptopilina myrica (nomen nudum). Next base: position 30,369,144 of record CM065466.1, on the reverse strand, counting down.
TTTTCAATAAAACATAGTTTTTATTATAAACTATCAAGAATTAAGAATCAAAATTTAACTGTTTTGTGCCCGGAATTTTTTTGGAATTCAAATTTTACTGCATTCATAAAAGTATTTTTGTACTCAGTCAATTTTATTATATTTGAAATTAGCAAACACGAAAAAACATTGATAGCTTGACTATTAAGTTTTATTAGGAATTTGAAATTTTTTACACTTGTTAAAAATTTGCCCGGAATTTCGGAACAAAACTGTCAAGATTAAATTTTGCCCGGCAATTTTAATCTGTCAATTTTTAATATGACGAAGACAATTTACAAAAAAAACTATCGTAAATTAATCAAAATCCGATTGGAAATCGCTAGTCGTGGGTTTTTAAGGTCTCTATAAACGAATTTTAGGTCAGATTTTCAAAAATCAAAATGGCGATCCAATATGGCGGCAATGATTTTTGAAAATTGACTGAATTCAGTTGGAATTTTTTACTCGGGGGTTTTCGGGGTCGCTGATTACGAATTTGAGGTTAGTTTTCAAAAAATAAAAATGGTGGATCCAATATGGCGGATGAGTTTTTTAAAAATTGACTGAATTCAGTTGAAACTTGTCACTCGGGGGTTTTTTGGGTCGCAGATTACGAATTTGAGGTTAGTTTTCAAAAAATCAAAATGGCGGATCCAATATGGCGGAAGAGTTTTTTAAAAATTGACTGAATTCATTTGAAACTTGTCACTCGAGGGGTTTTTTGGGTCGCAGATTACGAATTTGAGGTTAGTTTTCAAAAAATCAAAATGGCAGATCCAATATGGCGGATGAGTTTTTTAAAAATTGACTGAATTCATTTGAAACTTGTCACTCGGGGGGTTTTTTGGGTCGCAGATTACGAATTTGAGGTTAGTTTTCAAAATTCAAAATTGCGGATACAAAATGGAGGCAATGTTTTTTAAAAATTGACTGAATTCAATTGAAAATTGTCACTCGGGGGGTTTTGTGGGTCGCAGATTACGAATTTGAGGTTAGTTTTCAAAATTCAAAATTGCGGATACAAAATGGAGGCAATGTTTTTTAAAAATTGACTGAATTCAGTTGAAAATTGTCACTTAAGGGTTTTTTGGGTCGCAGATTTCGAATTTGAGGTTAGTTTTAAAAAAATCCAAATGGCGGATGATTTTTTTCAAAATTAACTGAATTCAGTTGAAACTTGGCACTCGGGGGTTTTTGGGGTCGCTGATTATGAATTTGTGGTTAGTTTTCAAAAATTCAAAATGGCGAATCCAATATGGCGGATGATTTTTTCAAAATTGACTGAATTCAGTTGAAACTTGTCACTCGGGGGTTTTTGGGGTCGCTGGTTACGAATTTGAGGTTAGTTTTCAAAAATTTAAAATGGTGGATCTAATATGGCGGACACTTTTTTCAAAAACGATTAAATTCGTTTAGACATTGTTACTCGGGAGTGTTTGATGTTGAAACTATTATATTATATTATATTATATTATATTATATTATATTATATTATATTATATTATATTATATTATATTATATTATATTATATTATATTATATTATATTATATTATATTATATTATATTATATTATATTATATTATATTACATACAATGTCAACAGTATATGTATATATATGTCTAGGGTCGTTATTTTCTCTACGTTAAGAAGCAAAAGAAAAATCGATTTATCTAAAAAGGTAAAGAGAAAACAGTCTTTCGCGTAAAGGAGACAAATGTGGATATATATGGGAAGAGAAGAGATGTTGACGTGAGAAGGTGGAAAGAGAGTGTGAGAGAGAGAGAGAGAGGAAAAGGGGAACAAGAAGAGTTGAGAGGGGAAAGGATTGCTGTTAAGTGCGATGTTATAAAAGAGAGAGAGAGAGAGGGCGGCGCCAGCAGGCTTTAGCGCCATGGCGCCGACTATATTACCGCACGGCGTCACTTCGATTAGGCTTTGCAATCTAAATGTAAATATTAACATACGTAATGATCCAAGCGCAATATGAGGGAATAAGAATAGAATAGACCAATGGTGTAAATGATAATCAATGGCCTTCTCGAGAGATGCAGGACGATTTGTTGCGCGATTAATGCAATTGACCTGCGCTCACACGACCTTTATATATATATATATTTATAAAACGATATACTCGCAAAAAGAGTGTGACACTACGCACTCAATCTGTCCTTCTCCTACCATTATCATCTAATTTCTAATCAGTAATCAAAAATATGCGTCTTTTTTATTTTGATTCAGTAGCTTTTTGAATTCGATTTAGTAAATTTTATACGCACAAGAAATAGTAATTTTTACTTATTTAAATTTACCGCACAGGTCAGGGATAAGTCAGGGATCTTTTTTTTTAACACTAATAATGGAAAGAAGAAAAATAGTTTAGAAATTATTTTCAATATCCTAAACATTTTTTTTTTCTATTATTATTCGATTTTTTTAAATGAAACTTCAAATGAAGTTATCCGAATAATGATTTTTTATTCCTGAATGTTGATGAGAACTTATTCTCAACGAAGTTATCCGAATAATAAGAATCTTTTATTCCAAGTGCAACTCAAACTTAATACGTTATATGTATATACTTACCAAAAGAAAAATACTTTCAATATACTGAAATTTATCCGAATATTAAGAGACTTTTATTTCCATTGCTGTTGAATACACAACGTCCATGAAAATCTGTAACAGAAAATAAATGCGTTTAAACTTTAAATTCAAGTCAAAGCGAAGAAATAAGAAAAAATTTCAATTAAAATCATGAAAGAGGGAGTAGAAGAGGAAGAAGAAGGAAAAGGAGAAAGAAAGAAAAAGAAGGGGCAAACTTGATAAAAGACCATTAGGATTCTTAAACAAACATTAAAAATCAGTCACACATCGATTTCACCTCAATTGTCACTTTTCCTCGCCAATATATATATGTATGTGTTAAACTATATATGTACATCGATGAGAAATTGTACTTTGCGCTTCGTGATGTAATCGCCATTGTAGAAAAAGAAACCCCGAGAAAGAGAGAGAGAGAGAGAGAGAGAGAAATCTTTTCTATCTCCTCGCACATTATACATGTACATGCGTATCCATAGAGGAGTTGTTGCAAAGACCTTACTAACGGTCAATAACAGCGTTCATTGTTATTACAGTATTGGGTAATAACTATATCGTGACGGTCAATGACAATCAACTTTAATGGCCAACCGTTGTTGACCCGACATCATTCAAATTGAAAATTCAATGAAAAATTTATTAGCCATATAAAATTTTTTTTTTTTCTTAATATATTTTTTCCCATGAGAATCATTATATTCTCTCTCTATATATACATATATATATATATATATATATATATATATATATATATATATATATATATATATATATATATATATATATATATATATATATATATATATATATAGTAATTAATGATTCACATTCTAAGAACATGATAACACATCGTAAATGTCTGCTAAACTCAGTAACAGTAGTTAACAGTTGGTAATTAGTCATAAAACACGATATTTGACGTTAACTGTCGATAAAATAGGATAAAAGATTTCAAACGACGCTAAAAGAGCGTAAAAATGTTAAAATTTGGTAAAAAAAAACAGAATGGTAGTTTACTGTAAAAAATGGTAATTTACTGTAAAATATGATAATTTTTCGCAAAGCAATTGAGCGAAGACAAATACGTAACTACACGATGACTGTCGCAAATACAGGTTAAACACGGTAATGACAAGGTAACTATCGGTAAATATACGTAAAAGTCGGTAAATATACGTAAAGGTCGGTATACATACGTAACAGTCGATAAGCTTACGTAAAAGTCGTAAATATACGTAAAAGTCGGTAAATATATGTAAAAGTCGATACGTATACGTAAAAGACGGTAAATATACGTAAAAGTCGTAAAGATACGTAACAGTCGATAAGCTTACGTAAAATTCGTAAAAGTCGGTAAATATATGTAAAAGTCGGTAAATATACGTAAAAGTCGATAAGTATACGTAAAAGTCGGTAAATATACTTAAAGGTCGGTAAATATACGTAAAAGTCGATAAGTATACGTAAAAGTCGTAAAGATATGTAAAAGTCGATAAGTATTCATATAATTAAATTAACTCTATATTTTATCAAAAGATTCAATTATGTCCAAATATATTTTTTTTTAATATCAATTAGAACTTTTAATATCGAGATAGTATTTTGAATAATAAACCATTTTCCTTAAGAATTATTTGAATTATTTTCCAAAATAAATTTTTGTTAAAATTCATTGCAGAGCTTACAAATTAATTTTTGTAAATACATGAAAATATTTTCATTAAGAATTGAATTTTTTAAAAAATCATTTTTTTTTTTAATTTTTCAAAAAATCAATTATTTACAAAATTTTTTTTGGGAAATTCTTCGTAAAATTAAATTATTTTTGTAAATAAGAAAAAATTCTTTCAAAGAATTTAATTAATTTTTAAAAATAAAATACAATTTTTTATAAAATTTATTAAAATAAATAAATTATTTAAAAATATGTTATTAAAATATTCTTCGTGAAAATTTAATTATTTTTCGAATTTATAAATTTCTTCTCAAAAATTCATTTGCTTTTTTTAGAAATATAATAAAATACTTTTCCAGAAATTGAATTGATTTTTTGTAAAAAATAAATAAAATTTCATGCACAAATTCAATTATTTTCGCATATAATTAAGGCTATTTGAACCATTATGACGTCACAACATTAAAACACATGCTTTGCCTAAATTGTAACGTCATAATGGTTTAAATGCCCTTAAAAAAAAACTTTTCGCAGGATTTTAATTATTATTATTTTGTTTTTTAAGGCGAATTAAAAATTTCATTTTAGTGAAAATTTTGATAATAATATTTTTAAAAAAATTATTCTATTCTTGAATGTTGTAATTTAATTTAGAAATTATAAAAAGAATTGTGTTGTCAAGTTTAATCTTTCGATATAGTTACTTTTCTTTACTGCTTTCTTCAGTCTTAAAAGTTACTTTTTTAAATTAATTATCGAGCTCGAAGCCTGTAATAATTACACGTAATTTTGTGTAATTATACGTAATTCTATGTAATTATACGTAATTGTAAGTAATTATACGTAATTAAATGTAATTAGTTATAATTGTACGCAATTATACGTAATTGTGTGTAGTTATACGTAATTGTACGCAATTATACGTAATTTTGTGTAATTATACGTAATTGTACGCAATTGTATGTAAATATACGTAATTGTATGTAATTATACGTAATTGTACGAAGTTATGCGTAATTTTGTGTAATTAGACGTCATTGTACGCAGTTATACGTAATTTTGTGTAATTATACGTAATTGTATGTAACTATACGTAATTGTACGCAATTGTATGTAACTATAAGTAATTTTGTGTAATTATACGTAATTGTACGCAGTTATACGTAATTTTGTGTAATTAGACGTCATTGTACGCAGTTATACGTAATTTTGTGTAATTATACGTAATAGTACGCAGTTATACCTAATTTGGTGTAATTATAAGTAATTGTACGTATTTACACGTAATTTTGTGTAATCATTCGTAATTGTACGCAATTATACGTAATTGTATGTAACTATACGTAATTGTACTTAATTAACCGTAATTGTATGTAATTAACCGTAATTGTACTCAAGTATTCGTAATAGTGTTTAATTATACGTAAATGTATGTATTTATTCGTAATTGTACGCAAGTATATGTAATTGCTCGCAATTATACGTAATTGTACGCATTTGTACGTAATTATACGCAATTATACGTAAAAATAACATTCATTTGCCAACTAACGTAAATATAGGCAAATAATGGTAACATTCGGTTTGTAATGGTAAATATTCGTAATTGTACGTAATTACATGTAATTGTGTGTAATTAAATGTAATTGTGTCTAATTACTCGTAATTGTACGTAATTATACGAAATTGTGTGTAAATATACGAAATTGTACGCAATTATACGTAATTATACGTAATAGCGTGTAATTGTATGTAACTAACGTAATTATACGCAATTACACGTAATTATACGCAATTATACGTAAAAATAACATTCATTTGCCAACTAACGTAAATATAGGCAAATAATGGTAACATTCAGTTTGTAATGGTAAATATTCGTAATTGTACGTAATTACATGTAATTGTGTGTAATTACATGTAATTGTGTGTAATTACATGTAATTGTGTGTAATTACATGTAATTGTGTCTAATTACTCGTAATTGTACGTAATTATACGAAATTGTGTGTAAATATACGAAATTGTACGCAATTATACGTAATTATACGTAATAGCGTGTAATTGTATGTAACTATACGTAATTATACGCAATTACACGTAATTGTATGTAACTATACGTAATTATACGCAATTACACGTAATTGTATGTAACTATACGTAATTGTACGCAATTATTCGTCATTGTGTGTAATTATTCGTAATTGTAATTGTATCTAATTATACGTAATTGTAGTCAAAAATTCTTAACTATTTGATAACTTTCGCACAAATACAGATAAATACAGGTAAATCACGGTGCTGAGCGGTAACTATTGTCAAATATTCGTAATTAAACGTAAGAATACGTTACTATATAATCTATACGTAAATATACAGCATATATATTGGAAAATACGGCAACTATGGTAAATATAGTTAAATCTTATAGTCACATGCAGTAATTGACTGTAAAACCCGTAATTTTCGAGTAAATATACGCAAAATACGGTGAATTTGTATTTTCACATAAAAATTTTGTTTTAACCGCTCTTTTTTGTCCTGAAGAAACTAAATTCGGTTTTTCATTTTTTTTTCTATATTCATCGACATATCATATAGGTATATAAGTGGGAAGTGTGTTTAAATGCAGGAACTTATTTTTGGGTAGGTGTTGAGAAATGAGGAAGTAAGAACTTTTGCAATATTGACCTATCACACCCACGTAACAGGTATGCACAATTGCACATTGATCTTAACATACATACACACACACACACACATATTCACAAGCATCATCCTCCAGCAAATGTTTTCACTTGATTTGCATAATAAGATTGTGGCAGCGAAAACAGGAAAATTTTTCGTATTTTCAAAACTATTTCTTGCCTAGGTTGCATAATTTTAATGTCAATATTGTCCTTTATTCCGATGTTTTTGATGAAAAAGCGGCTAAATATAAGAATTGAAAAATTATTTTTTTTAGAGAGCATGTGTCAAGTATATGTATATATATATATGAGGAGGGTAAAAAAGTTAATTGAAAAGAAAATCTCTTTAGGAAAAAAGAAGGAATTTATTTTGAAGAAATTGATATTTTCTCTTGTATCTATGTGAATGTTTTTGTTATTTAATATATTAGTTGAGAATGCGTCAGCTATTGTTAATCTACTTTATGGTCTTTTTTTTGTGTAAGAAGAAAATAACGAATGGAGAATATGTCGTCACCGCATTTGAATTTCATTATAAGAAAGAAAGAAGAAAAAAATAATTTGATTCATACTTTTATTTTGTTGGTAATTTTTTTTTTTTTTTGGACAATTTTTGTTCTCTCTCTCTCTCTTTTTCATTCTCATCTCTTATAAAAGCTAGGAATAATCTAGACGACGCGGGTCTTAATTTATGCCCGCTTCCTTTGTCGAGGAGTGAATGGAGGCGGAAAGCCAAGGCACTCGAAATTCCTTGCGAAAGAAATTGGTGATTTGTGGTGTGAAACGTGACACATTTATCTGATTTTATGCTTCCTTGGAATTGGACGGTGTTGAATCTATTCTATATATGCGATATAGAAGGCAAAACTATTCTGCGAAGAGAAAAGACGAGAGAACACAGAACACAGACCTTTAAACCTTTCTCAAACTCCGACTAAACTCAAATCATTCTGGATCAGAGACTCGTCAAGGAGGAGGAAAGAAGGTGGTGGCGGTGGCGGCGGCGGCAGCGGTTGGTTTACACTAGGAATCGGCGCCTGCAGTTTTCGAAGGGGGATTTGCGGTAAAAGGAAGGATGGTCGTCATTCAGGATTAAGGGACACGTTTTCTTGGACGATTTCTGCGCGTGTATTTCAAAATGTAGTCACGTAAACGTGCACGTGACACATTCACATGTATTTTAATCTATTCCTCTATACGGACACCAAAGTGTGTTGCGCGGGGCAAAGGGAACCACGAGGCTCTCTTTTCTTCTTTTTTTTTCTTTTTTTTTTCTCACAACCGGACATCAAGATCGCGAATTCTTTGAAATTTAAATGCGTTTTGAGTTTCAAATCCTCACCGAGTCGAATCGAACGATTACCATTCGCTTATACTCTTCAAAGTCAACATTTTAATAGCCCTTATTAATTTTTACTTCTCTCTCTCTCTCTCTCACTCTCTTTTTTTTCTAACCTTGAATTCACACAAATATTTTAACTTTCAAAAAAAAAAAATTTTTTTTTCAATTATTTTTAGGTTTGAAATTTCATCCGACTAATTACTTGACGCAAAAATATGTTGCGTTGAGAGAATTTTTTTTAATTGGGACCGATTTCTACGCTTTTAAAAAAAATGTCTGGTAATAAAGTTTTCAAATGTTTCAAAAAGTATTCAAATTTTAAGAATTTAAATCTCTGAATTTCTTCAGAGATTTAAAAACTTTCGTTTTTTAATCAGTAAGAAAATTCTATTCTTCTCGCTGATGAGAAATGAATCTCAAAATAAAATTAACTGAATATCTAGGCTTATGGTCCATAAGACATTTTCAAATGAAGTTATCCGAATAATAAGGAATTTTTTCTGAATGTTGAATTATTCTTAATAAACTTTTTCGATTAATAGGAATAATTTCATTTTTAAGTGTTGGTGAGAAATTATTCTCAATGAAGTTATCCGAATAATAAGGATTTTTTATTCCTAAAATGTTGATGAGAAATTATTCTCAATGAAGTTATCCGAATAATGAGAATCTTTTATCTGTTTTCTCGATGAGACATGACACCCATTGCTGATGAAACGCTGCCTATGAAAATCTGTAACAAAAAAAAGAGTTAAATTCAAGTCCAGGGTTGGCACAAATATTTAATTTTATTTTTCCCTGATTTACAGACAAAATTCTCACTATTTCCCTGACCATAAAAAATATTCTGATTCACTCTAAAAATTATTAGATACTCAAAAAAATGTTCTATTAAATTTATTTACAAATTTCATTAATTGTAAAATTATTCAAAAACATCAATAACTAAATTTTTAAATAAGTATTTAATTATTACTTTTCCACGGGAATTAAAATTCTTCAGAACATTCAAATTCAAACCTTTTTGAAACTCAACAATTTATAAGAATATTATTACAAAACATATAATTCGCCTTCTTCATGTTTTGTTATAATTTAAATAACCATGCAATTTTTCAACAAAAATTCAATTATTTAGAAAAATCCTAATAAAATCCTTCGCAAGAATTCAATTATTTTTAAAAGCAGTAAATTTTCTCATAAAAATTCAATTATTTGAAAAAATTGTAATAAAATTCGTTGCAATAATTCAATTATTTTCATAAACAATAAATCGATTATTCGGCAACTTCATTTTTTAATCAATTTTTATTATAGAAAATTCTAGAAAAATTCCATTATTTAAATTTAAAAAAAAATAATTTATTGAATAATTGAAAGTTTGTTAAAATTGAATTCTCATAAAGAATTTTATCAACAAATTTTTAAATAATTGAATTCTTTTGACAAATTTTAATAAAATTTTTAAGAATAATTACATTTTTCGAGGAATTTGATTGAAATATTGTATCCAAAATTAATTAAAATCCTGTGATGAGTTTTATTATTCATAAAAATAATTTTTAAAAATTTCCAAAAATGTTATTAAAATTTTTCTAAAATAATAAATTTCGGTGGAGAATTTTATTATTTATAAAAATAATCAAATTCTTGTAAAGAACTTTGTTAAATTTTTTTAAAATAATTGATTCGTGCGACGAATTTTATAAAAATCTTTTTAAAGAATTGATATTTTTTCACATATTTTATAAAATTTTGTATATTAAATAATTGAACTCACGTGAAAATTTTATTATTTATGAAAATAATTGAATTATTTCAAAGAAATTTATTAAAAATTTCATCAATTATTGAATTTCTTTTAAATTTTTACAAGAATTTTATTCAAGTTTTTAAAAATAATTGAATTTCGAAGAAAAATTGTATTATTTATAACAATAATTGAAATTTTGACAAGAATTAAAAATTTTTTTTTTAAATAATTAAATATTGATGAACTTTAATTATTTAAAAAAATAATTAAAATTTTGACAAAAATTTTTGAACATAATTGAATTTTTGCGAAGAATTTTATTAATTTTGAAAATAATTTTATTCTTCCAACGTATTTTATTCAAGTTTATAAAAATAATTGAGTTTCGGTGAAGAATTTTACTATTTATAAAAATAATTGAATTCTTGAAAAGAACTTTGTTAAATTTTTTTCAATAACTGAACTCTTGCGATGAATTTTATAAAATTCTTTTTAAATAATTGATATTTTTCGTAAAATTATTTGAAATTTTGTATATTAAATAATTGAATTCCTGTGAAAATTTTATTATTTATGAAAATAATTGGTTTATTTAAAAGAAATTTATCAAAAATTTGGTAAATTATTGAATTCTTGTGAAATTTTTCCAAGAATTTTATTAAAGTTTTTGAAAAAAATTGAATTTCGAAGAAGAATTGTATTATTTATAAAGATAATTGAAATTTTGACGTGAATTTTTAAAAAAAATTTGAACATAATTGAATTTTGAAGAAGAATTTCTTTATTTTTAAAGATATAATTGAAAAGACCAGAATTTTTTTAAATTTTTGAATGTAATTGAATTTCTGCGAAAAATGTTATTACTTTTCAAAATAATTGAATTTCTGTAATTATTTGTAACTTTTCCAAAATTAAATTTTTTTTAGTAATTTTTACTAAAATTCTTTTGTCAATCTAGTATTTATAAAAATTGTAAAAAATATTAATTACATAATTTATAAGTCATAATTTTATGATAGTTCATTAAAAAGAAATTATTGTCTGAAATAGAAAAAATTCAAGGTTTTGTATTAAAATTCGTGGTTATTTTTATAGTTCACAAGACAAATAAGAAAACATCAAAATTTAGAGTTTTTTCATGAATTTTTGAAATTTGATTTGTTCCAGTACTTTTACTAAAAATCCCTGACTTTTCCCTGAATTCTCTGACCTGTGGCAACCCTGAAGTCAAAATGAAGAAAAAAAGAAAATGCGAATTCAAACCTAATGTTATACTTACGTAAATAATCTCCATATAACACACTTATCCAAATATTAAGCCACTTTTCTTCTTATCGGTGATAAGAAATAAATCTCGAAATAAAGTTATGTAAATATTAAGAAACCTTCATCCGCATGAGAATAAAAATCGCATTGGAGATATTTTATTCTCCTTCCTGTTCACAAAATCCACAAAATCTTTATAAAAAAAAATCTGTAACACAAAAATAGTTATTAAATAAAATTTTTTTTTTTTTAATAAAAGAAACGAAATTCACGAGGAAGAATATATACGAAAATGAATAAGTATAACACTTAACCAAAAATAATATTGATTATTATCAATTTGACTCGCAGACCTTGAGACACGTACTGATGTCTTTTTTTTAAAAATATCCTTTTTCCAGAATACATAACACACAAACACTTTATTTTGTTTTCGTAGCGAGAAATTTCTCAACATCTGAAACAAAATATTACGCATCTATACATATATGACAAGTGAAAAAAAGAGAGAGAGAGAGAGGTGACAAATTTTTCGTTTTAACAAAATATCACTCGTGCACCAATTTCAAATGCGTAGAAAATAACAAATCTGTCTACTCTCATTCTCTCTCTCTCTCTCTTTTCTCATTCTCAAGAAACCCATGCACAAGAAGTAAAATTTATCGCAGAAAAGAAAGGTTAATACTCACCAATAAATCGATGCCTGTGCCAAGAGTTGTGAGCAGCCACAAAAAAGAAAACGAAGAACAGTCGTGTATATGCTTAGAACGGAATAATTTATCTGTGGCAGGGAAAAATAATAAAAAGAAAGAAAAACTTTATCAATTTCTCAAAAATCGGCTCCTTTTGGAAAAAGAAAGAGATATGATGAGAAATTATTTTTTTCTTCTTGCAGATGTTGATATCGCACAAGATCTTCCGGCACAATTGTCCTTGGAGGAGGAGGAACGAAGTCTAAAACGTAAGATTTCACAATCAATTAATTTTATCTACTTTTTTTTGTTTTCTAGTATCGAAACTTGTATAAAGTTTATATATATATATATATATATAGCGCATATACCTATATGTATATAGTCAATATGCATAAACGTTGGAGCCATTCAAAAACAAGTAAACAAGTCTATATCTCGCATCAAAACTGGAACTTGAATATTAAAATGCTCACTCCCCTTGTTATCTTTAAAGTGTATAGTTTACAAAGTAGCTTGTTATGCAAAGCAATGCAATTTGACGGCGCCACTCATAAAGAAATTATTATTTACATTCTCCGTTGTCGTTAGAAAATTCTTTTCTCTTTATATCCATTTGGGATAGGTCAGTGGCTTGAGATCTTTAACCTCTCTTCAAATTACAATAAATACTTAGGAATAAAAATCATTCACAATCTATATTTCTCTAATTGCTATTTTTTTACATTCTTGCATAACGAACAATTTTTGTGGAGACTTTTTGACAATTTAACAACGCACAGTGTTTAAGGCCAACGCAGAATAGAATCTTTAACCGGAATCGTAAACGTAACCGAAAGAATGAGTTAGAGAAGGATAGGTGTATTGTTTATCCTTCTTTAACTCATTCTTACGGTTACGCTTACGGTTCCGGTTAAAGATTCTATTCTGCGTTGACCTTTACAGTAAAAAAAAAATACCAAAAATGTTATTTTCAAAAAATTTGTCTTAAGGGTAGAAGTGCAGTGTGAACGCACCTGTAAACTTGTAAATTTGCCCTAAAGATAAAAATAGATTAATAGAATAAGAAAATAGGAAAAATAGAATAATTTAAAAATTGCAGTGTGAATGCACCTTTAAACTTGTAAATTTGCCCTAAAGATAAAAAGACATTAATAGAATAAGAAAATAGAAAAAATAGAATAATTCGAAAATTGCAGTGTGAACGCACCTGTAAACTTGTAAATTTGCCCTAAAGCGGTAAAAATAGATTAATAGAATAAGAAAATAGAAAAAATTGAATAATTCGAAAATTGCAGTGTGAACGCACCTGTAAACTTGTAAATTTGCCCTAAAGATAAGAATAGATTAATAGAATACACTGTAAAAAATCCTAAGAATATTACCCACATTAAATGTGGCTATTTTACAGACTTTGGGAAAAGTGCCGCATTCAATGTGGCAACATAACCTTATTTAAAGCGTCACTTTTCCCAAAGTCTGTGTAATTTTCTTAGGATTTTTTACAGTGTAAGAAAATAGAAAAAATTGAATAATTCGAAAATTGCAGTGTGAACGCACCTGTAAACTTGTAAAATTGCCCTAAAGATAAAAAGAGATTAATAGAATAAGAAAATAGAAAAAAATAGAATTTGAAAATTGCAATGTCAGGCTTCGCACTCCATTAAGAGTTTTAAAAAAGAAGGAAAAAATATCCTTGATGATGAAAAACAAAAGTAGGAAATAGTAGCTTCGATGACAAAAAAAAAATAATTTAAAAATTTCATTAAAAACTTTTTAAAAAATCGAATTTTCAAAGTATTTTAATTTAATAATTGATAAATAATTAAATTTTATAAGGAGTCACACATTCTAATGTATTCACGTTTCTTAGTGCGAAGATTAATAATTACAATTTTTATTAGTTCATTTAAAAAAAATACACACTTCAAATTTTTTAATAAAATTGAATTTTCGCTGTTTTTTTCAAAATTTTGAAAAATAAGAATTTTTAATTCTCTCATTTCAAGATAAATGAATTTTTATAAACAAATAATTGAAAATTTTTGATGTATTTGAAATTTCTTTACATTCTATTAAAAATAATTTACTTCTTTTAAAGAATTTTAAAAAAAAATTCTAAATAATCAAGGGAAGTTAGTCACCGAATAATTATAATTTTATATTTAAAAATTTATTCCCAATAGATTCCATTATTTTCATAAATAGTAAAACTTGGACAAAATTAAATTATACTTTTAGAAATTTTATTAAAATTCATTGTAAAAGTTCAATTATTTCTATAAATAACAAATATTCATTTATATTGAACACAAGAATTCAATTATTTTCAAAGCATTTTCTTAATTCAATAATTATTATGTCTACTGTTAAAAAAAAATTCCAAATATATTCAACTTTTTTTCTGAAACAATGAAAATTTTATAGAAATTGAATTATTAAAAATAGAGTTTATCTATATAAATTTTTTTTAAAAAAGTCAATTATTTGAAACTTTTTTTTATAAAATCCTCGCAATAATTAAATTACTTTCATAAATAATAAAACTCATTGCAGAAATAGAATTATGTTTAATACAATTTTAATCAAATTCGTCGAAAAATGCAATTATTTTTAAAAATTTGATTAAATTTTGTCTAAGGAATTCAATTATTTTCACAAATAGCAAAATTTTTCCGATTTACTAAATTCTTTTAAATATTATTTTTGAAAAATATTCCTCACAAGAATTCAATTCTTTTCATAAATTTCCATAAAATTTAAACAAAAAATAATTCAATTATTTTCAAAAGTAATTAAATTCTCCACAGAAATTCAATTATATTCAAAAATTTAAAAAAATTCTGGTCATTTCAATTATATCTTTAAAAATAAAAAAAATTCTTCTTCAAAATTTCACAGAAATTCAATAATTTACCAAATTTTTGATAAATTTCTTTTAAATAAACCAATTATTTTGATAAATAATACAATTTTTACATTAATTCAATTATTTAATATAAAAAATTTCAAATAATTTTTCGACAAATATCAATTATTTAAAAAGATTTTTAGAAAATTCGTCGCATGAATCAATTATTTAACAAAAAATTTAACAAAGTTCTTTTCAAGAATTCAAATAACTTTAGAAATAGTAAAATTCTCCACCGAAATTTAATTATTTTTATAAACTTGATGAATAAAATTCGTTTGGAAGAATTAAATTATTTTCAAAAGTAATCAAATTCTTCGCAGATATTCAATTATGTTAAAAAAATTTTGTCAAAATTTCAATTATCTTTACAAATAATAAAATTCTTCAATATTCATCAATTTAAAAAAAATTTTTTTTAATTCTCGTCAAAATTTAAATATATTTAAAAACGTGAATAAAATTCTTGTAAAAATTTCAAAGAAATTCAATAATTGATGAAATTTTTAATAAATTTCTTTGAAATAATTCAATTATTTTCATAAATAATAAAATTTTCACGTGAGTTCAATTATTTAATATACAAAATTTTATAAAATTTGTTGAAAAATATCAATTATTTAAAAAGATTTTTATAAAATTCGTGGCATGAATCAATTATTTAAAAAAAATTTAACAAAGTTCTTTACAAGAATTTAATTATTTTTATAAATAATAAAATTCTCCACCGAAATTTAATTATTTTTAAAAAATTTTAATAACATTTTTGGAAATTTTTATAAATTATTTTTATGAATAATAAAACTCATCACAGGATTTTAATTAATTTTGGATACAATATTTCAATCAAATTCCTCGAAAAATGTAATTATTCTTAAAAATTTTATTAAAATTTGTCAAAAGAATTCAATTATTTAAAAATTTGTTGATAAAATTCTTTAAGAGAATTCAATTTTAACAAACCTTCAATTATTCAATAAATTATTTATTTTTCAATTTAAATAACTACATTTTTCTAGAATTTTCTAATAACAATTGATTAAAAAATGAAGTTACCGAATAATCGATTTATTGTTTATGAAAATAATTGAATTATTGCAACGAATTTTATTACAATTTTTTCAAATAATTGAATTTTTATGAGAAAGTTTACTACTTTTAAAAATAATTGAATTCTTGCGAAGGATTTTTTAGGGATTTTTCTAAATAATTGAATTTTTGTTGAAAAATTTCATGGTTATTTAAATTATAACAAAACATGAAGAAGGCGAATTATATGTTTTGTAATAATATTCTTATGAATTGTTGAGTTTCAAAAAGGTTTGAATTTGAATGTGAATTCCCGTGGAAAAGTAATAATTAAATACTTATTTAAAAATTTAGTTATTGATGTTTTTGAATAATTTTACAATTAATGAAATTTGTAAATAAATTTAATAGAACATTTTTTTGAGTATCTAATAATTTTTAGGGTGAATCAGAATATTTTTTATGGTCAGGGAAATAGTGAGAATTTTGTCTGTAAATCAGGGAAAAATAAAATTAAATATTTGTGACAACCCTGATTAGGCTCAAAAAAGTATCCTCGTATCAAAAAAGTAGCAAATAATAGCTTTTAGTAGAAGAGTGCGTAGCCTGCAATGTGGACACACCTGTATACTTGTAAATCTGCCCTAAGGATAGAATAAAAATGTAAAATAAAGAGAATAATTTGTAAATTTAGTTTATTTTACCAATTAACTAGTATGGCAACCAGCATGCGGAGGTCTGAACGCTTCCTAAAATTAAAAATTAAAATTCTCACCTGTCTAATTTTTGCAGAATTTGGAACCCTCCTAACTGGTAGAACGAGTCAAATGCTAAAACGTGAGGACTTTGGAAAAAAATCAGCATCCACGACGAATTTCGACAATGTCTCCAACTATATAGCAACCGGTCGTTTTATATTCCACCGGAAAAATCTCTACTATTCGTTTGCATTCACGGCCATAACTCCTCGGCCAAGGATACTGCAATTCCTCGACATCAGCGGTAACATTCTCGAGGAGCAGACACTGGATCCAATTGGTGGCGTCTATCAGAATGCAACTGGTAAATTGTGCGGTGTTTGGCGACGTGTTGCACGCGATTACAGAAAATTCCTACGTGAGGAACGTCTATTTGTGAGTCTCACTTGGGAAACAACGTCCACATTAAATGGTCGTCTATCGAGGTATCGCGCCCTCTCCACAGAGCAATTCAGTTCACTTCTCGAACCATCGTTGGGTGTTGATCGTGCCGCAATGTCCGGATCCGGTGGCACGGCAATTGTCTCAGCTACATCTTTCATCTCCACTCCTTCGGTTCATATATCACTGATTTTCAATGGTCTATTCTTGCCCAGCGATATTGTGGATGTTCCAATTGTCGTTCAGCTGGAGCACGCGGAGAAGAATCATGTGGTGTTGAGAGAGGAGACCATTGTCAAGAAGCCGTCGAATGAATTGAATACTGGAGAGGTGAGGGGGACAATATCGGTGACGGATTTGAGGTTGCTTTCTAGGGGAAAGCTCACCATCAGCATTATGTCGAAGAGGGATCCGGAGGCTTTGAAATTGTCCGGATCCGTGTCGCCGAGGGTTAGTTGCGATATGTATCAGGCTTTGTTGACTAACGAGGTTGGAAGTCGGAGTGCATCGGGTTTGGGTTGGGCCTTTTTGGATCGTTATGGAGCACTTAGGTATGGTTTCGAGGTTCTCGGTATGGAGAACGATCTTCCGGTTACGTTGACACTTGTTGATGAGAGCGGGAAGAAGAGGCAGGAGGTTGAGGATCTGACGCCTTCACTGATTGGAGGACTCGCGAATGGTACACTCGAGCGACCTGGACCTAGACTTCTAGAGCCGTTACTTAATGGAGATCTTGCTGTAGTGGCTGTTTCTCTTCAAAAAGCCGGAGCTAATCTGAAGGGACGTTTGGTCGCTAGGCCTGTAGCCGACGCTAGGGACACGGCTGGTCCTGTCCTATTGCGTAGGGTCGATCACGATATCAGCCATTCGAAGGTGAGTTACGTTTCTCGAACTAAGTTTACGCGAATGTTAATTAAAGACCCCAAGGTTTTGTCGAACTCCTAAGGTTTATTAAAACCTTAGATGTTTATCGCACCTTGAAAGTTTATAAACACCCCAAGGTTTATCTACCACTTGGCTCTAATTTCAGGAGTCGAACCAAGTGCCAGTCGGTTTGGTGTGGGCGTCAGTCGATCCCGACTGCACCCTCCACTACGAATTGGAGATTTCAGGACTCCCAAGCGATCAGGATACCAGAAGCCTAAGACTTTATTTGGAAACAATGCCGGTTCTGGCGCAAGGTGCTCCAGTGTCCAGAAGACTTTTGGAGGAATTCACAGGTTCCGTTTTGGAGGGTTCGGTAGCTGGTTTATCGCCGGTTGAACTCTATCGCATTGAGTCGGGAATAGGATTCCTAGAGGTCACCAATAATCAGTCGGTTAAACTCCTGAAAGCTCCGTTTAAGACCAGGGCACCTTTGAGCTGTCTGCCGCACTATGCGGACAATGATGTGGCATCCGTGGTCGCCTACAATCTCCAACCACCGCAATCCGATTTAGAAGTGACGGCATGTTTCCATGAAACCCGTTTCTATGAAGAAGGAACACAATGGACCTCGAGTTCGGATCCCTGCTCCATGTGCCATTGTCATAGAGGTTTGGCACATTGTGATCCTGTTCCTTGTCCGGTTCTGCAGTGTGCTATTGGAAAACAGATGAAGGCGCCTGGAAATTGTTGTCCCATTTGTTCAGGTAATTCTGACAAACTTTCGTTTTCATTTGTGATTGATGACAATAATTGTTTTACAATAAGTTCTGAATCCACAGTGTCGAAGCTAAACGATGACAATACGACAATTTCCTTAACCAAGGGTTGCACACTTGCTGGACAATTTCATCTGGCCGGATCCTCTTGGCATCCTTACCTACCACCGAATGGATTCGATACCTGCGCTCTCTGCACTTGTGATGTAAGTATTCTAAGTACCAATAGTACTAGGATACTAGACGTTTTTTTTGTAAATTTCGTGTGTTCTTTCAAATTAGATCATGACTCTACAAGTGAGATGTCCTCGGGTGCAATGTCCTCCACTGGACTGTGACGAGAAAGAGGCCTTCCGACCGGAAAAGAAGGCCTGCTGTAGACAATGTCCGGTCGTTAATGTCACCTACGCGAATGGTACTGAAAGCCAACTTCCTCGAGATCAGGCAGCTCTGTCGACGCGCCGCACCTCGGAGGAGATTCTCGCTTCCGGTGGTTGCAAATACCCGGTCGGTGGTCCTTACGAGAATGGGAGAGAGTGGCATCCACGAATCCATTCTCATGGTGAGATGAAGTGCGTCAAGTGCCGTTGCAAGGTGTGTAATCACATTTAATTCACTTCTAAGAAATTGAAAAATTCTCTTCAAGACAACTTAGATTCGTGAATGAAGTTATCCGAATAATAAGGATTTTTCATTCCCAATGTTGATGAGAAATTATTCTCAATGAAGTTATCCGAATAATAAGAAACTTTTATTGCCAAAATGTTGCTGAGAAATTATTCTCAATAAACTAATCCGAATAATAAAAAAAAAATTGAGTCGTTATGTTGATAAAACAATGTCCACAAGTATCTGTAACAGAAAAAATGGTTAATTTCTATACCCCTAAAGGTAAATTAATAAAGAAAAATATTGTAACCCTATAAGTTGTTCAGCTTGGAGTTAGAGTTCCAATTAGTTTCTTAAAATACTAAACCTTAAGAATGGAATTTCGCGAATATTAAGAAAATTTGCTTTTCCCAGAACGGTGATATTCGCTGTGATCGAAAACGATGTCCACGATCAGTGTGCAATTCAATTGCCCACCAAATTAGACGAGGTGAACGTCCCATGGATGACTGTTGCACTTATCAGTGTCGTCGAGCAAGGCGACATCATCGCAACAATCATCACTCGTCAAAACACGCAGTGGCACTACGTGGACTCAGCTGATTTGTCACTCCCGCCAACTCGAGTGCACCGTCGAGGTTATGTGTCCTATTTTCCCCTCACGATATGACACACGTTAACCTACAAATATCGATAGATCGAACGTAAAATCGACAAACTATCGACAGTCTCACAAAGTCACTTTACCAATCAGTGACTTTTTTTATTCACAATATTCAACATTTGGTTAAATTTAAAACAAAAATTTGCCAATTTCAAATTACAATAGTAATTTTACTACAGTTGATAATGTTTTTCTTGTTACGTTCCATTCGTTAAGAACTAAAACATCATCGAACTGGAGTATTTGGAAAAAATTAAGAAAAAACAACAAGCAGACGAATCGTTATAAGCAAACAAAAAAAAATTGTAATCGTACCTTAACAATTTGTGTACACACTGCAGTCTGTTGATGATCCGATTTCCTCGTGGTAACAAAGAGAAAATTAATACTTGTCTTCCGAATGAAAAAAAGTAGAAATCGTAAACAGAATGTCGTGTGTGAATCTACCTTTAAGAATTAGTCTCTCTAAATAGAGAAAAGAGAGAGGGAGCGTCGAAGAGAAAGTGCGATTTATTTTCTCGCAACTACTCTCCGTGTTACCCGAAAGCCAAAGAAGACTGAAGAACCAAGATGGCGTCATTGGTTCTTACATAAAAAGCCATTGTTTAATCGTATACACTATTATTATTATTTACATATAAATTGTATATTCAAAATCGCGATGCAAATCAGTCGAAAAAATATATATATTTTAACCTGAAAAATACTCGATACAGAACACACGAAAGCTTAGCATTTAAAAATATTTAGCGCTCTTTTTTATATTCTCTATATGTGTATTAAATAAAAATGTCAATTTAAAAGAGCTGACAGTGTCACACTGACTGTTTTTCAGGTTATGTGTTCGTGAATTGATTTTAACTAAAGGCCGAGATACACTTAAGGCCTGAGGACAATGAAATCTGGAACATTCACGAAGCAGTTGTGAATAAGACTTTAAGGTTTCATTGTGCTTGGGCCTTTACTCGATAGAAAACAGCAGATGTATTTCTTTCTTTTTCTATCGCCATACCCTGCATTCGTTGCAGAGATCTTGGAGATTCTTTAAGGTCAATACACAATCGAATCGTAACTTTCCATTTAAAAGTGTTTCGGCCTTTATTTTGTCCACCGAAATTAACTCTCCAAGTGCGTCGCTAATAAAATTTGCAATTTTTTCCGCAACTGCCCAACCTTGTTGATCGACACTTTTTACATTTCGGTTACCATTCTTTTTTGTTTTTGTCTTAAGGCCCCTAAAGTTGAGTCCACAATAACACCTTGAACGGAACGTTAACGTAACGAAACAATACTAAGTATATTGTTTCGTTACGATTACGTTCCATCCAAGGTACTATTGTGGACTCAACCTTAAAGCAACGCCAAATTCTATGAGTGCGAGAGAGATAGTCGAGTATGCCTCTCATGCGCGTATGCTTTTGTTTTTTTGGTTTAAGGTACCTTAAGCTGAGCCCACAATAGTATCTTAACGGAACGTATCGTAACGTAAGAGTGCTAAGTACATTGCTTCGCCACGTTTACATTCCGTTGTGCTATTGTAGACTCAACCTAAAGGCCAATACAGAATAGAATCTTTAAACTGAAACCGCAATCGTAAGCGTAACCGTAAAAATGAGTTAAAGAAGGATAAACACTATACCTATCCTTCTTTAACTCATTCTTACGGTTACGATTACGATTACGATTACGATTCAAGATTCTATTCTGTATTGGCCTTAAATATCGTAGTTGACAATAAAGGTTAAAACTCACTCTCGTCAGGGCTGGGAAGTTAAAAGAAGTAAAAAATATAATTTCGCCAAGGCCGGGAAGTTAAAAAATGTTTTAAAAAATTTTTTTTGCAGAGTTGGGTAGTTAAGAAACAGTAAAAAAATGTCTTTAAGCAGGGTTGGATAGTTAAAAAAAGCGCATTTGTCCAGTGGCGCACACGGGAAGCTACCATCACAAACCTAGTGATGGGAATGTCAATGAAAAGTCAATTTCGATATTTTTTCTAAAACTCTACTACAGTATTTATCAAAATAGAATTAAAAAAAAAATAACCGAAACTATCAAATGTGACAAAATACCCCGATTATTGAAAAATAATAATAATTATTATCTGATTTGCATCCGATATTTAAATTCGCCCAATTCATCGCTTTTTCATAAGCATTAATTATTATTTTTTCTAGCCACTTAAGATTAACTTATATATATATAATATTTAGACCATATTTTGATACATTAAACTTCAATTATATCAAAAAATTTATATTAATTCAAAATAATTTTCAAAAATTTTATAGCAATTGGAAAAATTAGCAGTTTTTAGGTTAGGTTTAAAAACAAAATTTACCAATTTTGATAAATTGGAGGTTATGTATGAAAAAAAAATAATTTTTCCTAATGTATAAAATGGAGAAGTATGAAATTTTCCTTTAAAAAAATGAACAATCAAAACTCAATGAAATTCTAATTGTTATTGTGACAATAATAATAATAATTATTAGCTAATTTAGATAACCTGTTATATTACAATTATTATGTAAAATTGTCAGAGATGAAAGAGAGGAAAAGAAGGGGGAGGGGGGTTAAAAAGCAAGGTAGGGAAGGTAATAAAGTTGACGTTAATGTGCGTGGTTATAAATGTAATTTACATACGTTAAGGTCAAATTAACGTTTGAAGGTGAAATAGAGGGTAAAACTTGTAGAAAACGTAATGGTGACGCTACAATGCAAATTTATAGGAGTAACTTCCAAAATGCGACATTTTTCAACTACCCAACCTTGCTGGTCGAACTTTTCAATTTTTTTTTATTAACTACCCATCCTTGTTAAGTGTGGTATTCATTTTTTACGTTAACTACCCAACCTTGTATGATAACATTTTAAACTATTTTGTCAACTACCCAACCCTACGAACTGAAATTTGCAACTCTTGTTAACTAGCCAACTTTGAAAAGTAGAATTTTCAACTTCTTTGCCAACTACCCAACCTTGCACAGTGGAAATTTCAACTCGTTTGTCAACTACCCAACCTTGCAGAGTGGAAATTTCAACTTCTTTGCCAACTACCCAACCTTGCACAGTGGAATTTTTAACTTTTTAGTCCACTGCCCGAAATTGCAAATCAAAAATTCGAAGCACAATAAAATTTTAAATCGTAGAATTGTAAATTTCAAGAATTGAGACGCAGTTTCGAAGTTTTTATCTAACAAGATTGGACAGTTGACAAAAAAAAGTAGAAAATTTCATTTAGCAGGGTTGACTTGTTGACGAAAGGTTAAAAATTCCGTTTTAGCAAGGTTGGGCAGTTAAAAAGTGATTAAAATTCTATTCAGAGTTGAGTAGTTGGCAAAAAATTAAAAAATTTCATTGAACATGGTTGGGTAGCTAAGAGAAGGTTAAAAATTACAATGACCAGGGCTGGGCAGTCGAAAAAAGTTTAAAAAATTCCAATTAACAGAGCTGGGCAGTCGAAAAAAGTGAAAAAATTCCATTTAACAGGGTTGGGCAGTCGAAAAAAGATTAAAATTCCACTTAACATGGTAGGATAGTTGGATTCCATTCAACAGGGTTGGGTAGTTGGCAAAAACAACAATTTTTACCCTCAAAGGAAATTTTGCTCTTTTCTCTTTTTAAAATGTGTCAAAAGTGTCTCTTTTTAAAAAAAAAGGCGCGGATTTTTACGTGAGTAAAAGGCATTTCTTATTAAAAGAAAGTTATGCGTAATGTTTAATATTTTTTTTAATTATTTTTTTAAATAATTTTTTTTAACAATTTTTTTTAAATATTTTTTTTAATAATAATAATAATAGTAATTTTTAAAATAATAATAATAATAATTTTTTAACAAGCAGGATTTTTTTTTAAATAATAGGAAATTATTTTTTATACTGTTTAGTTTTTCGATTATTTATTTATTTGAGAATGTTTTTTTTTCTTAATATACGTAAGAGAATGCTCTTAAAAAATAAAAATGAAAAAAAGAAATAAAATGATAGGGGAAAATAGAGTTTGCTTTCTTAAAAGTTCGCTGCCTAGTCAATTTTTTTTGTATGAAGACAAAAAGAAATTTAAATATTTTTTTTTTTATTGAAATAAATTTGAAAAGCGTTAGGTATTTTTCCCCCTTTTTGAAAAATAGAATTTTTATTACTTCTACTTAATTTTTTTTATAATTTGACTTTTTAAAAAAAAATTTGTATTTTGAAAAGACTAAAAAAAATTTTTAATTTCGAAATAAGTGACTTATTGTCATATTTAAACACACACACACTTACACAAATATACACGAACACAAACATAATTATATATAGTAATTTATAATTCTCTTTATTTAACAATAAGTAGGTAATTTTTTAATAATTATTTATTGTATTTATACTCAGCAGCAAAGACTGATTAACAAAAATTTGTCTCTTAGTAGACAAACAATTAAAACAATTAATGTGAATTAAAAAATGTTAATTAAAACAAAATTTTAACCCTCATCTATTATTACAATTTTTATCGTCAGAAATCGTCAGATTGGACTAGAAAAAAACTTCTTTTTAAATAATTAAAATGAAGAGATTTAAAAAAATATATATTTTTTTAATACAAAATAAAAATTTGAATAAAAATTATAAATTAAAAAATAAAGTATTAAAATTAAAAATAAAATGTCTCTGCTGATGAGTTTAAAGCGTCTTATTTATTATAACTCTGGGTAATTTTTTTTTTCTCGACAAAATTGACAAAAAAAAACGCTACGTGCCAGTAATGTGTATTTCACGAGGAGGAGAATGATGATTTAGTTCTATAGATACATAATTTATATTATTATTATTATTAAAATGTAATAGGCGTAGCAGATAATTAGAAATCGAATTCAATGTTACCGCTGTTATTATACTGCGACTTATAATTCAAATTTTGTATTTTCTACAAAAAAAACGAAGAAAACAAAATGAAAAAAATAGACAAAAAAAAATGCGAAACAAAATTTATATATTTTTTAATATTTAATGTAAAAAAAAAAATTATTCAACCTTAGAAAGCAATATTTATAATATTCATAAACAGTGTTGCCAACGCAAAAAAATATTGAAAATTGAAAAAAAATTTTAATAACTATTTATTTCAATTTTTAATCAAAGTTACTTTTTTAATATTATATTAATATTAATAGTAATATTTTCATTTACTTCATAAATTATTTATTTATCTTTATTAGATATAAAAGAAATGAAAAAGAAATTTAATGACCTTAAGAGTCATTTTTCCATAACTGCTACTGGCGAAAGTGACTTTTAGGAATTTTAATTAAAATTATCTAAAGTCCGAAAGTGTCATTTTCCCTGGTCATTGTCATGGGAAAATGACCCTTACGGTTTTTAGAGATTTTTTCTAAATTCAAGATTCAAATATTATTGAAAAAAAGGAATATTATTACATTAAACAATGAAACATATTATAGAAATATAATACATAGTTTAATATACTAATATTTTATAATACTTGACAATGAGTGAATTAGTATACATTATTTATAATAATTATAAATATTATAAGTATATTAATTTACAACTTTTAAAAAGTGTAAATTTACTGAAATTGTGAAATTGCCATTACTTATTAAAATTACTGAACTTGTAGAATTACCATTACATATAAAACTTACTGAAATTGTAAAATTGACAGTACTTATTAAACTTACTGAAATTGTAAAATTGCCATTATTTTTTAAAATTAAAGAAAGTAACAAAAGTAAAACTATTTTTTTTAATAAAATGGCAACACTGGTTTGAAAGATAAAATAAAAATTGTATTTAAACTGTTTGCTCTAAGGTTCAAATTGGAGAAAATTGCGTTCTTTTTACTGTCCCTTTCTAGAGCTGGTTTTCCCCTAATTTTTCTGTCCTTGTCATGTGCACGTGTTTCTATGGTTACTTTAAGCTGACTTCACAATGTTGAAAAGTGACGCTGAAGAGAAGTGACAATAAACTTAAAGTGGGGGAATAACGTACTTCAAAATAGACTTTACGTAACGATATGCTGACTCTACAATTGGCTTGACGTTAAGCTCATTCTACAATGGACTTGATAAAACATTAAATTATTTTTACAATTAACCGATAGTGACCGTAAACTCAATGAAAAATAGATCTGACGTTACGTTAAGCTGACTCTACAATGGACATTAAACCTAACTTTAAACTCAATCTACAATTGTAGATTGAATTGTAAATTGACCTGACGTGGCAATAAGCAACTTCTACAATGGAAATTACTTGACGTTAAGCGCATTCTGCAATTGACTTAACATAACGTTAAGCTCACTCTACAATGGAATTGACGTGACACTAAGTTAGTTTCACAATCGACCAAAAAGTGACTGATACCTTAATGCAAAATAGATCTAACGTGACATTTAAGCCTTGTCTACAATTGACTCGACCTGGCGTTAAGCTAACTCTACAATAGACTTGATAAAACGTTAAACTAGCTTAAAAATACGTCAACGAAACACCAATGAAAATCTATCCTCGTCTCTTCAAACCTCCCGTGAACTCCATTGTAGAACCAGCTTAAATCAAGAATAGCAAAGATTCGCCATATCACTAAAATTTTATCTCCAGACAGAAAAAATTCATTTTTCCAATTCAACTTATGAACACACCTTTAATGTTCATATCAAACAGCTTTCTTATTATCAACCATATTTTGTATTATCAACAAAAAAAAAATTTCTTTTGCGATTAGTTTTATAGAATATTTTCTTTTTTTTCTAACGCACCGCTGGCAGTATTTAGCAGTGGAGCGACTTTCGCTCAGATACGCTTAAAGTTGATTTAAAAAAAAATTAATAATAATTTTTAAAAAACACTGGATGTGAGAAAAAGTTGGGACTTTGGTTAATAAAAAGGCCTTTCTGCAAGAGAGATGAAACTGGAGAACTTTTTTTTATACGAAAGAATGATAACCATGTAAAAAAAAACTTTTGTATGTTTTTGCGTTTTTATTTGTAAACTGTTGAAACAACGGCTTTTTTCTAAAAAAAAAAACACGTTGTTTAGGTTATTAATTACTAACTTGGCTCATAAATATTTAAAAAAATAAAATTTTACCTAAAATATCCAAATATCGAAATATTTCGATAATCGAATCTATATTCGATACTTTGTATCAATTTTGAGTCTTCGGTATTCGATAATATCGATTTTTTAAGTTCCATGTTCGATATTATCAATTGTAAACCTTCGATATTCGATAGAAAAATCGATTGTAAACCTTCGATATTAGATAAAAAAAAATCGAATTCGAGAGTTCGATATTCGATAAACCAAATCGATTTCAAGACTTCGATGTTCGATCAAAAAAATCAATGTCGAGTCCTCGATGTTCGGAAAAAATCGATGTCAAGAGTTAAATATTCAATAAAAAATCTATTTCGACAGTTTGATAAATCGATAAAAAATTCTTTTCGATAGTTCGATAAAAAATCGATTTTGAAACATCAACAGGATCGACTTGAAAATTTCTATAATCGATAATATCAGTTTCGAGATATCGATATTAAAAGCTATCGATTTTTAGACTTCGATTTCTAACATATCAATTATAAACGATATATCGCAAGTTCGATAAATTTTAATATGTAAAAAATTACGATATATATACACATATATTTTTAATAATGGCTTTTGATAATTATTTTAAAAAATAATTTTCTATTTTCATTTTGGCAAAATAAAAATATTAATGAGCCACATCACTAATTATGTAATACACACTGTGCGAAGACATCGATATAATTAAAATAAACGGCAAATTACTTTGCGACATTTTTAATCAACAATTATTGTATGAGAAAACATATCATCATCATTATCATTATCATGATTGTGATAAATCACACTAATAATCACTGTATCTTGAAAACAACAACAAAAAAATATCATTAAACGTTTTGATTGTTAACTATTGATATCGATGGTTTTCTTTTTTAAAGTAAATAAACAATCGTGATAACGTCTTTTTTTGGCGTTTTTTGTATTGATTCCTTGTTTTACTCGAACTTTGTGTATTTACAGGATTTTTTTTTAATTTGTCATTTTCCATTGTGAATTTAGCTTCAAGTGTTTGTTTTCACTGGACAACTTCTCAAATGCGACACTTCTACGTCAACTACCCAACCTTGCTCTTTTGAAATATTTTCTTTATTTTGTCGACTACCCAACCTTGCAAAACTTAATAATTTAATTTTTTGGAATACTTTTAAAAAATCTCATTCAACAAGGGGTTGGGTAGTTGACAAAGAAATTAAAAATTTTATTCAGTAGGGTTGAATAGTGATGAAAAAGAATTATAATATTCAACTAGTGTCGCATTTGGGAAGAACTGGATAAGTCGAGAGAAGTAATAGTTGTGAACGTGCCTTTAGAAATATTACAGTTAGTTGAAGTTTGCCACTCTATAACATTATGAGTTTTTGTTCAATCGATTACAGTCGTGAAAATGTTTCAAGTTTAAAAGTTTTATTAATTCAAATTTTTTTTTAAAATTTTATCAACTGCGTGGAAACATAAACTAAAAAGTAAATTTAAATTTATTTCTTCTTAAAAATAATTTAATTATAATAAAAAAATGACTATAAATGAGACTTTGAGTATTTAATACTTTCGTCAAAAACACGTAATACAAGATTAACCTTTTCAATTGTCGCATTTATTCCCATTAGACCGATACGAATAATTTTTCCTGCCGTTGGCCCCAAACCACCAGATATTTCCACACTATACCTAAAAAAAAAAATTTCCATTTATGTTCAAATTTAATTTTTATATCAATTTTCCCAATTGATCTAAACAGAATAAAAGCATTAAATTTTATTTTTTTTCCTTTTTGCATGAGAGAGAAAAAGAGAGAAATAGTCCTTGTCCTTTTCTAGAAAGAGGCAAAATATATTTCTATCCTTTTCCCTCCTGTGCGAAAAAAATTACTATATTATAATAAGAGGTTATATTTTGTGTACAATAAATTTTTTTATCAAAGATAATACGTTTTTTAATGGTAATTACACAATTACCGTTCCATTGCATATGACGTCAAGACTTTGCTATCGACTCCTAAAGGTATCTTCACAGCTGTTATTGTTTTTAATCTTTCTCTTGGATTCGTGACGTAAAATTCAAAGCCACGTGCCTTTAGACCATTGTGAAGATGTTCTGTTGCTTCAGCGTGTCGCAACCAGGAAACCGGAAGTGTTTCTTCGGCTGAAATATATTTCTTCGATTTTAGGCTCCTTCTACAATAACCTCTTTTTTATGGATATGAATGAAAAAAAGAACTATTAAAAAAAATACGTTTGACAAAATTTTTACTCATCGGTTCACTTTTTCTTAAAGGTGAATCCACAATGGACTATTTGGATTACTATTGTTGACTGCTTTTTACTACTTCAAGGTGAATCCACAATTAACTATTTGGTTTCATATTATTTACTGCTTTTTACTATATAAAGGTGAATCCTCAATGAACTATTTGGTTTAAAGCTTTTACTAGTTAAGGTGAATCCACAATTGGCTATTTTGCTTAATATTGTTAGCTGCTTTTTACTATTTAATTTTTTTTTATTTTACTATTCCACAATGGACTATTTGGATTCATATTATTTACTGCTTTTACTGTTTAAAGGTAAATCCACAATTGACTATTTAGATTCATATTATTTACTGCTTTGTACTATTTAAAAGTAAGTCCACAATGGGCTATTTAAATTCATATTATTTACTGCTTTTTACCAGTTAAAGGTGAATCCACAATGGACTATTTAAATTCATATATTTACTGCTTTTTACTATTTAAAGGTTAATCCACAATGGACTATATGGTTTACTAATATTTTCGGCTTCTTACTATTTAAATAATAATTTACCTACTTTGAATTTTTTTCACTAAATAGTAAATAAAGAATAAAAAGTAGTAAATAAAAAAATAATAATTTAACCAAATAGTCCAGGGTAACCTACCTAATTGTGCAAGTGCCTCGCGTAGACCATAAACCAAAGTAGCACTTATCGTATGATGATAAATTCTAGCATTTCCAAAACAATTCCAGTAGTCCCCCAATAACGTCATGTCCCAATATTGTACCGTTACTTTTGTCCTCCTATTGAAAATTTTTCGCCTAAAAGACAAAATAGTTATATTTAAAAAAAATATTGTGAATGAACCTTTAAACCTTTTTCCAAAAGAAAGGAACTACCCAACCATATTGGATGAAATTTACGTTGACAACTACCCAACTTTGTTAATTGAAATTTTCGTAAGGTTAGAAAAATTCTATCCAGCAAGGTTGGGTAGATAAAAATTTTAGTCAACAAGGTTGGATAGTCGACGAAAAATACAAAAAGTAAAATTGTAAATTGTCCATTTCGGCATGCGAGAATGAAGGATAGAAATATATTTTCGCCTTTTTAAGAGAAAAAGGTCATTGAAAATAAATAAAATATCCCTCACTCTGCAAGGGGACTAAAAGTGATTGGAGTGATTCCAGGTGGCGCTCCAAGACACTTTTGACTTCCGGTGTAAACAACATCAATTTCCCAAGCGTCGGTGAAAAATGGTTCCCCCCCTAGCGATGCAACTGTATCAACAATGAGGAGACTGCCATGCCTGTAAGAATGAAAACATAACCTAAAAATTTTTGCTCCTTATTCAATCATCTATTCGGTATGATGAATTTTTTTTCTCAATTTTCCTCGAGTCGAAAAATATTTTAATTGCTTTTTATCGAAATGAAGAGAAAAACTTACTCATGAACAAGTTTACCAACCCCCTGGAGTGATTGAACGACACCAGTCGACGACTCCGAGTGAACCATGAAAACTGCCGTTGGTTTAAAAGTCTCCAACGCTGATTTTAATTCTCCCAAATTGAAACCTTGGCCAAGTTTTGTCGTTAACAGGTGTACCTAAAAATTACCCTTTTATGTTTTTTCTTTCTTTTTCTTTATTTGGAGATAGAATTGTAAGAGTGCCTTTATCGAATAAAAGATAAAGGCCAAAGGACAATAATTTTGTGAAAGTTGTGTTTGCGAACAAAAATTATGAGTCAGAAAAATTTCTTTTGTCCTTTTCTACTTTGCAACTATTGTGAATTAGCCTTAAAAGTCGGTAAGTTACCACAAACGCGCCTTTTTTTCTGTCAAACCCAACTTTGGCAATTAAATTCAGAGAGGAAAACAAAAAAATAACCGATTTAGCCAAACTTACAGTCCACTTTTCCCACCTCGCATTTTCAAACTGTTCGCATTTCTTTCCTTTTTGATAAAAATTCAGAAAGTTTCCACTATTTTCATTTATGGATCTGAACTATTTTCGCTACAAAGTTTAGAAAAATTTCGATAATTTTTTTCTTTTAAACCTGCAATTTTTTGGTAATTTACCTGCAGTCCAAGGCGATTTGCAATGTCCTCAGCTCTCTCACCCCAAATACCGCTTTTAACGATTAAAATTGATTCTCCTCGTTCGAGTAAATTGCCAATTGACGCCTCCATTCCCCCGTGACCTGATGCACTTACAGCTAGAGTTAGTCTGTTTCTCGTTTGAAATGCGTATTGTAGACCAACCTTAATTTCGTCCATTAACTGAAAATTAGTCGAATTTCACTTATCTGTAAATTTTGTACTCCACACTTGTGAATTAAGCTTTAGATTTTGCAATATTTTAACCAATCTGGATAACACTGCAGTTTTAAGGTGCCTTTACAATGGTACATTTTGCAATATTTTAACCAATCTGGATAACACTGCAGTTTTAAGGTGCCTTTACAATGGCTATTTAATTTATTAATTTTATCATTATTACCATCACTATTATCATTATTATCCTTATTAAGGGTCATTCACAACTACCTCGCACTTTTTCGAAAAAATCTTTACCCCCTCCCATCCTTATTTACATTTTTTAAATACAAAATAATTTTTTTGCACATTTCGTCACACAGTTTTACCTCCTCCCCACTCCCGACGATTGCAACGTAATTTGTGAAAGACCCTTTATCATTATTATTATTATTACTTGTTTACTTACTTCTTATTATTATTTATATTAATTATTTATTATTTTGTTATTAATTATTTTAATAATAAATTATTATAATAATTTTCTTTTATTTATTCAAAACAAAATTTTTATTATTTTAATTATATTTGTATTTTATTTTTTTGAAAAATAATAATTAGAATAAAGTTTTTTTATTATAATTATTATTTATTAATCATTGTTATTGAAAGCGAAGTAAATTACAGTGTATTTGACACATTTAAAGTTTTCAAATTATTTTTTTATGATATCGTTAAAAAAAGGAACTAAGTGTGAAAGCACCTTAACACTAGTAACAGTGGTTGCATATTGAAAGGAGTTAAAAAAAATGAAAGGGGGAAAAAATCGGGAAATTAGAAACAAAATGCATTATATAACCTTGCACATTTCCGGATGTAAATGACCAATAAGTTGATTTTGAAGTGAATTTAGAACACGTTTTGAACAATTACTTGGACCAGGACCCATTAAATGTTTAATTGGCACAACAAGAGGTTTTAATAATTCCTCAGGTGGATTTAAATGCACTGCACTTTCGTTCCAATTAGTTGACATTTTCCTTTTGTCTACTATTTTTTTTTATGAAAAACGAGAAAAAAAGAAAAAAATTACGGTATTTCTACAATTTTTGTTTGGGAAAAATTCTATTTGATATTTTGTTTTTCTTTTTTCTTTATTATTTTATTATTCTTCAGGAAAATTAGAGACGAAGCTCTTTTACAGCAGACTAATGAGTAACTGATGAATAATTACAATTTATTGCAAATGAAGGAGATAATTTTATCAGTATTTAATTCTTGGAAATAAAAAATTACTTTCTTATCAGACTGCTGCATTAAGATGCTGTCACAACAAATGTTTTTATCATTTTTGGTGTAATTTTTTTTCTTTCTCATTAATAAATTATAATTACTTAATGTAATATTAATATAAAATTAATAATTAATATTTAAAATAATAATATTAATAACAATAAAAATAATAATATTAATAATAATAAAAATAACAATACTTATATAAATAATTTAAGTAATATAATTACTTAATGTAATATTAGTAAAAATGAATAATTGATATTTAAAATAATAATATTAATAACAATAAAAAAAATAATAATAATAATATAATAATTATATAAATAATTTTTTATATTTTTCATTATTTTTAATCTTTAGAGCCTAATTTTAACAATCTATTATTTATTAATTATTTCATTACTTTACACTATGTATTATTTTCAATTTAATTTAATTTTTTATTTTTTTTTATAATTTGCTAATAATAACTATCAAATAACAAAACTTGAAAATTTTTTTTGACGTTACAATTGTATTTTTTTTTAAACAAAAGTTTTATTGTGATATTATTTTGTTTTTTTAAAAATGCATAATTTCAATAATTAAAAAATTTGTTTATTTATGAGCTTGCGCTTCGAAAAGTTTTTATTAATTTTATTGTATGATAATAATAAATAATAAATTCAACCAAAAAAATGTTTAAGGTTACGCTTGTGTTTCTTTTTTTTAAACAGAATTTTAAGGTTTATCCACAATGAAGCTTATACTTTCCAAAATACAATTTTCTAAAAAAGAATTTTTTACAATTTTTTGCATTCCCTTTAAAAAATTTTTATTCTTAACCAATTAGCTAATAATAATTATTAAATTATACTTATTTATTATATCTGAAAACAGAATTTTTCATTCATGTTTTTCGTAGTTTATTTATTTATTTATTTTATTACGTTAACAATAAAAACTTAAATTAGAAAGAAAAAAAAATTTCAAAAATATGTTGAGAATATGCTTGGATTTTGTTTCTTTAAACAAAATTTAAAGGTTTATCAACAATAATTAATGAAGATTTATTATGAATAAACCTTAAAATTCTGTTAAAAAAAACTTTATAAACAAATTTTTCTTAGAAAGAATTTTTAGAAAATTAATTTTTTCATTTTCATTTCTAATTTAGATTTTTTTTATTTATTTTCTAATTTTGTAGTAATTATTATTAAATAATAAAATGTGAAAAATGTTTTAGAGGTTATGCTTGTTTTTTTCGAACAAAATTATTTTTATTTATTTTTGTTTACTTCATTCATTTATTTTATTTTATGTTAATACTAAATCATGAATAATAATGTAAAAGAAACTTTGTTGAGGTTACGTTTTTGTTCTGTATTTTTCAACAGAATTTTAGGGTTCATCCACAATGAATCTTAAACATTCTAAATGAAATTTTCTTAAAGAAAATTTTTATAAATTTTTTAATTTCTTTTTAATTTCTTCTTAATCTTTTATTTAGATTCCTGTATTTCATAATTTGCTAAGAACAATTTTTAAAAACCTAATAAAATTTGAATAATTTTCTTAAAGTTATGTTAGTGTTTCATTATTATTTTTAAACAGAAATTTTTTCTTATTTCTATGAATTCTATTTAGTTTATTTATTTTATTATGTTATTAATTACAAAAAATAAATAATAAAATAAAAGAGATTAAAAAAAAATTTGTTGAGGTTATGTTTGGCTTCCGTATTTTTCAACAGAATTTTAAGGTTCATCTACAATGAAACTTTTACTTTCTACGTGAAATTTTCTTTAAAATAGTTTGTAGAATTTTTTTTTGTTTCTTTTTACTTATTATTTATGATGTAAATTAAACTTTTAACAGAAATATTTAAATTAAATATTACATTAAATTTATGTTAAATTAAAAATGAAAGAAATATTTAAATTAAATTTAAATTAAACTTATGTTACATTAAAAATAAAAGCAATATTTGGGAGTATAGAAATTAAATATTAAACTAAATTTATGTTAAATTCAAAATGAAAGAAATATGTAGGCTAATTTACACTTGATGAGAATAATAAGAATTTATTTTTTAATAAATTTTTCCGCATTTTTTTCATTTTTCAATCATTCAATATTACGATACAATGTAAAAAAATTAAGAGAATTGTAAATTATGTTCAAATGAAAATAAATATTTTCTTACCTACTTCAAATTAGAATGTTAATTGCAAAATTAGTGGAAAAATTTATCATTATTAATGTAATTTTTTTTTTTTTTGAAACTAATGTGAACAATTATAAACAACTGTTGTCAATTGTTTTGTTTTTCCTCGTGTCGTCAATTTGCGGAGTGTCGTAATTCCGTAAACAATAATAATATGACAATACAACCATCCAGGAAACACTTGTGTTTCACTAGAATAATCGATATATAAATATCGAGAATAAAATATTTTTTTGCCACTAGTTTTGCTTTTCCCTCGTGTTTCTTCTCTATTTCGTTAAAGAATATTTTTTAATTTAAAAGAAAACAAAAAATAAAAATGAAAATTTTTCCATTTACATTTGCTCTTATAGGTATTTTACTGTCGGTAATTTATGCACTACCGTCATTTTCAATTTCATTAAATCCAACTGATGCTTTAAAAAATATTCCAAATCCAATAAATTCGGCATCAAATTTGGCCAATAATTTGGGAGAAAAAGCCCAGCAAGCGGCCGAGCCAATAAAATCGGCATCAAATTTGGCCAGTACTTTCGGACAAATTCCCCAACAAGCGTCCGATTCAATAAAATCGGCATCAAATTTGGCCAGTACTTTTGGACAAATTCCCCAAAAAGCGTCCGATTCAATAAGTGCTGCATCAAATTTGGCCAATAATTTCGCACAAATTCCCCAACAAGCAGCCGATTCAATAAGCGCTGCATCAAATTTGGCCAGTACTTTCAAAGAAATTCCCCTGCAAGCGGCCGATTTAAGTTTATCGCAAATGCAAAATATTCTTCAACAAGCCAAACAAGTTGCAACAAGTACAAAGAAAAGTTCGGGTTTATTGCAAAATTTAGTTCCACGTGTTGACAATTTGATTAATACGGTGAGGAATCTAGCGAAGGATTTAACCCTCGGAATATCGGAAGTTGGATTTAAAACAGTATTGGGACTGCCCTCTGATAATGATAACTAATAGGTGAGAATACATTTGTTTACTATGAAAATTCATTATTTTATTGGTTGGTAAAACTAGACTGATGTGAACGCAGCTTTATATTTGTCAATTTGTCCTATGGATACGAAAAAGTATGTGTGAACGCACCTTTACACTTGTATCTTTACCCTATGGGTGAGAATTTAGTGTGAACGCACCTTTAGTACATTTGGTCTGAGGGTAAAATTGCGTGTGTATTGTGTAGACGCACCTTTACACGAGTAAATTCACTCCAAAGGTATTGTGTGCAAGCACCTTTACGCATGTACATTTAACCTAAGGGTGATAATTTAGTGTGGACGCACCTTTAGAATTGTAAATCTGCCTTAAGTATAAAATTACGTGTGCTATTGTGTGGAAGCACCTTTACACATTTAAATTTAAATTTTAACATTTTACATTTAAATTTACCCTACGGGGTAATTCAAAATTCTCTTCAAAATTACAATTATATTTATAAACAATAAAATTTATCTATAAAATTAAACTATTTTCAAAAATTTTAATAAAATTCTAGGAAAAAATTTCATTATCACCATTACATTAGCAAAACTGAATTTTATATTATAGTAAAAAAAAGTAGCAAAAGGTTTTTCCAAAAATGTAATTTAAAAAAAAATTGTCTAAAGGATAAAAAATGCAGTGTGAACGCACCTGTAAACTTGTAAATTTGCCCTAAAAATAAAAAAAAGATTAATAGAATAAGAAAATAGAAATACTAGAATAATTTAATAATTGCAGTGTGAACGCACCTGTAAACTTGTAAATTTGCCCTAAAGATAGAAAAAGAAAGTAAAGTAAAGAGAATAATTTGTAAATTTACCATATTTTACCAACCAATGATTGCAAAAAGCTATTAAATCACAAAAAAATACCAACCAATGATAATACTTAGATAGTAACTAGAAAAGTAATAAAAAAAGTGAATAATTACTTTTTATTTTCTTATAGAAACAAAAAATCAGCATGAAATAATTATCTTTTAATTCTGATCATTTGGAGAAATATAAAGAAGTGAAAAATTGCGAAGGAGAAAACAAGATTTAACAAAATTTGTGTTATTTATGAAAATATTGTCAAAGGAAAAGGGAAAATTCCCTACCAGAACACAAAAATTCTAATAATTATGGAAATATTTATTGATTGCAAAAAAATTGGACGCCTTCAACGAGAAAAATAGATTCGACGGTGAATTTAAGAGTAAAGTTAATATTTATTATAAATTATTTATTATATTCTTCGAATAAATTACTGATACTAAAATTGAAAAAAAATGGTCTATTTCTTCTTCCTTGTAAGCTTGCAGCAAAGTTGCCATGTAAGCAAATATTTATTTATACATGATTAAGGAGCGTTAAACATTCTTTTACTAAAATATTAAGGAGCGTTCATAAATAATGTCACGTACCTTTTTAGGAAAGTGACATACTTTGTGAACGCTCCCTTAAATTAATTATTCAAAATTTAATTTTTACTTAATATAACATAATTATGACAACTTTATAGTAAAAATGTTATTAATTTCCCCAAAAAGAATTGAAGTTGTGAAATATTAACCTTGATTGCAGTGGATAATAATTAAAAAAATTGTTAAATCTTAAGGCCAACGCAGAATAGAATCTTTAACCGGAACCGCAATCGTAAGGATAACCGTAAGAATGAGTTAAAGAAGGATAAACAATATACCTATCCTTCTTTAACTCATTCTTGCGGTTACGCTTACGATTGCAGTCCGGTTAAAGATTCTATTCTGCGTTGGCCTTTAGTAGGGTCAGGTCAGATCTCCGCATGCAGGTTGCTATGGTAGCGTTCAAGAGTGAGAGAGATAGGAAATGATTCTATCTCTCTCACTCTTGAACGCTACCATGGCAACCTGCCTGCATAAGTTTTGCATGCGAAGGTCTGAACACTCCCGTAGACGTTAATTATTAACATTATCATTTAAGATATGGTGAAGGGCCTATTACAGCCCTTTAAGGGATAAAAGGAAAAAAATTCATTACCAGTATTTATAATTAAAACAAATTTCTTTTTTTTTTTTTAGAAAACTACTTTTTATTAGTTGTATCAAAAAGTACAATAATAAAGATTTTTTAAAGTATATATATATATATGTAATAAAAAATAACTGCGGCTAAAACTAAAACAATATTTCACATTTTTGTTTTCCTTCTTACTTTTCTTTTTAAAGATAATAATTTTTCTGACTTTTTAAAAATGACCTCCAACGATGGTTATTTGCTTCTCCTTATTCGGTCCCTCCAATTTAAAATTGAGATATTTAACAACCGATTTTTGTATTTCAAATCTTCTCTGTAGTCGCCTTAATTTTTGTCTCAACATTTTTATCGTCTGCCTTTGAACGATTATTTTCTTCGATGCCGATTGCAGCTTCTTCACTGTTGTCTCGTGTAATTTACGCTCCTCCTTCTTCTTCTTAAGTATTAACGCTCTTCTCTTCATCTCCTCCTTACTCACAATCATTCGATTTTTTACATTCTTTAGAATCCTGTAAAAAATCCCGCCGCACAAAGAGAAAAAAAAGAGAGAAGAAATTTTAATAAAAAAAATATTCGACAACTTTTATAACTTAACCCTTTAAGGCCCAACGGTTTCAATTGAAACCACTTTTGACTTTTAATCTTTAGAACTTGAAGAAAAATAAAAATATTTTTAATTTCTAAACAACCAACACCCACAAATTTATTCTACTTTGTGAAAAAAATTTATATTGCAATAAAGAATGAAAAATTTTTAAATTATAACAATAATTAAAAAATAATGTTTATGGCACGATTTGCAATAAAACTAGAAAATCGAAAATTAAATACAGCTTAGTTAATGAAAATGACTTCTTGGATGATTTTAAGGTCGTTTAGTACAAATCCGAAGTCAGTTTTTCAAAATTCAAAATGTCGGACTCCTAAATGATGACCAAAATTGCATTTCTCTACAAAATGTTAAGCGTTAAAGGGTTAAAAAAACAAATAAAAAATTTGTTTTGTAGTTAAAAGACTACAAAAAAAATTCATCAGAAATGAAACAAATATTTTTTGTTTGTTCAAAACTTACACTTTTTGTTGTTTAACAGGCTGAATTGGGTTCGGTGGTGGATTGATTTTTAAAGCGTACATCATGTTTCCACTGAAAAAAAGGTAAAAATTCAACAAAAAAAAAATACTTTCAAAATATTGTAAATTAAAAAAGAAAATTTTGAATTAAATATACCTTTTTTTCATTAAAAACTTTACCTGAACGGTTGGGAGATATTTGTAACCAACGGTTGATACGTTAAGGGAATGTTAACTCTTAAGTCTTGCATTACATTTCTGTAGAACAAAAATTAATATTTTCATGAAAAATAAATTTTCATTCACTTTTTCAAAATAGGAAGGAAAAAAAATTTGTTTTTAAAAATAATTTTAACATACGTGACAATATTATTTGGCTGCGTATTCAAAATATAGGGATATTGAATTAATAATTTTGCCGGTTCGGCAGTTTTTGCAATTTCCTGCTTCTCCAATTTTGCCACATAGTTATGGTCCGTTAACACCGTTCTAAAAAAGAAGAGACAAATTTTTTTACATGCAAATTATGCTAAATACTCGAATTAGAGCAAAAATTTTCATACTTTAGAATTTTACGAAATTTACGTTATTTTACGTTATGTACGTTATTTTACGTCATTTACGTAAAATTACATAATTTACACTATTTTACGTCATTTACGTAAAATTACATAATTTACACTATTTTACGTTTTTATTTTCAAAATGTATATCATCTGACGTAAATTTACACTTTTAGGTAAATTTACATAGTTTACACGATTTTACGTGAAATTACGCTATTTACACTATGTTACGTAAATCTACGTAATTCACACTATTTTACGTAATCCTGTCAAAATTTACATTTTTTGGTGTAAAATTAAACAATTTACACATTTTTACGTGCTCTTTACATTTACACTCAATATTTACGTATTCATTAGGAAATTGAGTTACTTTACGCAATTTGCGTTAATATAGTAAAATTACGTTAAATACTGAAGTACACGATATTTCAATACTTTTTAGAATTTCCAATGATCGTTTTTTACGTAATTTACACTACTTTTACGAAAAGTAACATAACATACACTTAGTTACGTGAATTTACAGAATTTACATTTATTTACGTAGAGTTACAGAATTTACACTATTTTACGTAACATTACAGAACTTACACTATTTTTACGTGAATTTACCTAATTTTTACTTTTTTGTGATCTTGTCATAATTTACGTGTTTTTACGTAAGTTTAAAGAACTTTTACTTCCTTGCGTTCTCTTTAAAAAACAATTACGTTAAATACTAAAGTAAACAACATTTTAATACTTTTTAGAATTTTCTGTATTCGTTTTTCACGTAGTTTACAATATTTTACGTAAATTTACAGAATTTACTCTATTTTACGTGTAATTACATAATTTACACTATTTTACGTGTAATTATATAATTTACACTATTTTACGTGTAATTATATAATTTACACCGTTTTTATGTAAATTTACATAATTTACGCTATTTTATGTAAATTTACCTAATTTACAGTATTTTATCTTAATCCTCTCATAATTTACAAAATTTTACGAAAAATTTACACTATCTTACGTGAAATTGTATAATTAACACTATTTTAGGTGTAATTATATAATTTACACTATTTTGCGCAAATTTACAGAACTTACACTATTATACGTAAATTTACGTAATTTATACTTTTTTACGTCATCTTGTCATAATTTACGTATTTTCACGTAAGTTTAAAGAACTTTCTTTTTTTTTGTTCTCTTTTAATAATGTACCTAATGTTTGCGTATTTATTACGTAATTGAGTTATTCTACGAAATTAACGTTACTTTAAAAAAAATTACGTTAAATACTATAGTAAACAAGACATCAATACTTTTTAGAATTTTCTATTATCGTTTTTCACGTAATTTACCATATTTCACGTAAATTTACACTATTTTACGTAAAAATTATATAATTTACACTATTTTACGGGAAATTATATAATTTACACTATTTTATGTAAAGTTGCAGAATTAAAACTTGTTTACGTTTTTTTCTCATAATTTACGTGTTTTTACGTAAGATTAAAGAACTTTCACTTTTTTACGTAGACTCTAAATAATTCACCCAATGTTTACGTATTTATTTCGTAATTGAGTGATTTTATGCAATTTCACGTAGATTCACATAATTTACACTATTTTATGTAAATTATCCTAATTTACAGTATTTTACCTTAATCCACTCATAATTTACACATTTTTACGTAAACTCTAAAAAATTTACTCAATGTTAAAAATTCATTATAAAAATTGAGTTATTTTATGGAATTTTGCGTAACTTTACAAAAATTATATCAAATAGTAAAGTAAACAACAATTCAATATTTTTTAGAATTTTCTATTATCGTTTTTCACGTAATTTACATTACATTTACGAAAATTAACATAACATAGACTATTTCACGTAAATTTACCTAATTTCTACTTTTTTACGTGATCTTGTCATAATTTACGTATTTTTACATAAGTTTACAGAACTTTTACATCTTTACGTTCTCTTTTAATGATTTACCCAATGTTAACTTATTTATTACGTAATTTAAGTTATTGCAGGAAATTCGCGTTACTTTAAAAAAAATTACATTAAATACTAAAGTAAACAACATTTTTATATTTTTTACAATTTCCTATAATAATAATTTTTTACGTAATTTACATTACTTTTACGTAACATATTTCATTTTTTACTTTTCTAACGTGTTTTACGTTATTTACGCTAATATGGGGTGGTTTAACGTTATTTACGCTAATATTGGGTACTTTTACGTTATTTACGCTAATATGGGGTGGTTTTACGTTATTTACGCTATTATTGGGTACTTTTACGTTATTTACGCTACTCTTGCGTATTTTAATGTTATTTACCATTTTACAACCTATTGTTAAATGTAGTGTTTCGTAAAAAACGTAAAATAATGTATATTTACGTAAAATACGTTATTAAGCGGTAAAATATTAGTTTTAATAATTAATAATAATAATAATTTTCTTACTCCCAGGAACAAGTGACTTTCATTGGCTCCTGTAGTTTTTTCATTGCAAGCGTTGGCGTTGAATATGGTTTTAATATTCTCTGTCCCAATTCTTTGTGAACTTGAAAACAATTATCGGTAAAATGTTGCGAGCATACTCTGTCTGTGGGCGAAATTATGCTATGACTTAATATTCTGCACCATAATTTTCTTGTCGCCTGATCTGAGGGAAATCTGTTTCAAAAAAGGAAACTAAATTTTCTATTTCTTTCTTTTATTTAATATTTACTATTTTAATCAATTTGCCAAATGCGCTTTTTTAACACGTTCCAACCCTGCTGAATTGCAAATTTTTTTTATTAACTGCCCAACCCTGCTATTTAAAATTGTCAAATATGACACTTTCTTGTTAACTACCCAACTCTGCTAAATGTTTAAAAACAATGTTTTCCCTCTACCTGCCCAACCTTTCTTTATTTTATTGTAAAAAAAATAAATAAACGTCATAAGAACAGAAGTAAATTATTATTTTTTAATTACAAAATTAGAAAAAAGCCTGGCGTTATTTTATTTTTGTAAAATATTTGATTTATTGTGAACTGGAGTTAAATTTCAAATTTACGTGTGGATCGGACTTTAATGCTAAAAATCTTATCTGCAATTTTTATTTTCCAAAAAAAAAAAATGTTTATTTTCATTTTTTGAATCACAATTTAATTGATTTAGATTTAGGAAAAATATCTTTACTTTGACGATTTTCGTGAATAAAAATTAGTATAAATATAGTATTTATTATATTAATAAATTAATATAAATAATAGCGATAAATAAACATTGTTGCGAAAAATTTTTTTATATATTTTTTTGTAATGAACATTATTTTTCTAAACAAATAAAAAAAAAGGATAATAATTTTATAATATATTGATAATAAAAAGGAGATAAAATTATATTCAAAGTATTATTTTGAAAATAGAAAAAATGTACACGTTTTATTTGACAAGAAATGAATAAAATTTTACTTTACCTGTGAAACGAAACATCAAATGCCTTATTATAGACTCGTCGGCAAATTAAACATTTCACCATATTTACATTAATAAAATCTTTTTTTTGAACATATCACACAATGTGTTTTTTTATAATATTATGAATTTTGTACTTTTTTATTTTTCACTCTGATATATCATAACATAACCTGAGTTAAAATTTTGTTGTCTTTTTTCTGAATTTATTAAATCTCTTCTCTGATTGGCTGAATGATTTCAACGGCATTTCTCATGGCGCTCATGTCATAATATGACTATTAGGCTGTGTTCACAATAGTCTCTTTTTTTGGCCTTCCTATATTGAATATAACATGATAATTCGATAGAATTTCAATAGAAATGCAATTGTTCTACTATTTTCATCAACACAGCCAATTCTGACTATTTTGGAATTAATTTTTCTTTACTTTAAAAAACAAACTTGTCCACTATTTGGATTGAATTCTCGACCTTGGCGTTTGCGCATGCGCCAACTCTGAAATTTGCGTGAAAAATTCAGAACGTGTGCGCACACCCTGCAATAATTGAAAACCGGGAGATTTTTTTTTCTCAAAAAATTGTAGATTTAATTATTATTATTAAAATAAAGTTATATAATAAATTCGAAAAAAATTTTATTATTTATCGAAAATGGTGGAGAGGCAGCAGAAACGTGTCGAGGAGGAAATAACAAAACTCGTTGAGGATATTGACAAGAATTTTCTTCGAAAAATGCAGGTAAATACCTAACCTCAAAAATGTAACGTGTAGTTAATATATTTTTATATATTTATTTCACTTTTTCTTTATAACATATTTAAATCAATTTTCTATAATTTGTATATAATTAATATTATTTGAAATACATAATCAAATTTTTACGAAAATGACAAATATTTTATGTTCGTAATATCTGAATTTGTCATTGGCATAGAAAAATAACTTTAGTATATTATACTGTTTTTGAATAATTTTCTCAATGTGGAAAATAATTATAATTAAAAATTTTTAATGTTCAAATATTTTCTAGTTCGAACTTTTTCAAATAAAAATTCTAGTTTTAAAATTTCTTATTAATAAATAAAATTAAAAATTTATTTACTTATATAAATTTTTAAATAAGAGTAAATAAAATAATTTTTTTTCCCCTCTTTTTTTTCTATTTCAATTATTTATTATTTTTAAAGCATTGCTTCTTGAAAAAAACCATGTTTTCTATATTTTAAGTGTAGCGAAAATAGAATATTTATTTTTATTTCAAAAAAATGTTTACAT
This sequence comes from Leptopilina myrica (nomen nudum), assembly GCA_032872475.1. NCBI lineage: Eukaryota > Metazoa > Arthropoda > Insecta > Hymenoptera > Figitidae > Leptopilina > Leptopilina myrica (nomen nudum). The sequence continues at coordinate 30,324,630 of CM065466.1, read as the reverse complement.
TTTATCAATTAATTTTTTTTTAAATATTAAATAAGATTTTAGTTAATTAGTTGTTTTGATAAAAAAAAAATGAATTATGAAAATTGTCTATTTATATTTATTTTAAACAATTAATTACTTACAAAATTTATCAATTAATTATTTGAAACGCTAAATAAGATTTTAGTTAATAATTTGTTTAGATAGAAAAATGAATTATGGAAATCTTAGAAATAATTAATAATTTTGAAAATAAAAAATTTAATTAATAATTTATATTTATTTTAAAAAAATTAATTACTTACAAAATTTATCTATTAATTATTTGAAATATTAAATAAGATTTTTGTTAATTACCAATTAACTAAAAAATTAACTAAAAAAAACTAAAAATTACCAATTAACTTTTGATAGAAAAATGAATTATGCAAATCTTATAAATAATTTATCATTTTAAAAATAAGAAATTTAATTAATAATTTATATTTATTTAAAAAAATTAATTACTTACCAAATTGATCAATTATTTAAAATAATTAATAAATATAATAATAATTAATTAATAATTATTAAATAAGTTTTTATTATTATTATTATTATTAAGTGAAGATAAAAAATTGATTAAAAAAAATTAATTCATTTAAAAATTGAATTTTTTATTTTGGAAAATTAATTAAATTGGTAAAATTTTCATCTGTGAATGAAAAAAAAAATTGTTTTTTAATTGTAAAATAAATTCCAGGCGGATATGCACAGATGTGCCGCAACTTGTTACGACAATGAAAGTTACAGTGTTCATAGAGCTGCAAATTGCGTGGAAAATTGCACTTCATCGTTAAATAAAGCTCAACATTTCATTTCGAGCGAAATTGAAAGAGTTCAGGTAAAAATCAATAAAATATTATTAATAAATTAAAATTTAATTCACAATTATTTCGACGTTCTTTTATTTTTAATATTAGAAACTAAATTAATTAATTTTGAAATTGTTTTCTAATTTCTTTCTAGTTAATAGATTAATAATTATAATTAATTTTCTAATTTTGTCTATTCTTGTAATTATTTGTTTTATAAGGAAAAAAATGCATTCAATTTATTAATATTGCTTAATTGAAAAGTTTAAAAATTTATAACAAAAAAAAAATGAATTTTTTCAGAATTTCTTCGTTTTTGTCTTATTTTTAAAAATATGTTACCGACTTTTTTATTCAACAGAAACTAAATTTTTTATTTATTGAAATTTATTGAAATATGATACATTGAAAATTCATTGAAAAAAAAATAAAATAGAAAAAAGGAAAGAAACAAATTTATTTTAAAATAATTTCTTATAAATTAAAATTATTAAAATTTGGTTGTTAAATTTTTAAAAATTTGTCTTTTTTAATTAAAAATGAATGAAAAATTGAATCTTAAACGAATAAGACTATTTGAAATTAGGTAATAAAAGAGTTTTTTATTTTTTTAAACCTAGAGAACAAAATTATTTTTTTTTGTTTACTTTTTAAGAATAAACAATAAAAATTGAATAATTTGTTCTTTTTTTCTCCTCACAGAATCGTCTGCAAAGATGCGTAATGGATTGTAATGACAAAATTCGCGACAAAATGGGTCCATCGCCATCGCAAAGTGTCGCTGATCGATACACCAGTGAATTTGAAAATTGCGCAACTTCCTGTGTTGATTCATATTGCGAAATGTTGCCATCCGTTGAGAAAACAATAAGAAATTCCCTCTCGAGAGGAGAATTTAATAATTTACCATCGTAAATTGTTCTTTTTTTTTAATTGTTTTGTTTCCACTTTTTTTTAGAGTTTTAGTTTTGAAAAAACAAAAATATGTTGACTTTAATAATAGCAAATTATTTTTCTCTTTCAGCGAGAAGAAAAAAAAGGACATTTTATTTTCTTCTTTTCCTTCTTTTTTGTAAATCGACTTTGTAAATAGAATTGAAATTATACTTTTAAGTTCTTTTCTTGATAACAAAAAAGAAAGGAGGAAGAAAATATTCAACACACTAACTTGTAATAATTCTTTTAAGAATAAAATATTTTATCCGTTCAGAAGACTACAATTTTTAGAAGGAAGAACAGAACTTGAGAGCTTGGAATTTTTTGAAGGATCAGACAGTAAAGTCGCTATGAAAATGAACTTTAAGATTTAATTCTTAAAAATACAAAAAAAGGAAATTGTGCTTACGCAGTTTCTGTGCATACTGAATAAAACAAGAATTTACGAAAAACCAAGAGAAATTATTGGTGCGAATTTTCTGTGTTTGAAAAAAAAACAGTTAAAATCGTGCTTACGTAGTTTCTCTGCATACTGATTTTAAAATTATTAGAAAAACACTAGAAATTATTTAGTGTGAAATTTCTCTTTTTTTTAAAGAGAGAAAAACCAAATTCGTGCTTACGTAGTTTCTATGCATACTGATACTTGAAACACATACGAATTTAGAAAATATGGCAAAAAAATAGCAAATTTTTAGTATAAAATGCAACTTAATAAACTAAATAAAAACCCCCCACTTATAAGAAATTGAATTTTAAAATTTTTAATTGAATGAATTATCTTTATTAAGATAATTTTGTCAGTAATAAAAAACTAGTTTTCTCATAAGAAGTTTAAAAAATTTAAGAATAGAGGCAAAAAAAAATCTTTAAGTTTTTAATTATAAAATTAATTAAAATTTAGATTTAATTAAAAAAACGAAATAAACACATTTTTTATAGTGTAAAAAATAACGATAAGACAAATCTTTGAAAAATTTTACATCATTTTTTAAAAAAACATTCCAACAATTAAAAATTTTTTGATTAATTTCACATTTTATAAAAATTTCATTGAAAATAATTTTTTTTCGGCAATTTTTCATTCAACTTCTTTAAAATTCAATTATTTTTAATTACTTTTCGAAAATAAAAAAAACTGTTAACATTTTTTACATTTTTGAAGAGAAGAATCGTTTCAAAAATTTTGACTTAAAATTATTTTAAAAAATTAATTTTTATTAAAATATACAACAATTTTTCCAAGATATTAAATTATTTTCGAAAAATTGCATAAAATATAAAAAAAAACTAATTCCTAGATTATTGTTTTATTGTGATTGTTTAACAATAAAAAATTTTAATCGTTTGTTAATATTTAAATTTTTTATAATTTAAAAAACTTAAAAAATTAATATATTTTTAATAAAATAATTGTAATTATTAAAATTCTTGGTAAATTTGAAAAACTTAAAAAAATTAATATATTTTTAATAAAATAATTAAAATTATTGGTAAATTAAATATCAATTAATAAGTAGTTTAATTAAAAACTTTAATTTTTGAGATTAAAAATACAATTTTTATTTTTTAAATGATTATAATCTATCAAAAATTACTTTAAAATATTTTCTAAAAATTAATTTTAAGAATTTGTTTGAAAATAAAAGAATTTTTTTAATTTACCTCTTTTTAAATTTCAATTACATAAATTTATTTCATACAAATTTAGATATTGTTCATTTATTTCTTTTTATTTGTTTTTTAATTTGTGTTTTTGAAATTTACGTTTTTTTTAATTATATTTTTTAAAATTTATTTCTTTTTCAATCATATCATTGAAATTTACGAGTATTTTTAAATTCTCTACAATTTTTTTTCCTGCAATTTATTTAATTTATTTCTTTCTTAAAATTATGTTTTTAATCCCCATTTATTTTTTAAATTTATTTCTTTTTAATTTTGCTTTTCAAATTTACTTCTTTTTAATTTCTTTTTAAATTTCTTTTTTTTATTTCTTTTTAAATTTCTTTTTTAAATTGATTTTCTTTTAATTTATTTTTTAAATTTGTATCTTCTTAATTTGTTTTTCACAATTAATTTCTTTTTATTTCGTCTTTTTAAATTGATATCTACTTTTTACTTTTTTTTATACCTTTTCAATTTATTTGAAGTTTATTTATTTTATAATTTAATTTCGTTAAAGTTAAAAAAATTTTTTTTTTCATCAATGTCTAATTTATTGTACGAAATTGATTTATTTACGGACATAATATTTATATATTAATTATTTTTTTTTAATTTATATTTTTTTAAATTATTTCCTTTTAATTTATTCTGTCATAATATTTTTTTTGTTCTCGATTTTATTTCTTTAAAAAACTATGGCGTCAGAGAATTGTCTTTTTTTTGTAACTAGATATTTAATTTTATTCTTTTTATTATTTTAATTTTTATTTCATTATCATTCTATATTAATTTATTTTTCAATTTCTCTTTGTTTTCTTAAATAATCTTACATTTTAAAAATCATTTTTGTTTTAATTTCATTAATTTCATTAAATTCTCAAATTTAAAATAATTTTTCGATAAATAATAAATTATTATTATTTTTCGATAATTTAAAATAATTTTTTTTCGATTGTCAAAAAAAAAATTGTCGCATTCTTTTAATTTTTGAAATAAAAATTTTTTTAAATAAAATAAATAAATATGAAAAGAAATTAAATAAAGAACAAAAAAAAAGGATCATCATTTACCTCTTTTAGAAGGTTTACAATTTTTTTTTAAGTTTTTGAAGGTCCATTCTTTTAATTAAAAAAAGAGAACAATTTTATACTTGGTCATGATATTTATTAACCGTTATACCGGATCTCGACATCGGTACAGTGTTCAGCTTAACAACGAATGCTTTTTTTTTATTGTAATTAATACAATTACTTTATTGTTACAATAGACATATTGTTTATTGCACACTTTTTTCTTGATATAAAACTCCCTCAATTTTCGTTCTCTCTCACTCTCACTCTCTCTTTTTCTCTCTCGCTCTCTCTCAATCTCGTCCCATACCCCTTTGTTTCTGGTCGCAGACAATTTTTATTTTTATTTTTTTTTACTTTTTTCCTTACATTACGTTTATTTTTTATTTTTATTATTTTTTTTTTGTTTTAGTTTGTCTTTTCTTTTTTTTTTTTAATTGAGAATAATGTTTCGAATTTTTGTCTTTTGGAAATGAAAAATGAAAAACATTCTACCAGCAATAAGACAAGTGAGTAAAATGTTTGTTTTCTTTTTTTAAATATTTATATTATATAGTTTATCGAAAGAGGGGAAACAAATCGATTTGCATTCTTGTACCAAAAAAAAAAAAAAAAAAAAATTAACTCGTAGCTGCCACATATAAAGACCCTTTTGCATTCTTTCATTTTTTTTTTGGTTTTTTTCATTTTTTTTTTAGTGTCTGAGGTGCAATGTCATTACCACATAACCAACAATCGTGAAAATTGTCATATTTTTTTTTCTTAATACATCGTTACAAGAAATATCACTATCAAGTCAACAGAGTTTCGCTAAAGTTTATCAGCAGATTTTTTTTTACTTTTGTTCAACGAAAAAAAAAAATTTTTTTTTCTCTCGTTTTTCTTTCGGTCAAAATTTTTCTCGTTCAACAGCCCTAATGTTATTTAAGGTGCTTCCACAATTTTTTTTTTGCACGATTTAATTTTTACTCTACAATAAAGAAAACAATAAAAATTCATTTCCTTTTTTTGAAAATTCTCTAATTTTATTTATATAATAAGAAATTAATAAGAAAAATAATTTTTAATTTTTTTTTCTATCATTGAAAGAACAAAATTCTGCTGAGAAACAATTTCGATTATTTTTTTTCATTTTAAATCAAAAATCAAATCGCACCGGGTTGGTAAGTTTTTTTTTCCGTCAATTCGTTGATTACAAATTCACCGAGAGTCTAAAGCGTTCGATGTGTAAATTTGTTCCTAATGGCTCGATATAAAAAATTTTACTAATTATTTTCTTTTTTAAACGAGAGGAAATGGGAGTCGAAACGCTAGACTTTTTTTATTTAATTGTTCTTTGTTTACATAATATTATTATTTATTTCTATGTATATGTGTGTGTGTGTGTGTGCTTGAAACAAATTTGACAAAACAATTACTTTTTTCTTATTTTCCCATTTTTTTTTCTCTTTTGAAATTATTTCGTACGCCAAAGGAGCAAAAAAATAGTGCGTTTTCCTTTTCATTCTTAATTTCAAAAATAAAGAAAAAAACACATTTTTTAAAAAACCTTTTATAAGAACGGATCTGATTTTAAAGGTGCTTCCACAATTTTTCTTTCTTTCGACTCGATTTTTTCAATCAACTTCGAAAAAAGAAAAAAAACACCATTTACAAAAAAATGTCCTTAATTTTTAAGGTGCTTTCACAATGATTTTTCGTTCGATTCAATCAATTCCAAAATAAGAAAAAAATGTACTTAATTTTAAATAAATGTAAAAAATGGCCTTAATTTTTAAGGTGCTTTCACAATGATTTTCCTTTCGTTTCGAAAATAAGAAAAACAAAGGCCTTAATTTTAAATAGATGTAAAAATTAACAAAAAATGAACTTAATTATTAAGGTGCTTGCATAATTTTTCTTTTCTTCTATTCAATTAATTTTGAAGAAAGAAAAAAATCGACTAAATTTAAAAAAAAAATTGTAAACATTCACAAATAATGGCCTGACTTTTAAATAAATGTAAAAATTTACAAAAAAATGACCTTGCTTTTTAAGGTGCTTTCACAATGTTTCTTTCGGTTCAATAAATCAAAATTACAAGTCCTTTCACAATTGTTTTTTCAATAAATCTATTTTCGAGTTATAAATACAATAAAAAATTTTGTTTAACAAAAAAGAGATGGAAACAACTTTTTTTTTAACAAAAAAAAAAAAAAGAAATCGAAACAGCTTTTTTTTAACAAAAAAAGAAATGTAAACAGTTTTTGTTTAACGAAAAAATGAAATGTAAACAGCTTTCTTTTTAACAAAAAAAAAATGGAAACAGATTTAAAAAAAAAAATTTTTCTACTCCTTTTTTTCCAAATGTTTAATAATAGTCAAATAACAAAAGTGTAAAAAATTAGCGAAACGTAATTTTTCTTAATATTTTAACAATTTCATACTTGTCATGGTTTTTCGTGTCAATTGACTCAAAAACAAAAAAATTTGATCGTTCGGCAGTGCGCATTTTTTTTCTTTCCCTTCGTCTATAATATTAAGGAGCCGATTCCTTGAGAAGCGGAATTTCGAAAAAAAACAGAATTTTTTCGAAACCTCTACATAAACGAAATAACAAACATTGTTCTCGAAGAATCGCTCAATTTTCATTTTTTTTTTTTTGACAATATTCGCTCTTTTTTTCATTCTTTTTCTTCCTTTTTAACAATTTTTCATTTTTCCTTTTCTTGCGTACTTTTTTTTTGCTTTTCATTCCTTTTTATTTCCTTTTCTTCCGTTTGTAATCACTTTGTACTATTTTTTTTATGCTTTCTTTCTTCAAATATTCCAAATCACGAATGACACACTTTTTTAAAGCAATTTTCTTCCCTTTTTCGCTTTCATCCTTCCTCCTCTCCCCCGGCCTCGAGCGATCATTTTTTTATCTCCGATTGATTGGAGAGAGAAAAAAAAATTATCGTCAAATTTTTATTGTCGATTTTTTTTCATTTTCTTTTTTTTTAACAAAAGTTAGCAATTTTTTTTTCTTTAACAAAAAAAAAGAACGAAACGCTCCAGGTCGAGGTATATTGATTCTCATACGTTCTTCAAATGACACACGCTAGTAACAAAAAAATTGAACGAGATGAAAAATAAATCACTTCCTCCCATAAATCGGGGAAAAAAATTTATATTTTCAAAGCCAAAAAAAAAATCACAAGAAACGTAGGAATATTGAAGAATTTTTTCTAATGTTCTATAGACATAAAAAAAAAAAAAAAAAATTCAGGAAAAATGAATATTATTCTATTTGCTGAGACAATTCATTTGGCACAAGACAATGAATTGAATCGAGATATTTTTGTTAGAATTAGATTCTATTTGGAGAAAAAATGAAAATTTATTAGCTTTTTTTAAACGAAAAAATTGAATTTTTTTTGGATTTTTGTTTTTTATTGGAAAAAATCTATTTTTAGAGTAAAAAGAGATATTTTTCTTTAAAGAAAAAAGATTTTCAAAATGGAAAATATTTCGAAAAAAAGTATTTTTGTAGTATTGAAAAAAATTCAAAGAAAGCTTTTTTTGAAAAACACTTTTTAAAAAGTCGTGCCAAAAAAGCTCCTTTTTAAGCCGATTTTTCTTCTCCTCCAAAAAGCTTCTTTTAAAACATTTTAAAAATAAAACTTTTCGAAAAAAATTTGAAAAAAACTTAACTTTAAATTGTTTTTATTAATTTCCCAAAAAGCTCAAAGTTCTTATTTCCTTAATTAAATGTTCAAAAAAAGCTTCTTTTAAGACTATTTGAAAAAGCTTTGAAAAAAGCACACATCAAGGTGTTTTTTTAACAATTTTTCAAAAAAGCTTCAATTAAAGCAGTTTTAAAGAAAACATTTTGGAAAAGTTTTTCAAACAGCTTACTTTTAAAGTGTTTTTTAAAAAACTTTTCAAAAAAGCTTCTCATAAAACACTTTTTGAAAGATTTGAAAAAAGCTCACATCAAAAGTGATTTTTATGAAGTTAATTTTTAGTGTTTTTTATAAAACCTTTCAAATGGAATTTTTTTCATACGAATTTTTGAGAATATTTCTAAAAAAAAGCTTTTATTATTTTTGAACATTTTTCAAAAAAAAAAAGAATTTTTTAGGTATTTCGAAAGAAAAGCTTTTTTTAAAGTATTTGTACGATTTATAAAAAATTTTAATAATTCTTCTTTTCAATCATAAAAACATATTTTCTTTGAAACATTTCAAAAAAGCTTCTGTTAAAAATATACGGAAAAAAACCATTTTCTTAAAAATATTTCAAAAATAAGCTTTTCGAAAAAGCGCTTTTCAAAAAAATTGTCAAAAAAAGATTTTTTTCAACAACAAAAAATCTTTTTAACTTTAAAAGAAAAAAAAGCTCTTTTTTTCTCGAGAAGAAAAAGTTAAATTAAATTTTTTCCATGAAAGAATTATGTTTTCCTTTTTTTTTGTATTTTTTTCATTGTCAAAAGATATATTAAAGTGCTACATTTATGAAAAAAGTTCCTTTTTTCACTCATTTTTCTAAAGTAGAGTATTCCTTTTTGTAAATTTTCAAAATTGAAAGCGTTTCTAGTATCTAAGGCTTGTTTTTTTTGTTCTTCTTCTTCTTCATTATTATTTTTTTTTGTCGCATTGTCAAGAATTTCACACACACACTCGCTTTCTCTCAAAATGAATTAAATATATATATAATTATAATCTTTTTTTCTTGATGATGGCGATAATAATAATAATAATAATATATTGAAATATAATTATATATAAAAAAATTCATTTTCAAAAATATTTCCGGGCTTCGTTAGAATTCGAAAAAAAGAAAATCTAATAATAATTACTACATTAATAAACCTTAACGGGGAGGGTGGAAAAAAATTCCAAGATTGACAAAAAAAAATTTTTATGATAAAAAGGGGAAAAAATGAAAAGAATTGATGAACAGAAAACAATTTTTAAAAAAGGAAAGAAAAATAAGAAGAAAATATTTGAAAAATTGAGAAAAAGAAAAAATGAAGAATGTGGAAAAAAATTCGAAAAAGAAAAATGTACAAAAATACAAAAAATACAAAAGAAAACAAACAGAATGGAAGGGAACAAAACGAAAAATTAAACAATAAAAGAAATTATCGGTAGCAAAATAAACAAAAAAAAGAAGAAAAAAAAGACACTATGAAGATGAAATTGAGTATTTTCGATAGCAATCTAAATGCTAGTGACCATTTTTCAGCGTCAAAAAATGGTTTCATTTGACAGGGAATCGTCAAAAAAAAAAAAGAAAAAAAAAAGAAATATGTTGTTTATAGCCCACACACTGGTCACCCTGACAAAATAATTACTTTTTTTTTATTCTCTCTCTCTCTCTCTCACACCCGCGATTTCTCTCTCTTTCTCTCCCTAAAAAAACAGGCTTCGAACACACATCGATTTATAATCGATCCCTGCAGGCGAATTCACTCCTTTTTTTTGTTAACTTTAAAAAAACAATAACATTTTGCGAGCATTTCTTTTTTTTCCTTTTTTTTTTTGCTATTTTTAAACACACTCACACTCACAATCATTCAAAACTTCAAAGTTTCACTTACTCACATTCCCTTCATTTCAAAAAAAAAAAAAAAAAAATACGACACGTTTTGCAATGCCCGCGATTTCCATGGAACGTATTTTCCTACTTTACCGACCCCCCACTTCCCCCCTATTTTTTAAATTTCCGTTACAGTGAAATCGCCCATTTTTTCATTTGTTCATTGGCATTTCTCGAATTTTGTTCATCAATTTAATACTGTATTAGTATTTCGCTTTTTTTTAGAAAAAAAAGGAAAATTTTTTTTTTAAAATAACCTCAAAAATGTACAGATCGTCCGCTCTGCAGAATCTGCAGATTTGAGAAAATTTAAACTTCCTAGGGAGGGGGGAATACATTTTTTTTTACTACTTAATTGCGCGATATTTTTTTTTTTTTATGTTAAACAAAAAAAGACGTGAAAAGCGGGGGGTTTTTTTTTAAATCGTCGGACGGTCCATACACTCAGACGCGATTTCGTCTGACAAAAATTGAAAATATAAACTTCTAAAAAGACAGTAATTTATTTTTTTTTTTTTTTTTTTTTTTTTTTGAAATTTGCCTACACGGATCTCAACAACAATGCCTGGTTGATTAACTATAACTTGCTTTTTGTTCGTTCTGCTTCTTCTCCTCCTCTTCTTCTTCTCCTTCTTTTCTTCCTTGTTTTTGTTGTTGTTGTTTTTTTTTTGTTTAATTATTTTTTTTTGCGTTTATGTCTCGTTCTACAATAATTGTGTCTGTGTGTGTGTATTATGTGACACCGCAAAAAAAAAGACGAACAATTTATTTACCAAAAGGTATAACCACCATCTGTTCCCCCTCCAAGAAACGAGCCCTTCTTTTGCGAGAGGGCGACACTGTGGCTTGCCATTGCCGCTAATTGTGCTGCATTCGCAGCGACTCCTGGCGGTGGTGGAGGTAACACTTGCTGCGAGATTCCTTCGAAACCATTCTTTTTTTTTAACAGAAGAAAAAGGAAAAAAAAAAGAAAATTAGTTTTACAGTTGTTAATAATATTCAAATTTGCTATTTCTAAACCCCCTCGATTAACAAGTTTGAGGCTAAACGGAATAATTTTTTTTTAATCCGCCATTTTGATTTTTGAAAAAGTGACCTCAGATTCATGATCAGCGACCCCAAAAACCCCCGAGTAACAATTTAGAAGCTAAACGAAACAATTTCATTTTAAAAGTCCGCCATATTGGATCCGCCATTTTGATTTTTGAAAAACTGACCTCAGATTCATGATCAGCGACCCCAAAAACCCCCGAGTAACAATTTAGAAGCTAAACGAAACAATTTCATTTTAAAAGTCCGCCATATTGGATCCGCCATTTTGATTTTTGAAAAACTGACCTCAGATTCATGATCAGCGACCCCAAAAACCCCCGAGTAACAATTTAGAAGCTAAACGAAACAATTTCATTTTAAAAGTCCGCCATATTGGATCCGCCATTTTGAATTTCGAAAAACTGACCTCATATTCATGATCAGCGACCCCAAAAACCCCCGAGTAACAATTTAGAAGCTAAACGAAACAATTTTATTTTTAACTCCGCCATATTGGATCCGCCATTTTTATTTTTGAAATACTAACATAAGATTCGTATTCGGCGATTCCAGAAATTATTTTTTCCCATTTTTTTTTTGTTACAAATTTTTTAAATGTTTTCAGAAAAAGAATGTAAAATACTCACAGGTACCATGAGAGTGGACCTGACTGGAGCAGGTTGCATGGCAGCGGCGGGATAATAAGCAGCAGCTGCAGCCAATGGCGGATAATACTGCAATGGACCGTAAGCAGTCGGATAGCCAGTTAGATAACCTCCTGGATAACCCTGTCCATACATTGGCTGATACATCTTAATAAACAAGAAGGAAACGTTATTATTTTTCATTTTATTTCTAACGTCCCCCCTAATTTTTCAAGAATTTATTCTAGATTCAAATTTATAATCAACAAAACCAACCATAAAATATCCTTTGGGCAAAAAATCAAGTTTTCTAAAAAAGATTTTTAGAATTGTTTTGGTTAGAACATGATTTTTTGGGTCGAACATCACTTTTTGCCTAAAGGGTTAGTAAACCTTTAGGGATAACCAATGATGTCTAACCAAAAAAGTTCTAAAAATCTTTATGATATATTCTCAATGATGTCTTACCATCGGATGTGTAAGAGTTTGATCATATGTAGGCGGAGGAGGCCCCTGCGTTGCGTAAAGTTGTGGTTGATTAGGAAACACTCCATAGGGCGGAGCTCCTGCAACTGTTGATGAAGAAGAAACACATTAGCCAACAATATTATAGGTGCTTGTCGTCAAGTTATTAACCACCGAGAGACAACGAACCTACCCCGCTACTTCTATTCTCATAAACTTTTCTTTTTTCAGAACTTTACAATATGGCTACTTCCGGCATTCGCCCTGAGTTAACCTAGAGTTCACAATGGACCATTTATAATCAATAACATTTTGTTGGATCATATTCGATACACCATTTCGAGTTTCCTAAAACCAACAACGGATTCCAAATCAGCAACCTCAAAAACTCGGGTTAAGTCATGATTGGTAAGATCCCACAGAACGTTACTGACGACTGGACCATCGTTAACTCACAAGGCTAACTCTGAATGCAAAAAAAAAAAAAACGCCGTTTTTCGTCTTCATAGTCACCAACCAACCAGAGGAATCACACGATATGAAGAATTTTGATTCTTGACATCGTGTGATTCCTGTGATCAGGAATTCCTTTCATGTTGATGAAAAAGGAACTAACATCGTAGATGACATCAAAGCGAATGAAAGCATCGGTAAGGTGCACTCACTGGATCGAAGTGTAAAGAAGAGTTTAAAAATCCAGGAATTTGGAAAGGTCTCCGTCTTCCCTTTTTTGAACTATCTTGGGATCCAAGAAAGTCACATATCCTCTAAACTTTCAACCATGTGACAACTTTAGTCTTCCTCAAGTCTAGATCTACTCATATGGAAATGGTTTTAGGTTCAAAATTCCACCCACAAAGAGAGCGTCTTTCAATTTTCGAGCTAAAACCAATTCCCTAGAGATGGAGTAGGTTTTAGGTTCAAAAATTCCATCCACTAGGAGAGCTGTCTAAAGTGGGTCGAATCGTGAGGCTATAACCTATTCCCTAGATTCGTTAAGATCTGGTGAAAAGTTTTGGATCAATTTTTAGTGGCTCGAGTGGAACAAAATTTTGTTCTGGTCGGGGTACTGAAAATTGATTCAAAACCTGATTCAGGTATCCTAACCAAATTTTTCACTTCTGTCTTACTGGAATAGTTTCAGTATACTGAAACGGATGATGCAGTGAATCTAGTAAAATTGTCATAAAAAAAATCAAAGCTATTAGCCTCTCTACTAAGTCTATTAAATATTGAGTGATATCCGTAATTAGTTCTGTGAAATGATTCACTAAATAACGTATAACTTTTGGTTTGTCGAGTAGGTTCCTCGACATTTGAATCATTATGAATAGTAAGGAATCAATGTAGCCAAATAAACTTCTACATAAGAAGTTCGTGTCATTAAATAGAAATCTCCTTGTTCAGCCATTCGTCTCTCTCTCTCGGTTCGAATAAAACATCAAAAATCAACAAACCGCCATAAGTTGTTGGTTGCGCTTGAGCGGGAACAAAACCCGTTGGCGGATGTGGACCGACCGGATAAGCTGAAACACAATTCACAAAATCTTATTACATCCAATATTGAAATGATGACATCAAAAAACCTCAGCCAATGGTACCTAGTACCCAGCCAAAAAAAAAAATTCGGCAAACATCGCGTTCTGCAATATTCAATCCGAAATATCACAAAACGCCTTGCTGCCTAAAAAAAGAAGGAAAAAGGAATCGTTTCAACCATTTTTTTTGTTGTTGAATATCCAACAAATATTTGTACGTTTCGAAAACTCTTCTCCAAAATCATCAACGTTATCCTTCTTCCTTCTTTTTTTTTCTTCAAATACCACGAATGGTAATCCCACACCCAAGTATATCTTACACATGACGTACACCACTTTTAATCAAGATACTAATTGAAGCTCAAACAATGTTAGTCACTAGATAAATGGTGAAATCAAATAATCGAAAGACTGGTAATGTCGCTCTAAAAGGGCACCATCAAGAATTTTACGAGAATCATTATCCCACAATTTCCATTCTTCGCCAATATCAAATCTCGTAAAACAAAATCAGTGCATTTTTGAGCCATGGTTAAATAAGTGTGTTTGTGCTTTCGAAATGCCAATTGCATGCTAAAAAGATGATATTCTCAACAAAAAAAAAAAATTCTTCTTTTGGTCATTTTTCGAATAAACACATACGCACCAAATGTGAGTCCCATGTGAGAATAGTTTTTTTCCAAACAAAAATTCATCATTTCACAATCTCCTTGATTATTCACAATTCTCAGTGACCTTTAAAGAAACTTTTCCCACTGGAATGACTCAGTTGCAAAAAAAAAACAAAAACATCTTCAATCCTGGAAACATTGATCCAAAACAAAAACTACTAATGCAATTTTTCTTTCTGTAATTCCGATTAACATCGATCATCGAAACGTGCACGTTAAAAAACACCTAAAAGAGGACCAACAAAAAAAAACACCGTTTTGAGACTCAAAATTATTCCCAACATGAGACTCACATATTTGGACCTACCTTCAAATATAATTCTAAAACTAAGGTATAATACAAAACTTATTTCAAAAGCAAATAGCATTACGCAATCAAGGTAAAAGCCAATTACAAGTCTAGCGAACGTACCCTAGAGTACCACTGATTTTTTTTCTTTTTCTTTCCAAAACTCTAGAATTCGTTCGATATAAGAAAAAAGAATGATTAAAAACTTAGCTAAAAAAATAAAGCGAAAAATGTAAGAAGTAATAATCGGTTATATAATTTTTCATTTCTTTTTTTTTCAAATTTTTGGAGACGAAAAAGTGATGGAACAAAAAAACAAGCCAATTTAAAAAAGTATGGATGGTACGTTTTCGTTTTTACCAAAAAAAAAAAACAAGACATGTTCAATTTCAATTCAATACAAGTTTTAAAGATAAGAGAGAAATATAGAGAGAATTGGCCGATTTAGACAAAAAAAAATTATTACTATAAATATCAGTAATTATTATTATTTTAATTTTTTTTTGTGTTCGAGCGGTGAATGTGTAATTTATACAATGAGTACAGTGGTACGATGAGTAAAGTATATAAATGTAAATGCGCATGTGCGCCAACACAAATAGGAGAATACGCATGCGCAACAATAATGGTACGTCTACAATAAGCGCGAAAAAACTATTTCGATGGAACAAATTTTGTTAAAAAAAGTTAACACTTTTCTTTTGTCTCTCTCTCTCTCTCTTTCAATTGTGTTGGCGCGCTTGTGCTTTAACACATAAAAAAAAAACTTGTGACAAGATTCAGCAAACCACAAATTTCTGAAAATATCCAATAAATAAAGGTCAAACATGATTATAAATTCTTTATAACTGCATGATATATAATCGCAGATTGGGCGGTCTGTAAGTCTCGCAATCTTACAGTTTTTTTTTATTTTTAATTCTTAGTGCATTCACATTTTAGGTTAATTTAGATGCAAACCGCCCAATATTTTAGTAAATCAAAGAACACACTGTGCTTAAGCAATCAACACACACAAGAGAATTTCCACCTGATTTTTTTTTTAATTTCATTTTTTTTTTTGAGTTTAGGTACCTTTTAAGAAAAGGGGCGAATAATTTGACAACGAGAGAAAAAGATTTGGAATTTTATTGCGTATGATATTTGCTTAAGCCAAGTAGCAGCGAATGGACATGTTGTAATCTAACATAGATGTCAGCCCACACCAAATTTGTCCATAGAAAACACCGAGCGCCATCTTAGTGTTCCAAGAATTTTTTTTCCACTGATAATAAAATGGCGCTTGATGGGAATTCTTTTTTCAAAATTTTATTATTATTCTTAAAGGTCAATATGTGTCAGTGCCACGGTGCAAACAATTATTCGAAATTCAATAACGATCGATATATGTTAATGCTAGTATAAATATATATATATATAAATGTATATATAATTATAAAAGTTGGACGTTACTGGAAAAAAGTGAAAAAACTCCTCTTTCCCTAACTTTCAATTTGTCCCATTTCAAATATACCTAAAGGTTTTTTTTTTTTAAAAGTTTTTATCATTCAAAAACGCGTGAGCAAAAAACATTTTGTGATTGTCACAAAAAAATTTCGTCTCTTGTTCTCTCCCCGAGATTTTTTTTTTTTTTTTTTTGGGAACATATTGAAATTTGCTTCGGTGGAACACTCGCGTCTTCAATGTTCAACAGCAAGTAACGGAGAAAGAAAATTTCTCTGTTAGTCGATTTTTGAAACAATGAAGATTTTTTTTTTTTTAATACATTTCACAATTTTTCTCGGTATTGTAATATAATAAATATATATAAAGTTCTATATTTGAATTAAGCTCACTATTAACAGTATACATGTTCTTGTCATGCGCATGCAGCTACAAAGATGCTTTGAGAAGATTTCTGTGAACCCAGAGTCAATTTCTAATTTTTTTTTTTTTTTTTTTTTTTTTAGTTTTTCTATTTTTATGTGGATTTTTTTTTAATGATTTGGCTACTTTTTGCTAGTTGATTTCACTTCTTTTAGAGGAAGTTCGTTCTAGTTAGGTTTGAAGATAAAATTTTAGAACTAAACTCTAGATGGTTCACTGAGTCTACTTCTATAGGGGCGGAGAGACAAAATTGACTCTGGCGCCCACTACTAATTTTTTTTTTTATCATTAACGGAAAATAATCCGTGAATAATAACTATTTTTTTTTTAAAACTAGTGCAAACAAGACAAACATGCAATTTCCATCGCTTCATCAATTTTCTTTAAATTGTAGGGTAGAAATTTTTAATAAAATTCTTACCGATATTTTAGGAGTAAAAGAAAGTAGAAAATTGTTTTTTTTTGTTGTAAGAATATTAAAAAAAAATACTTTACCAAACCGTTGCCTTACTAACAGTTGTCATAGCAGTCATTTTTGACCCTAGACCTAAAATATCATCTCATTCCACTTTCTTTTTTTTTTTTTTTTTTATTTTTCCTTTTATTTAATTCCTAAAGAAAGAACGAATCTGATGAAACGATGGGAATTCGTAGAAGCGTCTAAAAGTAGAAATCTTAAAAAAAACACTCAACATGCAACTTATTAAAACTAGAAACATGCAAAAAGAAAACACCTTCCTGAAATTAAACAAAGTTTCGTGTTTCTTCTCTCAATTTTCCATTATCTATTTAACGTAAATATTTTTCAAAAAAAAACTTTATTTTCTCGTACATCGCCAAAAAGGAAAGAACAATAAATATTTAAAATTAATGTAATTCATGTAACAATAAATAAATATTTTAAATAATTTAATTAATTAAAATTATTTAATTAACTTAATTAATTTAATTAACTTAGTTAACTAAATTAATTTAAATAACTTAATTAACTAAATTAATTTAAATAACTTAATTAATTTAGATAATTTAAAATTCAATCCCCAAAAGGTGTTCACTTTTTTTCATATCATTTTTCAAATTTAAAAAAAAATCATCTTCTCATTGAGAACGACTAAACAATAAATATTTATAGTTCCAAATAAAAAACAAGCATGCAAAATCAAAAACTTCTTAAAAAATACGAATAAAAACTATATATATGTATATAGAAATTAAAAACTATTTGCGAGTAAACGTAATCTCAGTTGGTTGTTAAAATTTCTCTTCGATATATAAAATTTCTCTTTCATATTTTTATATAAAAATGCGAATGTTTTTATTTCGTTCATTTTTTTTATTTTTATTTATATTTTCAATTTATATTTTAAATTTATATATATTTTTTTAAATTTACTGAATTGACATTACGTTTTGTCACGGAAATTGCTGTAACAAGCTCTACAGTAAAAATAATTTATCTTATGTGAAAAAATGAACTGAGAATTTGGTTGCAAGGAACAATTCAGTTAAAACTATTACATGCAAATTGCTCACAAGTTTCCTACCTCTTTTTCATAATATCAGAAATTAATTCTTGATGTCATTAGACATTTTCATTTTTAATTTTAATTTTTTTTTTTTTTTTTTTTTTTTTTAATTTCTTACTTTGTATACTAAGAAATTGTGTTTTCGTATTTATATCTATAAGAATAATTATTATAATCGTAGAAACTAAAATATTAATACTTAAAATAGTTTTTTCGAAAATCAGTTTTAATTTTCTTATAAAATGAAATAAATTCTTTTTTGTAATATTATTAAAATTTAATGTAAAGTTGACTGTTTGTTTTCAATTATAAATTGTCACTATATACTTATTAGTTTTTTGTTTTAAAATTTACCAATTTTTTTTTTTTTTTTTTTTTTTTTTAAACAGCAAAAGTAGAAAATTGCTTACTTCTCTCTCTAATTATTATGATTTTGGACATTTGAGAAGCTATTTCGGAAACTTGTGAACTTTTGTAAAAAGAGTATCATGCACTATTGTTAAAAGTGAGCTACTGAATCGCTATTTAATAGAAATATTAAATATGACGAGCTTAGATACAGCATTCGTGTTCACCCTGCCGATCCACTCTTGTTCTTTATCAGCACACTTTTCTTCAATGGCAAAAGAAAAAGTTTTCCTTTTCAAATTTTGCCAAAATAGAATATATTAATCGCTTTTAAATTTGGGGAAAAAAAATTTTTTTTTCCCTATTAATTCAATGCAATTGTAATTTTTATTTTTGAAAAATATAAAAGTTTTACCGAATATTCCATTTCTTGTTTTATAAAAATATAAAAGTTTTACCGAATATTCTATTTATTGTTCTATAAAAATATAAAAGTTTTACCAAATATTCTATTTATTGTTCTATAAAAATAAAATTAATATAGTTTTTAGAAATTTTAATTGTTTTACAATGTTTGTAATAATTTTCTAATTTATTTAGTTTAAAACTTTTTTTACAATTCATTTTCAATATATTTCATCTTAGTTTTGACATTGTTTTGTAACTTTCAAAATTTTTTTGTAATTTTCAAATTTTTTTTCAAACAAATATTTTTTTAATTTTCAAAATTTGCTGTTTTTTAAATTATTCAAATTTTCGTAATTTCTTATCAATCCTAATGTTTCGAATTGTTAATTTTATTAATAAAAAATTAGATTTTTTTTCAAAAGTATTTTACTAATTGTCTCAAGTATCAAATTATTCGACAAATTTACTTTGAATTCCGCTCTCGAAAAATTTTCATTACCTTTTAACTCAAAAAAAAAAAAAAAAAAAAAAAAAAAAATCCGCTAAAAACGAAAAAAAGTGTGCCTCCTCAGAATCAAGTGGGTGTTAAACAAAGGAACAAATTAAGCAATCAGCCAGTACCACGGATTTATAATATATAATATAATAATATTAAAAAAATGTTCGTGACACCCATATCAATATCTTACATTCATATTGATTTGGATATACGCAGCATCCGACGTCACCAATTCAAAAAGTGTGTTGAACAACTCACGCACGAGTTTTCTTTTTTCGTATGTTTGTTCTTATTTTTCAATTTTTCTCTAATTCAAAAAATTTTACACACAATATAGTTGGAAAAATTTTTGTCATTTACAAAAAAAAAATTCATTTTTCTTTCTGTTTCTCTCCCCAAACCAGTGACACAAAACAAGGAGAAAAATTCCTGGAAAAAAATGGTATAAAATTAAAAAATATCCAAGGGGCAGTTTTTTGTTTTACAGAGCGAAAAAAAACATTTTTTTTAAAATTTCTTTTCATTTATAACTAAATGTTTTGTCGTTATTTTGTAAATCTTGAAGTTAAAATCAAAATTTAAAAAAAAAGATTATTTTCTAATTTATTTTATTTTTTTTTCGATAATCGTACTTTTGTACAAAGGGGACATTTTAATACCTATTAATCTTATGGATATAAAAAATAGAAATAAGTTTTTTTTTAAAAATAAATTGCCAATATTTTTGAATAGAAGTAAGGAAAATCATTTTTGGAACGTAAAAGAAAAAGATTCGAACAAATTCGTTGGGAAAATATTCGAAAATGGGGGGAAATAGACAAAACGGTTTCGAATGCGAGGTGGCCGAGGGGAAAAATGCAAAGACCGAGTATGTAGGACAGTACAATGAGGGGTTCAATTCCCCAAGTCGGGAGATTTTTTTTCAAACGTTTTTTTTTGTCTTTTAAGTGTTTGAATCTTTTGTAAGTTTTTTTTAAGCTTCTTAAAGCTTTTTTAAAAATCTTTTTAGGCTTTTTTTTTAATTTTTCAACTTTTTAACAATCTTTTTAAGCTTTTTTAAAATTCTTTGAAGCTTTTTTTAAATTTTGGAGTTTTTAAAAATTCTTTGGAGCTTTTTAAAAATTCTTTGAAGCTTTTTTTAAAAAATTTTGGAGCTTTTTAAAAAATCTTTGAAGCTTTTTTTTAAATTTTGGAGCTTTTTAAAAATTCTTTGAAGCTTTTTTTAATTTTGGAGCTTTTTAAGTTTTTTTTAAATCTTTTTAAGAAGGGAACTAAAGAAAAAGGGGTTTTTCTTTAAAGAGACATGACTTTTTGAATCGGATGGCGCACGGTGCACATAAAATTCGAGTATATATAAAAATTTTTTTTTTTTTTGATACATAATTGAACGATAATATATGTATGTATTACTTTGGTATGCGTATATGTGTGTCTACTCGTACAAACATATACGCATGTGTATATATGTTGGCATATATAAACACGTAGTGAGTTAAGGTAATATATAGAGAAGGTGATGTTAGATACGTGGCTTAGGCTGCGCGAGTGCCGGTCTCCAAGGCTCCACCTACTGACTTGGATCAAATCGTCTTTGTAATGGTCCGCTGCAAACATATCGATAGCCACAACTGTAGCCGCTATCCTCGTTTCAATATTTCTACCACCAAAAGACCCGGGCTACTCTCGGTGAAAATTCCCCATTTTTTTTTTTTTTTTTTTTTTTTTTTTTTTTTTTTAAGGGGTCACCACACGTTTGCTCTCAGGGTTAGCGCAAGTACCGAATTTTTTTTTAAATTTGTAACTTAATAACTAGATAACCTTAAAACTAATTGTAAGTTTACCTAAGATTTTTTTTTAAGTATTTATTTTCCACTCGGTAATTTATTAATTTATATATTTACTCATTTGCACTTTTTCTGAATATTTAAATATTATATGTTTACTTTTTTCAATATATTAACTTGTTTATATATTTTTCTTTTCTACTTCTTTGTATATATTTATTTTTCCATATATATTTTTTTTTTACTTATTTATTATTTTTATAATAAATAATTTATTTGTAAATTATTATTTATGGATAAAATAGAAGCGAAGTAATAACTAGTAATAAATCGAAAATACTTCGCTTCGAAATTTTTAACTTTGGAAAATTCTCAACAAAAAAAAGCAAACTCGATTTTGTTTATTTTTTACAATTTTTCTAAACAAATGAAACTAAAAAATGAACTTAAACTTTCAGAAATTGTTAATTGTGGTATAAAAAAGGTATCTGTGAAATATTAAAACTTTTTATTTGGTTATTTTCGAGAAATTACCTTTTTTAAAAACCGATTTTTACTTGGGGCCGAATTTTACTTTTAACTATACAAGTACAAAGAAATAATTATTTTTTGCTTCTTTTTCAAAATTGAACTATAGAATTTTTTAAAGAAATTTTTGACGAATTGAAAGAAAAATATTTTATTATAATAGTAATTTAATTTTAACAATTTTCTTTCTTTTTTTAAAACAAATTTTGCGGGTAAATTTCAGATAATTAATAATTGTAGGGGAAAAAATATTTTTGTTTAATATTCAGTGGTGTTCGAGAAAATTCGTTTTTAATGACATGATTTTAAACTGGAGCCGAATTCTTTCGCCGTACAACAAAATTTACTATTATTTAGGTTCTCTTTTCATTTATTTTCCAAATTTTATTAACATTTTGCAAAAAAAAAATTGTGACAAATTAAAAAACAGAATTATTTAATTTTCTTTTTAAATAAAGAAAATAATTTGAAATATTTCTTTTTAACGGTAAAAACCAGTTTTTTTTTGGAAATTTGTATAACTATGTTAATGTTTTATTATTTTACGGAAAATTTTGATGGATATTCATTCATTTTGAAAAGATAACAAATAAAATAAAATTCAAAATTTTTTTGGTAATAATAAATATAGAATTTTAAAATAATTTTTTTTTTTGAGAATTTCCTCCGTTAAATTTGCATTATATTTAAAATCGTATTTTGATAAAATAGCTTTTAACCCTCACAGACTAAAATTTTAGTTACATTATTCGTGTATAAAACATTGATAATAATATTTAGTCCAAACAAAGAAACCGATTCTCTTTTTTTCTTTTTATTTTTTAATTTGTTAAATTTTAAAAATTTTCAATTTTTCCAAATTAAAATTAAAGCAAAGTTAATTTCCCTTCCGATAAAAAATTATTTAAACAAAAATTTTATTGTTTACGGTAAAAATTTCATTTTTTCTAGGCATATAATTTTTTTTTTTTTTTTTCAAAATTTAATACAAATAATTAAAAATTTCTTTTTCAAAATTTTATTTTTTAATATCAACAAAGCGAAAAAATTTTTCTTAACATTTTCTTTTTCTATTAAGGGCATTTGAACCATTATGACGTCACAATACGTTCAGAGCATTTGTTTTCAAAATGTGACGTCATATTGGTTCAAATTCCCTTAAATGAAAGAGGAATTGACAATATTTTGGAAAAATTGAATTCCAAGAATAGATTTTTTTTAAAATAATTAAATAAATATTAAATGATTTTTTTTTACTTTTCTAGAGAATTGTCTTCTTTATTTAAAAAATTATTTTTTTCTTTATCGACTTAAATTTCTAAAATTGGCTTCCAGAGATTTGCGGATTTTTTTTTCTATTTTTTTTATTGAAAAAAACCTAACGAACATTATAGATAGAAATTTAAAAAAAAATGTTTGCAACCAAAAATATTTCAAGTGCAATGCATTTTATAATTTTAAGGGGTCGTCAAAATTGATCAGAACTTTTTCCTTAGTATCAACTTTGACGTCACCTTAAAATTAGAAAAATTCAAACAAAAAAATTTTAACTTTGTTTTTTTTCAAAAAAACGAAAAAATTATTTAAAAAATAAATAAAAAAAGAAAAAGAAAACAATTATTATTATTTAGTAAAATTTCACTTATTATATTAAAAAATTTACTATATTCAATAATTATTAATTTATTTAAATAATTTAAACCTTTTTCCGAAATAATTAATACGAAAAAATTATCAATTATTAATTACTAATTACTAATTACTAATTATTAATTATTAATTATTAATTCCGAATTATTAATTTTTAATATTAATCAATGCAGATACTCAATTTATAAATTTATTTACCTATAAAAAAATTTAATCCAAAAGAAGTAATTTTTAATTTAATTTTTTTAATTTTAATTAAAATTGTTTTTTGTTTCAATTTTTCTCAAAAAAAAAATATATTTCCTTTTCTAAAAATTGATTTCTAAATATATTTTGGTTGCTATTTTGTAATTTTTTAAATTTATATTTATCTTTTTCTTTTAAATCGATTTTTTTTTTAAATTGAATTCTATGAGGTCAAGGTCGACCTTAAAGTTCGCAACTAAAGGTAAAATTCATGCATGGAAAATAGGAAAAGCGATAAATTACAGAAAAAAAAACGAAAAACAAAAAATTAGTGATATTTTTCTTTTTCCATCGATTTTCTTTTGGCGGAATTTTTAGGAAGAATTTGATATTTTATTTATTAATGAAAAAAATTTTTTTTTTATTTATTTCAATTTTTAAGCCAACGTTTCGTAATGTCAAAAAACTTTAATCCTTCTTTACTTCCACTTTCTATAAATAATTCAATAAATAAATAATTAAAAATTATTTTTAAAATAAAAATAAATTTTTAATATTTTATCTATTAATAAATAAAGTTAATGATATTTTTTTTTTATTTGGATTTTTGTAATTTGTGTATTTATTTTTATTTCTTGATTTCTTGATAATAAATAATTATTATTAAATTTAATTTATTTTATTTATCATTCAATTCTAATTATTTATTTTTTATTGAATTTTATTTATTTTTATTTATTATTTAATTCTATTTCTTTATTTATTTATTTTGCTAAATTGCCAAGAAAACGATTTATTTATTTATTCATTAATAATAAATAATTATTATTAAATTTTATTTATTTATATTTATCATTCAATTCTAATTATTTATTTTTATTCATTATTTCATTCTATTTATTTATTTTTTTTTGTAAAATTGTCAAGAAAACGATTTATTTATTTATTAACTAATTTATTGTTAGTAAAGTAAAAATAAATTTCTATTTACAGAAAATAGTTATAATTATGCTTTTAATTGATATTTTGTAAATAACAAATTTTTATCAAATAATTACAAATAATAATTAAACATTTAAAAATATTTGTTCGCTTTAATTACTTGAATATTTTTATTATTTATTTATTTATTAGTTTTATTTTTATGAAAATTATTTATTTTTTTTAGTTATACTTTTATTTATTTTTTATTGAATAAATAAATTTCTAATATTATTAAATTATTAATATGAAATTAATGTAAATTATTAACACAATTTTTTTTATAAATAAAACAATATTAAAAATTTAATAATATTTACTTTCATTATTTAAATCAAATTAACAAAAAAACAGAAAACAAATTAAAACGTGAATAATAATTGCGAAACAATTCTTAATAAATAATAATAATAATAATAGTTGTTTACAATTTTTGCCGACAATTGTTTTATCTTTCTTTCCTTTTTCTATTTTTTGTTTTCTCCATTTTCGTGAAAATTTATCAACAACAAAAAAATTAACAAACAGAAAAAAACATTTTTTGAAAAGCGCGTCACTATTTTTAAGCTTCTCATCAAAAATTATTCGTCATTTTAAATTTTTGAAAAAGAAAATTTTTTTCTTCCAATCATAAATAGGAAAAAGGAAAAAAAAAGCGAAAGCATACGAAAAGGACTAGAGTTTTGATATACACGAAACGGTGGCCATTTTGTATTTCCCATACACACAGAGGAGACAGAAAGAGAAAGAGGAGAGAGAGAGAGAGAGAGAAAATGAGAGAGGACCGTATTGATTAATCTGTCACTAGGACGAAACTCAATTATTTCCCATTTTGTTTCTCCTAAAGACACACAAAAAAGAAAACAGAAAGAAAGAATCAATGAAAAAAAAGAACTTTTTTCCCTTAATTTCCTTAATAATTCTCCAGAGAAGCAAAAAAAAAAAACACGCCTAAAATTTTAACAAAACGAAACGAACACGCAAAAACAACTTTTTTTTTCTATCTCTTCCCCTTTTTCATGAAAGTTACGCACAAAAAAGCAATTTCAATGAATAATTTTCCTCTCTTTCTCTCTGTACTATTTCCCTTTTTGTTATTTTATTTAATATTAATATAGTATAGAAGAAACGATTCACGAAAGAAGAGGGGGGGGGAGGGCATAGGGTGGGTAAAATAAAGAAATTTGACAAGTACTTCTGACTTCCTTCTGCTTTCAAAAGAGAAAATAACAAAATGAAATCATCGCGAAATTCTCTTTTTTTCAATTAATATTTCCACCAAAATAAAAAAAAAAACTCACACGAAACAAAAAAATTATTCTCTGACTAAAAAAAAAGTATCTCATTTCTTTTCCTCCCCGTAAATAAATAATAATATTTCGTGACGCAACGCGATAAATATTGCTTATATAGTTACCTTTCTTCTCGGACATTATTATTTTTTTTTTTTGCTTTTATAAAGAGTTTCACAAGAAAAACTAGAAAAACAAAGTAATTTTTTTTAATCGCTTTTATCGTCTAAAGGAGAATTAATCCGATTTAATGGTTATTTTTGTATGATAATAAATTCTCTACTGGTTTTTTATTTGTTCTTTTTTAATGAAAAAACACTTGGTAATAATTTTCTATTCTTTTTTTTTTTTTTTAGTTAGTTAAGAAAAACGGAGCACGACTACTACTGTGACATAGACTGACTGACTGACTGACACCTGACACTTTGGCAGACACTGGCGTCGTCCGTATTGAGCGTTTACCCCTTAAAGTCTCATTCACTAAACTTTCATTTCGAGGCTGATGCGCAATTTACATTTTATTTGAGAGAGAAATCGATTACCTAAGAGGAAAAATGTAATTAACCAATCGGCTTCAATGTCGAATGGAAAGGAGAAATTTTCATTGGTCATCTCGTTGGGAAAGTGTGTTTTTTTTTCTCCTCTAACCGATGTTTAATCGTTTAGAGACTCTTTAGGAATACTGACACGTGATTGGTGTATTCTTTTTAATCGTGTAGAGACTGAACCCGTGATTGGTCGCTTCCTTTTCACTCAGTCGAACGGTATTAACCAATCACGTGCACTGTTTACAGAAATGACAAATTTCTTTAATTTCATTCGTTATCTGAAGTATAATAAAGGTTGGATCGCTATTTTCCGAGAGTTTCTTTCCACCCCCCTCCCTTACTTTTATTCCTTCAGAGACTATCACCCGATTGGTCTATTCGACCCCGGGGCATTTTTCTCAATCAAGGAGCAATTTTTACAGCAAAACTTTCTTTTCCACAGTAATTTTTCTCTAGAAAATAAAAATTTTAAAGAACGTTGTGTACGCCAAGTGAACTGCGCTTAAGAAAACAAAAAAGCGCCACGAGTGAGAGAAATTTGTACTAAACGAGCAGTTGAAACAATTTTTTTTTTCAACAAAAAAAAACAAACGCGGAACGCGGGTTAATTTTAAGCATAATATTTAGAGCCTCGAGTTTAAAATAGAATTCACTTTTTTTTTAAACTATCGGTATTATTTTTCCCTTTTTATTTTCCATGGAAAAATAGGCTGGGAATTTTCGAAAGGAAAAATGAATAACCAAAAATAGACAAGTGAAAATGTTTTGTGTGCTGGGAATTGAAGTTTGGAAATTTGATAGAATTCTGTAGTCTAGGTAACGATAATTTCTTATGTATATATACATAATATATATATAAATACAGTGAGAAAAAAATTTACAATCGATATTCATTTTTTTTTCTACAAGAATTATTGATTATTTCAATTTCTTTGGTAATTGTTGTAATTTATTTATTTTTTCTGTATACGATTTTTTCAAGCAATTGTCGCGGTAAAACTTTTTTCCAAGAACGTTAATTCTAACCTAGAAGTTGTATTTTTTTTTTGCTTTTTCTATTTTAAAATTTCATCATACTAAAAATATTTAAAATAAAAAACCAAAAAAAAGAGAAATAATTATAATTTTAACAAAATAGATATTTTTATCGGCTGTGAATTCAAATAGATAAATAAAATTATTATTTTCTAATTCTTTTTCAACTTTTTTAATTCTATAAATAAATAATAAATCAATTTTATGGAAATTTCCATTATGAAAATTTTAAAATGAATTTTATATACTATATTGAAAATTTATAATGAAATTGAAAGTAAAATTGCAATATAATTGTAAAAATTTTAGTAAAAAAAACTAAATTTCAATTATTTCCATTTTTATTCAATTATTTAAAATGCAATTCAATTTTAAATTTTAATTACTTTAAATAGTGGAATTCAAATTTAAAAATTGAATTCTAATAAATTGAGTTCAATTTAAAATTTCAAGTGCTTTAAAAATTGAATTGAACTTTATTTAATTTTAAATTTCAATTCAGTGAAATTGTCAAATTTATTATAATTCAATTCTAAATTCAATTATTTTTTATGTAATTTTTTGTCTTAAATTTCAATTTCTAAATTTAAATTATTTTTTATTGTTCAATGTTAAAGTTTGAATTTTCAATTTTAAAATTCAATTATTAACAACAATGCAATTCAATTCGATTTGAAATTTAAATTATATTAAATAATAAAATACAATTTTAAAATTAAATTGTAAAAAATTGAATTCAATTTAAGGTTTCAATTATTATTTAATAACTAATTGAATTCAATAAAATTCCATTTTTTTAAATTTTAATTATTAAAACTGTCGAATTAAATTTTTAGTCAATTTCAAATTGTGATTATTTTAAATTTTTCAATTATGTAACTAAGTAACTTTTTGTCCTAAAATTCAATTCTATTAAATAATTGAATTCAATTTTAAATTTCACTTATTTACAAAATTAAATTCAGAATTAAATTTCAATTATTTTAAATTGTCGAATTCAATTTTACTTAGGTTTAAATTGTACTTATTTTCAATTATTAAATTCAATTACATTCGCTTATAAATTCAATTTTTTTGTAACTTTTTGTCTTAAATTTCAATTATATTAAATAATTGAATTTAATGTCATTCAAATTCAAATTTTCAATTATTTGAATATAATTGAATTTTAATGTCATTTAATTTCAAATTTTTCAATTATGTAACTAAGTAACTTTTTGTCCTAAAATTCAATTCTATTAAATAATTGAATTGAATTTTAAATTTTAATTATTTATAATAATTGAATTCAGATTTAAAATTAAATTATTTTTTTAACTTTTTGTCTTAAATTTCAATTATTTTAAATAATTGAATTGAATTAAAAATTTTAATTATTTATAATAATTGAATTAAGATTTAAAATTGAATTATTTCTTTAAAACTTTTTGTCTTAAATTTCAATTATTTTAAATAATTGAATTGAATTTCAAATTTTAATTTGTTATAATAATTAAATTCGGAATTAAATTTCAATTATTTTAAATTGTCGAATTCATATTTAAAGTTCATTTATTTAAAATTATTTAATTCAATTTTTTTTTGTAATTTTTTGTCTTTAATTTCAATTATTTTAAATAAATAAATAGTTTCAATTTCAATTATTTTAAATAATTAAATTCAATCTTACATTTCACATATTTGAAATAATAGAATTCAATTTATTTTAAAACTTTTTGTCTAAAATTTCAATTATTTTCAATAATTGAATTGATCTTTAAATTTCAATTATTTATCATAATTGAATTGATCTTTAAATTTCAATTATTTATAATAATTGAATTAAGAATTGAATTTCAATAGTTTTAAATAACTGAATTGAATTTTAAATTTCAATTATTTATAATAATTAAATTCAGATTTTAAATTCTATTATTTTTTTTAACTTTTTGTCTTAAGGCGGTGTCAAAGTCGATGCGATTTTTCCATTGAAACTCAATACAAAAATCCAATCGACTTTGACACCGCCTTAAATTTCAATTATTTTAAATAATTGAATTTAGAATTAAATTTCAATTATTTAGAATAATTGAATTCAGAATTAAATTTAAATTATTTAGAACAATTGAATTCAGAATTAAATTTAAATTATTTAGAATAATTGAATTCATAATTAAATTTCAATTATTTAGAATAATTGAATTCAGAATTAAATTTCAATTATTTTAAATAATTGAATTGAAGTTTAATTTTCAATTATTTAGAATAATTGAATTCAGAATTAAATTTGAATTATTTTAAATAATTGAATTGAAGTTTAAATTTCAATTATTTAGAATAATTGAATTTAGAATTAAATTTCAATTATTTAGAATAATTGAATTTAGAATTAAATTTCAATTATTTAGAATAATTGAATTCAGAATTAAATTTCAATTATTTTAAATAATTGAATTCAGAATTAAATTTAAATTATTTAGAATAAATGAATTCAGAATTAAATTTCAATTATTTATAATAATTGAATTTAGAATTAAATTTCAATTATTATAAATAATTGAATTGAAGTTTAAATTTCAATTATTTTAAATAATTGAATTGAAGTTTAAATTTCAATTATTTTAAATAATTGAATTGAAGTTTAAATTTCAATTATTTAGAATAATTGAATTCAGAATTAAATTTCAATTATTTTAAATAATTGAATTGAAGTTTAAATTTCAATTATTTATAATAATTGAATTCAAAACTAAATTTAAATTATTTTATAATAATTGAATTCAGAATTAAATTTCAATAATTTGAAATAATTGAATTCAATTTTAAATTTAAATTATTTGAAATTATCGAAGTCTTGAATTTTTAACTTCACTATTTTGGAATAAAAAAATTGTTCTCCTTGTATTGTTAATTTCAATTATTTTCAATACTTGTCTAAAATTTTAATATAATTATTTTTTTCTAAAATACTCTTTCAAAAAAAAAAAAAAAAAAAAAAATGTTAATATAAGTAAAAAATATTTTTCTATTTCTCTTTTGCAGAATTCAAGAAAAAAGAATGCCATCCGCAATATCAACGCCTCTGACATACGAAATTCTCATGTATCTTAATTCATTTTACTTTGGCATGTTCGCCACCTGTGAACTTTGCATGGGAATTTATAAAGCTGCAAATCTCCCATCGCCAGGCACTAATAAATTATTAATTGAATTTGCCCTGCTATTATTTCTCCTCAGTACTGAAGCGGGACGCATTTATCTTGGCCGTAAGGGGAATTTAATGGAACGCGGCTTATTATTTCTCCTCGCAATTGCACTCACAGTGCCAAGTTCATTTGTTACACTCTATTTTTTACTCTGGCAACATTATACACTGCGTTTGGAAGTTATTTTATGCAGCATTCAAATTGTTCTACTCACCACTGAATTAATTATCGCCGTATTGTGCCTTGTCTCCATTTATCGACCATCGACCGACGACTGAAAATTTCCAAAGCCAAAAAAAAGAAAACAAATTTCTTCCTCCTTTGAAATTGAAACATCAATTCTCCAGAAAGAAGGAAAAATTCCAAAATCTTTCCCAACGAAAGAGAAAAAAAGTGCAAAGAAGAAAATTTCTCTGAACAAGAAAAAAAAGCCTTTAAATGTAGAACCAAGAAACCAAAGAAGACGAATTTCGAGTGCCTTTTGAGAAAAAAAAGAAGAAAACCAAGTTTTTTTACAAGACAAAAATATATTTACTCTCTTAAGAAAAATATCGCAATTTCATTTACAGAGTAATAAATATAATTAATTCTATTCTCTAACATATAAATTAATAACTTTTAATCTCTTTTTTCGATTTTTCGATATAATATTATATATAATATAATAATAATAATAATAATAAAAAACTAATTGAGAATCTAGAGACTAATAAATGGCAATAGCTAAGCTAATAATAATAATTTATACAAAAAGAAAAGAAAACTATTTCTATACAACAAGTACAAATTTTTGTACCAAAATAAAACAGAAACAAATGCTGAAGAAGAATAAAACACCAAATAAATGAAATAAAATCATGTTCTTTGACGATATTGTTTTTCAGGTTGAATCTTCCCACTGGTTATCGAATCCAAAATCCAAATTTCCCTGAGACCATTAGATCCAATTTTGATTTTTGCCTCTTTTGGATTTTCTGTTATTTGACCGCCGGCTAATTTTATCAAGTCCTTGAGTATTGGAGGCTCGGGATTTGTACCGCCGTTGACGTGAATTAGTCCACAATTGAGAAATAATTCGGGCACGTAGGCATTGCCAAATATTTGGCGTTCTCGTCGATTTTCCTGGTTTGATACATAAGAGAAAAAAAAATTATTTATCTATTTTTATATGCGAATTGTAATTTTTTTTTTTTTTTTTTTTTTGCTGTTTTAGGAAACTTTTGAAGGAGCAAACAGTAGAGTCGCTATGGAAATTTAAGACTAATTTCTTAATTAAAAATACAAAAAATAAAGAAAAAACAATTTGTGCTTACGCAGTTTCTGTGCATACTGAATAAAATAAGAATTTTCAAAAACCAAGAGAAATTATTGGTGCGAATTTTTTGTGTTTGAGAAACAAACAGTTGAAATCGTGCTTCCGTAGTTTCTCTGCATACTGATTTTAAAATTATTAGAAAAACACTAGAAATTATTTAGTGTGAAATTTATCTTTTTTTAAAGAGAGAAAAACCAAAATCGTGCTTACGTAGTTTCTATGCATACTGATACTTGAAACACATACGAATTTAGAAAAAGCAAAGAAATATATATCTTCTTCTTCTAACTCCTTCTAAAAATGTTATTAAATTCTCGTGAAGAAATTTATTAAAATTTTTAAAAATCCGAATTAAAATCATTTGAAGAATTTGTTTGAATTTTTTTTTAAACTAATGGAGTTTCTTTAAAGATTTTAATTGAACATTTTGAAAGCAATTGGATTTTATGAAGAAGAATTTTATTAAAATCTTATTAAAAATAATTGAATTCTTGCGAAGAATTTTATTACTATTTCGAAAAATAATTAAATTGTTCCGAAGAATTTATTAAAATTTTTGAAAATAAATTAATTTTATGTTAATATTTGAAGATTAAAATTCTTTCGAGAAATTCTATTAAAATTGTTTTGAAAATAATTAAATTTCTGCAAAGGATTTTACTATTTATAAACATAAATGAATTATTGCAAAGAATTTTACTATATTTATAAAAGTAATTGAAATGTTTCAAAGAATTTATTAAAATTTTAAGAAATAATTAAATTGTTATGAAGAATTTTATAGAAATATTTGAAAATAATTAAATGTTTTCTTTTTTATTAATATTCTAGACAATAATTGAATTACTTTTTAAAGAGTTTAAAATTCTTGTTGTTGAAATAGAATTTTATGGAAATTTTTGAAAATAATTAAATTCTTTCTTGTAATTTTACCTAAATTGGATTAAAAATAATTTATTTCCTTCAAAGAATTGTAGTATTTTTAAAAAATAAGTGAATTGTTTCGAACAATTTATTAAAATTTTAGGAGAAATAAATAAAATTTATGCAAATATTTAAAAATATTTGAATTCGTCTGAGTAATTTAATTAAAATTGTTTTGAAAATAATTGAATTTCTGCAAAGAAATTTAAAATTTATTAAATTAATTGAATTTTTGAGAAGAATTTTACTCTATTCATAGGAATAAATTAATTATTTCGACAGATTTATTAAAATTTTAGAAAAGAATTGAATTTTTTTTAAGTGTGTTAAAAATATATTTCTAAAAATTCATCCCATCAATTCAATTAAATTGTTTTAAAAATAATTGATTTTTTGGAAAAATTTTACTACTTAAAAAAATAATTGAATTGTTTAGAAGGATCTATTAAAATATTAGAAAATTATTGAATTGTTTCATGAAATTTTATTAAAATTTTGAAAATACGAACAGTAATAATTAATTTTGTACTTAATCAGTGAATTTTGAAAATTTTAAATATGAAATTATTTTTAAAAAAATTTATTTGAAAATAAAAAATTTTGGAATTTGCATAACAATAACAAATGGGATTAATTTATTATTTACTTTATTATCATTTAATATTATAAAAATATTGTTAATTGTAACTTCTTGAAAATTATTTTCTTACTTTCAATTCAATTATTACTTTCCCAGAGATTCCAACTAAAATTCTTCTTTAAATCAATTTTTCAACATAATTTGTCTTTTTTCTAAAGTTGTTCTTTGAGAAATTTTAAATCCATTTGTTAACAATTAAATTTTACGTGAAATTTCGATTATTCAGAAACTCTTGAATTAATTAAAATATTAGAAAACAAAAACTTCATATAATTTCAGAAAGAAAATTTAATTAAACTGTTTGAAGAAAATTAATTCTACAAAATTGTTAATTACGAAAAATTCAGATTTTCAAAGATTTAAATCAGAAACCTTTTCAAAATTCAATTATTTCAAAAAATGTCTGCTCCAAATGCTTTTAAAATAGATAAAATTTAATTACTTACAAAAATTTTAACTGAAATTCTTTTTTGAATTAATTTTTATTCGAAAATTACGAGAATTCAATTATTTATAAGAATGCAAAAAATAAATAATTTACTGAATAATTGAATATTTCTGAAAAATTAAATTCTCAGATAATTATATCAACAAATTTTTAAATAATTAAATTCTTTCGACGAATTTTATTAAAATTTTAAAGAATAAAGTTACATTTCTCGAGGAATTCGATTAAAATTCCAATTAGAACTAATTGAATTCCTGTGAAACTTTTTATTTTTTTTTTGTTTGAAAATAACAAAATGTTGGCGTAAAATTGAATTCTACTTGAATAATTGAAATCTGTTGGAAATTTTTGTTAATATTTTTTTAAAACAATTAAATTTCGAAGAAGAATTATATTTGATTTATAAAAATAATTGAAATTATGATGAGAATTTTTAAAAAATTTTGAATATTTGAAATTCTGCGAAGAATTCTATTAGTTTTATAAAAATAATTGAAATTTTGATGAGTATTTTTAAAATTTTTCCAACATAATTGAATT
Source organism: Leptopilina myrica (nomen nudum) (assembly GCA_032872475.1). NCBI lineage: Eukaryota > Metazoa > Arthropoda > Insecta > Hymenoptera > Figitidae > Leptopilina > Leptopilina myrica (nomen nudum). Next base: position 30,290,216 of record CM065466.1, on the reverse strand, counting down.
TCTGGGAAGAATTTTTATAAGTTTTGAAAATAATTAAATTTTCACAATTAATCATTTTTAGAAAAAATAGAAATATTTATTTTAAAAAATAGTAAAATTTACTTTAAAACTGAGAATATTTTATAGTAAATTGGGAGGAAAATAAAAATATGGGGAAAACTTCAATATTTGGAAATAAAAAATTGACATTGAAAATAGTAAATTTTTCTATATTAAAATAAGGGAAAAAGAGGGAGAAAATTGTATGATTTTAGGTGTTTTTTTTAAGAATTATGAGGATTTCATTAATTTAAAGGGGAAAATAAAATAAAAATGTTTGTGGCTATTCTGATAATGTAAAATTATTTTTTTTCTTTACATACCTTGACGGATTCCGAGAAATGTGCCAATTCAAAAGGCTCGGGATTGATCCATTTTCCCGCAGTCTGTGATTTTAGGACCCACTCTAAACTGACGAGCCAACAACCCCGAAGAATTCCTTTTAATAAATTAATTGTTCGTACTCCAGTACTAATTACGTGTGTCGTTTTACGCGTAACGTTCGATTCCATTTCCGCTTTGCCCAATTCTTTTACAACATTCTTCACTTTACCCTTGTCCCTGAAAATAATTAATATTAATTAGGTACTAATAATTAATAATTAATAATTAATAATAATAATAATATTAATAATTATAATAATAATAATAATAATGGTAATAATAATAATAATAATAACAGGGTTGCCACGCTTTTACCGTTTTTAAATTCCCTGACTTTTCCAGGTTTTCCAGGTTAAAAAACGGAATTTTTCCAGGTTGGTTATTGGAAAACTCAAGAATTCGATTATTTTCAAAAGTAACACAATTCTTCACAAAAATCCAATTATGTTTCAAAATTGTCAAAAAATTACGTCAAAATTTAAATAATCTTTATAAATAATAAAATTTTCCTTCGAAATTCAATTATTTCAGAAAAATTTTAATAAAATTCTTATCAGAATTTTAATAGTTTTTAATATATACAAAAGTTTTATCAAATTTCTCGAAAAATGCAATTACTTAAAAAAAATTGATTAAAATGTTTAAGAAGAATTCAATTATTATTTAAAACTTTGTTGATTGTTCATAAAAATTCAATTTTAAAAAAAGTTTAATTATTTAATAAAATGTTTACTTTTAGAGTGAAATAAACGAATTCTCGTAGAATTTTCAAATAAATAAATATTTTTGAATGATATTCGCAATTACAATGCAAAATTTTTACTGAAATTTATTTTTAAATCAATATTTATTAGAAAATACAAGAAATTAATTATTTAACTATAAAAATAAATAATTTATTAAATAATTGAATGTTTTTTAACATTGAATTTTTGAAACAAATTTTATCAGAATTTAATTATTATGTTTATTATTATTATTTATTGTCAAGAGACAAATTTAAAAAGAAATTTATCAATAATTTCAACATTCGAGAAATTCAATGAAAATTTTGTATATTAAAAATAATTGAAATTCTGCCAAGAATATTATTAATAATTGAGAAAATAATTCAATTTCAGAGAAAAATGTTATTATTTATAAAGTAAATTTAAAGTTTGACAAGAATTATTCTAAATTTTCAAATATAATTGGATTTTTGCGAAGAATTATATTACGATTTGAAAATAATAGAATTCTTCAAACTAATTTTATTAAAGTTTCCGTCTAAATAATTGAATTGTTCCGTGAAATTTTATTCAAATAGCAAACATTGAAAATAAGTGAAATTTAAAAAAATTTGTTGAAATCAATTAAATTTCTACGAAAAGTTTTATTAATTTTGTTTTAGTATTTTAACTAAAATTCGTCTATAAACCCATTATTTTAAAATAATTAATTAAATATATATATATATATATATATATTAAATTTTTTAAATAATTTTAGAAGAATTTTAGGTTTTAAGGTTTTTTTTAAATCTAGGATTTTAAATTTTTAATGAAATTCATGTAAAAATTAAAGTTTTACAAAATTTTAAATGAAAATATTTTCAAGTACATCTACTTATAAAAAATTTTAAATGCAAATCTTTTAAAATTGAATTAATTTGGAAATATTTAAGTAAAATTAGATTTCAAAAATAAATTTTTCAGGATTTCGTACAAAATTCCCCGACTTTTCTAGGTTTTTTTTCAATTTTTACAAAATTCCCTGACATTTCCAGATTTTCCAGTTTGCGTGGCAACCCTGAATAATTATAGTAATTATTGTAATATCTTTTACATTCTTTATCCGACTTTAGTTCTATTTTCCGAAAAATAATTCTAAAATGGGATAAAATTGAAGAATTTAAAATTTTAAAAATGAATCTCAAATTTACCCATTAGAGAAACCGGTCGTTACAATATGAACTCGTTTACTATTTTTCTTCCTCTTCGCCTTCTCCTCGACAGGTTCAAAATCAGTCATTGAACTCCTTCGACTCTCGGAAAATTCACAATTCTTATTAATGAAATTCCTCCCTCTTCTCTTTCTATTATTTTCAAGCAATTTCCTTCCCTTATGAGCAACATCAATTGGCAATTTCTTTTTGAATATTATTTCCTTGCTAACAACTTTTCTCGTTCTTTTCGGCTTTTTTGGCACTTGGACAATGTTTTCCTCCTCCTCTAGATCTTCAGTATTCGATTCATCGGTATCGGTGACTTTTAATTGTGTTCTTTCCAGCCTCTGCGTACGTTGGGTTTCCTTCATTTTTTGCCATTTCACATTTTTACGATGTTTCTTTATTATTTTTGCCTTTGGCGTTGGAGTATTCATTGGACTCATTGATAGGAGTCCCGAATTTCCGCGTATGGGATATAATTTCTTTTTCTTTATTTTCGACGACAATGACGACGATGTCGATGATGTTGTCGATTCATTTAGTGTATTTCTCAAACTACTTTTACTGCTCGTTTCACTTACTCGACGACGTAAAGATTCCTTAGAGGTATTTCTTTTTTGTGATTCTGTTTCTGAGTCCGAACTATCTAAAGCTGGGTGCCTGGAAAATTTGCAAAATTTATTATCAAAATTACAATATTAAGAATTATTATTGTAACTAAAGTATTATTATTATTATTATTATTATTATTATTATTATTATTATTATTATTACTACTAGTAAATTTTACGGGCGGACATTGTTATTCAATTCGTTCTTGTTACGCAATTTACACAATTTTTTTTTTATTTCCAAATATTGAAGTTTTCCCCATATTTTTATTTTCCTCCCAATTTGCTATAAAATATTGTCAGTTTTAAAGTAAATTTTACTATTTTTTAAAATAATTTTTTCTATTTTTTCAAAAAAGATTAATTGTGAAAATTTAATTATTTGCAAAACTTATAAAATTCTTCCCAGAAATTCAATTAAGTTGTAAAACTTTTAAAAATACTCATCAAAATTTCAATTATTTTCATAAAACTAATAGAATTCTTCGCAGAATTTCAAATATTCAAAATTTTTTAAAAATTCTCTTCAAAATTTCAATTATTTTTATAAATAAAATATAATTCTTCTCCGAAATTTAATTGTTTTAAAAAAATTTTAACAAAAATTTCCAACAGATTTCAATTATTCAAGTAGAATTCAATTTTACGCCAACATTTTGTTATTTTCAAACAAAAAAAAAAGTAAAAAGTTTCACAGGAATTCAATTAGTTCTAATTGGAATTTTAATCGAATTCCTCGAGAAATGTAACTTTATTCTTTAAAATTTTAATAAAATTCGTCGAAAGAATTTAATTATTTAAAAATTTGTTGATATAATTATCTGAGAATTTAATTTTTCAGAAATATTCAATTATTCAGTAAATTATTTATTTTTTGCATTCTTATAAATAATTGAATTCTCGTAATTTTCGAATAAAAATTAATTCAAAAAAGAATTTCAGTTAAAATTTTTGTAAGTGATTAAATTTTATCTATTTTAAAAGCATTTGGAGCAGAAATTTTTAGAAATAATTGAATTTTGAAAAGGTTTCTGATTTAAATCTTTGAAAATCTGAATTTTTCGTAATTAACAATTTTGTAGAATTAATTTTCTTCAAACAGTTTAATTAAATTTTCTTTCTGAAATTATATGAAGTTTTCGTTTTTTAATAATTTAAAAAATTCAAGAGTTTCTGAATAATCGAAATTTCACGTAAAATTTAATTGTAAACAAATGGATTTAAAATTTCTCAAAGAAGAACTTTAGAAAAAGAAAAATTATGTTAAAAAATTGATTTAAAGAAGAATTTTAGTTGGAATCTCTGGGAAAGTAATAATTTAATTGAAAGTAAGAAAATAATTTTCAAGAAGTTATAATTAACAATATTTTTATAATATTAAATAATAATAAAGTAAATAATAAATTAATCCCATTTGTTATTGTTATGCAAATTCCAAAATTTTTTATTTTCAAATAAATTTTTTTAAAATAATTTCATATTTAAAATTTTCAAAATTCACTGATTAAGTACAAAATTAATTATTACTGTTCGTATTTTCAAAATTTTAATAAAATTTCATGAAACAATTCAATAATTTTCTAATATTTTAATAGATCCTTCTAAACAATTCAATTATTTTCTTAAGTAGTAAAATTTTTCCAAAAAATCAATTATTTTTAAAACAATTTAATTGAATTGATGGGATGAATTTTTAGAAATATATTTTTAACACACTTAAAAAAAATTCAATTCTTTTCTAAAATTTTAATATATCTGTCGAAATAATTAATTTATTCCTATAAATAGAGTAAAATTCTTCTCAAAAATTCAATTAATTTAATAAATTTTAAATTTCTTTGCAGAAATTCAATTATTTTCAAACCAATTTTAATTAAATTACTCAGACGAATTCAAATATTTTTAAATATTTTCATAAATTTTTTTTATTTCTCCTAAAATTTTAATAAATTGTTCGAAACAATTCACTTATTTTTAAAAATACTACAATTCTTTGAAGGAAATAAATTATTTTTAATCCAATTTAGGTAAAATTACAAGAAAGAATTTAATTATTTTCATAAATTTCCATAAAATTCTATTTCAACAACAAGAATTTTAAACTCTTTAAAAAGTAATTAAATTATTGTCTAAAATATTAATAAAAAAGAAAACATTTCATTATTTTCAAATATTTCTATAAAATTCTTCATAACAATTTAATTATTTCTTTAAATTTTAATAAATTCTTTGAAACATTTCAATTATTTTTATAAATATAGTAAAATTCTTTGCAATAATTCATTAATGTTTATAAATAGTAAAATCCTTTGCAGAAATTTAATTCTTTTCAAAACAGTTTTAATAGAATTTCTCTAAAGAATTTTAATCTTCAAATATTAACATAAAAAATTTATTTATTTTCAAAAATTTTAATAAAATCTTCAGAACAATTCAATTATTTGTATAAATAGTAATAAAATTCTTCGCAAGAATTCAATTATTTTTAATACGATTTTAATAAAATTCTTCTTCATAAAATCCAATTGCTTTCAAAATGTTCAATTAAAATCTTTAAAGAAACTCCATTAGTTTCCAAAAAAATTCAAACAAATTCTTCAAATGATTTTAATTCGGATTTTTAAAAATTTTAATAAATTTCTTTACGAGAATTTAATAACATCTTTAGAAGGAATTCTATTATTATCAAATTGTTTGATAAAATTCTTTCCAATAATTCGATGATTTTTATAATACATTAATTTAAAAATTGAAAATATTCAATAATTACTTTTAAAAAATTAGCAACAAGTACGATAAAGTAATTCTCTATTTCAATTATTAGCAGATTTTTTTGTACTTTTTTTGCTAGCTACTTTTTTCCAGTATTTACTATTTAAAAAGAATGAAAAAATTCTAGCATTTAGTAAAGTGCTAAATAAGAAATAAAAAATTAAAAATATTAAAAAATAAAAAATAAAAATAATTGAATAAAATAATAAAAAATGATAAAATAATAAAATAATTGGAAAAAACTTTAAAATTACTTTTCTTTCGAATTTTTCCTCCTTTTTCGCGTCACCTCCTCATCGATTGACAAAACGCTCCTGTCCAAAGAGGCGTTCGAATTACTTTCAATTGTATTTTGTTTAATTTGCGATTTCCACATATACGAACGACTTATTGGATAAGGTGTCGCCTCGACTCGACTAGTTTCTCCAATTTCCATCACTGTCGATCTCCTTGTTCGCCTCTCACTCCTTGGTTTCAAAAAATCCTCCTTCCCTTCAAACGAATCATTATTCCCCTCCAAAATCACCACCGAACGATTTAATTTCGAATCTTCTGAATTAAATAATTTCTTTCTCCTCGAAATTACATTTTCCTCTTCATTATTTTCATTCTTCGATCCCGTCGGCGAACACTGCGATTTTTCCTCCTCAATTATCGTCTTTTTCCCTACATTTTTCTCCCGACAATTCAGACTTAATGTAAATTTTCTCACTCTCCTGCCGCGTAATTTTTCCTCGCTTTGTTCTTTTTGTTCACTTTTTTCTCTTTCTTCGCTTTTTTCTCCTTTTTCTCTTTCTTCGCTTTTTTCTCTGTTTTCTCTTTTTTCTCTTTCTTCGTTTTTTTCTCTTTTTTCTCCTTCTTCGCTTTTTTCTCTTTTTTCATTTCCCATTTCGCTAAATGGCGAATTTTTCTCATCACCAGAATCATTATTGGCCGTTTCGAAGGACTCGTTCCTCTCCTGCTCGAAACTCGATGACTGTTGATTATTTTTACTTTCCGGACGTTGACTACTTTGATCTAGTGAAGTGTTAACATTAAGTGACGTTCTATTCGTCATTGAATCATTTGAATTTGAATTTGAATTCGACTTCTTCCAGGGAGTGGATAGAATTTTCCCCTTAATTTCCGTAAGTTCCATGGAAATAACTCTTTTGTCCTGCGAACATTTTCCCGTTTCTTCGAAACTTCTTCTCGTTCCAATAGGCAAATGACTCGAAATTGTCGTCATTTCCATCGAATCATAATTATCATCATTGCCATTGTTTTTAAAAGACGAGCACTTTAATGAATTATTTTTCAAATTCTCCAAAGCGCACTTCGCACGTTTCTTACTCGTCGCTCCACTTAAAATTGGACTAGTCGATAAATTTGCCAAACCATCGAATAAACGTTTCCGTGGGAAATTATTATTTTCACTATTTAATTTTGACGCAACTTGAGTAATTCGTGAACTTTTTGGTGTTTCCATTTTTTTCGTTGTTAGGGGACTTTTCATTATTTTCACCGACAATAAATTCTCTGTATTTTTCGTCGCTGACATTGTTAATTGTTCGTCTTCGTTCAAAACAATTTTTATACTTGGAGATTTTTGGTTTTTATTGGAATTGCTTTTTCCATAAGAATTCTCCAATTTTTCTCTATTCGTCTGCTTTTCCTGTAGAACTTGCTCGGTTTTCGTCATTAATTCGGAATTATTATATATTTCTTTGGTTTTACGCAAAATTTCCGAACGCAATTGCAAACAATTTTCATTGAGTAATTGATCTTTAGAGAATGTTTCGGAATTATTGGCAGGACGTGTTTCGATGCTTATTATTCGTGGGAGAATTCTTTGGGGTATTTCTGAATTCAGTGACGTTCGTCGTTTTGGTTTATTATTAATTGAAGGCGACAAATCATTGAGAGATTCTTCGAATGAATCTGGAGAATTTGTGAGATACGAAAGATTAACTTGAAGCGAACTTCGACGAGGTTTTTCTAATTTATTGTCCATTGATGGCGATTCTTTTCTGGTGTTTTTTTTCATTTTTTTAAACTTTGCCGGAGCTTTTCCCTTTTTTTCAATTTCCGTTTCATCTTCTTCTTTTTTTTATTTTCAACGGAATATTTCCTCTTGTTTTCGCTTCATTCTCGAGTGGCGCATTTCTGGGGAAAAAAAATTATTCTTTTAAAAATAAATATATAAAGACAAAAATATATTTTTATATTTCGAAAATAATTCAATTATATAAAAACAAAACGAAGACAAAAAAATATTTTTATATTTCGAAAATAATTCAATTATACAAAACAAAACGAAAATTCATTAAGTGATTGATTATTTCTTAAAATTGAATTTCTAGAAAAAATTTTTTATTTCTATGAATTTATTTATGAAATATTAAAAAAAAAAATTTTTGAAAAAACAATTAAATTCTTTCAAAGAACTTGAATAAAAAAAAACTACAATTTTTGAAGAATTCATTTGAAATTAAATTAAAAATCATTTAAATTCAACGAAAAATTTTATTACTTTATGAAAATAATTGAAAATTCTTGCAACGAATTTCATTAACATTTTTTAAATAATTGAATTTTTTTTCTATTTTCAAGATAATTAAAATTCATTTTGAAAAAATTAATTACAATTGAACTGAAAATAAGTAAATTTTTTAAAACAAATTTTATTAAAATTCGACAAAATAATTGAATTGCAAAGAATTTGATTGTAATTTTTCGAATAAAATTGCATTTTTCCAGGATTTTTTTTTTAAATTGTAATAAAAATATTTGAAATCCTGGGAGTAATTTTATTATCATTTTTTTAATGAATTGAATATCAAAGAATTTTATTTTAATTTTTTAAAAAATAAATTTAATTGTAAGGAACTTTATTCAAATTTTCTTTTAAAATAATTGATTGCAAAGAATTTTCAATTATGAAATTTTTTTAATAATTAAAATTCTTTTTAAGAAAAATAGTTACAATTGTTAAAAAAAATATACAAATTTCATCAAAATTTGAAAAAAAACAAAATTCTCTCAAAGAATTTAAAAAAAAAATTGCATTTTTCGTGAAATTTATTTACAATCATAATAAAAATAATTGAAATCCTGGGAAGAATTTTATTATAATTTTTTAATGATTTGAATATCAAAGAATTTAATTTTAATTTTTTAAAAATAAATTTTATTGTAAGGAACTTTATTAAAATTTTCTTATAAAATAATTTATTGCAAAGAATTTACAATTATGACATTTTTTAATAATTAAAATTCTTCTTAAGAAAAATAGTTACAATTGTTAAAAAAATATACAAATTTTATCAAAATTTGAAAAAAACAAAATTCTCTCAAAGAATTTTTTAAAAAATTCCATTTTTCGTGGAATTTATTTACAATTATAATAAAAATAATTGAAATTCTGCAAAAAAATCAATTATTTATAAAATTTGTTAAATTTTTGCAACGAAATTTTATTAACGTTTTTTAAAAACAATTTTTAAATACTTGAACATTTTGAATAATTTTTTAAATTAGAATTTTGATAATAATTAAATTCTTTCGAGAAAAAGAAATTAAATTTTTATAAACAAATTATTTCTTAACTTTAAAAAAATAATTAAATTCTTTCCATGAATTTATTTTAAATTGAAATTTAAAAATAATCGAAATTCTCCTAAGAATTAATTTCACTTATTTAGGAAAATAATTTTGAATTTTTCATTAAAATTTTGTTAAATAATTGAATTGCAAAGAATAAAAGTGAAAAGAATGCAAAATAAAGCAAATCAATTCCATTGTATATACAAAAAGTCGAAAACTTTCTGCGCAGTTCCGCAATAATTTTCGTTCTCTAAATAGAAAAAACAGTTTTGTAAAAAAGAGAATTTTGATAAATAAACAAAAGTTATTGAATTTTAATTAATTTACCTAAAAAAAACAGGTAATAAATACAAAAAAAACTAGAAGAAAAAATTCTGTGACAAAGTCCACAAGAATCAGAAATGATTTTCAAAAATGTTTGTTTTGCTTTTGAGGTTATGTTCGTAAAATCAAAACATTGCTCCGCACTTTTCTAAACTTTCTAATTTTTCCTCTATTTTCGCTCATTAAATTTAGACTTTTATAATATTAAGTAATCAACGTTTTTTTCTAAACTTAATCCGAACAAAAGAAAAAAAAAACTACAATCGAAAATAGATTTTTAGATTTAGTGCGGAATTTTTTTTTCCCTATCAATTCTTCTAGTTATCAAATAAAAAAGACATATTAAGTAAATTTTTCACTACTTACATTAAATTCGAGTTATTCCCATTACTTTTTCTCTCACAATTTTCACAAAATTTCGAAGACCGAGAAAAAAAAATACAAAGAGAAATTTTTGTTTACTACATGAAATTTCTAAATAAATGCTCAATTTCTTTTCATTCTAAACTATAGAATAGAATTTTTATACTTTCAAAAAAAAACCAGTTTCTTTGAATGTATCGGGTATTTATTTTTAAGTTAGTTTATGAATTTTTTATTTAATTTAAAAAAGATCGTTTTTAGTAGGACTATTGTTATTATTTGACTTTTGCAGGTCTTGACAGGAAAATACGACTTTGTGTTTTGATTGGCGTTTCGATTTAGAAGAGTAAAGCTGAACTGTCATTGGTTGGGTGGTTTTCAGTGGACCAATCAAAAGTTTAGTTCTCTAGGAACTTTCTCCCACCACTTGTAGTCGGATATAAAAACGTTAGCATGCCGAGTGTAAGGAAGAAATGAAAATACGTTCATAGGCAACGGCCACACCATGATGAGCAAACCAGTTCTCGTCCGATCACTGAAGTTAAGCATCATTGGGCGCGGTTAGTACTTGGATGGGTGACCGCTTGGGAATACCGCGTGCTGTTGTCTTTTTTTTTTAATTTTTTTTCTTTTTTCGATTTAATTTACAATTATAATTATTATTTACAATATTTTTTCCTTATTTTTATTTATTTATTCACTTATTTATTCATTTATTTACTTATTTATTTACTTATTTATTCATTTATTTACTTATTCAATTACTTTTTTATTTTATACATTTTTATCTAAAATTGTCGTCGTATTTTACAATTTTCATAAAAAAAACGAAATTTTTTCAACTTAATAAAAATTAATTTCTCTTATACAATTCTTTTGAAAAAGAAAAATTACTTACGAAATTAATTTTCAAAAATAGTGTAAACGAAATTATAATATTACTTATTCTATGGAATATAAAACTATATAATTTATACATCTATTATAATATAATTTTATATTATTCTCTTCTAATATAATTCAGCGTAAAAAATTATTTTCTCTTTATAATTTTTTCAATTTTTAACATTTTTTTTTATTTTTTACAGAGAATATAAAAAATATTTTTTCTATATTAATTCTATAAAAAAAATACTAAATTAAAAAAAAATGAAAAATACTAAATACACAATTTAGTACAAAAAATAATTAACACTAAATTTAGTAAAGAATAAAAAATACTAAATACTGAATTTAGTGGGGAAAAAAATCAAAAATACTAAACAATGAAATCAAAAAAGAATTAAAGACTAAATTTAGTTTAAAAAAATAAAAAACAGTAAACAATGAATTTAGTAAATAATAAAAAAAAACTAAATACTACATTTAGTGTAAAAAATACTAAATTTTTTCACCGAAAACAAGCGTTTTATCAAATTAGCAAAATTGAAAATTAAAAAATTTCGAGAATTAATTAAAAAATTAAATTTCGATTCCTGAGAAAACTCTTAAAATTGAAAAATTTTCAAATTAGAAATAACTATATATACACTTCTTTAGATTACACATTATAGAAATATATCACAGTTGGCGATTATTCTAAATGAACCAGCAAAAAAAGAAAAAATATTAAATTAACGGTCGCTTATAAGCGAAAAGTTGCTCGTGATCATAAATGGTGTGAATTTTTTCGTACATGTGTTTAAAGAAAAACAATAAATTGTCATATTGTCCATTATAAGGCTGGCACAATTCCGACAATTCGCCATTGTCATTTCGAATTTCCACTTGATTTTGACGATAATTATCAAAAGCACAGGCGTGAAATTCAATTAAAAATTGATGTATCGCCTCAATTGTCGCCAAATACCATCGTGGACTTTTTTTCTGATGCCTCCAAAATTGGGAAATTCGTCCTTTCAACACTACACACGGCAAATCTGTTTAGAAAAAAATTTTTCATATTTTAATTATTAAAATGCAAATATTTCTTTGAAAAATATTTATAATTAATTATTTTATTTCTATTTTTAATTATTTTTAAGTATTATTAATTATTATGTTTTTATTCTTAATTATTCTGAATTATTTTATTATTAATTATTTTATTTTTAAATAATTTTTGAATGATATTTTTTATAGTCTTTTTTTCACACTATAAAAATTCAATTAATTTGCATTTTATACTGAAAATTTGGCAATTTTTCGAACATTAGTTGAAAAAGTCGTATTTTATATAAAAATAAGTAAAAAAAATCTCATTTTTCAAAAATAGTTGGAAGAAAGTCCAAAAAGTCATAATTTCCAAGGCCTGAATTTAAATATTCATTAAAAATTCAATTCCTTTCGAAAAACGAAAAAAAATTCTTTTTAATTTACCTCGTAATTTTTGCTCCTTATAAATTGCTTTCGTCTGCTGCCAAGTACTGTCAATAAAAATTGCACGTGTAATTGGAAGTCCATTTGTCATTAATAATGAATTTTCATTCATCGTTTCGTCATTTTTATCACAAGTGAAGAGTGATTCGACGCTCGTTGCCGTTTTACCGGGAAATATCAGAACAATCTGTGTAATAAACAAGCATTTTATTTTATAAACATAAACCTCTTAAATATTATTTAAGAATTATTAATTTAACTTAATCTTAACAGGGTGTCTAATAACCGGGAATTAACCGGGATTTTTGTACGAAACCGGGAATTTTTTTCATGAAAATTAAAAAATTTTTATTATTTTAATTTGTTTTTAAAAAAATTGCTTTTTATTTCAATTTTCAAAGATATTTATACTCTTCTCTAACTTTGAATTAGTAAAAAAAAAAAAATTAATTTCATAGTCAAAGTCAGGCACTAATTCAAACAGATTATGTAAATAAATTTTAAAAAATTATGGAGTTAATAGAAATATTTTGAAATTCGACTGAAAATATGTAATTGAATTTGTTAAAGAATTTCTTTAGAAACTTTTTAACAAATAAAATTTTCAAAGTATTTTAATTTAATAATTAATTAATAATTGGATTTTATAGTCACATTTTAATAAATTCATGTTTCTTAGTGCGAAGATTAATAATTAAAATTTTTATTAGTTAATTTTTAAAAAAACGATTTGCACTTCAAATTTTTTATTAAAATTGAATTCTCGCATTTTTTGTTTAAATTCTGAAAAATAAAATTATTGAACATTTTCAATTCCATTTGTTTCAAGATAATTTAATTTTTCTAAACAAATAATTGAAAATTTTTGAAATAATTGAAATTTCTTTACATTTTTTTTAAATAATTTGATTCTTTGAAAGAATTTTAATTTAAATTTTTCGAAAATAATGTTAGTGACCGTAATTATAATTTTATTTTGAAAATATAAACTCCCTCTTAAAGTTTTAAATCAATTTTTTGCTTTTAAAAACTATTTTATTTTATTATTATTCAACAGTTATAATTATTGAACTTCTCTTAAATTTTTATAATTGCAAATTTCTGAATGTTCAAATAAATGATATTTATCATTTCTTAAGCAAATTTAATGTTTATTACTTATTAAGTAAATAATTAATTATCACTGCTTTTTTTTAAATTGTAATAAAATTCTTCACAGGAATTAAATTATTTTCATAAATTTAAATTCTTTGGAAGGATTTCAATTATTTTTTTAAATAGTAAAATTCTTTGCAGAAATTCAATTTTTATCAATAGAATTGTAATAAACTTGAAAAAGAAAATTTCCAATTATAATTATAAAAAGACAAGATTATTATTTTTAAAAAATTGAAAAAATTATTTTCCTAATTTTCAATTAAAATTATTATTTATGTTCGAAATCAAATTTAAATTTTATAAGAAAAGAAAACCGGGGAAAAATTAGGCCACAACCGGGAAAAACTGGGAATTTTGTTGAATGAAAATATTAAACACCCTGCTTAACTATTAACAAAATAATTATTAATTTATTATTTTTTTAAATTGTTAAAAATATTTGAAAGAAAAAGAAATTTGAACATGAAAAAGTTTGAATTTTCACCTTCTCGTTTTTTGATAGAACAGGAAAATCTGGATACGTGTAGATTTTCACATTATTTGGCGATAAAATTGTCGCATGAACTGCCGTCGATTTCCCATCAATTTCTCTCGAGTGTTTTATAATGTCTATTTTTATCGGTAACTGTAATCGAAGACAAAAAAAATACGAGAATTATTATTTTCTTCACAAAATGTAAATATTCCCCAAATGTCAATTTCATAATTTTCAACAAATCGAAATCTCATTTCACCTCTAATTTTCATATTTCGAAAAACCATTGAACATAATTTTTAATTATTCGAATTATTCATTATTCTAATATTTAAATATTCGAATTATCCTTTTACATAATTTTCAAACCCTTCGAATTATTATGTTACATAATTTTCATTTTTCCAAATTATAACCTTTAAATCTTCGCGTATTTAAAAAATTTTCATTTATCGAAATTTTATTTGTCATAATTTTCATTTACTCGAATTTTCAAGTGACAAAACGTATTTACCCGAATCCCCACGTGACATAACCTTTAAATCTCCGAAATGTCACAGAAATTTTCATTTATCGAAATTTTATTTGTCATAATTTTTATTTATTCGATTAACAATTTAATTCATTTCATACGATTTATCAAAATTATCCAAGTCAGTAATTTTATTTAAACTATTTTCTCCTTCTTAAAAAAAAAACATTTCCGACATAAACTTCTTCTTCATTTAATTACCTTAACTTGTGGAATAATTGTTTTATCAACAATCAACGTGTAGCAAGTGTAACAAAAATATTTTCTCGATTTATAACATTTTTCACAAATACCACGACCGTCAACTGTATCCAATACACTAGTGTCATTAATTTTCATCCCTCGAAATGGAGCTCTATCGATTATTTTTTGCGTCTCTTCTAAAACCACGGATTTTTCCATTTTTTAATTAACACATTGATCTTTAAGTTTTTATTTTTTTTTTTACTTAAACTATATTTTAGTAAATTGACTTGTTTTTAAAAGAAAATTTGTTTTTATTTTCCTACGGCATGACAACAGGGTTGAATTACTTTTTCTATCAAAAATTAACGATTAAAGGTCTATTTACACGCGTTTTAAGGTTGATTCACACGCCGAATTCTGTTCATGACGCAGGGAGCGTTCAGACCTCACATGAAAAACTTTTGCATGCAGGTTGCCATAGCAGCGTTTAAGAGTGAGAGAGATAGAACAATTTCCTATCTCTCTCACTCTTGAACGCTACCATGGCAACCTGCATGCATAAGTTTTGCATGCGAAGGTCTGACTTGTAAAGAGGAAATCATTGTACAAGTGCCTTAAAGTTAAAAGGAAATTATTTTTTCCAAGAAATTAATAAGAGAAATGACATATCGAATTTATTCTCTACGTGCTTGAGTGTTGAATTAATAATTCGTTCTATAAAAGGGTTGATAGTTTCAATATTATAAACTCCTCGTCGTCGCAATATGAATAAATATTTAACGATACGAATATTGTCCTCTTGAAATTCTTCAAAATAGGGTGAATAACTAATAAATAACCATTTATCTCATATTCCTTATTAGAACTAGTCTCACTTATTGAAAATTTACCCTCATCTCCACAAAATAGCGATTCATAAGTAGAATTTTTTTTCACCTTCTATAATTTTCCTTCCTCAATAATAATCATTTCTATCATAAGAACAACACTTCGATCTTCTATGTACTACATAACCTCAAAAAATTTCTTTACTCTTGTTTCTCTCTTTTGAAAACATAACCTCAAATTTTTTCCCACTAATGACAAAAAAAGAAGGAAACGTTCCAATTTCACAAAAAATAAACTTATTTTTTCAAATATTCTGTTAAACAATTTTTCTTTTGTTAAAATGTATAAGGCCGAGTATTCAATAAAAGTTTTGACGTTTGCTGGTGTTTATAGACCATTAACATGGTCGTCTTTGTTAAAAAGAAATTTATACAATAGCTTTACGTTAATTATTATTATACTTTTTTACTCTTTTGATATTTCAATGTTCACGTATATTACTCTTCATTCATTAAATGACATTGACGATTTCACAGAATCATTATGTTGGTTTCTTGCGGCTGCAGTGAGTTGTATGAAAATGACAAATTTCCTTCTCAGGGGACGGGATATTGTCAAATTGGTCAAACTTTTAAATCAAGATTGCTTGAAAACACGTGACGGCGTTGAGAAAATATTGCAGGAGAAATGTGATATTATAGCAAGGTCAGTGTACAATGAATTATATTCCAGCCATTGTGGACGAACCTTAACTCAAGTTTCTTTTTTCGATTTAATTGTAAATCGTCCTTTCTATAAACAGCGTGAATAGTCAACTATCCAACCCTGTTCATTAAACTAAAAAAAACCGAATCTTGTGGATTGAAATTCTCCGAATGTTCCAAGAACATAATGCTGCTTCTACAACTTTTTTTTTCATCGTCACGAACAAGATGCACTGTTAAAACCAGGCAAAATAGTTGCGCGCATCGTTTTCACGTTATCATGTCGATGAAAAAAAGTTGTTGTAGAAACAGCTTTAGTTCTTGGAACCTTCGGAGAATTTCAACCAGCAGGGTTGGGCAGTTAAGACGAAATTTCGCACTTATCGATGGAATTCATTAATTTTAATTCATTTTCAGAAGAAATACAAAATATTTTTTTATAATTTGCATCGTGACAGTGTCGGCATTAACTTTCGGTGGACTGGCAAGAGATAAAATTAGTTTACCAATGAAGGCATCGTTTCCTTACGATTATAGCAAAAAACTACCATTCTATTTGACATACGTCAGTCAATCGTTGTCTATTTATTTTGCCGCTTTCATTTCCGTTGGATCTGAAACATTTGTTATGACAATGATAATACAAATTTGCTGTCAATTGGACATTATTTATCATCGTTTGCAAAATTTACCCCATTTACATCAAAATAACGAAAAATCTACAATTCACAGCCATAAAAAGGAGGCGGAAATTATCAAGGATTGTGTTTTACATCACAATTGTATTTACAGGTAGATTTTTAAGCGCTAAACCTCCAAAATGCGTCGACTACCCAACCATGATGTATGGGAACTTTTTTTTACCATTTCTAAACTACCCAACCTTGTGTGTTAGCATAAGGAAGTATTGTTAATTAGCCTTAAATCCGTATCTTAAGGCTGGTTTGCAATAAAGACTCCTAAAGCATGCTTTTTGTAATCTAAACTTATTGCAGATTTAGCTGTAAATTAAATAGTATTTTTAACATCGTGTTTGGTATTCAACTATCTGGATCAATGTTGAATATTTGCACTCTCATATTTAGTTTGTCGACGAAAAATGAAATTAATAGCAGCGTTATTATTCAGAGTTTAGCATTGACGACTGTATTATTTCAAGTATATCTGTATTGTCATTTTGGAAATGAGGTTATGTTAAAAGTACGTGAACTAGAAGAGTATGAGCGAAAAAAGGATAGATGCATATGACTATCCTTCTCTATCTTATGCTTTAATGTTTGCCAACGTTTGACAACTATTTCTACAATGACCTTGAGAAAAACGGTTTAATGATTTTTTTTTTAAATACACTCAGAGTATGAAACTGGCAAATATAACGAGCATGATGGATTGGACGGTATTAACAAGAAATGCAAAACATCAAATACTTCTTATTTGCTTACGCGCAAGTCGTCCAATTATAATGACAAGTGCGTCTATTATTCCAATGACGTACGATACTTTTCTCATGGTAAGTCTAATTTTTTTCTATTCTCCTAAATTTTTGACGCTCAGTTTTAATTATTATTGAAATATATTTCTTTAATTATGTCCTTACAATTATGACGCTTACTTTTCGTAAAGGCCACGTTTCTTTAGACCCTTTCTACAATAGACTTGATGTAACGTCGAATTGCGATAAGTCTGAGTAAGTTTATTGTAGAAAGAGCTTAACGTAGTCCGTTAAAGGCGCATGCGCAAGTGTCTCGTGCCTCGTTCGCGCCTGCGCACATGAGATGGAAAAGAACACAAGTATGCTTCTATCCTTTTCCATCTCACGCAGTTGGTTCGCGAATCAATTAACTCCAAAACTATAAGCATATAATTTTTGTCAAAATTTTGCAAAAATAATTGAAATTTTCTTGTTAAACAGATTTTGAGGACGTCCTACGCAGCCTACAATTTAATAAAAAACTTAAATTCATAATTGTGACAAGAATTTACAAAGAAATTGTACACGAAAATTGTTAAGTTTGACCGTTACTTATATTATTACCAAGGGACAAAAAAAACTCTTGGGAAAATTGTTCACGGTTATTCTACCATAGGAATTGAATATAGAAATTATATAGACGCAGCAATTTTGTTTTTAAATTCAAAAATGTATTTTTACAATGTATAGTAAAATGTATGACATTTTCAATAAAAAGGAATAAATTTAGAATGTTTAGAAAAGACGCGTTCAGTCTCGGCAAAATTTGTCGAATAACAGAGAAAATAAATTTATAAGTTCATATATATATAAACCCACATAGCAGCACGATAAATAAAATAATAAAGTGTTCGATAAAGCGTTTGACTTATCGCATCACTTTAGGTACTACAACTTCTTACAGCGCAACATTGTTCATAAATTTCTAATGAAACAGCAGTAGTTAAAATTTTAAATATGCAACAATGTCTCTTGTACAGTTTGAAAAGCTATACATAGTATTTATCCTATCATTATCTTTCGAAAATTCTATATCACGAGGTGAATAACAACAGAATAATAAATATATTTTTTTATTTCTCCAGCATGGGGTGAATAACTATACAGAAAACCTTTTATTTCAATATTTCAACGTCTATATTCACAGTTTCAATTTGCGAACATATCGGAACTCTTACAACATTATTTCGTTCAAAATAAAAATCTAAATTTCTAATTTAAAAAAAAAATGTATAAAGCTGACTATTCGATAAAACTTTTAACAGTCGGTGGTGTTTATAGACCCATAGAATACACGACATTCGTTAAAAAATCACTGTACGGTATATTCTCCTTTTTCGTAACTATTTTATTCTACTCCCTCAATATTGCAACGTTCTTTTATCTATGTTTTCATTCACTATACGACATTGATGAATTTGCCGAGTCCCTGACATTTTTCATTTCCACATGTGTTGGTTGCGTTAAATTCACAAACGTTCTTCTTCAACAAAATAATATTGTCAAACTAATAAATACTTTAGACGAAGAATGCCTTCAGGTACGTGATAGACGGGAAGAAATAATGCAAGGAAAATGTGATTTCATAGCTAGGTGAGTGAATTTCCATTATACCCAGATAGCAAAAAGCACCTGTTGGGACAAATTTTAATGTCTAATAGAAGAGAAGGAAAAGATTCGAAATGTAAAACTTGTTTCAGAAGGAATACGAGGTATTTTTTTATATTTTGCAACCTGACAGTGACGGCAGTATTATTCGGAGGATTGATGAAAGCTGAGGAAGAGATTAATCTACCAATGAAGGGATCATTTCCATACGATCATAAAAAGGACCTAGCATTTCGTTTGACCTATTTCTTTCAAGCAATTTCTATCTACATTGGCGTGGTCGTTACCGTTGGATCTGAAACATTCGTGATGACAATGATGATACAAATATGTTCTCAACTTGACATAATGTTTCATCGTCTCGAATGTCTACCGTTACTGTCCGGAAATGAAAAAACCTCTTCGGTATTCAGTGCAAAGGAGGCTAAAATTGTCAGGAATTGTATTATACATCATAATTGTATTTACAGGTACTTTAGGGTTTTTTTAAACTGAAAATCAAAAAAAAATTTAAATACTAATGGACACTATTTGACTTTACAGATTTTGTCACAAATTAAACACCATTTTTAGTATTGTCTTTAGTATGCAATTCTTTGGAGCAATGTTGAGTATTTGTACCCTCGTCTTTAGTTTGTCGACGAATAGAGAAATTAATGATAAGACTGTGATACGGATTATGGCTTTGACAACAATTCTATTTCAAATATTTCTTTACTGCCATTTTGGGAACGAAGTTATGGTAAAGGTATGTTGACAAAGTAATCCCATTTCGCTGGGGCAGAAAATAGGAGAAAAAGATAAACCTTGCATACCTGCTTTAGATAGTCACCAATACTGGCTAAAACCTTTTTTTTAGTTCCCTTGGGTTTCGAACCTTCTATCCACCTACGGAACTCTTCTATAAAACCATTTTTAGAACATTCGACGTTCCCAATCCATTATGTAGAGGACGTGAAACGTTTTAAAAACTTTTTTGGGTCGGTTTCTAGAACAAAGACGTTTCCGTGTCTAGAGGGTTGTCTTGGGGTGCTTCTTCTGACCGCAGTCTATAGTTCCTGGTAGAACTTTTAATCTTTTTTAGTCTTTCTGTATGAGCGATGTTAAGCTTTTGAGTCTATCCTTGATTGTCATGTTGACATTCTTTTGAACTAGGACTTCAGCTTCTTGCTGACCTGTTTTTCAATTCCACGCAGTGTTATTAGCTGAAGTGCTACTGAGGACAAATGCAGCTGGCTTGACTTGTAACACTGTTCGTGCTCCCCCTTCTCTCCACCTTGTCCATCTGTGGAACATACGAAGGGAAAAATATTATTGAACTACCAAACCAAAAATTAAGAAACCTTTGTTATAATTATTTTAAGCAACCTAGCTACATTTAAGGTTTAATTCATTTTCTTTTAGAGTCTGAAGGTAGCGACCATTACAAGTATGATCGACTGGTCAGTATTGTCAATAAATACCAAACGTCAACTACTTCTAATATCTCTACGAGCAAACAATCCGATAATCATGATTTGTGGATCTATTGTTCCAATAACGTACAGTACATTTCTTTCGGTAAGTTATTACCAACATATATAACAGAGTAGAATTCGTCTTTTGCCCTTAGAAATAGATCTCGATTTCATGAAATAAAAAATATTGTAAATAGATTTTGAGAACATCCTACGCAGCTTATAATTTGATGAAGACAATAAATGCATAGCAGTGCAAAAGAACAGAGACAACTTGGAAAATTTATCAAACAACAATTTGTATTTTACTTTCGCATATGTATGTTATTATCAAACTCTTCAATATGGCACGAATACTTAAATAATAAATACTGTTACACTTCATATCCACTCGTGGAAAACTCTCTCCATTATTTGTTCTACAATTAGAATTTGTTAATGATTCTTTATTATTTACTATTACAATTTTTGTTGTTATTTGCTGATTAGAATTTGTTGTTATTAATTACAATTTTGTTTTTTTTATTAATTAGAAGTTTTTACTATTTCATGTTACAATTTTATTATTTATAAATTATAATTTATTACCGTTTGTCAATTATTTTTTATAGATTTGTTATAGCAATTTTGTTAATACACTTAAAAGTTACAACTTATTACTATGGAATATAATAACTTCTTCTTACATGACTTGAGACGATAGAATATAATATATTTCCTGACATACGAATGTTTAATTATTTATCATGAACTAAACATGACAGAAATTATACGATTTTTCAAAATTGCGTCAAACCGGAGACAGCATAGGACATAGAGAGAGCCTATTGTGGATGCAGCGTAATATGAAATGTTGAATTTTATGGATTGTGTTGTCTAGCCCTGCACATACGTTCCCGCGTAAACGCCACTCTATGTATTGTATAGTTCACGTCTAACGAGTCAGCCAAAAGCAACAAAATCACTTGACCAAAAATGACTCTTTTCTTTCGATATACTGATATATTTTCTTTTTATTGTCATTTGCACGAGATATTTCGAATAAATTTCGATTACGAATAATTCAGTACATCATTTTCTGTGGTAAATTCAGTACCAAACGGGACACACACACATAACCTTATATGAAAACATTAGATATGCAAAGTTGAGAAAAATGAAAGGGGGAATAGAAAAGAATGGAAAAAAGATAACGTGTGAAGATTGCATGGATTTGTTGGAATTAGTATTAAACCTGAAGAATGCGATGGAGGAAGGATCTAAGACATTGTAGTGGAATATTATGTGGGAAAAAGCAAAAGGAAAGCATGTGGAAAAGAATGAATGGGTTAGAAAAATTAATAAGGGATTATTTATTTTCGAAAGAGAAAGAAAGTAATATCGTTACCTGAAGAAAAAAAATTTTATGTCATTTTCATTGTTCCTGTTTTTTTTTCTTTTAATATCAATTTTCCGAAAATTCTATTTTTTATTTCTAAATTGTCTAAAATTGTTTATATTTTATCTAAATAAAATTGTTCATTTTTTCTAAATAAAATTGTTCATTTTATCTAAATAAAATTGTTCATTTTATCTAAATAAAATTGTTCATTTTATCTAAATAAAATTGTTCATTTTATCTAAATAAAATTGTTCATTTTATCTAAATAAAATTTGTTCATTTATTTTTGCTGGTAGAAAAAGAAAACAAGTAGCGTTCAGTTTGGCAAAAATTTGTCGACTATTAGAGAAAACAGCTTGATAAATAAAATAGTAAAGGGTTCGATAAAATAATGTGACTTATCGCATTACTTCTCACAACATCGTTGTTGATAAATTTACAATGAAACTGCAGTAGTTAAAAGTTAATATATGCAAAAGTGTCTTTAGTACAAGTTTGAAAAGTACTTCAAGATACTTATCCTATTATTATCTTTTTAAAATATTATACCGTTGGATAATAACACAATAAATAGTTTCCTTAAATTCTCTACCATGCGGTGAATAACTAATAATATAACCTTTTATTTCAACTGTACTAGTCAGGTCTATATTCACAGTTTCCCATTGCGAACATATCGGAACTCTTGCAATTTCCTTCTCAATGAAAATATAAATTCTAAACTTTACATTTCTATAAAAATTCAAACAGTTGGAAACAATTTTTCTGTAACTCTCTTTCTTTCTTTTACAATTCTATAATTCTACAATTAAAAATTCTAAAAGTAAACAATCAAACCAGTAAGAAAGATTTTTTTGGAAAAAATGTACAAAGCTGAGTTTTCAATAAAACTTTTAACAATTGGTGGTGTTTACAAACCAATATACAGAACATTCATTAAAAAAGCAGTGTACGGTGTATTTTCTATTTTTGTAATTACTTTATTTTATTCCCTCAATATTGCAACGTTCTTTTATCTAATTCTCCATTCACTGTATGACATTGATGAATTTGCCGAATCCCTAAGTTGGTTTCTTTCCTTAAGCGTTGGTTGTGCTAAATTGACAAACTTTCTTCTGCAACAAAATAATATTGTCAAATTACTGAATACTTTAGACGAAGAATGCCTTCAGGTACGTGATAGTAGAGAAGAAATTATGCAAGGAAAGTGTGACCACATAGCTAGGTGAGTTAATTTACATTAACAAGATAGCAAAAGCATTTTTTGCCTTTTGGTTTCAATTTCAATAATAGGGTCTAAAATATACATGGTACAGTGCCGAAATTTTTAAATAATATGCCGACAAACTCGTTTCAGAAGGAATACAAAGTACTTTTTTCTATTTGGCTTCCTGACAGTGACTGCAATAATATTCGGAGGATTAGTGAAAGCTAGGGATGATATTAATCTACCAATAAGAGGATCATTTCCATATGATCTTGAAAGGAGCCTAGCATTTCGTTTGACGTATTTTTTTCAAGCAATTTCCATCTATATCGGCGCATTCGTCACCATTGGATCTGAAACATTCGTGATGACAATGATGATACAAATATGTTCTCAACTTGACATAATATTTCACCGTCTCGAATGTCTACCGTTACTGTCCGAAAATGATGAAGCACCTTCAGTAGTCAGTGCAAAGGAGGCTACAATTATCAGGAACTGTGTTGAACACCATAATTGTATTTTCAAGTACGATTGCATTTACATGTATTTACAGTACTTTAGGATTTTTAAACTAAAAATCATTACATCAAAATAATTCCAAACCTAAATGGAGACTTTTTCAACTTTACAGATTTAGTCGCAAATTAAACAGAATTTTTAGTATTGTCTTTAGTATTCAATTCTTTGGGGCAATATTGAGCATTTGTACCTTCGTGTTTTGCTTATCGACGGAAAAAGAAATTAATGACCGAACTGTTATTCACTGTATGACACTGTCATCTATTCTATTTCAAATATTTCTCATCTGCCATTTCGGGAACAAAGTTATGGTAAAAGTATGTTTTGACAAAAAAAGAAGGAATTATTTTCACTCTCTGATTCCAAGTTTTTTTTGAACATTTATCTTAAATATGAGATTAATATGCACATCATCTAAAATCCCTTAAAATCCAAGATTATTTTAAGCGATCAATCATTTTTGGGTTTAATTGCTTTTCTTCTAGAGTCTGAAGGTAGGGACCATCACAAGCATGATCGACTGGACAGTGTTAACGAAGAATACAAAACGTCAGCTACTTCTAATAACTCTACGAGCAAACCATCCGATAATTATGATTTGTGGATCAGTTGTGCCAATAACATACAAAACGTTTCTTTCGGTAAGTTCCCATATTTTTTCCATCTTCATTTTCTGACACTAGTCTTTGATAATATATTCAATCTAAAACAACTGCCTTAGAAATAGTTTTCGATGTTATAAAATTAAATTTATCGTTATTAGATATTGAGAACATCCTACGCAGCTTATAATTTAATGAAGACTATGAATTCATAGCAGAATGTAAAAACTGAAACATCTTAGAAAATTTATCAATAAGCGGTAACTATACATGATATAGTATAGCTAATTATAACCAAGTAATTATAATGTAAGTAATCAATTTGTTTCAGAAGGATCCCAAAGTATTTTTTCATATTTAGTTTCCTGATAGTGGCAGCATTAATATTCGGAGGATTGCTAAACACGCTAAGAATGATATCTATCTCTACCAATTAGAGGATCATTTCCAAAAGATCATAAAAAGTCCCTAAACATTTAATACAAATAAAGCCAAAACTATCACGAACTGCGTGTTAAACATCATAACTGTATTTACAGGTACCGTAAGTAATTTAAGGGTTTTAATAAAGTAATAATCTGAAATAAACAAAAGATTCTTTTCCAAGTATAAAGATTCCTCTATTTAGATAATCGAATCATTTAGATGACTTGATCCAGTAATTGCTGAAATCATCAAAAACAAGGTTTAGCTTTCTAACTCTTCTGGTTTGGATGATTTCGATAACCACTGATTCTAGCCTACTGAAGCTCCTGGAGTCTCCTGGTGGCTCCTGGTTTAGATGATTTCGGCTATAACTGTTTCAACTCTCCTAAAGATTATTTTTTGATTACCAAAACACAATTACCTCTGTGATGAAAGCCTCTTTATTGGAGCGACGTAGGACATTTATTAGGAGAACTATCTTTTAACATTTTCTGGATCTGGGTAAGGTTCATAAATACCTGAATAAGACAATCCAGTCGCGGATTTCAAGTGTCATCTGTTCTTGTACTGACCTGAAGTGTACGAAAACTTTCTGATTCTTGATTTCTTTGATTACCTCTGCGAAAAAAAACCTCGTTTATCAGAATTATGGTAGTCCTCCCAAAGTTTATTGAATATCACCAAAACCAAATTCTTAGAGTAAGTATCGTAAGCATGCCTCCGTTGATTATCAATTATGATACTTTGTAGAAATTCATAATAAGTAGAGACGTAACAAAACCCAGAACCACTCGGCTTCTGCTTTAGAAACAGTATCGTATTGGATATAAAGTTTCATTTTGTAAAATATAATTTATCCTAAACAGACATTGAAAACATCTTACGCAGCTTATAGTTTAATGAAGACGATAAATTCATAGCAGAACGTTTATATGAATAGCAACATCTTGGAAAACTTATCAATAAGTGGTCAATAAGTTGCATGATGAATGAAATAATAATACCTTCCGATGGAGGATTCCTAATGTGACTGTTACCGTTTTACGCATTATGAACTCTTTACATTCATGTAGATAAATAACTGATGAGAACTGCACTACAACATTGAATTTATCAACGAGAACAATTTGCATTTTACTTTCGTCTATATCTTATCATCATCATCATCATCATCATCATCATCAAATTCTCCAATATGGAGTGAATAATTAATTAATAAATACTTCACATCTGATCAAAGAAAACTTTAGCTTTTACTATAAGCTATTTTACAAGCTCTATATTGAAAATTTATCCCAGCGTAATTCACTCGCATTGCTTCGTCCTTATGTGCTTCACAAAATTTCATTCACCTCAATAAGTTTCCGTAAAATTTTTTTTAGTATTTTGTAGCAAATTTAAAAAATGGAACCTACGATAAAAGGCGTTCTAATTATTTAGACTCGACTTTATCGGAAGAAGCAAAAAGGGCCTTTTTTGCAAAATGTACAAAGCTGACTATTCCATAAAACTTTTGACAATTGTCGGTTGCTACAGACCGATAAATTATTCATGTTCGAAAAGAAAAATTCTTTACTATATTTACACGACAATTGTGATTATTATTCTGTTCTCCTTCAACATAACTTTGGGTGGTTATTTTTTGCTTCATTCACTAAACGATATTGATGAATTCGCCGAATCTTTGTGTTGGTTCCTATCGACAAGTATATGTTGTGCAAAAATGGTAAACTTTCTTCTTCGGCGAAATGATGTTGCTAAACTATTAAGTACCTTAGGTGAGAATACTTTAAGAACACGTGACAATTGTGAGATGATGATTCAAGAAAAATGTGATACTACAGCAAGGTTACTTGATCTTCTTGATATTTGAATTATTTTTTCAGGGGGGGGAGGCTTAAAAATATCGTCAACGAAAGAATTCTACCCTTTTGTAGCGTGACTTTTCTTTTACCCTAGCTGTTAAAAAATTAATAGATATTTTATAGTGAATTTTTCTGTTGCAGGAGGGGAACGAAATATTTTTTTATCATCTGCTTTATCACAGTGTCGACGGTGACATTCGGAGGTTTGGCAAAGGGCAAAAATAATATCAGTCTTCCACTAAAGGCTTCATATCCGTATGATGGTAATTTTTGCCTCTCATACGTTTCTCAATCGATTTCTATCTACATCGGGGCTTTTATATCAATTGGATCGGAAACATTTGTGATGACAATGATGATACAGCTGTGCTCTCAACTCAATATTGTCTACTATCGGTTGCAAAATTTGTCCTCTTTAGACAAAATGAATCGGAACAGTCGGAGTACGTTCAGGAAAAGCGAAACCAAAATTATCAAAAATTGTGTTCAACATCATAATTTTATTTACAGGTACAAGACGCCTTTTATTTCCCTCTTTTCTTGATAATTACATTACGTCCTCGTAGTATATCTTACTCCTTGACCGAAAAATTTAATTTTCCAAGTTTTTTTTGCTTAGACTTGACAAAAATTAAAATTTACCAATCTCATTGTTCGGGTTCAAACATAAATGACTAATTTTAATGAATTTGCCAAAAGTCCTTCAAAATCGGAATTATTTAAATAATTTGAAATAAGGTAGATTTCTGTAATGTCTGAGTTTGACTCAAGTAGTGTATGCGATGGGGAATTATTGTCATCATCATTATTAATATCATCATCATCAATAGTACTATTATTATTAATTATTATTTGAAATATTATTATTAGTTATTGAAAATACGTTACGTTTTTCTTTTTAGTTTCAGCATTAAATTGAACAATATTTTTAATATTGTCTTCGGCATTCAATTCTTTGGGGCAGTTCTAAATATTTGTACCCTCATTTATAGTCTATCGACGAAGACCGAAATTAATGATAAATTCGTCATTCAAAGTATGGCGTTGACAACTTTTTTATTTCAAATATTTCTCTACTGTCATTTTGGAAATGAGGTTATGGTGACGGTAAGTTTAGGAATATATTTTTGATGGTGTGGGCTCGTCTATAAACTACGTAGTACTTTAAATGTCCTCCCTATATATTCCAGATGGTTAATAAACTGGTGATTATTGGCCTAGGGTAATAATGAGTACTTTATTACCCTAGGCCAATGATGGCCCCTTTACTATCCTAGGGCTTTATTGACACTGAAATGGCAAATAATTTTTCTCCAGAGTTTGAAATTGGCAAAAGTTATAGACAAGATTGAATGGACAGTATTGGAGAAGAGCACAAAGAAAGATCTGCTTTTTATTTCTTTGCGTGCAAGTCGTCCTGTAATTATGAAATGTGGATTAATAATTCCAATAACATACGATACTTTTCTCTCGGTATAATTTTTTTTCAACCTTTAAATAAAAGATTTTTATAAGTAGTAATTGAAGAGTAGTATTTTGCTTTACAACTTTTTTTTAGCATTTTTATTTCTAGAATATGTTTTTTATATTTTTGATGATGATGATGATAATAATAGACTGTTTTTTTCTTATACAGATTTTAAGAACCTCGTACACAACGTACAATTTGATGAAAACGATCAACGCATAACGATGACCTATTTTTTATATGCTAATATTATATATCATGCGTATAAATGATTGTATTTTACGGACTGATACAACTTGACTCAGGTTGTATAAAAATTCTAAAAATTCACAAGTTTTCCGGAAGATGAAGAAATAAAGGAAATTGATCAATAGAGTTGAGAATGTGACTGCTATCATTTTACGTATTATTATTCTTTGCTGCTACATTCGTGATTAATAATTAATGAAACATTGATAGTAAAAATTGAAAGTACATTACATGAAAAGGTATTCCTATCCTATTATTATAAATTTAAAATTCTATACCATGGGGTGAAATAACTGCAGAATAATAAATAACTTTTCTTTCAAATACTTGTTGAACATCTATATCCTTATTTCTTATTGAAAATTTCCACTTTATAACTGAACGTATCAAGCGAAGCACCTGCAACTTTATTTCGCAACAAACTTACCTACATACCTTTTATTCTTTTGAATTTGAAAGTATATCCATCTAATAAATTTTGTTCTAAAAGTCTTTTCAAAACATCAAATTAAAGCTACAAAGACACATCGCAGATTATTTGAAAAATTTCCATAAAACAAAAATCGAATTCTGCAAATATGTACAAAGCTGAATATTCAATAAGACTCTGGATAATTGCAGGTGTTTACAGACCAATAGAATTGTTGTCATTAATTAAAAAAATTCTATATAATACATTTACGCTTCTTGTAATTATTCTTTTTTACTCCTTTAATGTTTCACTGTGCACTTACCTAATACTGTATTCGACAAATGATATTGATGAATTCGCCGAATCGCTGTGCTGGTTACTTTCAACCAGCGTTGGTTGTGTCAAAATGACA
Organism: Leptopilina myrica (nomen nudum); assembly: GCA_032872475.1. Taxonomy (NCBI): domain Eukaryota; kingdom Metazoa; phylum Arthropoda; class Insecta; order Hymenoptera; family Figitidae; genus Leptopilina; species Leptopilina myrica (nomen nudum). Next base: position 30,260,890 of record CM065466.1, on the reverse strand, counting down.
AACGTCCTCCTGCAACAGAATAATATTTTGAAATTAATAGACATTTTGAATCAAGACTGCCTGCAAATAAATGACAATAGGGAAAAAGTTATGCAAGACAAGTGTGATCATATTGCTAGGTGAGTATTACTTTTTTAGTCTGGAATAAATTAACCGAAATTTCAAGAAGTTAGTCTACATGTACCATCATTCCTTGCCCAACTTTGAGCCTAACCTGAATACAGAATTGTCCACTAATTTCCGAATCATACCTTACTTTTCCTTTCCTCTGGACTAGGAAATGTCTTTGTTCATGAAACGTTCTAAAAACCTTTTAGGAACCTTTGTTAGAACATTGGACGTTTCGGTACCCAAAGGGTTCCAGTCCATAACTCTAGAGAAATTAGGAAATATAACCATAATCAAGACATCGATGACACCGGACGACCATTACCCTTTTTGTTTAATTGAGCAACACATAAAACCAATTTTTACTGAATCTGTTTCAGACGGAACACAAAGTATTTTTTTATAGTCTGCTTTCTGACAGTGTCGGCAATAACATTCGGAGGACTAGCAAAGGCTAAAGATGGAATCATTTTGCCGCTCAAGGGATCATTCCCCTACGATTATAACAGAACATTACCATTCATCTTGACCTACACATTTCAAGCATTGTCCATTTATGTCGGATCTTTCGTTACCATTGGCTCGGAAACATTTGTCATGACAATGATGATGCAAATTTGCACCCAATTGGATATCATATTCCACCGTCTGCAAAATTTGCCATTCTTATACAGAAACAACAATCAGTTTGTCATATTCAGTAAAAAGGAGGCTAGAGTCATAAGGAATTGTGTAATACATCATAATTACGTCTATAGGTACAATGAAAATGGAGTATTTTAAAAATTGACATTAGCTTTGGCTAAAGGCACTGCTGAATACCGAAAGGGGTATTCTACTTTTGGTTATTAATCAAAGCCAAAATAATACCTCTTTGGGTAGTAGTGAACCATTTGGCGCTGGAACTAAACATACACCATGAAAATGTTTCACGTCTCAAACAGGATACTTTCCACATTACAGATTTTGTAGAAAACTTAACAGTATTTTTGGTGCTGTGCTTGGTTTCCAATTCTTTGGATCAGTCTTAAACATTTGTACCCTTATATTTAGTTTATCTGCCAAGAAGGAAATTGATGACAAGACTGTTATTCAGGGCATGGCATTGACCACTGTTCTATTTCAAATATTCCTTTACTGTCATTTTGGAAACGAAGTTATGGTAAAGGTGAGTATAATTTAAGCTAAATCACATTAGGGTCTTTCTCTCTATTCTATTCTCTCTTTCCAAGAGTTTGAAACTGGCAAACATAATAAAGGTGATGGATTGGACAGTGTTAACAAAAAACACAAAACATGATCTTTTGCTAATCTCTCTACGCGCCAGTCGTCCGATAATTATGATGAGTGGGTCAATTATTCCAATAACCTACGATACTTTCCTTTCGGTAAGATGTTACTTAAGGGGTTACGCCACCCTGAACGCATGAAAATCGGATGGTTTTTTAGGAATTTTTTTGGTAAAAATGTTTGAGGTAGGACTTCTTTACATTTATTAATGCTTTAATACATATATTAAGCTTTATAAATATTTTAAAGAAATATAAGTATTGGCGTGGATCAATTTTTCCGGAACACTCTTTGATGGTGTAAGTGATTGGCAATTCAATTTTTGTCTGAAACAAGTAAAACAATATTTTTCTTAAAAAGTGATAAATTTTTTTCGAAAATTTCAGGGTGACGTAACCCCTTAATGTTTCTACACTCTTTGCCAACTAGTCATGACCCCGTTTCTAATTTCAATTGGCACGAAGTTTTAAAAATTGACCTACTATTTAAGAGACTCCTTTTGAGTGAAAGCCATAGTTAAACTATAAAAGTCATTAAATTAATTGTTTGTTATGACAAACATAAAAACTAGTACCTTTCTTAAAAATAGATCCCCATAGTACATACAAAAAGATTCCTTGAAGTAATTTTAAAATTTATCCCTAACAGATATTAAGAACATCTTATGCAGCTTACAATTTAATGAAGACGATAAATGCATAGCAGTAAGTTTAGGAACATCTTGGGAAACTTATCGATAAGTGGTTGCATGATAAATGAACTAGTACTGAATGCGATGAAGGATTAAAACTTGTCATCATTTTCAGACTCTTTACAGCCGAGTGAATAAATAATGCGAATGCAGTTCAACATTGAAAATGCGACTTTCTTATCCATTAGAAGGAATTATATTCATTTCCCAACATATCTATCATTATTCTTTTAAAAATTTCATAACATGGGGTGAATAACGACTTTAATATTAAATACCATTATATTTCGAAACAAGTATTGTGAAAGCGATCCTCCTTCATTCTTATTGAAAATTTTATAATCGCAAACACTTTCCAACAAGCTGTTACTTTAGCACTATAATCATTTTCTTGGCTAAAACAGTTTTATAAATTTATTTTACTAGTCAAAATTCTTTATCTAAGTTTTTTTATTTCTTTAGCTTTTACCATCTTTGTAACTCTATGAATCCTTTTTTACCAACTTTTGTAATATACAAAATGATTAAAGAAGCAATTTTGTAAACGATTTACGAAAAAATAAGTGCATGTTTGACTCCTATGAACCTATAGTCCATGACAACAGTTAATACTATAAGAATCAAATTTTAATGCAAGAAGATAATTGTTCACAAAAATGTACAAAGCTGAGTATTCAATACAAATTTTTACCATTGCCGGTGTTCGGAGACCAATAAACTGGTCGTCGTTTATTGCCAAAAGTCTCTACAATACATTTTCATTTTCTGTGATAATTATTTTCAACTCATTCAATATCTCACTGTGCACTTACCTAATTCTTCATTCTCTAAACGAAGTTGACGAATTCGCTGAATCGCTCTGCTGGTTCCTATCAGCAAGTGTTATCTTTGCGAAAATGATAAACATTCTTCTGCAACAGAAGGAAATTTTGAAATTAGTGAACATTTTTAATGAAGACTGTCTGCAGACGAGTGACACTAGGGAAGAAGTAATGCAGGGAAAATGTGATCATACTGCAAGGTTAGTATTTGGACCATTCTTTTCTGGAAAAGGATAATCATTCCAGAAAAGGATGGTCTATTTTCTTTCGGGACAATTATGAGGGTGGTACTTTAAGTAATACTGTAACATATTATTCTAGACTAATTAAATTTTAGTCCAAAGTTTCTGCTTACGACAGACAAAATCTGACCCTTGCAACGATAATAATACACCGTCAGGCGCCAATTAATTTTTATAGCTCAATTATTAAACTTGACGCTGGCTCATACCAACCGACAACAATTACAACACCTCTTAGCTTACTCTCTTAACTCAGAGGGAATTCTGCTCAAACGATTGGCAAGCAAAAATATCAACGACGAGACACGACTGGCACAATACTAGCAACGACTTACCCCATGACGATCAATTCTCCGTCTCCCTCTTATAATCTCCTTCGTTGGTTCTCATGTTGTGGTGATGGCTGAAACTGTTGGACCATCATTATCCGGGTTACTGATGGTTAAAATTGTTGGACCATCATCATCCAAGAATAATGATGATTGAATTTGTTGGACCATCATCATCCAAGGATTCTGATGATTGAAATTGTTAGACCATCATCATCTCCGGAGAATGATAGTCCAACAATTTCTGTTGGGTTCACACTGACCGGATTCCGTAATCATCCTAATTGATCCTTATTTATTTCAGAAGAAACACAAAGTACTTTCTCGTAATCTGCATCCTAACAGCGTCAGCATTATCATTCGGAGGATTAGCCACGGCTAAAAACGACCATATTCTACCGCTCAAAGGATCCTTTCCATATGATTATAGCAGAATATTACCATTCTATTGCACGTACATTTATCAAATAATATCTATTTTTATTGGATCTTTCGTCATCATTGGATATGAAACATTTATTATGACAATGCTGATACAAATCTGTTCCCAGCTGGATATAATATTTTACCGTCTGCAGAGTCTACCTTTATTGTGCCAAGATAATGCGGAGTCTCTTGTATTCAGTAAAAAGGAGGCTAGGATCATCAAAAAATGTGTGATGCAGCATAATTATGTCTATAGGTACGAAAAAACGATGCCTTCTCTCAAGGTTGTGTATCCGGTTCCATAATATCCAAACTTTCTTTTGCAAGTTGACAATATTGCTGCAAGTTTAGATGCTGTATTGGGTACTAAGGAACAAAAAAGATTAACGGATGTAACTATTACTTGTAATTACAGATTCTGTAGCAAATTGAACAATATTTTTGGTACTGTACTCGGTTTTCAATTCTTTGGATTCGTGTCCAACATTTGTACCCTAATATTTATTCTATCGACGAAGCATGAAATTAATGACAAGGTTGTCATACAGAGTATCACATTGACGACTGTTCTATTCCAACTATTCCTCTATTGTCACTTTGGAAACGAGGTCATGGTAAAAGTATGCAAAGCAAATAGTAATCCTTTCAGTAATCACATCTTTATTTTAATCGGAGGGTTAAGATTAGGAGAACATTAGACGCCTTCCTCCTAATCTTTAAACAGGAACATTTCGATTTCATGAACAAAGAAAATTTATCAAAATACAAATTACTTACAAGTTGTTAATTTATTATCTCCTCCCCAGAGTTTGAAAGTAGCTAACGTCATGAATATGATGGATTGGACAGTGCTGACGAGGAGCACACAACACCATCTTCTATTAATTTCAGTACGTGCAAGTCGTCCAATAATTCTCATGAGTGGATCAATTATTCCAATCACCTACGATACTTTTCTTTCGGTAAGATCTTTGAATTTCTTAACTAGTTAACTCATTAAACGTTGAATAAGTCGACTCGAATAAGCAACAAATTTTACAAACTTATTGCAAACTTTATCGTTAACAGATATTAAGAACATCTTATGCAGCTTATAATTTATTGAAGACCATTAATGCCTAATAATTCTCCATCTAACACAATATTCATATTACTTTGGACTGAAGTTATTACAAGAAGATAAAGTTCCAGAAAATAGAAATATTGGGAGTTACAAATGTTCTGACATAATGAATAAAATAAAGGATTCAATAAAACGTTGATAATGTGACAGACATCATTTTTGCGTACTTAAATTCTTAGCTGCTACGCTGTTGATAAATAACTAATGGAAACTTAGTGGCAAAATGATAAAATATGTGCCATTCTCTCTCGCATAAGTCGAAACGTTATTCATAGCTACTTATCCTATCATTATAATTTTAAAATTCTATAACCATGGGGTGAATAGCGACGGAATAATAAATAACCTTTCATTCAAATACTCGATCTATATTTTCCGTATTCCTTATTTATTTACCTACAAGAGAAGAGCTAAACACTCGCAATTGTATTTCGTCCCGAACCTTGCTTTTCTTTCTAACCACCTATTGTGACAAAATACACTATTACTTTAAACAGATTTTGACTGGTGCTAACTTTTATCATTATTTTCATTAAATAAATTGTTTTTTGTTTCCTTTGCTGAAAACAAAACCTCACGAGAAAGAAAGAGTTTCATGAAACTAAGAAATTAAAGAATTTAAAGAATATGTACAAAGCAGAGTATTCATTAAAACTTTTAACAATTGCAGGTGTTTATAGACCAATAAACTTGTCATTGTCCATGACAAAATTTCTCTACAATGTATTTACATTCTTTGTAATACTTTTTTTCTTCTCGTTCAATATTTCTTTGTGTACAAATCTAATTCTTCATTCCCTGAATGATGTTGACGAATTCGCTGAATCGCTATGCTGGTTTCTCTTCGCAATTGTGATCTTCGCTAAAATGTTAAATATTTTCCTGCAACAGAATAATATTTTTAAATTAGGAAATATATTAAATGAAGACTGCTTACAGACAAGTGACACTAGGGAAGAAGTCATGCAAGGGAACTGTGACTATATCGCAAGGTTAGTTATTCAGATTAAGGTTTAAAGTTTTTTTGCCCAAAGAGAAGACAGATATCCAGACAGGATAAATCTAATTCTAACTTTTCAGCACTTTTTAATCTGTTTTAGAAGGAATACAAAATACTTTCTTGTCATAAGTATTCTCACAGCGTCAGCACTAACATTCGGAGGATTAATTGAGGCTAAGGATAATATTGCCTTGCCGTTCAAAGCATCATTTCCATATGATTATAACAGAAAATGGCCATTTTATTTGACGTATATTTATCAAACAATGTTTATTTTCATGGCTTGTCTCGTGACAGTTGGATTCGAAACGTTTTTCATGACAATGATGATACAAATTTGCTCTCAATTGGATATCATATTTTATCGTCTGCAAAGTTTACCATTAATATCTAGAGCTAACAGTAAGACACTTATGTTCAGTAAAAAGGAGACTAGGATTATCAAGAAATGTGTGATGCAACATAATTACGTCTACAGGTACAAGAAATAGATAGTTGATCCTTTTTTTTTAATTTGTTGTACAAAAGATACAACAACAAAAAATTATCATGAATTGGGAGCATGATTACAACGATTTCTTTCCAAAAAAAAGAAGTAGGGTTACAACTGTTTCTACCCAAAAAGGGAGCATTACAATCATCTTGCTCCCTTTCTGGATTTGATGAAACTTTCCGTTTATGATCATCATCCTTTCTGGTTGATGATTGTAACTATGCTCCCTTTCTCGGTAGGAAAGGTAGTTACGATTAAAAATTAAGTCACTTTTACAATTACAGGTTTTGTGGTAAACTGAATAGTATTTTTGGAATTGTACTTGGTATTCAATTGTTTGGATCGGTTTTAAATATTTGTACACTTATATATAGTTTATCGACGAAGAATGTTATTAATGACAGGACTGTAATACAGGGTATGTCACTGGCATCGGTTCTATTCCAACTATTTCTTTATTGCCATTTTGGAAACGAGGTGATGGTAAAAGTATGTGAAACATCGATTGTACCTGTTGCTTAAGCAATGTTTATGATTATTACAATTCTAATACAATTTTTTCGGATCCCCCTTATTTTTAATATTCTGATTTATTAACAATAGTACCGAACCACATTCTGTGAACCATCTTGGCGTATAAAAATCAAAATTATAACTTTAAGGTTATGGTCTCCTAGTTATGAAGATTAGGCTTAGGTTACGCCTTCCTAATCTTTAATATTAGGAGGAGGATTAGCTTCTCTAAATCTTAAAGATTGGGATTAAGACTAGATATTCCTTATCTTAAAGATTGGGATTAAGACTAGATATTCTTTATCTTAAAGATTGGGATTAAGACTAGACATTCCTGGTCTTAAAGATTAAGAGATCCAAATCTTTAAGTTGTAATTATATTATTATTTAAAAGACTTTGGTCTCTAGAAACAAGAAACAAAACCCACAGTTACCCAAGATTGAAATATTTAGAGATTTAATTTCTATTCTCTTCTCCAGAGTTTAAAAGTGTCTGGTGTAATGAACACGATGGATTGGACAGTGCTGACAAGAAATGCACAACACCATCTTCTGTTAATCTCTGTACGCTCAAGTCATCCAATAATTATAATAAGTGGATCAATTATTCCAATAACCTACGACACTTTTCTTTTGGTAAGATATAAAAGGTCTAATTACATTACTAAACCAAATTCCCTGACTTAAAATCTGGGTAAAAAAAATTGTAGAACTGTCTCGAAAAGAAAACCCTTCGTCTAACACATGTTCCGATATATAACAAAATTCCTCAGAGGAAATAAGACACGTGCGATGTAATACCTGTGTTACGTCCCAAAAATGGTTTGCAACAATACTATTGTTTTAAAATTGATTTATTTTTAAGCCTAGACTTGCGTCCAATAGCTTGGGAATACTTTCAATATTATTTCTTTAATTTGATTCAATTGATATGGAAATGACACAAAAAAAATATTAGCAGAAATAATTCCATACATTCGCATAAGACGTATGAAACATTTCCGGAACTAGGAATGTTTAAATTGACAAGAGAAAGAAAGAAAGAACACAGCAAATTTAAATTGGTGCTCACTTTTAATACACTTTAAAGATGATAGAAGTCGAAATTGGATCTGGATGCAGAGATGAAGTCGTTTGATTTATTATAAACTTGAAACTTGAAATCGAATTAGAACTTGGAACTTGAAATAGAATTTTTGAATTAGAACTTGACTTTGAACTTGAATAAGAACTTGAATAAGAATTTGAATTTGAACTTGAATAAGAACTTGAATTAAGATTTTGAACTTGAACTAGAACTTGGAGAGAACTCTGAGTTATAGTTGACAATTGTTCGAGAACTCTAGTTTGATTTGATAGCTTTTCGAGAACTGACTTTTCCTTAAGGAACACGTATATTTATATAACTATTCCCACTTTCGATTTTCTTAAGGGAGGAAGATTTGGGGAAGAAAAGTTGTAGAAAGGGAAAAAAAGGTTGGTTATTTTTGGATTGGTTTGAGAAAAGAAAATGGAGAGAAAATGTATTAGGAAAATGGGCCTAATTGGTTAATTTCGGGTCCATCCCATTTTTAGGGGTTTAACGCGTAGGAGGATCTTGAAAAAGGGGCTGTGTCTTGACCTTTCTCAACTTCATCTCTCCTTCCAACTCCAATTTCTAAAATTTACAAGAATATAGTTATTTTCTTAATTTGTACAATTTTTACTTATTTTGTAAAACAAAAGTTGAATATTTTGTTTAAACATTATTTGAAATTGATGATTACTAATGTTTATAACAATAAAATATTTCGTGCACATCTATATATACAGTACATCCCTAGATGCTTACTTTCACTTTGCTGTAGGTATATAGCTATATATATACATGGGTATAGACCTTAATGGGTCTTTTCAGATGGGGTCCTTGAGAGTTTCCGTTCATCTGGGACTAGGGTTTCGAGTTTTCAGGAAAATTTATAACTCATAAATTCACCTTACTTTCGAGAATTTTGGTTTCTTTAAAATCTGTTTCGCATTTCTACAAGTGTTCTGTTTCCTTTTCGTTTTTTTAAAATTAGTTTCGCTATTTCTAAAATGTGTTTAGTTTCTTATTTCATTTCTTAAAAAGATAAAAAAAAGAAAATTCATAAGAGAAAAGTAAGAGAGCGATAAAAGTGAAATTTATGGTACACATGTTTAATTTAAAAAAAAGAACGTTGGTTAATCTACAGGACGTTACACCTGAGTCAAAACAAAATGTTCCTACAACAATACTTTTCCAAAAATACATGGCTTGAGGTGCATATCCGGAAATACAAACAGGTGTCTGACGAAGGGTCAAAAGAAAGTGATTCAATGATAGTTTATATGATTTAAATATTTATCATTAACAGATATTAAGAACATCTTACGCAGCTTATAATTTATTGAAGACGGTAAATGCATAACCGAGTGCTTCTTGGCAAGGGTCATTTGGATAAACTTATCAATGAGTGAATGTATGATGAACTAAAAAATATCACGATAACAATAAATGAAAAAGGAATGGCTTTCACCCAGGGTTATGGATGTTCCAATCATGAGAATCTTTGCTTGCGAAAATCCAGGTATTATCCCTTCCTCATCGAATTGCTTCCCCTATATGGTAATTATTTTGCCAATTACCTTTGGCGGCGTATGATAGTTAAAAGTACAGACTATGGAATTGCTTGATACTTGCTGGCTACTGATTTCAAGTTGTCTACATTCTTCTTCTAAAAAATTTACAAAAATGACTTAATTTATCATTCAAATTACAATTCTACATTTGTTAATAAACCAACATTTTAATTTGTACATCAATTAATAGTTCCTAGTGAAAGTATGTTCGACAATTCAAAACCGATTTACTCGAAATAAATTGAAATCCAATTGTATGAAAATGTTTCCGATTTCTTAAACCATCCCTGCACTGTAAATTCAACTAACTTTCCAAATTTTCCGATTCAAAACAATTATTGAATTGAAAAAAAATGATTTTACAATAAATTAGAACTAGTGGTAAGATGGTATAATTTTCTATCACTTTAGGAAAGGCTAATACAAAATTCACATTGCTGCAGAGAGAAGCAAGTTCTTATGAATTAATTCTTATGAATGGAAATACTGGGAAAATTTATCAAGTTACGGCATTGTGAATAAAGTAAAGGGTTCAATAAAGCGTCGAGAATGTGACTGTCATCATTTTACATATTATAACTCGGCTATTGCTTTACTGATAAATAAGTAATGCCACCTTGGTAGTAAAAAGATAAAACATGTCACAATTTCTCTCGCATAAAACGAAACGGTATCTTACCCTATCATTATAATTTTAAATTTCTATATCATTCGATGATTTGCGACAGAATAATAAATAACCTTTCTTTCAAATAACTCGATCTATATTCACAATTCCTTATTGAAAATTTCCTTACAATCTGAACATCAAGCTAAACACTTGCATTTGTATTTCGTGCCAAACTTTTCTATCTATTACACGTCACCATTTTCAATATTAAAAAAATGTACCATAACTTTGTGCCTCGCTATTTAATTAAGTTTACCGACTTACACAATTAAGTTACCCACTACTTATCTCCAGTTTATTTTAAAATTCTACTAATAAAGAAGCAACAACAAAAAATTTAAAAATTAAAAATTTTGAGTAGAATTTTGCAAAAATTGAAGAAAGAATTTTGAAATATGTACAAAGCGGAGTATTCGATAAAACTTTTAACAATTGCAGGTGTTTATAGACCAATAAATCTATCGCTGTTCTTGACAAGAATTTTCTATCATATATTCACAATCATTGTAATTATTTTTTTCTACTCATTTAATAGTACTTTATGCACATACCTAATTCTTCATTCCCTACATGATGTTGACGAATTCGCTGAGTCACTATGCTGGCTAATTACAACCAGTGTCATTTGCGCCAAAATGATAAACATTATCCTGCAACAGAAGAAAATTTTCAAGTTAATACATATTTTAAATGAAAACAGCTTACAGACAAGTGACGCTAGGGAAGAAATTATGCAAGAAAATTGTGATCATATTGCAAGGTTAGCATTTTTTATTTACTTAATTTAAATCCACTAATCTAGATTTTCAAAAACTAACATAAAAGTTCGTAGTCAGGTAATAGTTGTTCTCTAGTAAATAAAAGTAATTTTTAAAAACCTTTTCTGACATTCTGAATTTTTAAATTCTGACTTTGGATTTCTAATCAGGAACCTAAAAACCTTTCGAGCAGCATGTCACTGAATCCTCTACGATTAGAATCAGAGAGAAAGAGTAGATCCAGATGTCTTCAGGGACAGTGAAACAAAATTAGAACCTTGTAGAATCAATCTAGAATTTAAATGAGGACAAAATTCAAAAGAGTTTGTTAACTAACTTTTAAAAATTATTCTTAGAGTCGTAGACCCAACAAGTGACACCAAGTTCAGTGTGAGGTCGAAGAAATGACGTTGTCTAGCGGATTTTTGTCCCACCTTTTTTACAAAAAAATCCTTCGTCCAAGTTCTTGAGAATTGTATCTCGAAGGCCTGTGCAAAATTTCATCAAGATCGGTTGAGTAGTTTCCGAGAAATTTTGACAACCGACTTTAAAAACACAGTTTCGAGAAAAACGTATTTTAAGTTTTGAGTACCAATAAAAGTGAAAAAAAGGTTTTTTTAATTTACATTGAATCGTCGATTCCTGGGTCATAAAGTAAACTGCCTGCAGCAGCTGCAATGTCCAGGGCATCCTTCTGTTCCTGTCTATGGCTAATTTTGGCTTCTCGAGTCTCTGACGCAGATTTTACCTGCGACGCGCAGAGCCTTCTTGACTTTGTGCGTGCACCTTATCAGGAATGTAGCTCCGAAACTTTTATTCGGATCGACTTTAAAAATTGGGGACAATATTTTTGAGATGTTGTAGAAATTAATGAAACAATAAAAAAAATTGATTTTTTGAAGCTGCCAAATCCATGTAACCCCTTTAAATAAAACATCCTTCAGACTAGGAGTGGCCGAATTATTGATTTGACGTTGATGTCGAGGTAATGCAGTCCTTAGAAAACTAGAAATGTACCTCGTAGAAAAAATTATCTCCTTAAATGAACTTGATAAAAACAAGACTCGAAGAATGCACTTGGTACTTGAAAGGATTTTTAGAACTGGAGTCTAAGACTAAACTCGATGACAATACTTCTGTATTGTCTACTTAACTTCCTTACGATTTCAAGACTGACATGAAGAAGACGCGAAATTGATTCGGAGGTGACTTCCGGACCAATTCATTTGAAGGCCTTTCCTGAACAGTCGAACTCGAATTCCAAAAATTCTAGATAGCAAATTAAGATAACTTTTATTTCCTGATGAAAAGTTTACTAAACACTAAAAACGGAACCTTATTTGTCGTGGACACATAATTAGAAGTAGGTCACCATAGTTTCATGTATGTTTAACTTCGCAGGGTGTTTTCATATGTTTCAGAAGGAATACAAAATACTTCCTCGTAATATGCATCCTCACATCGTCAGCACTTGCATTTGGAGGATTACTTAAGGCAAAAGATGATATTGACTTGCCGCTTAAAGCATCATTTCCATACGATTATGACAGAAAATTGGCATTCTATTTGACATACACTTATCAAGCATTATCCGTTTTAATTGCCTGCCTCGTGACAATTGGATCCGAAACGTTTGTCATGACAATGATGATACAAATTTGTTCCCAACTCGATATAATAATGTACCGTCTGCAAAGTTTGCTATTCTTATCCAGAGATGACAGTAAGACTCTTGTATACAGTAAGAAGGAGGCAAAGATTATTAAGAATTGTGTCCTACAACATAATTACATTTACAGGTAGAGGTTATAGAGATCCCCTACCTAGAATTTCGATAATATATATTATTATGATTAAAACTAAAAATTGAGATATTTTTAACATTACAGGTTTTGTGGCAAACTAAACAGTATTTTTGGTATTGTACTAGGCATTCAATTCTTTGGATCGGTTTTAAATATTTGTACCCTTATATACAGTTTATCGTCAAAGAATGTTATTAATGACCGGACTGTTATACAGAGTATGGCATTGACGACAATTCTATTTCAAATATTTCTTTATTGTCACTTCGGAAACGAAGTTATGGTGAAGGTAGGTATTCTGAAAAGTGTAATAGGTAGGTAGGTATTTTTTAAAATCTGATTCATTACTATGTAAGGCAATCTAAATCGCGTTTCTTAGATGTCAACTAAATACTTTTCTCTCCTCTAGAGTTTGGAAGTAGCAAACATAATAAAAGTAATGGATTGGACAGTATTGACAAGAAACACAAAACACGATCTTTTGCTAATCTCGGTACGAGCGAGCCGTCCGATAATTTTGATGAGTGGGTCAATTATTCCAATAACTTACGATACTTTCCTCTCGGTAAGAACTTTCCTAAGTTTTCCATTCTCCTTGTTCTGTGAACTTCAGTCTTCCTCTTGTCTTAGAAATTGATCTTTAGGGTACTTACAGAATATTCCTTGAAATTGAAAACAAAATCTATTCCTATAGGTATTAAGAACATCTTACGCATCTTACAATTTAATGAAGACGATAAATGCATAGCAGTAAGTAAGAATAGAATCATTCTGGAAAACATCAATAAATTGATGTATGATAAATGAACTAGTACTGGATGCGATGAAGGATTAAAACTTGTCATCATTTTCAGACTCTTTACAGCCGAGTGAATAAATAATGTGAATACAGTTCAACAATGAAAATACGACTTTCTTATCCATTAGAAGGAATTACATTTATTTCCCAACATACCTATTATGTCATTATTCTTCTAAACATTTCATAACGTGGGGTGAATCATAATGATTTTAATAATAAATACCTATATTTCGAAACATAATGTGAAAAGTAGCCTTCTTTATACTTATTGAAAATTTCTGCATCTGCGAACACTTTACAACAAGCATACATAAGTTTTATACTCTAAGAATTTTGATGAAAACAATATTAGAATATAGCAAGTAAAAAGGCAAAAATGTACAAAGCTGATTATTCAATAAAACTTTTAACAATTGCCGGTTTTCATAGACCATTCCAATGGTCATCATCAATTACGAAAATACTATATAGGTTTTTTACTACTTTTATAATTAGTAATTTTTATTTTTTTAATATTTCCTTGGGCATGTATCTTGTACTTTATACCCTGAACGATATTGACGAATTCGCAGAATCTTTATGTTGGTCTCTTGCTGCTTGCGTGACTTGTACCAAGATGACAAACTTTCTCTTAAGAGAAAATGATATTATGAGACTGTTGGGTGTCTTAAATAAAGACTTTTTGAAAATTAGGGACAATACTGAGCAGCTGATGCAGGACAATAGTGATTTTATAGCTAGGTGAGTATTTTGTTGTGTTTCTAGATGTGTCACTAAAACTGCGAAACAGACTGGTTTAGACTTGCTCATCATGACAAACTTGCATGAATAAAATTTCGTTCCAAACTTCCGTGAACAACGTTAGTCATGAAAAAATCCAAAAATTAAAGGAGACCTTAGCAAAAATCTCGTGGTGATTCATATTTCCAGTAACAATAAAAGTACTTTATAATATTTCGATTTCAGAAGGAATACAAAGTACTTCTTCATAATAACTTCTGCGACAGTGGTGGCAATGATATTCGGTGGATTAGCAAAAGGAAAGGACAACATAACCCTACCACTAAAAGCATCATTTCCCTATAACTATAATAAAAAATTAGCATTTCTCTTAACATACCTCAGTCAATCGGTGTGCCTCTATTCTGCTGGTTTAATTACCGTTGCTTCGGAAACTTTTGTAATGACAATGCTGATTCAAATTTGCTCCCAACTTGATATAATATGTCATCGTCTAGAAAATCTCTCTCGTTTTCATCTAAACAATAAATCCACAATTTATAATAAAACCAAAGAGGCCAATATTATCAAAGACTGCGTCAGACATCATAATTATATCTACAGGTATAATTTTACAATCGCCATTTTACAATATAATTACCTATTTTCGAAAAGAAAATTAATTATTTATCACAATTACAGATTCAGTGCCGAATTAAATAATATTTTTAACATTGTATTTGGTATACAATTTTTGGGATCGATTTTAAATATTTGTACTCTTGTATTCAGTTTGTCGACAAAAAATGAATTCAATGACAAGGTTGTAGTTCAAAGCATCGTTCTAACTAATGTTTTATTTCAAATATTTCTCTACTGTCATTTTGGAAATGCAGTTATGTTAAAGGTAGGTACTGAAAATATGAACAGTCTAACGACTGTTAGACCTTCCTAGTTAGATAAATTAATTTTAAATTGTGTTAAAGAAGTTGATTAAAAAATTTAGAAAAATTGATTAAAAATTTACAGTAATTGATAGAAAATTAATTAAGAAAAATTTGTCAGGAGAACTATTAATTTTTAAATCGATAACAGAGTCTAAAAGTATCAAACATATTCACTACGATAAACTGGACAATATTAAAAAGAAGCACTAAACAGGGACTCTCTCTAATTTCAATGCGTGCTAGATTTCCAATAATTTTAACAAGTGGATCTGTTATACCATTAACTTACGATACTTTCCTAATGGTAAAAAAATTAATTTTAGCAAACAATTTTTTAAAGTATAAAGATAAAAAAATTTGTCATTTACAGATATTGAAAACTTCATACACAACCTACAATTTGCTGCAAAATTCAAATACATAACATTACTATACTCTAGTCATTAACATTAGATAAAATATTCTGCAGAAATATTTCAGTGTTCATGAATTAAAGAATTTCTTTTTAAAAAAGTATGTAATGATTTTCTTTTGAAAGAACTTTTTTTTATATCCTTTTCAATTTAGAAACAAAAACTTAAAGTAATATAGAATTATTTAGCCATAAATGTCACAAAGATTTGGTTAAAATTTGGTAAGAATCAGACCAACAGGTTTAGAGAAATACTTTATGGTTAAAAATTGTTTTCCATCAGCTTAGAGTTTAGGATCGGATAAACGGATTGAATAGTATTCAACATAGACATCTTTTGCAAATTTTAATTATCATCAATTTTTAAGACTGAGCTCACAATTCGAAAAACAAAAAGCTACAATAACCAAAAAGGACAAGATAACATTTGACAATCAGGCAAGAGAGGTAATTAGTTCAATTAATTATATGTTATTACAAACACAAAAACTATTGCAGTACTAGGTCCCTCCTGTTGTAGAAATGGATCTGGATACATACAAAATTATCCTTGGAGTTAAACTAAAATAGATCCCTAACAGATATTAAGAGCATCTTATCTACCTTACATTTTAATCAAGACGATAAATGCATAGCAGTGAGTAAGAATATAATCTTCTTGGAAAACATATCAATAAGTAGCTGCATGATAAATGAACTAATACTGGATGCGATGAAGGATTAAAACTTGTCATCATTTTCAAACTCTTTATAGCCGTGTGAATAAATAATGCGAATACAGTTCAACATTGAAAATGCAACCTTCTTATCCATTGAATTACATTTATTTCACAACATACCTATCATGTCATTATCTTCTAAAAATTCTAACATAGGGTGAATAACGATTTTAATAATAAATACCTACATTTCGAAACAAGAATATGAAAACTATCCTCCTTTATACTTACTGAAAACTTTATAATCGCAATCCCGTTTTGAACAAGCATACACAAGTATTCTCTAAGAATTTTATTTCCCCACAAACTCGTTCCAACAGAAAACTAATTCAATATCTAGTTTACTAACTCTTCGAAAACAACGGCAAAAGAAATTAAAGTTTTCATGCAATCAGTAGAATATAGAAATTTACAAATATGTACAAAGCTGATTATTCAATAAAACTTTTAACAATTGCTGGTGTTCATAGACCAATAGAATGGTCTTCGATTATCTCAAAAGCTCTCTATAGTATTTTTACTGCTTGTACAATTATTCATTTTTATCTACTTAACATTTCAATGTGCGCGTATCTTGTACTCCGTACATTGAATGATATTGACGAATTTGCAGAATGTTTGTGTTGGTTTCTTGCTGTATTCGTCGCTTGCACTAAAATGACAAACTTTCTCTTCAGAGAAAATGACATTATTAGATTGCTGAATATCTTAAATGAAGACTGCTTGAAAATGCGGGACAATACTGAGAAGATGATGCAGGACAAATCTGATTTCATAGCTAAGTGAGTATTTTTTTTTTATAATCTTTGGCACTATTTAGATGAGTATTACTTCGAAACATTTCATAAGCCTCTTTTACGTGGGTAAGAAAATCCAAGTCACGGATTTTTTGTAAGACCATTTGTTCTACTAACTAATTTGTACTAAAGTTTTTCTTTATTTTGATGACTACTAGAATACAATTTTCTCCTCTGCGGTGCACAGTGGTTTGAAATGTCAAAAACGTGGCCAAAACTCCCCAGAGCTTTTAATTCTCCAAATAGATATTAGTAGGCCTACTGTTATATTACACGAAATTTAAGTGAATTTTGAATTCGTAAAATGGAATCGTCTCTTTGCTTGTAAATTGCTTTGCATACTATATACAGATTGGTTTAGACTTGCTCAACATGACAACTTTGCATGGTTAAAATTTCGTTCCAAACTTTCGTGAACAGCGCAACATTAGTCAGCACCACCATCTACAAGAAAGTAAATTAAAAAATTTATTAAACAAATTAAAATTTGTAAATTGTTTCAGATAACAAACACTAAGTATATCAAATTCATACTCAGCAAACTAAAAAAGCCCCCGATTAACAATTTTTAAAATTGTTAATGACTCTTCAGCTTTTTGGCACTTGGAACCACTGTGCGGTGAAAGCCCCATTGTTGCCCCGTTTACAAAACAAATACATAAATTTTTTTCCTTTCAGAAGGAATACAAAATACTTTTCCATAATGACCTATCTGGCACTGCTTGCAATGATATTCAGCGGATTAGCAAAGGGAACGGATAATATAAGCCTACCGCTAAAAGTATCGCTACCCTTCGACTATAGTCAAAAGTTAATATTTTCCTTAACATACTTGAGTCAATCGGTGTGTCTCTATTTCGCCGCTTTAATTAACATTGCATCAGAAACTTTCGTAATGACAATGACAATTCAAATTTGCTCCCAACTTGATATAATATGTCACCGTCTACAATATCTCTCAGATGTCAATAGAAACAAAAAATCTTTAATAAATCACAAAACGGAAGAGGCCAACATTATCAAAGACTGTGTCATTCATCATAATTACATCTTCAGGTAAAATTTCAAAAAGCGAAAAATTTGCCATTTTTAAAAAGAAAATTAATCATTTTTTCTAAAATTACAGATTCAGTAGCGACTTGAATAAAATTTTTAACGTTGTATTTGGTATACAATTTATGAGCTCAATTTTAAATATTTGCACTCTTGTATTCAGTTTATCGATAAAAAATGAAGTTAATGACAAAGTTGTTGTACAAAGTATTGTTTTGATCTTTTTTTTCTTTCAAATATTTCTTTATTGTCATTTTGGAAATGCAGTTTTGTTAAAAGTAGGTATTAACAGTTAGCTTATCTTAGTAGTCAGGACTCATTAAATTAAAATTTATGTTAAAGCAAATTAATCACAAAAGAGAAAGTAATTAAAAATTAATTTAGAGAAAATTAAGATAATTGATTTTTTTCAATAACAGAGTTTAAAAGTGGGGAATATATTCAGTATGATGAACTGGACAATATTAAAAAGACGCACTAAACAGGGTCTTTCTCTAGTTTCAATACGTGCCAGACTTCCAATAATTTTAACAAGTGGATCCTTAATACCATTGACTTATGAAACATTTCTAAGGGTAAAAATGTTAATTTTAATAATAATTTGTAAAACTTTTAAGAAAAAATTTATATTTACAGATTTTGAAAGCTTCATACACAGCCTACAATTTACTAAAAACTTCAAATGTATAACATTAACGTTTATTAGTATTGTGCACAATTGAAAATTAAGAAATTTTTAGCTCTTTACTGTTGCTAATAATCGTTATCGTCAAAAATCGTCAGTTTGTACACTGGGGGACTAGGAATTCCGTTCAAAAATACTTCTTCGTAAGATGATATTATCAAGAAAAATAATATACCTTTTAGAACGAAATTATAATATAAGATTGAGAATATAAAAACAAATTTCATACTATTCAGCTACGCACATACAAATGAAGCTATACTTGTTAATAAACTGATAGTATATAAAATAAAAGTGAAACATATAAATAATTATTTAAAAGCACATTGTTATAAAAGCCTACAGCTACGAGCATCCTACATACATCTAACTTGCAGTTAAAATAAAATTTACGGTTAACAGATATTGAGAATATTTTATGTAACTTACAATTTAATGAAGACGATAAATTCATAGCAGTAAGAATAGAATCATCTTGGAAAACTTATCAATAAGTGGCTGCATGATAAATGAACTAATACTGGATGCGATGAAGGATTAAAACTTGTCATCATTTTCAAACTCTTTACAGCCATGTTAATAAATAATGCGAATACAGTTCAACATTGAAAATACGACTTTCTTATCTATTAGAAGAAATTACATTTATTTCCTAACATACCTATCATGTCATTATTGTCTTAAAAATTTCATAACGTGGGGTGAATAACGACTTTAATAATAAATACCTACATTTCAAAACACATTATGAAAACTAGCCTCCTTTATACTTATTGAAAATTTTGTAATCGCAAACACGTTTTGAAGAAGCATACCCAAGTTTATTACTCTAAGAATTGTGCCTCACCATAAACTTATTCCACCACATAATCTTATTCTACCCTTTAATAAATTTTCTCCTACATCTATTTTACTGCCTTTTGTAATCTACTCAGAAAAAAAACAATTTTTTAAGACAGAAATTTAATAGTCAAAAGTCTGCCAATCCAATCCCCTTCATTATATTCCAAGAAAGCCTACTTTAATACCACAAAATAAACCTACCAAATTTTGATTAAATTAATGGAAAATAGCAAATCAAACGGCAAAAATGTATACAGCTGATTATTCAATAAAACTTTTAACAATTGCCGGTGTTCATAGACCAATAGAATGGTCTTCGATTATTAGAAAAACTCTATATAGTATTTTTACTGCTTTTATGATTAGTCATTTTTATTTATTCGACATTTCATTGTGCATGTATCTTGTACTTTATACACTGAATGACATTGATGAATTTGCAGAATCTTTATGTTGGTCTCTTGCTGCTTTCGTAACTTGTATTAAGATGACTAACTTTCTTTTAAGGGGAAATGATATCATAAGATTGCTGAATATCTTAAATGAAGACTGTTTTAAAATTCGAGACAGTACTGAAAAGATGATGCAGGACAAATGTGATTTTATAGCTAGGTGAGTATTTTGAACTTGACTGTTAAATATCTGGATGTTTTATTAATTTCTAAAAGTTTAATCCAGTAATCCAAAATGTAATTTCTAAAATAAAAATTAATTTTCATCTGTTAAAATCACTTTGCTTGCAAGTTGCTTTATGTTCTGTGTACAAACTGGTTTAGACTTGCTCAACATGACAACTTTGCATTGTTAAAATTTCGTTCTAAAGTTCCGTAAACAACATTAGTCACAAAAAATCCAAAAATTAAAGGAGACCTTAGCAGGCACCTCATGGTGATTCAGATTTCCAGTAATAATAGAAGTGCTTAACAATATTTTGATTTTAGAAGGAATACGAAATACTTTTTTATAATAACCTCCGCGACAGTGTTCGCAATGATATGCAGCGGATTGATGAAAGGAAAGGACAACATAACCCTACCACTAAAAGCATCATTTCCCTTCGACTATATCCAAAACTTGGCATTTTCCTTAACATACTTGAGTCAATCGGTGTGCCTCTATTCCGCCGGTTTAATTACCGTTGCTTCGGAAACATTCGTAATGACAATGCTGATTCAAATTTGCTCACAACTTGATATACTATGTCATCGTCTGCAATATCTCACAAATTTCTATCAAAACGAAAAATCTCTAATGTATCACAAAGCAGAGGAGGCTAACATTATCAAAGACTGTGTCATTCATCATAATTACATCTTCAGGTAAAATTTCAAAAAGCACCATTCACCATTTCTCATCTTTAAAAAGAAAATTAATACTTGACTACAATTACAGGTTCAGTACCGAATTAAATAACATTTTCAACATTGTATTTGGTGTACAATTTTTTGGCTCAATTTTAAATATTTGCACTCTTGTATTCAGTTTGTCGACGAAAAATGAATTCAATGACAAGGTTATCGTTCAAAGTATCGCCTTGACTAATTTTTTATTTCAAATTTTTCTCTATTGTCACTTTGGAAATGCAGTTATGTTAAAAGTAGGTATCGGTAAAATTAAAATTTGTTACAAGTAATTAAATGGTTAATTTAAATTTGTGGTAAAGAATTTAATTATAAATTAGGTTGAAGAAATAATTAAAAACTAAACAACTAGAGCATCTAAACTTGCAATAACATTGATGCCTAGTATAAAATTAAAATAAAATATTGCTGCAACTTTCACAATATTGAGACGCAATGCTGCCAATGTTGCTGCAAGCTTAGATGCTACTGGGGAAGTTGTAGAAAAAGATTTGAAAATTATAAAAAAGGCAACTTTTAATGTAAGAAATTTTTTTGCTAGAGTTTAAAACTAGCAAACGTATTCAGTATGATGAACTGGACAACATTGAAAAGGAGCACAAAACAGGGTCTTTTTCTAATTTCAATACGTGCTAGATTTCCAATAATTTTAACAAGTGGTTCTGTCATACCATTGACCTACGATACTTTTCTAATGGTACGAATATGAATTTTTTTAAAGAAAATTTTTAACCATAAAGATAACAAAAATTTATAATTTTCAGATTTTGAGAACTTCATACACAGCCTACAATTTACTGCAAACTTCAAATGCATAACACTGGAAAATTCTAACTATTAATAATGAATATAAAATTTGTAAAAATTTGTAAGGTTTGAAAAATTGAAGAATTTAAGAAAAAAATGACAATTTCTTTAATGAAGGAAAGAAATATTTCCGTAAATAGAAGACTGTAGTATAAATATGGAAGCAACTTCTATAAGAGGCCATTTTATACCTCCGCTATTTTTTTTACTACGAAGCAAGAGAAAAGTCAGAACTGTACATGAATAATATTTTTTAAGAGTTATTGTACCTTTTTTAACAAAGTCGTAGATTTAAATTTAATATTTTTTCTAGTATCGCATTAGATGTAGTTAATTAAATTTTCAAAACATAATTAAAATGTTCAAATAAAGCTTATTTGATCAAAACGTTGTTTTATATTTTTTTTAAACCGAAAAGCGCATTTATTAAAAAACGAAAGTTGAAAAATCGTCTAGAAAAGACAAAATTTGTAAAATAAATATTTTGTGCAAGTTTGTTTTTCTGGCGTACACATTATTTTTCGTTAAAAAGAAATATTAGGAACAAAAATGAAGCATTGTGTACACTCAGATGCATTAATGCTGTCCTTTCGGTTGAACGGTATTTTGCAAAGTCGTATGATTTCTATCAAAATGTTTTTAGTTTATGACATATGAGAAGATTCGTATGTCACGAACTAAGAATATTTGATAGAAATGACACGACTTTTCAAAATTCCTTTAAACCGGAAGGACAGCATTAATGCATCTAAGTGTATAATACATTTTTAGGTTAAGCTTGAGTATCATTTTCTTTCATATTCTTAAAATTTACGACTCTAGAATTTGCGAGGTTTTAAAACAACAATTTTTTTTAAAGAATTAATTTTAATTCTCACCTGTTAAAAATTAAGGTTTTAAAACAACTATTTTTTATAAAAAATATAATTTATTTTTAATTCCCACCTGTTAAAATCTCTGCTTGCTAGTTGCTCTGGTTTCAGATTGGTTTAGACTTGCTCAACTTGACAAACTGTCGTGGTTAAAATTTCGTTCTAAACTGTCGAGGACAGCGCGACGTCAGTCAGCGCCACTGATAGAAACGGTCATTTTAAAAAGCGCATCAACTCACGAAAATGGGAACACACAATTACACTCGAGTGACAGTAGACACTTATATTAACCCAACTTTAACTTAAAAACTCGTATTTTGATTATGCCGAATTTCTTCCTTATTTTTTCACCTGTAATCTAGCTGTAAATAATAAATAAAAACAGAAACTCAGACTTATAGAAAAAAATGGCACTTCTCTTAAGAACATGGGTCAATAATTATGGACGACGATGTTGTATAGAAATCAGTCACTCAAAATACACCTGTCTTGTAAATACAAAAATTTCCGAGAATCAAATTAAGGTTCGTGTACATAATTTCTTTTCCCTAATTTTTGTACACATGAAAAGTTTAGCTTCATTTTTTCTTAGATATTCTATTGATTATTCTCGAAACATTTCTATTTATTAAAAAATAATGATAAAAATATTTTAATAAATAGCAATTTTTAAGTTTTGCATACAATTTTGTCAATAAGAAACAGAAATACATTTTCGTTAATATAACCTAAAAAATATTTCTTATTGACAATTAAAAAATTATAAAATATTTTTTAAAAATAAAACCTGTTTCTAGTTTTACACAATATTATTAATTAGAGAGAAATTTTTAATGAAGTCAAAAATAAAGTTTTAATAATTTTTAAGTGTTATTTCCTTTTTTCGAAGTGTGGCAATTTTTTCTATAAGATCTAAGCTGAAGAAAAACGTTAATTTGGAATTGCGAACGGAAACGGAAGTGTGAGTTAGAAAAGGCTGAGTAATATAACTATCCTTCTCTAACTCATTCTCTTTCGCCTCTTCTGCTTCGGCCTTTGATTTAAACTAAAAACTATAATTTAATTTCTCTGATTAAAAAAATTTCTAAAATATTAACTGAGAAATGACTTTAACTTAAAAAAAAATTATTTACCACCAGGTGACGACTTGCATGCAAAGGAGAAATTATTCATTGAAACAAACTCCACCAATTTCATCGTCAACTGAAATTTACTCGGGTATTTTAACTCGACAAATTCGTAATATTAAAGTATTCTCATTATGCACATCATGCCTTGGAATAATGGCACAACCGATAATTTATCAAAAAATGGCACAGAGCAGTGGCTTAGCGACAATAATTGGTGTTTCAGTATTTTTCTCTCTATTTGCAATAGGAACGCCATTACTTCTTAATTTAATAACGAAAAAATACATCACGCATATAAAATATTTACCTGAAGAGGATAAATACGTCGCCTCAACGTACACATTATTTTTGAAAGAACGAAAGGTTCGTACATCGCAGAATAAAAAATAAAATATATTTTTACGTTTTTTACACGAGAGAAAGAAAAACAGAAATATCGTTTATCTTCGTCTAGAAAAGAGCGGAAGATATTTCTAATTGGCTAAAAATTATTTTAAAAAATAATTGATAATTGCTTAAGAAAATAATTTTAATACAAAAATTCAACAAAAATAATTGAATTTTGAAAAAACTTTATTTAAAATTCTTCAATTATTTTCAAAAGGAATAAAATTTTTTCGTAGAACTTTAATTACTTTCAAAAATGTTCAAAAAAATTCTAATCTTTTTAAATAGAAAAATTCTTCGCCAAAATTCAATTATTTTCAAAAGTTTGAATAAAATTCTTCCCAAAAATTTCAATTATTTTCAAATATTCGACTACTTTTCAATAAATAATAAACAATTCATAGAAATTTAAATATTTAAAAAATAATTTTCTTAAAATTTTTTGACAAAAATGAATTGTTTTGAAAATTTTTTAAATTAAAATCTCCGAAATAAATGAATTTTATTAAGTATTTTTAAAAAATCCAACTTTTTAGAAATTAAAAAAAAATTGCACGAAACAAATTTTTTGTGTATAAAAATTCTTTTACTTTCAATAGAATCGTAATTATTTTATTCCAAGAATTCAATTAACTTTCAGAATTCTTAATAAAAAATTTTCTAAAGAAATTCAATTATTTTCTAAAAATTAATTAAATTCATAATAATTTTCAATTATTTGAAAAATTTTAATAAAATTCGTTACAAGAATTCACTTACTATCAGAAATAGTAAACTTCTAATTATTTTCTTAAATTTTAACTAAATTTTCTTTTTTGAATGAATTTTTATCAGAATTCAACAGCGAGAACTAAATTATCTATTATAATGAAAATAATTTTGGTGAAATCCAATTTATTTTCTATGTTTTTATTTTTAATTCTTTAAAAATAATTTTAAATGTGAAAAAATAACTAAAAATTCTTTAAAATATAATTTTATTTCAATGTAATTTGACAAAAATGTTAATTGCTTAGTTTTTTAAAATTATTTTTATTTCATGAATTGAACTATTTTCCAAAAATCTGAATTACAATTTTCTCAAATAATTAAAATTTTTTGATGTAATTGAAATTTCTTTACATTTTATTAAAAATAATTTACTTCTTTTAAAGAATTTTTAAAAAATTTTTCTAAATAATCAAGGGAAGTTAGTCACCGAATAATTATAATTTTATTTTAAAAAATTTATTCGCAATACATTCAATTATTTTTATAAATAGTAAAACTTGGACAAAATTAAATTACTTTTAGAAATTTTATTAAAATTCATTGTAAAAGTTCAATTATTTCTATAAATAACAAAAATTCATTTATATTCACCACAAGAATTCAATTATTTTCAAAAAATTTTCTTAATTCAATTATTTACATGTCTACTAGTTAAATAAAATTTACAAAAAGTATTCAATTATTTTCTAAAAGAATGAAAATTTTATAGGAATTGAATTATTAAAAATAGAGTTTATCTATATAAATTTTTTTTAAAAAAGTCAATTATTTGAAACTTTTTTTTATAAAATCCTCGCAATAATTCAATTACTTTCATAAATAATAAAACTCATTGCAGAAATGGAATTATATTTAATACAATTTTAATCAAATTCGTCAAAAAATGCAATTATTTTTATAAAATTTGATTAAATTTTGTCTAAGGAATTCAATTATTTCAATTATTTTCACAAATAGCAAAATTTTTCCGATTTACTAAATTCTTTTAAATATTATTTTTGAAAAATATTCTTCACAAAAATTCAATTATTTTCAAAAGTAATAAAATTCTCCACAGAAATTCAATTATATTTAAAATTTTTTTCGAAATTCTCCGAAATTTCAATTATCTCTATAAATAATTAAATTGTTCTCTACAATTCAATTATTTTCAAAAATTTTAATAATTAATTCTACGCAAACATTTAATTATTTTCATAAATATGTAATAACATTCTTTGGAAAGATTCAATTACTTTTATAAATAGTAAAATTCTTTGCAGAAATGCAATTAGTATCAATAAATTTCAATGAAATTGAATTAATCAAATTTTTAATTATAATTATGAACAGACAAGATTTTTTTTTTGAAAAATTGAGAAAATTCTTTGTTTAATTCAATTATTTTCCAAATTGTAGATTTATGTTCGAAATGAAATAAATTTAAATTTGATGAGAAAATAAAATCGGGACAAATTAGGACAAAGCCAGGAAAAACGAGGAATTTAAACAAACAAATTTAATCGAAGTTTGTTCCTTTTTCCTGATAATTGTATATAAAATAGTTAAATAGTTGAATTTTTGAAAATAATTGAAATATTGATAAGAATTTTATTATAATTCACGAAAATAATTGATTTTTCCTATAATTATATAAAAATAATTGAAAACATGAAAATTTTTTTTCAAAATTTTGAAAAGATTATTTAATAATTCAAAAAAATAAGTAAATAATATACTTACTTGCATTCTTTCGACAGTTGAACTTTGAGCCAAAGGACGTTTTAGTGCCGGACGTCCCAGGAATGTTCACCTCGTGTTTAATAAAAAAAACACCTCTATTCATAACTCCGGAATCATTTCAAGATTTACATCACTACAAACGAATAATGGGCTACGACAAGCCAATTGATTTAAAGCTTGAAACTCCCTTAAACAGTGAAGAAAAAGCCACCGAACCTAGTAAATAATAAGCAGAGGAATTAGTAAATAAAAAAACAAATCGTTTGGAAAGTTCTTAACTTTATTATTATTAATTTTTTTTACTTCCTCCTTCTCCTCATTTCTCTCTGGGATGCTTTTTTTTATACACATGAAGTTTTTTTTTCTCTTTTCATTTAATGGCTAGTTACAAAGTATGTACAAGATGTGTGAATTATGACTTGAAGATGAAAATCGACAAAAAAAAAAATAAACACCTAGAAAAAAAATTGAAATTGTAAAAAAAAACAATTATTTAAATATAGATTTATATTGACTTGAAAATTAAAAATGCAGCCTCATTTCGTATAAAAAGAACCAGATTCTATCAGTTGACGCAAATTATAAAATTTCTAAAAATTACAGGATAACGGGGTTATAAACAATGAAAAAAGTGAAAATAAAACGAATAAGCAAAAACTTCAATAATAAAGAATTTTTAAATAGTGAAAAATAGGAAAAACGAAAAAAGAAAATTTTTTTAAATAGTAAAAAAAGAATTTTTTTTTTTAAAGGGAAAAACAAAAAAGTGAAATAAATTTGAAACTGAATTTAAAAAAAAAATGTTAGTTACCTAATTTTACAATGGAAAAGTGAGTGAAATAATTCGCGTCACTGTTGGAACGAAATTTTGTTCTTATATCGATAAAGAGATCACAGATTATACCCTCGACTCGGTCGAAGATAAACGAAAGGTAATAATGGGTATTTTGTTTCTTGACTAATTGTAAGTGCGGATTTTTGTACAAGTTTTTTTCTTCTTCTATTGCCTCTTCTTCTTTTTATTTTTGTTATTCTGATAGGTAAACTATGTTGGTAGAAGATCAAAGTCATCGGCAACGTGGACCATTGGGACGTGAAGATCTTCAATTTGTGGCGTCGCCTTAAATTCGCAAAGGCCAACTTCCTTCAATTTCCATTCCCAGTCCATTCGCTGGACTGCGTGCAGTGATTCCGCTTCATTGTGATGTCTCAATAACATTGCCTCCTAAGAAAAAAATAGGAAAATTGTATTTTTAATTTCTAAAGTCGAAAAGAAGGTAAATTAATTCACACTTTTCGCACTCCTTCTACTAAAAATTACCATTTTAGAGTGTCTACTATTTTAATTCAACAAAATTCCCGGTTATGACCTAATTTTTTCCCCGTTTTCTTTTCTCATAAAATTTAAATTTAAATTTGATTTCGAACATAAATAAATCATAATTTTAATTGAAAATTTGGAAAATAATTTTTTCAATTTTTTAAAACTAATCTTGTCTTTTTATAATTATAATTGGAAATTTTCTTTTTCAAGTTTATTACAATTCTATTGATAATAATTGAATTTCTGCAAAGAATTTTACTATTTACAAAAATAATTGAAATCATTCCAAAGAATGATATTATTTATGAAAATAATTTAATTCCTGTGAAGAATTTTATTACAATTTTTAAAAAAAGCAGTGATAATTAATTATTTACTTAATAAGTAATAAACATTAAATTTGCTTAAGAAATGATAAATATCATTTATTTGAACATTCAGAAATTTGAAATTATAAAAATTTAAGAGAAGTTCAATAATTATAACTATTGAATAATAATAGAATAATATAGTTTTTAAAAGCAAAAAATTGATTTAAAACTTTAAGAGGGACTTTATATTTTAAAAATAAAATTATAATTACGGTCAATAACATTATTTTCAAAAAATTTAAATAAAATTCTTTCAATGAATTAAATTATTTTTCAAAAAAATATGTAAAGAAATTTCAATTATTTCAAAAATTTTCAATTATTTGTTTAGAAAAATTAAATTATCTTGAAACAAATGGAATTGAAAAATTTCAACAATTTTATTTTTCAGAATTTAAAAAAAAATTTACGAGAATTCAATTTTAATAAAAAATTTGAAGTGCATATCGTTTTTTTTTAAATCAACTAATAAAAATTTTTAATTATTAATCTTCGCACTAAGAAACATGAATTCATTAAAATGTGACTATAAAATCCAATTATTAATTAATTATTAAATTAAAATACTTTGAAAATTTATTTTGTTAAAAAGTTTCTAAAGAAATTCTTTAACAAATTCAATTACATATTTTCAGTCGAATTTCAAAATATCTCTATTAACTCCATAATTTTTTAAAATTTATTTACATAATCTGTTTGAATTAGTGCCTGACTTTTACTATTAAATTAATTTTTTTTTAACAAATTCAAAGTTAGAAAAGAGTATAAATATCTATAAAAATTGAAATAAAGAGTAATTTTTTTAAAAACAAATTAAAATAATAAAACTTTTTTAAATTTTGGTTTAAAAATTCCCGGTTTTGTATAAAAATCCCGGTTTAATTAAATTCTCGGTTATTTCCCGATTTTTCCGGATTTCCCGGTTAGTAGACACCCTGTCATTTACTACTTTTTTTTATTAAAATTTTTTCAAACAAAAATTTAAAAACTAATCTTCTGAAAAATCGTAATTAAGATTTTTCAATTGAAAAAAAACTTTTATTTTACGAATATAATTTAAATTCCCAAAAAATTACTTAATTTTCGATTTGAATTTTTCGTTTTCAATTTAAAGTTGAAAACACTGAAACTACACTAAAAAAAAAGTTAAATATTATTTAAAAAATTATTAATTTTCAATTAAGAAATAATTTTAGTATTTTGTAATTTCAACTCTCGGGATTATTGAATAAAATTTTTGGGAAATTAAATTTTAGAAAACAAACTTCCTTTTGTGTAAATTATAATACGATCTTTTAAACTAATCAGTCAAAAGGACAGATTAGTCGGTTTTCACGTAATTAATTTACTTTTTGCTTACTTTCCTCCATCCGTCAAGAAGAAATCAATTTTTTAATGATTACTTTAAAAGTGACTCGGGATTTATTGATTATTAATAATAGTACTAATAATAATGGACGAAAAATACAAGCCTCGGATCGACTTTAACGAGCAAAAATAGTCGCTTTACTCGATTAAAAATAGAAAAAAAATCGAAAAAGTCGTTTATTTAATTCAATGTTGTCACAAAAATTCAATTATTTTCTACAATTTGTAACTAAACTTTATCTCTAAATCAATTATTATCTATATGAATTTTCAATTTTTTTTGCAATTTCTTCAAAAAATCGATTATTTAAATATAAAAATGACAATTTTTTATTATAATTTAAACCGTTCATTTTTCTTTCAAAACATATTAATTGAGGTAGAATATTTTTAAAAATTTTAATAAAAGAAATTCGTAAAATTAACTTTTTTAAAAACATTTCTAAATTCTAAAAATACCCATAAAAAGGGAGAAAATATACAGGGTATCTACTATTTTTGTTCAACAAAATTCCCGGTTTTTTCCGGTCATGTCCTAAATTTTTCCCGGTTTTTTTCTCATCAAATTTAAATTTACATTTGATTTCGAACGTGAATAAATCTTTAAATTTTTTTGAAAATAATGTTTTTTTTTATAATTTTAAATGATAATTTGGAAAATAATTGAATTAAACAAAGCATTTTCTCAATTTGTTGAAAATAAACTTGTATCTTTATAATTATAATTAAAAATTTGATTTTTCAATTCTTTTAAAATTATAATGATATAATTGAATTTCTGCAAAGAATTTTACTATTTATTAAAAATAAAAGAAAAGAAGCAAAAAATTCACCTTAATTTTTTCCCACTTATCGTCGACATCCTGCAACCAACTCAAAAATAATCGTCCATTGTAACGACTACGGGCATTTCGATCCTTCTCCTCTTGCTCGGGTGTTATGACATTATAAACCTCCTCGTCCTTAAGTATTGTACAAACGGAAAATGGAAGCGATTGATTTGCCAATGCACGCGCCGCTCTTCCATGTACCCTCAATATTTCCTGTTCCACCGATAAGACTAGTTTCTCCTTTTCAACGACATGCTGCATTCTTAAACGATAACGATATTTCTCCTGATCAACATAGAGATCCTTCATTGATTGTATCAGTCCCGCTGGTATATTAACATTTGGTTTTGTCTCACGATTGCCCGCCAAAACATATGTACAACGATTCATTAAATAATCCTTAAAACCCTGCGGTGGCTTCGGCTGAACTGGAAATAAACCCTTTCTTCTGCTCTCAATCTGAAAGAAAAAAGATTTAGTTATTCATTATTTTTTGCTAATTTCAAAAATAATACTTTAAAAATAAAAGCAATTGTAAAAATAATAACCTGTTTTCGAATATTGAGGAACAATTGATAACAATTAGTGATTGGTTGATCGTGTGGATGAACTTCAGGACCGGAACTCGTCGCCTCTGACGTTTCGCTGGACGCTGTGACCGAAGCCTGTTGCGATTCCTTATTGGGCTTAATTTTCCTCTTCCTCGGATGTAATTCAACGGGCGCTGCTGTCGTGACATTCGTCGATGTCGTCGACGATTGTATTGTTGATGAACTATCCGACGATTCATTGGCGCAATCCTTTTGTGTTTTAACATTGTCACTGTTCTTCTCCGACTTTTCCATTGTCGTTGTTTTTGTATTTGACGCTGTTGTCGATTCCGTTGCATTCGCCTTGCCATTTGACTCGGAATTATTGCCCAATTCGGAACTCGCCGGCTGTGGCGATGAATTATTTGAACGATCGGCAGCAGACGATGCACTTGGCAGTGGCGATGAATTGGAATAATTTCCATTGCCACTCGACGTTGTCGATGATGATTCCTTTGAATTTGCAGAACCATTGCCGCCATTTCCACTGTTTTCGATAAAATAAAACAGATATTGATTATTTACCATTTAAATACTACTAATTTCAATTTGTTAATTAAAACCAAAAATACGCTAATTTTTATTATTAACCATAGAACTATAATTTTGGTATTCTTTCTTTTATTTTCAGCTTCTCGTTATTAACTTTTTTCATAGACTTTGTTTTAGTAAAAGAAAAACTTTTAGCGATATTCCTATTTTTCATTACAAATTTTTAACAGAATTCTATTTTTTCTAAGGCAAATAATTTGCAATATTTCTATTTCTCCACTATAATTTTTTTTCTCCCAAAAAGTACTATATTTATGAAAATAATTGATTTTTTCTTCATGAAATTTTTAAAATAACTTTGAAAATAGTTGAATTTTCTAAAATTTTCAATAATTTTAATTTAAAACCTTTTCAGAATTAAATTATTTCTGAAAATTCACGTTATAATGCTTTTAATATTCAATTATATAAAATTTTAGCAAAAACTTATTTTTAAATCGATTTTTCATTAAAAATTTATAAAATTTTTTAAATAATTAAATCCTTTTGACGAATTTAAATTAAATTTTAGTGAATAATTACATTTTTCGAGAACTCAGATTAAAATTGAATTAAAAATAAATGCAATTCTACAATTAGTTTCATTTAAGGTCATGTTAGTCAGTGTGACGTTTTTCATAGTTAAGTACGTTAAGTATATGGGGCACGTGACCACTGAATAACATAACCTTAAGAAAATAATTGAAATCTTTACGAGAATTAAAAAAAATATTTCGAAAATAATTTAATTTCTGTTCGCTATGGTCTTTAAAATTAAATGAACATAACTATTAAATTTGTGCATTTTGGCTCTCACATTTACCCAACAATTGAATATTAACAAACTGTAATTTTATAGTAAGAATTGTAAATCTCAAAGAATTTAATACTTAAACCTTTGATTTTTAAACTTAATCCCTCAATTATTTTCCCATAACCACAAATACTTGTCACAATAATCTCTAAAGTCTACTTTTACAGATATATTTTAAATATAAAATCAATTTTTAAATTAAAAATTTTTAGTATGAAAATTAAAACTTATAGTTGAACTTACAAATTGTTCCGCATTTTTTTAAATTTAGACATAACGATGAAAGAACACTTTTGCAAAATATAAAGAATGTAATCGACTGTTTTCATTTTTAATACTAATGATCTTTAGTCCTAAGCGTCCTAAGCACAAGAGACTCGCGAGCGTAATGCATGAGACCTGCCGCCACCGGAAGACAAACACGGAAAGGAATAGAGATATACAACTGTTCTTTTCTACCCCATGCATTACGCGCATGCGCCACGTGGCTTTTTCTTGTAGGTTATGTTCACTTGAAAATCGCCTTAGTGCCATGTGGCAAAGATTTGGTGCCCCTAATTTTTGCCGCAGCACTTATTTCGCTCTTATTTTCAAAATCTAGAGTCAAGTATTTTTCTTTTCGATTCATTTTCAACTTAGCTTATATATAGGTCCCCATAGATTCTCTTGAGTTTAGTGTCATTAACGTTGTCTAATGAATATGTATTCTGACGCGGTGAAAGCAACCTTTCGTTAAAAAAATTAATTTTGTGTTATTAATACCATTTTATCTAGATTCTTTTAAATAGTAAAAGGTATTAATAATCTAAAATCATTTTTTTGGCGTAAGGTCCTTTTCACCGTGTCACGGCGTCAAAACCGGAAGGACAGCATCAAAGGCCAAAGCAGAATAGAAAATTAATCACAAGCGTAAGAATGAGTTAGAGAAGGACGGTGAGGGGCAAAATTTTGCAAAAAATTTCAATTTGTGTACGGCCCCTAAGTTTCTATTCAGCGTTGGCCTTAAAGCATCAGGGTGTATATTCTCCTGGATTATTTAATTAACGAGTCTGTGCAGTGTATTTTAATATATTCGGAGTTTATGTTACACCCTGATGCTTTAATGTCTTTCTTCCGGTTTTTACGGCTTTCAAAAAAGTCGTGAAATATCTATTAAAATCTTGTTAGTTAGTGGCATTCAAGTTTGTTCATACGTCATGAACTAACAACATTTTGATAGATATGTCACGACTTCTTAAAACGCCGTCAAAACTGGAAGGAAGGCATTAAAGCATCAGGGTATACAAACTTTTTTTTTGTTAAAATATAAAATATTTAAGAATTATCATAAATGATACGGTTTCAAAAGTTACTACAAGATTTGCAGTGTAGAAGTTTTTTAATTCAGAAGAATGTGTTTTGGAAACTGTACCATGCATTATTTTAAAGCCTAGATTACATTCAGCGCCGCCTAGAGTTTTTAGTCAACTTTCATAACACTACTATCTATAGGCGCTCATATACCTCCACGTTTCCGAGTATATTCAGAATTCAGATGTTTATTTAATATTAATTGGCTATGTTCATAGAAAACATCCGAACAATTGAATGTTTAGAAGCTTCTATGAAGACAGCTAACGGAAATTATGAAAATTGTTCTTTTTAACGATGGTTCAATTATTAATAACATTCTGTTGGAACTAACCAATCACCATTAACCCTGGGTTAACTCTGGCTAGTGCCGAAAATAGAATGAATATTCTCAGAAACGTGAATGTATACAAACGCCTTATGGGTTAAACCGCAAATATCTAAGGGCTTATTTCTAGTAATTCCAATCCGCTTCAATCCTAGGTATGCCAGTGGACATTCCAAACCAAGGATCGAAGCGGAATGGGCCAAAGAAGGACAACAAGACAGTATGCCGTCCTTCTTCAACTACAATTAGGGATCGTCCATAAACTACGTTACCAATTTTTGATCCTTTTAACCATATTCCGTTCAATGGATTATTAAACTTTTTTTAAACCATAAATTAATAACGTAGTTTATGGATGACCCCTTAAGAGATTCCAGTCCGCTCCGGTCTTCGATATGCCTCTCAGCATTCCAGACCGAAGGCCGAAGCGGAATGGGTAACTCACCGATGTGAACTGCGTAAGACCCGTTGATGGTGCGTCGATCTCTCTTCGCCATGTAGTGCGCCACTAAAATCCTTCTTATCCTCCACCTTTGAAGATGTTGCTCCACTCTCGGTTGGACTCGTCGTACCACTCGCCGATTGCCCCTGATCTTTCTCCGTCGAATCATTACTATTCGAACTGGCAACAACGTACGGCAATTGATGACTTCTATTCGACGTATTCTTTCCGTTACGATTTCCCTGCTCCTGCTCTGAAGTCGTACTCTGCGGTATGACAATTTTCAAAGGCGGCACTTTAGGCGCCGAGTCTGATTTCGATCTCTCGCCGTCCTCGCTGTCCGACTCGGGTGGCGCTGGCGTCGTCGTTGTCTTTGGATTTGTACTGGTCGCCACGCCACTCGACGGTTTTGGACTCGATGCACTCGGACTCTTTCTGTCTAAATTCGTCGAACCGGAAATTTGACTATTCTTCCCGGATTGCGCGCCAACGTTTTGTTTGCCCGATTTTGTACACTGAAAAAAAAGTTAATTTTCGAAAAAGAGAGTTCCTAGGGTTTTAATAAGTGAAAATTTCATACCTTTTCGCTGGCGTTGGCACCACTGCGACCAGGTCCCTGCCGACCGGAAGTATTCCCCTTTGCGTTATCCTTATTATTCTCAGCGTCCTTGCGTTTCTTTTTACGATTTTCGTCGTCCTGCTCGTCGGTGGTGTCGCCCTCGAAGGGACGCTTCGACGATGGTGACGTTGTCATTGAGGCCTCGTCGATGCCGCCAATTGTCGCCGAAGCCTCGCCACCGCCCGTTGATGTTGCACTCGAACCGGAACCAGTGCTGCCAACTGTGCCTGTTCCGCTCGAACCCTGATTACCCGTTGTTTTAGCGTCCTTCTCCTTCTCAGGGTTCGGCGATGTACTCGAACCCCTCACTGGGGTCGCCTCCTTTGAGCTTTTAAACTCATAAACGTCGTTATTGTCGACCGACCATGATGACGTACCGCCGCTATTTGAACTCGGCGATATTGCATTCCCACTGTTCGCAGGAACGCTCGACGAGCCCTTCGACGATTCCATTTGACTTTGTCCCTACGACGTGTGAATTTAGCTTTAAATTAATCTGTTTCTACAATAGTTTACTGTTTTTTTTTTGCGCTGTACTTTAAGGCCAATGAACAATAGAAAAAATTTTGCACTTTCGTCAAAATTCTGAAGCATCAGATGGAAAAAGGATAAAAATATATTTCTTCGATAGAAAAGGACACAAATATACATTTTTCCTTTTCAAACACATACTTTGTGTTCGCTAACGAATTTTTATTGTGCACTGGCCTTTAGAAAGAAATAAAAGCGAATATTTTAACATACCTGTGCGTTCACACTACCCTGACGGGAATTGGCGGTGTTTTTCTTTTCATCCCTCGTGCTTCGCACCTGATTGAGACGAAGAGTCACTCTCGGCGAGTTACCAGTCTGACCAGATCCCAATCTGTCAACTGAAATTAGAAAAAAACAAAAACGATTAATTTAATTATATAGACAAAAATAAATAACTCAATTTTCAAATGAGAGAAAGAATAGCCTTCTTCTAGAAAAAGACAGATAGGATGGATATTGCAAAAATCGAAATGTAAATTCAAATTTCATCATTTATGGTGAATACACAATGAAAACCTATACCAAAATGCTAACATAACCTTAAAATTTTGCTTCTACATTTCGACCCTTATAAATTAATTTTCACCTTTCTGATTAAATTTTCAGTTTTTTTGCAACAAAAAAACAAGAAAAAAATACTAAACCACCAAAAAGTATGATAATTAGCAAAAGTAAGGAGAAGGAGAACGAGAGTGAGAGAGAACAATTTTTTTCCTTCTTTTAAACAAGGTCACAGTTTTATTCAGAAGCGGTAAAACTGCATTGAAATTGTATATACGAACTTGGATATGTGCCTTGAAAATATTCATAGAAGCAAACGGTCCTTGCTTCCGACGATTATATTATTGCATCAATGTGTATAATTATAGTGATTTCACTTTTTCTCACAATAAAACTAACTGAGAATTTAATAAACATACATGAACGCCATACACACAAAACGGGATTTCTATTTTTACAAAAATAATCTTAAAATAACGTATTTTTTGCCAATTTAGGGTGTCTCTACAATTGGATTTATGTCTTTAATCCGCAAACATAATCTTTGATACTCTTTGCTCTTAGGGTTATTCTACAATGGGACATATTTTCTAAAAGCCAACAGTACACTCAGATGCATCAAGGCGGTGTCAAAGTCGATTGGATTTTTGCATTGAGCATCAATGGGAAAATCGCATCGACCTTGACACCGCCTTAATGCTGTCCTTCCGGTTTAAAGGAATTTTGAAAAGTAGTGTCATTTCTATCAAATATTCTTAGTTCGTGACATACGAATGTTCTCATATGTCATGAAGTAAAAAAATTTTGATAGAAATCATACGACTTTGTAAAATACTGTCAAACCGGAAGGACAGCATTAATGTATCTGAGTGTACTATCAAAATTTGTTGTCAGTTACGGTGCTTCTACAATAGAACTAATATGGTCATTAAGAAATTGTGATCTTTAGATTTTTTGTCATTTAAGCTAATTCTACAAATGTTCCTTAGGTTAGAAAAGACGTTAAATAGTAAGCCTAACTATTTTTGTGTTTAGGATGTTTCTACAATGGGATTTATCTTCGCAATTCTTATAATTTGTACGGAACTTAGGGTGATTCTACAATGGGACTTAGTAGGAAACCGCATTTATAGAATTATTGTCATTTAGGGTGATTCAAAATCGAATTTGTACTGTTAAAAACAATAGCTTGAAAAAAATTGTTCTTTCATTTATGGTGATTCCACAATGGGAATTGCAATTTATGTTCTCAAAAAGAACCGTAACAATTTTTTCTACCAAAAACAGGAAGCCTTTAAATTTCGTTTATTAATTTATTAAAATTGATTTAAAAAAAAATTAATTCAAAGAGAGATTTCTCTCGCCTTTTGTCTTTTTAAAAAAAGAAAATTTATCTCAAATATGTGAAAAAAATTTTTTCGCTCTAATACAATAGAAGAGAAAACGAGAATACCGTCTAATCTTTCGAAGGATTTTTTTTCCATCTCTCTCTTTTTTCTTTTTTTCTCTATGCAAGCCAATGCATCTTATCAGTCGCACAAAAATGGATAATGTTTCAGTCTTTAATGTTTAATTTTACAATAAATTCTTCGAGCGATACGTCACTAGTGATTTCAATATCAAAATAAATGCTGACGACAGGAAAAGACAGAGACAGAAATAAAACGTGAGAGAGAGAGAGAAAACAAATTTTTTTTGCGGTTTATCACTGCTTTCAATTTTTACGTTTCATCTTGTTGAGAAAAATATAATCATCAA
This sequence comes from Leptopilina myrica (nomen nudum), assembly GCA_032872475.1. Classification (NCBI taxonomy): domain Eukaryota; kingdom Metazoa; phylum Arthropoda; class Insecta; order Hymenoptera; family Figitidae; genus Leptopilina; species Leptopilina myrica (nomen nudum). Next base: position 30,222,593 of record CM065466.1, on the reverse strand, counting down.
AAACGCAATATTTATTATACTTAAATCGCAATAAAAAAAAGTTCGCACAATATTTGCAAATATTGAAGAAGAAAAAATTAATTTTTTTCGCCTATTAATATTACTAGTATTTTTTCTCATTTCTTCTGCTCTAAAGGTTATTATTAATATCTCTAATTATTAATAGACTCATAAAAATTGAAAAATCTCTTATTTCCATTTCCATAAAATAAATAATGATACGTAGTAAAATAATAAAAATAATAATGAAATTAAAAAAATAATTAATATATTTGACAATAATAATTAATAATTAAAAATAAAAATAATAAACAAGAATAATTTTTTTTATTCTAGTTAAGGGCATTTGAACCATTATGACGTCACAATTTAGGCAAAGCATGTTTTTTAATATTGTGACGTCATAATGCTTCAAATACCCTAAACGATAAAAAAATATTTAAAAATATAATTATAAGAAAAATAAATACAATTTAATTTAATTTTTTTAAAAAAACCCATAAGATTTTACTTTAGAAAAAGAAAAAAATTTATCGAAATTTGAAGAGAAAAAGAAAAGGATAGTGGTGAAAAAAGTGGTGGGAGTGAATTGGAAGTTTAGAGAATATTAAAAGATTATATTGTAACTCGCGATTTTTTAATATGTACAAGAAAACTAAGATTGAAGAATAGAGAAGAAGAAAAAACAATAAAACTTTCCAATAGAATCGAAATTAAATTATAATATTATTTAGACCTTGAATACTACCAGTTCTATAATTTATGCTATTATTATCATTATCATCATTTTGAATGTAAATCATTTCCAAGGCTCAATCTTTCAAATACAATTAACTGCTTTGTTATAAAAGAAATTATCAATTTCATCTTGTCTTCGTTTTTTTTATAAATAAAAATGTATATTATAGATTTTTATTTAAAAAAAAATAAATAAATAAAAACAAAACCAAAAAGAAAAAATTGCTCTACATTTGACCCACTTTACGAACACAAATATAGGAAGGAAAAGAAAAAAAAGCAATAAAAATTTATTTTTAAAAATAAAACAAATAAAAAAAACGTATAGGCAGAAAATAAGAAATTTCTAAAATTTTAATCGCATTTTTTTCCAAGTCAATTTCTATGTAATAATAATTTTTTTTTTATTTTCAAATTTACAATTTTTTTTTTAATTTTATTTATTTATAACTTTTGTATTTTCATTTTATTTGTTTAAACATTTTTTCATTTTCCGTTTATTTATATTTATAATTTATTTCATTTTTCTTTTATTTATTAGTTGTAATTTATTTATTTTATTATTATTTGCTTATTATAATAATATTAATTTTTGTTTTAATTATATAAAAATTATTTAGTAATAATGCTAAATAATAATTATTTTTTTGTTATGAATATTCATTTATTATTTTATATTTATATATTTAAAAAATTTTAAATTTATTTACATTTAATATTTTTAGTTTAATTTTAGTATTTCTATTATTATTGCTTCATTGTTGTTATTATTATTATTACTATTATTATTGCTTTATTATTTTTATTATCATTCATATTATTATTATTATTATTATTATTATTATTATTATTATTATTATTATTATTATTATTAATATTTTTATTATTATTATTATTATTATTATTATTATTATTATTATTATTATTATCATTTACACGTTAATTTATTACACTTTAACTTTGTTTCTATTTTATTTTTTATTCCACTATTTTATTTAACAATTTTTGTAAATATCCCCATTTCACAAAAACAAAAACAGTGAAAAAATTCACCAGGAATTTATATACCGTTTTATCGCAACAATCAGATCATTTAAAGATGGCAAGCAAAAAAAATCTGTTACTCACATTTCGAATTTAAAGGGACAATTAAATACACTGTGTTTACAAAAAAAATATCCCATTTACTTTCAACTCTCAATTTACACAAGAAAAGTTTCTAAAAGAAGGGGAAGCGGGGGTTAAAATAACCATCATCATTCCACGATTATTAGAATAAAATTCGATTTCAAGATCAAGAAACGAGAAATAATAAATAATACCCCTTATATCTCGAGGAGTGAACTTGTTGAACTTGTGGGAGAATGGAGAGAATATATATATATATATATATATATATATATATATATACATAACATATACAGTATAGTATATATAATAACGAATACCTGGCTGTTTTCAATGTTCCAAGCCGTTTTGTTCCAAGTGGCTCGAATCGGACACGTATACGACGAGTCTGCGCGCATTAACACGTGTATTATAAAATGTTTTCTCTGTCCAAATCTCCCAAAAAATTGGGGAAAAAAATCTCAATACTATTTATGTGCAAGTATTTTCCAAACGTCTTCAATTAGGAAAAACGATTTAAAAAAAAATCAAACACTATTTAGTCACCCGATAGAATAAATATTGTCAGAGCGCAAACTCCATTTTTCCAGATAAATACACACAGAGAGAAGGATAGTGAGAGAGACGCTAATACAGAGAGAGAGAGAGAGAGAGAGAGAGAAACAGACACAAATACAAAGAAAAAAATTAACGTTGTGAGATGGCCCTTTAAATCACACACCACTCTCGTCGTCGGTCGTCTTCTCTCTCTCACACTTTTTTCTCCTTTGTTATCCCGTTTGCGCGCACGAGGAATTTTTTTTCTCTCTCTCTCTCACTTTTTCGTCAAGAGAAAAAAGAAGGAGCAGTGTGTATATATGTGTTTTGTCTCTAATAGAAAAAAAAATTGTTTTTCCCTCTATATTGAATATGGTTGTTTATATTATTTTTCTATCGTGTTTAAAAAAAAGGGGGGGAAGATTAAAAATGCAAAAAAATGGCTTTTAATTTAAACAACACGAGTTTTGTATTATACACTTGCACTGGCGTCATCATCGTCTCCGGCACTGGGCTTTGTAAAAGTGTCTGTAACCTGGGACACGATTGCTCACGAGGTTAGACGAATTTAACCGAAAGGCCGCGAGCAACAGAGAGAGAGAGATTCCAGCAGCGCTGGAACACCCCCCCCCCTTCCTGTTTCAATACCAATAAATTCTTTCTCTCTCTTTCATAGTAAATTCTCTCTTTCTCAGTAAAATCCTTCTTTCTCTTTCTCACTTTATTTCTGTCTTTTTTTTCTTTTACTCTACTCTACTCTTCTTTTTTACTCTTAAATTTTGTGTTTGATAGAAAAAAAAGACAGAAAAGGTGGGAGAGAAAGAGACAGCGAGAGTTTGTGTGTGAAAGAGAGAAGAAAAGAGACAGAGCAGACGGGCGAGAGAGAGGCAGAAGAACAATTGCAAAAATGCCTTTTTCCCTCTTTTTAGCCAAAGATTATAGTAGAAGAGATTTTTTTATATATATAAATCATCCGAATAGAAGGAGTTTAAGGAGAATTCTGTTTCCGAGGATTTAAATGGAATTTTGACGCCCTCTTCTTGTGCTCTGCTCTCGCGCTCCGCTCCGTCCCGCTCTTCTCGCTCTTCTATCATGTTTACTCCCACTTTCGGACACTCGCCAGTAACGCTCCCCACCCTTCCCCCACCTACTCTCACACTCTCTCACTCACTCACTCTTCCTGAATGCGTTGTATTACTATATACACAAAAAAAGAGAAACAGTATATAATACGAATATACTTTTGAATTAACTTGCGAGTGAGACAAGATGCAACATCAGAAACTTGCTTCACCATTTTAACCAAATGTGTGACCATGGTAATTGTTAAAAATTCCCATTAGAATTTCGAAAAAAAACACCTGTTTTTTAGTCCATATTTCGAAAAGCGAATTTTCCAATCAAAACCTTTTAGAATGCGTCACATAAAGGGATATTAATTTCATAACTATTCTATTTTGAGCGTAGCATAACCTCTGCTTTCTGGATATTATTGTTAAAATGGGGTTTTAGAGGGGTTAAAAGGGGTTAAAATACCCAAAATAAAATATGCACAGAATCACCTGAAACTTTTTACTCGGGGGTTTTTGGGGTTGCTGATTATGAATCCAATGTCAGTTTTTCAAAATTCAAAATGGCGGATTCAATATGGCGGACTTTTTTTTTAAAATTGCTTAAATTCGCTTGGAACTAGTTACTCAGGGGTTTTCGGGGTCTCTGATCACGAATACGATGTCAGTTTTTCAAAATTCAAAATGGCGGATCCAATATGGCGGACTTTTTTTTAAAAATTGCTTAAATTCGCTTAAAACTAGTTACTCAGGGGTTTTCGGGGTCTCTGATCACGAATACGATGTCAGTTTTTCAAAATTCAAAATGGCGGATCCAATATGGCGGACTTTTTTTTAAAAATTGCTTAAATTCGCTTAAAACTAGTTACTCAGGGGTTTTTGGGGTCTCTGATCACGAATCCGATGTCAGTTTTTCAAAATTCAAAATGGCGGACTTCTTTTAAAAATTGCTTAAATTCGTTTGAAACTAGTTACTCAGGGGTTTTCGGCGTCGCTGATTACGAATCCGATATCAGTTTTTCAAAATTTAAAATAGCGGAGCCAATTTAAAAAAAATTTGTCCTAACGCTTCTACTAAGAGGAATTTAATTTTAAATTTGACTTTTTTTTTTAAAAAGACCCGAAATTATGACATTGAACTAAATTTTGTTCTATAATTGTTCGTCGGATTCTAACTTAAATGCAAATTTATGACGTGATCTGAAGAAAGGGACCATAGAAGCAGTTCACTTTAGAGGGTTATGTTAGCATTACTTTTTTCTTGCGTTTAAAAGTTTCTTTTTTCGAATTGGAAATTAAAATCAGTATACGGTTAATGAATATTTTACAGTTGTAATGAAGATTTAAGCATTAATTATTCACATTGTCAGTTGATCCTTTTTTTGTATTTTCATTTTAAAAATTCCAAACATAACCTATTATATTTTTTGCTTCTATAAGGTCCCTTTCTTCAGATCGCGTCACATATTTACAAAAATTTTAACACTAGTTTCAACATTTAAAAAATTTTCCGCTTTGACGCGGTTGCAGACTATATAACTTATGGCATGGCGAATAAAATTTGTATTATCGTGACCGATATCGCGGCGAAAAGAAAACATTAATTCTTAGTCACGTAGCAACTACTACACAGAGGTAATAAATTGAAAATGGTTGAAGGTGGTGATGATGATGATGATGAAGAGGAGTAGGAGGGGAGGAGGTTAAAAACATTTAAAAGATAAAAGAACCTATTATTAACCGTGCGTGTTATATAGTATATATATATACATATGGAATGTATGTATGAATTCATTTGCAGTCGAGAAGATTCTATTTCTATATTTGAACTAATTTTCTATTTTTGATAAATTTTTGAGAAATTCGAAAAATTCAATTTTACTAAGAATTCTCTTGAAATTTTATAGATTAACAATAATTGAATAATTAAATTATCTTTTTTAAAATCTGAAAGAATGATTAAATTTTGTTTTTTTTAAATTCAATATTTAAAATAATTTGATTGCTTTTTAAAAATATTGTTATATATTTTTGAAAATAATTGAATTTGACAACGAATTTTATTATAAGGCATAAAAAAATTTTTTAATTTATTCGGGAATCATTTTCTTATTTATAGCTTTAAAAATTGAAATATGTGAAGAATTTTATTAAAATCTAAAAGAATAGTTTGAATTATTTCAAAAACGAATTAATTCAACATTATACATTTAAGATAATGAAAGTATCTTTTAGAAAAATTTAATTCAAATTCTATTTAAAAAAATTGAATTCCTCTGAAAAATTCTACTATTTTTGTAAATAATTGAATTCTTCCAAAGAATTTTATTATTTACAAAAATAATGGAATTTTTGTCAGAAATTTTAATATTTTTCAAAATAATTAACTTTTTGCAAATAATTTTTTTTTAGACAAATAATAATTCAATTAATTATCAGAAATGTTATTAGTTTTAAAAATAATCGGATTCTTTTAAGTAATTTAATTACTTTTAAAAATCATTAAATTCTTATCAGGAATATTATTAATTTAAAAAAAATGGAATTAAAAAAAAAATTGGTAATTATATGCAGAAAAAGGACATTTCTCAATTTTGAAGAAAAACGGTTAATTTTTTTTGGAAAAAAAAATTGAGAAAAGTCCTTCTGCATATAATTACCAAACATGTTATTATTTTTCTGAAGAATGTAATCTAAATTTAAAAAAATAATTGAATTCTTATCAAGAGTTAGGTTATTTTTTGAAAATCATTGAATTCTGGTAGAGAATTTTGTTATTTTTTGAAAATATTTAAATTCTTATCAGGAATTTTATTATTTTTCAAAAGAATTGAATTCTTGGCAAAAATTTTACTATTTTTCAAAATAATTGAATTTTTGCATAAGGAACTTAATTTAAATTTACTAAAAAATAAATAATTTAATTTTTGATGAGAATTCAATTTATAATTTTTTGAAAATATAATTAATTCTTGTCAAGAATTTTCTTCTTTTTCTAAATAATTGAATTCTTCCAATGGAGTAAAAAAAATAATTTTTTTTTTATTTTTTCGAGGAATTAAAATAAAATTTTTAAGAATAATCATATAATTTTTTTTTCAATATTCCAGTAAAATTGCATTAAAAATACTTGAAATTCATCGATAAATTTTTATTTTTTAATATTTCCTAATATTTTCCTAATATTTATATTTCGAAAAAAAATTAATTATCCAAATCAATGTTTATAAAATACTGATGAACAATTTGAATAATATTAATTAATTTAAAATAAAATTTTCCTAATATTTTTTATATTTCGAAAAAAAATTAATTATCCAAATCAATGTTTATAAAATACTGATGAACAATTTGAATAATAAATATATATTTATAAACAATTAAATTTTTGAGAAAGTTTTTTTTATTTTTGAATATTATTCAAATTGTTCATCAGTATTTTATAATCATTGATTTGGATAAATTAATTTTTTTTTTCGAAATATAAAAAATATTAGGAAAAGTTTATTTTAAATAATATTGAATTCTTTGTGGAAAATTTTATTTTTTGAAAATAATTGAATTTTTCGATTAATTAATTTAAAATAGTATTTAAATGATTGTAATCTTTCGATGAGTTTTATTATTATTGATGAAAATAATTGATTTCTTGTTTAGAATTTAATAAAAGAAATTTTTTTTTAAATTTCGAATAGCCAAAAAAATGTTATTATTGCGGTGAAAGTAATTGAAGAAGAATACAATTGAAGAATTGTATATACATAAATTTTGTTAAATAACTGATTTTTTCGAAATTTGTTTCAAAATTCTATTCTAAATAATTCTATTCAAAATTAATTAAATTCATTAAGTAGATAAGTGCGAAACCTGTTGGCCAACTAAACGGAATAGCCGAATAATTCTCAATCGTCGCATAAATTAATTTGAAAAAAATATAAATTTTCATTTATTTAAAATTTATTAATAAATTTTTATTTATTTTAAATTTATTAATAAATTTTTATTTATTAAGGGCATTTGAAACAATATGACGTCACAGTATAACCGAAGCATATGTTCTAAAGCCGTGACGTCATAATAGTTCAAATTGCCTTAAAAATTTATTAAAAATAAATTAAATTTATTAAACTTTATTATTAATAAATTAAATTTATTAAACTTTATCATTAATAAATTAAATTTATTAAATTTAAAAATTAATAAATTAAATTTATTAAATTTATTTATTAAAAAAGATATTCTTTTCCTAATTCTCTTTCTTTTCTTTTTATTCTTGATTTTGAAAAAAAAAAAAAAAAATCTAAGAATTTGCAAGAATATTTCTCACCTTTGTTTTGCGGTGGTGTTCTCCGCATTTCACAGGGGGCTCCACTGTCCTCTGCAACGAGAACAGCAGCAGTGCCAGCGGAGCGTTGTTGATAATGTTGATAATGCTCCGACTGATCGTTGGATAGCGCTGCAATATCCGATGGAGAACGTGGGCTGTCCGCAGTCGTGACCGTTGTAGTAGTCGCTTCGTCCGGTGAACTTGCCCCCGTAATATCTATAAACACAAAAAAATCCACACTTACAGACTCAGTCGAAATTATAGTAAAAAAAAATAAACACTCCTACATTCTCTACATAAAAACACTATTTTATCGAAAAAAATTTATATATTACCAAAAAAACTCATATTTCCATCTTTTGGAAAAAAAAGTTAAAACAAAAACTTCAACCTTTCCATTAATAACCTATAACCTAAGTTTAGATTTCCCTTTCATTTTTTTTTTACCTTTAAACAATTTTCCAAAAAGCGCTTAATCCTCCTATTAAAGGCACCACACACACATATATACACTCTCACCGGTCCTATTAAGACAAAATTTTTATCTATGACCCATTTGTGTTTCTAGGTGACCTCCAACAAAATCGCAGTCTTTTTTTTCGGAGAGGAGTAATTGTGCAACACGAGTTCACGAGGGGGTGGGACAAGAGGGTTGATTAAAACGAGAAAGAGAGAGAGAGAGAACGAGTATTTCTCTATTCTAACAAATTTTTTTTTTTTTAAATAACAGAATTTTTTTTTCAATACTTAGAGAATAATTAGGAGGAAAAATAAATTACTGTGTGCTATTTTCTTTATGTTCTTTTTTTTGTTTTTGTCTGCTTAAAATTTCGACTATTTAAAACTGTAGTGGCGTCATCTGGCGGTTCGCCGGGGAAACACCGTTCGCGAACGCGCTCGATGTGCTTGCGAACACGGCCCCTCGCGAACTGGTGGCCATATTGCGTTGCTACGGTCTTCGAAAATGGCTCCGCCTTTCCCGCACTACATCTATATGGAAACACCCCCCCCCCTCACCCTCTCCACAATTCTTCTCCTCAACCCCCCCGCCACCCCCACCGTTCATGTTATATACCACCATCATCAAGCAATCGGCAACCCAACCCCGAGAGAGAGATGTGCCCCAACCGCAACACTTTGGCAAGCCATATCGTTTTTTTTTTTTTTTTTTTTTTTTTTAAATTCGAACTATTGATTCTCAAAAATTCTGATAACCATTTTTCTCCTTATATTGGTAAAATTTTAATTTATTATTTTGTCATTAGGTTTACATAAAGTTTGCCTAAACCTAAATTTAAAGTTTACCTAAACTTTACATGTAATCTTTACCTATATACTTTATACCTAAAGTTTACCTAAACTTTACTTATATGCCTTACCTATACTTTATACCTAAAGTTTACCTATAATTTACCTAAACTTTACTTATATGCTTTACCTATACTTTATACCTAAAGTTTACCTATAATTTACCTAAACTTTACTTATATGCTTAACCTATACTTTATACCTAAACTTTACCCAAAACTTTATACCTACCTTTTGACCCAAAACTTTATCACTTTACTTTTATGCTTTACCTACAATTTATACCGAAAATTTACTTATATGCCTTACTTATACTTTATACCTAAACTTTACCTATGGGTCAGTCCACTGACTTTCGTCTGAGAGTCGTTGCGACCATATTTTTAAAAAATCTAATTTTCATATATATGTGAATCTCGATGATTTCCTAAGTTCATTAATCATAATATTAAGTTACAAATTTTATTTCGTTAAATAATATTAATTATCAAAAGTAGGTGGTTCACGATGTGATTTCGTAACCTTAAATTTTTCAACTTTTTGAAAGACGTCATTATTCAAAAACTATTAAATATTAGGTGTTGGTACTTACCACAAATATAAATATTTCCATTCTGCACGTTCTAACGACCGAAATAAACTAAAAATTTTATTATATGTGGACGAAAATTGATTTAAAAAATTTTTTTATCCAAAAAATTTACAACTTTTTTGTTGGACCTCTAAAAAATTTGGGGTTTTGCAAATACTTTTTTAAGAACATAATTTATCTTCTATTGAAATTTAACGAAGGTGTTTTTTCGTTCTCGAAATAATAATTTTAAAAAATGTTGCATGTAAAAAGGTTAATTCTAAGACTTGAAGTTGATATTGACACTAAATTACAATGCTTGTTGTTTATTTCAAGCATTATAATTAACCTTTCTGAGCAACATTTTTCAAAATTATTATTTCGAGAACGAAGAAAAAAACACCTTCGTTAAATTTCAATAGAAGATAAATTATGTTCTTAAAAAAGCATCTGCAAAACCCCAAATTTTTTAGAGGTCCGACAAAAAAGTTGTAAATGAAACAAAAAGTGTAAATTTTTTAGTTAAAAAAATTTTTTAAATCAATTTTCGTCCACAAATAATAAAATTTTTAGTTTATTTCGGTCGTTAGAACGTGCAGAATGGAAATATTTATAGTACCAACACCTATTATTTAATAGTTTTTGAATAATGACGTCTTTTAAAAAGTTGAAAAATTTAAGGTTACGAAATCACATCGTGAACCACCTACTATTGATAATTAATATTATTTAACGAAAAAACTACTTAATTTCATACTCAAGAGTAAGATTTTTAGGTTACGCAAAATTAATTCTTAGAAATATTAAAGTTTTTCTCCTTTGAAAAATATTATTGATGCTCGCGAGCTTTTCTATTAAAAATCCACGCTAATATCGTTCACGAAATCGAAAATAAAATTACACTGCTTAAAAATTAATAACTTGCATATTTTAATACCAAATATATTCAATTCGATTAAAATATAAATTTATTTAAAGTATTTAATTTTGATGGTAATTTGGGTTAATTTTTTCAAAGCAATGCAGGTAAATACTAAAAACAAAAGAAAAACTCTCATATTTCAAGGAAAAGGCTTCGCGGAGATGAAAAATAAATTTTCTTTCACATTTATATATACATTAGGGCACAATTAAAATATGTTCTTTTGGTAAAATTATAAAAATCCCCCAGCCTCATTTTATATTACCATCGAAATATTCTGTTAAATTTACATCTACATTCAGTTATTCATTAAAAAGGAAGACTTCGGAGATGAGATGAATTTTTACTCGGAGAAAAATGTAAATTTCAATTATTTATAACAGCAATAATTTTTCTCCTTTTTATAGATAAAATATAGGAAAATTAAACGTCAGATTCTCAGCTTTATTTTAATGTACATTAAAATTTTGTTTACGACATTTTTAATGTATAAAATATCAGTAATCATTGCGTAAAGTAATTTTAACCTAAAACTGAAGACAAAATTTAAACATTTTTATCTCAAAAATAAAAGTGATGTCTAACAAATTTTTAAAATGCACATAATGATAGAAAAAACATTGTACTTTCTGACAATATTTTTTAAAAAATTTCTGTGAATTTGAAAAAAACCATAAAAATTTAATTTTATTATAGAAGTCCTATTGCGGAGACATGTTGAAAAGGCTTCGGAGATGAAAGTAATTTAGTTACTGAATAAATTCAGTTAGATAAAATTATTTAATTTTCTTTTTAAAATGATAAATAAGTGCTAAATTTTCACTATGGAAATTGATAATAATTATTAAAGAGTAGACTTTGTAAAATTAATTGAGACATCAAAAATGTCACTTTCAAAAGAATCACCCATATGCTTTACCTATACTTTGTTTACAACAAAAGTTCTGTAGTTTACTGCTAGAAATCAGTAGTTCATTATTATCAATAAGTTGATTACTATTAAAAATTAGTAGTTCACTACTAAATATTAATAATAACCAATACTATAATACTATTAAGAGCAATAAGTTTATTACTATCAAAAACTGAGTTCCTTACTACTAAATATTTATCAAAAGCGTCACTAATTCAGTTATTAAACAAATTCTCACTATTTTACTAGCAAAAAACTACTATTTCAGTTTTGAAAATTTTTTTTTCAGAGGCTTACAGCAAACTTAAGAGTCTCACTTCATTTTGATACAATATATATATATATATATATATATATATATATATATTTCTTCTACCGCATAATTACATGAATCCTGTATGAATATTTCTCAATCTATATAAACAGCACATGAAGGTGACATTCTTAACATTCCCATTTCTCGATCCTCAACTTATAGTGAAGAGAATTACTCTATATAACTTGCACGACGATCAAAATTTAGAAACTTCAGTCCTAAGGCATATTTCGAGAGAGACTTCAATCCACCGGGAGATTATAATTCACTTTAAACTATATAGTTTCGTCTAAATCTAACAATAAGTTCCTCCAAATCTCAATTTTAGCCTCAGATGGTATAATTCAAAAGCAGTTTGATGTACGGTCTTTCATGGAATTAAAAATTTTGAAATTATTTTAAAAAAGTAAATGAATTTTTGCATTATTTTATACGAAGAAGGACAAAAAATTAATTCTACCCTTGTTATTAGGTCATTAAGATCTAAAACATCGAAAATCTGATCCTAATTTTAAAAATCGATCTAAGAAGCTGCAAAAGACAAAAAAATCCTAATTATAAGGATATACTAATGAGTTAAAAACGATAATACTACAAAAATTCCTAGAAGCAAAATATCGTATCCTTATTGTAAAATAATATCTCAAAAACAACCTGGAAAGTCGCAAAAAACTAAAAATTGAGCCCTAATTATTAGGACCCATAGTATCAAAAACCAAAAGTACTATTCTTCTTTGCAGCAAAAAAAACAAACCTTAAGTCTAATTTTAAAATTTAAGAAAAATCGACCTGACATGACAGAAACCAGAAACAAATTTTATTATACCTAAAATCTGATTCACGGCATCGACTTTTGATTATCAAAACCAAAAAGTCTGATATCCGTAAAGTGCGGAAGGCGAATAAAATATACGAAGCTAGTGAATAAGACCCTAAATGGTCAAGGAACGTACATACATATACAATCCAGAGTCAGTGAATGTGTTGATGATGATAAAAAAAAAGAGAAAGAGAGCAAAAGAATAAGAAAAGTAAAAAGAGAAAAAAAAGAAGAGGGTTTCAGAGGCTGACATGTAGCTTACTGGTGGCAAGAACGAGTCTGGAATATTTACACATGCGAAAAAGCGTTAACTTAAAGAGGATGTGCTTGAGTTGGCGTTTGCCGGTTCAACCGGTCCATGGACAACATTTTAAGAGACGAGCGGTTTTTAACGAATTCGGAGAAGTTTCCAACTCTCAAAAGGCATTTTTATAATGTCCAGAGTTTTTGAAAGTTTTGTTAATGTTCAAAACAACCGTTTATATTTATAGAGAGAGAGATGGGTTCGAGCAATTCGTCCCTTCACCATCAGGCGAGCCATCAGGTACAACCCTATTATGGATTTCCGATAGAACAAGATATAAAGCGTCACACGCACATTCTATCTTCCACGTCTGTATTTTCGGTTCAATGTGAATCGTAATCGAAATTAAACGAAAATTAATTTTGAATCTTATAAAATCAGAGTCAATTTTCAGTGGAAAATTTTATATATATCTTAAAAACAAAACATTTGGAAAGTACCCCACTTAAAAAATTTTAAATATATTTATTTCAGGATAAAATTAAATTTTAATTTTAAACAGTAGTCATAACTTTAGGACGTATAACCATACTTTCAAGGCTAAGAATCTTAAAACCAAAACAATTAACAAGTATACCTTATACTTTTTAAAATTTTCAAATATTTTTACTTTAGAACTTATAATCATATTTCCAAGGGCTTGAATCTTAACATGATTGATAAGTACCCTACTTTCAAATTTTTTAATATTTTAAAATATTTTTACTTTAAATCTTAAAATCTAAGTCACGAGATTAAAATTCAGTCAAAAATGGTTTCTAAAAAGCATTTTCTCTTCCAAAACTGATAAATATTGCGACCAAAATGTTTAGAGCATTTATAGAACAACTAAAAAGTGAATTAGGTGCTAAAGAAGATGTCCTTGGGTTTATTTACAGATGGATAGAATCAACGTGTGGAAATTCGAATTTCATATTGTCGCGATAATATCAGGTCAATGACAAAGTTCTCACTCTCTTTTTTTCCTCTATCTCACGGATCTTGATAACAATCATTTGAAATATTTATTAATGAATTCTTCTAAACCCTCCTAATGAAATACATATAAGTAAAATAATACTTCTATGCTCTTAAAACCCTTCTAATTAAATAATTTTAAATTTTAAATACTTTAAAAAATCCTCCTAAACCCTCCTAATTAAATGCTTTCAAATACTTCAAAACCTTAATCATTTAACCCTTCCAACAAAATATTTTTGAATTAAACTCTTTTGAACTAAACATTACAAAACCGGATAGAAACTAAACCCTTTTAATTAACTTATTCCGACCTCGGAAAGTAAATTTAATAACGCCGAAAGTAAATTTCGCAGCAAAGGACAAAAATTTTTAATTTGCTTCTATTGCTAATTGTTGAGGTAAATACAAATTAAAACTTTTTGCCTTTAAAAACGTCGAGAGGAACTTGGTACAGAAAAGCAACTATTAAATAACAACATGACTCTCGAATGATCTAAATATAAGCTTGAAACTTCAAGACCGCAAATCCGCTCGAGTCATTGTCTAACCATTTTTATTCACGCGAAATAATGTGCTCATCGAATGCCATCCTGTTTCGAAAACGCAATTACAATGTTGTGTATAGTGCGACATGTTACTCTTCATCGAACAATGTTTATTGGAATTAAATTCTTCCTTTGAAAAAAAAAAAATTCAATTCCCGTCGACAAAAAAAATTAAAATACTCTTTATACTTTTAAATAATTAATATTCATAAATTCTAACTATATTACATTGCAAAAAATAAACCCTACATTCTGATCACTTTTAACTAAAAACGATTACAAAAAGTAGATTTTAAACCATTTTCGCGACTGAATTTTAGCCTTGAGAACATGATTTTAAATCCTAAGATTATATGTTAAATAGTTTTAATTTTTTAAATAATAAACGGTTTCTGATTAACAATAATAATAATAATAATTTCTGATAATGATATTAGTAATAAAAGCTTTAATGTTATAGTAATAAGGACAAAAAATAATAAGAATTAACCTATAATAATATATATTTATATAATAAATAATGTAAAGCACAAGTTAAATTTGAATTAATCTCTATTTTCCTATTTTCCTAATTATTTTTTTTTTCTCACTTTTCATTTAGTTTTATCTAAGCACCCATTAAGGGGAGGGTTGATTAAACTTTTCATGTTGTAAATGTCTTAATTTTGAAAAGATAACAAGTAATTAAAGCGAATGCAAAATTTTCAACTGCAGAGGGGGATTTCTATCTTTTTCCATCTCTCTAATCTTTCTCTCTTTGTCTTTCTTGAAGAGGAAAAGAGGAAAAAGAAACACCTCCAGGGCGCCGCCCGCGTGCTTAAAGCTGATAGATTATTAAGATCTCAGACCAACACGCATGTTATTACACCGTTTTAATCTGAGATAGAAAGTTCCGGTTGCCAGATTTACTGGCTTTGCGATATCCCCCTCCGGAATTCTGCAACTACGCCCTAGGAATTTATTTTCTCGTAACGTTTTACACTTCTATATTTCTATATATATATATATATATACGTAAAAAAACTTCATTATTTTTCTTTCCTATTTCCTTTATATTTATATTTTCTCTCAATTTGGTTTTAACATCTACAGTTAAAATATTTAATAAAACATTGAATTTCACGATCATAAAAAATAATCTCTGTTCTCATTACGAAAAAGTGAAAATAATTTGAAGTGTTTAAAAAGTTAAAAGTAGGGTACTTATCAATCGTTTTTGTTTTAAGATTTTCAAGTCTTAGACCTTTAAAATAGGATTTTAAGTCCTGAAGCCATGACTAATATTTTAAAGTTTAAACATTATGTATAATAATAAATAATTTAATATTTCTTGAAAATATAGTCTAATTTTATCCAAAAGTTCAACAGAAAAAGAAAATGAAGATAGTGCGTAGAAGATAATTTTAGTCAAATATAAACTCAAAAGAAAAAAGACACTACAAAACTATTGTAGCAATATTAATTTTAAAATAATAAAAAAACACAATTTCTTTAATATTATACCAAATAATATAAAAATTAAGGTATACTGAAATTAATTTTATGTGTACAATTCTTCAAAAAGTGATTTTGTTAATTTAAATGTTAAATTTTAAATTGCTTTTTTAACAGAAAAAATATTCTAATTCAATGCGAAGGTCAAGCATAATGAATTACGCAATGTTTCCTGTATATGAAAATTTTACGATCGTTCATTAAAAAAAGTCACG
Organism: Leptopilina myrica (nomen nudum); assembly: GCA_032872475.1. NCBI lineage: Eukaryota > Metazoa > Arthropoda > Insecta > Hymenoptera > Figitidae > Leptopilina > Leptopilina myrica (nomen nudum). The sequence goes on along the minus strand of CM065466.1, from coordinate 30,206,425 downwards.
AATAATATATAATTTTAAAGAAAAGGCAAAAATAAAAAAAAATACAAATACTTTAAACTACTTTTATACATTTTTCCCGTTCGAAACAAATCGTTATTTTTGTTAATATTACTTAAGACTTATTTTTACTATTATTATTATTATTAGTATCATTATCATTATTATTGTACTCTTTAAGACTTATTGTTACTATGACTATTATTTACTCGTTTCATAGGATTAAAATCCATATGGTTATATTTTTACCTTTGAACTGATTTGATCAAGTTCGTTAAGGTTTTAGCTCAGATTCAAAAAAAAAAAAGTTGCAATAATCGCATCGTTTAGTTTTGTCTCACACTAGTACAAAACTTCCATCAATTTCTTTCCTTAACACTGGTTTTGCTTTCTTCTTCGAAACAATCAAGTAACCTGTGATTCTTTAATCCACCATTTTCGATTTAATAAACATTTGGCAACACTGATACAACTTTCAGAAGGTGAGGAACAAAAATAATCTAAAAACTCAAAAGAAAAATGAATAAACGATAAATTTGTTTTTTTTTGCTAAAATGATTGCATTCGACTCTGCGGCCCTGTCCCGGAGTATTGATCTTTTGCGAGAGTCGTCTGTCGCGCCCCTCTCCAAGTCGACCACTAGGATACTATCCCTGTCTGACCCTGTGCAATGCCTGATGAGATGTCAGGCACCTGTGTCCAGACGTCCCAGACTTCTAGAGTGAGAGACACCTCCAAGAATAAGGCACTAAACTCTAAAAAATAGCATCCTATAATCGACAAATGGCACACTGAACTTTTTCTTTCTTTCTTTCTTTAAAAAAAAGGAAATAACCAAGCGAATTGCCGGCTCCGTTAATAAAACCCAATACAGAAATGAGAAGAAGACAAGGGGGAAAAAATAATTATAGTCGACGAAAACTTGAAAAATCCGGTTCTCATCACTTTTGGGATTTCAACGAACAAATCATATTCGATTTGACAAATTCAGATTCAGATTCTGTTGGTAAAATAGAGATCCTAATTATCCTTTGTAGCTAAATTGGAATATTGCTACTTCAACTCTAACTAATCAAATTTTTTTTCATATAAATTTTAGATCCTATCATTTTTTTCATTTCAAATGAATATGGAAAATTCGACTATTATTGCATTTTTGAAACTTCAAGTCAACATCGGACACCTTTTTTGCCTTTAAGGGGATCTCATAGTCGATTGAATTTTTACATTGAGCTTCAATGGAAAAAATCGCATCGACTTTGACATCGCCTTAAGGAAATAAATAAATTTTCTTCCCAAATTCGTAAGTAGTATTCGTTTTGCCTGAAAAAAAACTAAAATCGTTACTTTCGTTAGTAACATTCAAGAGAAATTGAATCGTGAATTTAAAATAGGGAAAAAAACTCACCACTCGTTTCCTTGCTGCTTTCATAGCCATTGACAATTTGTCGCATTCGAAAATCGTCCTTACGATGAATTCCCCCAGCTGGTGATTCTCCATTTTTATTATTTGACCATCGATTTTTAGATCCTCTTTGCTGTTGCAATGGCGATGCCTTTGAACCACTACTTTGCGTACTTGCCGTACCTTCAGGTCTATTGCCACCTGAAAAAAAATTTTGTTTCCCTCCTTTTTTATTCAATTTACGAAAAAGGCAAATTTTTTTATTTTCCTAGCTTTTTTCTAATTTTTATCAAAAAAAAAATATATTTACTTGTTTCTTATCCTACTGCTAATAAATTCAATCCCTGTAAGCGAGTTTTTTATCATCAAAGGTTTTAAATATTTGGGAAAATTAATTTACTTCTTGCGAAAATTTTTTTTTTTAAATAATTCAATTCTTGTCTGATAAATATTGTTATTTTTGTAAAATAATTAAAATAATATGAATTTAATTTGACAAATTTTAATAAAATTTTTAAGAATAATTACATTTTTCGAGGAATTTGTGTGAAGAATTTTATTATTTATATAAATAATTGAATTCTTACAAAGAATTTTATTCCAATTGATAAAAGTAATTGAATTTCGGTGAAAAATTTTATTATTTATAAAAATATTTTTCGAAAAATTTTATTAAATTTTGTATTTTAAATAATTGAATTCCTGTGAAAAATTGTATTACTACTTATGAAAATAATTGAATTATTTTGAAGAAATTTACTAAAAATTGAATAATTGAATTCTTGTGGAATTTTGTCAGGAAGGTTTTAAATATTTAGAAAAATTAATTTAATTCTTGCGAAAAAATTTTTTGTTTAAATAATTCAATTCTTGTTTGATGAATATTGTGATTTTTGTAAAATAATTAAAATCACCCAAAGAATTTAAAAAAACATTTTTTAAAAATAATAATTTATTTTTTCCAGGAAATGAAACTTTTAATTATTTTCGAAAATTTAATTACAATTTTTTTAAATAATTGAATTCTTTAGAGAAATTTTTTCAAAAATAATTGAATTACTGCGAAGAATTTCACTATTCTAGAAAATATAATTGAATATTTTTGACGAAAGTTTTTAAATAATTCTATAAATGGTATAAATAATTTATTTAATTTTGTAATTAATAATTTATTTAATTTATTAATTAATAATTTATTCAATTTATTAATTAATAATTTATATATTTAATTATTTATTTAATTATCTATTTAATTATTTATTTATAATATTATTCTATTTAAATAATTCAATTTTCTACAAGTTTCTCTTTCAATTTTTTATAATTTAATTCTTGTAAAGAATTTTAGTAAAATTTTTGAAAAAAAATAAACGACCTAGTAGCATTTTATTAAAATTTTTTTTTAAATATTTTAATTTCTAAGAATTAATTTATTATTAAAAAATTTTTTTTTGTAAATAACTAAATAATAACTTTAATTGTTGCTAAGAATTTTCTTAAAATTTTCAAAAATAATTGAATTCCTGAGCAGAATTTTATTATTTCTGCAAATAATTGAATTCTTACGAAAAATTTTTCTACTAAAATATTGCAAAAGAATTGAATTTCTGTGAAATTTTTTTTTATTTTTGAAACTAATTCAATTCTTCAAAAAAAAAAAAATTTATAAACATTGTTTTCGATAAATAATTTTTTCCAAATATAATAAATATTGTAAAAATTTTATTATTATTATTAAAAAAAAAATTAAAAAAAATTACTATTTCAAAAATGTTTAGTTGTGAAAATAATTGAATTTTTCGATTAATTAATTTTAAAACAATATATTAAAAATAATTGAAATTCTTCGATGAGTTTTATTAATAATAAAAATAAAAATAATTGAATTTTTGCATAGAATTTTATCAAAAAAATTTCTAAATAATTCAATTTCCATGAAAAATGTCATTAATAGTGAATTATTGCGGAGAAAATTAATTTTTGAATGGAAACATTGTTAAATAATTGATTTTTTCGAAATTGCTTTGAAAATTCCATCTTAAATTAAAAAGAAATTAATTGAATTCATATGGAAATTTCATTATTAAACGAAACTATATAGACTACACAAGTAAACTGTAAATTATAAACTGAATAATTATTATAAAAACATTTTTATTTACAAAACAAGAGATTTTTAGGTTATGTTGATTGTGTATTTTCGCCTCATATTTTGGAAATAGTAATTTTTGTTTGTATGGTTTGTATGATCAAATATATAATTTATAACAATAAACGTTTTTATTTTTTTTAGAGGTTAGGTTATAACGGAAAAGGAAAGAAATATCACACACATATATATGGATATACATTTTTTTTAGGCGGGAAAGTAAAATAGTTGACGAATTTCACTTTTCTTAAAAAACTTCTCCTCCCCACGTTATCTTTTTACGTTTGTTAATATGTTAAAAAGGTTAAAAAAATATTTCGCGGGTATTTTTCACCTGTCACTGTATATCTATATATACATACACACATAAAGAAAATAAGTTGGCAACACTGCGTTGACTAGAAAAAAGAAAATCATTTTAGCTTTTAGGCCTCTCATCACGTCACAAATACATGTACACACACACACACACACGCAATAGAAATTCGCACACAAAAATACAAGAGAGAATATACTTTCTGAAAAAGCACCCTTTTGAATTCCGAACCTTTTCCCTCTCCCCCCCTTGTAGACTTGAATAGCTCTCGAAATACATTCACACCAACACAGCTCTTTCTCTCTCTCTCTCTACAACGAAACAAATAAACGTTTCGTCATTTCTGTATAAACGAGAAATCTTTTTTTTTCAGTAAAAAAATAGAAAAAAAACTCGTGAAATTTTGACTAAAAGGGGGGAGGGGGTGAAAACAAGTGTTTTTGTTTCCAAAAGACGAGGATAGAGAAGAGAAAGAGGGGGGGAAGGAAGCAAAGTGCGATTCACTGCGCGCATCCCGCGCTTTTGTCAACTATTATTATTATTATTCCCGTCCTGTATGTTTTTTTTTGTTTTGAAAACGGAAAAAAATAGAAAAGATGAATTTTTTTTTAAATTACCTGAAACAATATCCTGAGAGGTCATTTGCAAAAGAAGTGCGAGCTGTTGGCGCTCGGACATCCGCGCTGGGTAACCGCGGAAACGACTGTTACCGCCTGCGGGCATTCCGTCCTCATAACTCATGCAACAATACGCCCCGAAAAAAAATGCACTAACTCACATATATATATATATAAATATAAAGCAAAAAAAAAAAAAAACAGCCCACCCCCCCCCTAAGGAAAACACCAAAAACACTTTATTTTTCCTTTCTTCTTTTTTTCTCTTTCTCAATTTCTAGCACAATTCGCACTATAGAGAACCAATCGCACAACAACAAAAAAAAACACACATTGGAGAAAAAAAAATGTGTGTGAGAGACTATAACCTCAAAAAAAAAAAAAAACAAACAAAAAGAAAACAAAAAAAATGTCAATCTATTAACAACACTATAATTTCAATATATATTTATATATTTTTTAGGAGAGAATCTCTCTCTGTCTCTATTTTCACGCCATTTTGACCTACCGAGCGCGCACGAATAAGAATAACGTCTGACAGAGGGTCACGAGATTATAATACGATAATTGTATTGATGAACAATGCATTTCATTAGGTGTTTGAAATTTTCACACTAGACGATACTGTTGTTGAATTGTTCTTTTATTCAATTGTTGTTGCGCGACGTGACATGTGTCTTTCAAAAAACGGTTATTTAATTTTTATTTTTAACGAAAATTTTTCAACACACACAGTGACGATTGTTAAACCGAGGACTATATAACACGCGCGATGCAGAACGTCGTGCAGCGCGACTAGTGCGCAATATGATGCAATGGAATTTTTTCTTTTCAAACGTTGGCAGCAGTGTTTAAGCCCAGCGCCACACACACCCACACGCTAAAGCGCGGGATTATTTGAATTTTCGAAATTAATTTCTGAATTTATTTTTGTACTTTTTGTTCTTTAATCATAATTTTTTTTAACACTATTATTATTGTAAACTAATAATAATAATAATAATAATAATAATAATAAATTTCATTATAATTTTATTTTCTATTTTTCAATAATTTTTTTAGTTTTAAGTTTAAATAAAAAAGAACTTTTGAAATAAATTTTTTGATTTCGTTTATAAAAAGAAAATTCAGTTCAGAAATTAAAAATTGATTTTTTATTAAAAAATAAAATTCAAAATTTTTTAATTTTTTTAGTAAAAATAACGTTGGAAACTTTTTGTTAAAAATCAAATTTACAATATAAAAATAAAATACGAAATTTATTTAAAAGATGGTTTTTTTTTGTTTTTGTTTTTACATAAATTCTTTTCTATTCAAAAATAAAATCCAAAATATTTATCTGTTTTAAAAAAAAATTGAAATCTTATTTATGAATAGTAGGAAATTTTGAATTTGATTTTCAAATAAAATTTATGAATTAATTTAAAAAAAAGGTTTAAATTGAGTTTTTTTTTAATTTGAATATTCGAATTTTTCGAAATTCTTAATTATAGAGAAAATATTTAGTTTATCAAAAATAAAAAAATTTTATTAAAATTTTTTTGATAATAATTAAATTCTTTCGAGTAATTTTTGAAAAATTATGTCAAATCATAAATTAATTTTTATAAACATATGCGATTCTTTAAAATAATTAAATTCTTTCGAGGAATTTTCTTAAAATTGAATTAAAAATCATAAATGAGTTTAAAAAAAACACATTTTTAAAAATTTTTCTGAAAATAATTAAATTTTTTAATGATTTTTATTCATTTTTAAAAATAATTGAATTCTTTCGAGGAATTTTCATAAAATTCAATTAAAAATCATAAATGAATTTTTTAAAACACATATTTTTGAATTTTTCTGAAAATAATTCAATTTTTCCATGAATTTTATTAATTTTTAAAAGTATTTGAATTCTTTCGAGGAATTTTCTTAAAATTGAATTAAAAATCATAAATGAATTTTTGTAAGCAATTTTTGTTTTTAGGAAAATAATTAAATTTTTCGATAAATTAAATTAAATTTTTTAAAAATTGAATAAAAATAGTTAAATTTTTCGAAGAATTTTATTTGAAATTGTATTAAAAATCTTAAATAAATTCTTATAAACAATTTTCACAAAATTTTTCGAAAATACTTCAATTTTTCCAAGAATTTGATTAAAATTAAAAAAATTAAATTCCTTCGAGAATTTTTACTAAAATTGGATTAAAAATACGGAAAATTCGTTTAACACACATTTTAACAAAAACAAATAAAAATAAAAATTGTTTGAATTACTTTTCATTTTCATTTTTTTAATTAAAATTTTCCTTCGACATTAAATTGCATTTTATTCGTTTTTTCATTTTCAGAAAAAAGCAACCAAATTAAATCTAAATACAATAAATTATTTTCTTTTCTTTAAAACTAATTTTGTCGAATACAAAAAAAGTATTCCTGAAAAAAAACAAAAAAAAATTTTCCCAATAAAATATATTCCACACATACATTTAATACTATATTTAAATAATTCACAAATAAAAAAAATTAAAAAAAAAATTTTTCCTTTTTAAATTACACTTAATTTAAGTTTTTCAGTTCGACAATTACAATTATCGTACATTGTATACATAATTTATCCTAGATTTAAAAAAAAAAATTGCTCACTAATCGACAATAAGAAAAAAATATTTCCTATTTTTCATTCTTTACAATATTTGTGAAAATATTGAAACGAAATAAAATCGTTTGCTTTTTTTTTATTTACATTTAAAAAATACGAATAATAAATTTAAAGAAAAATATAATAAAAGTCTTCTTTTTTTTGTGGGGGGGAAAATTTTATTTTACAGTGAAATATCGCTAGCAATATTTTCGAGATCGGTGAATATTCGGTCCAAATGCTGCAAAAAAAATAAACAATGCAAATTAGTTTATGGTAATTAATATAAATTCTTTTTCTATTCTTTTAATTGCACTTTTATAATGTTAATTAATTTTCCTTTGCGTAATTTAAGAAAACAAAAATTATCTGCATTCTAAATTGTAAATTTAAAGCAAAGAAATTGAAAAAAATATCTTTAATTTGTAAATTTTCTAAAATTATCAATAATAAATTATAATTTTTATTGACAGAAAGAAACTAAATTTTTTTCTACTGCAAATATCTAAAGAAAATAAAATTGATAGTCTTTTTTTTTCATTGCAAATTCAAAGATAAAATATTTTTATTGCTTTGTTGAAAAGAAAAACTAACAAAATATTTTTATTACAAAAAGAGAAATTGAAATAGGAAAAAATATTTTTAGTGTAAAAAAGAAAAAGAAAATTTGGTAAAAAATTACTAAATTGTTAATTTAAAGAATAGAAAAAAGTTGTCAATGTATTTTCATTGTAAAGAAAAAAATAAAATTAATAAACTATTTTTTAAATTGTAAAAAAAATGTCTAAATATTTTTATTTCGAATTTAAAGAAAATGAAAATGATAAACTTTTCTTTCATTGTAAATAAAGAAGAATTTAATAAACTCACATCTGATTGTATGTCAGTCGAATTTGTTTCTTCCGATTTTTTATCACTCAGGGAAATAATTCCGTAATCACTGCAAGGAGGAATTATTTTATCGTCATCGTCCTCGTCGTCATCGTCGTCATCGTCGTCGTCCTTGTCCTCGTTATCATTTATTTCATCGTCCTCATCAATTTCAATATCTTGTTCTTCATCATCGTCATCGTCGTCGTCATCATCATCATCGTCATCGTCATCATCGTCATCATCAATTTCTTCATAATCTTGTGGCTCTTCTTTAATTTCCGTTATTAATTCATCAGTTAAATCTTTCTCCTCACGAGAAACAGAAATTTCCTTCTCCTTTTCCTTTAATTTCGATATCTGAAAGGGAATTGTGAATATTTTAATCAAAAACTTGAAATTAAAATTAAAATTAAATTGAAAATTACTTAATTAAAAAACAAAATGTAGAAAATAGTAAATTAATAAATATTAAAAATTAACAATTAAATTAAAAATCATGAATTAAATAATATTAATAATAATAAAAATAATAATTAAATAATATTATTAAAAGATGACGATAATAATAACAATTGAAATTCGTTGAAATTTACCGATGAATTTTCTTCGGACAATTTTTCTGAAGAATCATTACGTTTACTATCAATGGTAACAACTTCCGTTTCGTTCGTTTTCTTCTTCTCGTTTTCCTTCAATTGATTATTTTTCTCCTCATTCTTAACACTCGTTTCGTCCTTAACTTTCTTGACACTCTTCTGCTCGCCTGGAAGACAAGTGTTTCCTCTTTGCCTTCGAAATCGAACAATTATACTCCTCGTGTCCCACATTAAATCGTGAGCCTTTTTATAAGCCGATATCGATTCATCGACACTGTTATAACGAATAAAAGCGTACCTGCAAAAACAAAATTAGGTTTTTTTTGAGTAAAAAAAGTTTTTTTTACAGGGTTGCCAAAAATATTTTATATTATTTTTCCCTGATTTCCAGACAAAATTTTCACTTTTTCCCTGACCCTAAAGAATATTTTGATTCACACTAAAAATTATTAGATAATCAAGAAAAAATGTTCTATTAAATTTATTGACAAATTTCATTAATTGTAAAATTATTCAAAAACATCAATAACTTCTTTTTAAAATGAATATTTAATCATTATTATTTTTCTGTAGGAAATAAAATTCTTCAAAACATTCGAATTCAAATCTTTTTAAATTGAACAACTTATAAGAATATTATATTACAAAACATGAAATAGACGATCAATAATTTAAATTACTATAACATTTTTCAGAATAGGTAAATTATTTACAAAAATCCTAAAAAAATCCTTCGCAAGAATTCAATTATTTAGAACTAAAATTCAACTATTTTTTTTTAATTTTTAACTAATTTTATCGAAATCAATTATTAAAAATAATTTTTACGAAAATTCAATTATTTAATCAGAAAAATTCAATTATTTTTCAAAAAATATTTAAAATTCAATTATTTTTCTATTATTTTTAACTATTTTTATCGAAATCAAGTATTAAAAATAATTTTTACGAAAATTCAATTGTTTTTCAAAAATTGTCTAAAATTCAATTATTTTCTATAATTTTTAACAATTTTTATCGAAATCAATTATTAAATATAATTTTCCGAAAATTCGTCGAGAATTCAATTATTCAAACACAAAAATTCAATTATTTTCCAATATTTGTCTAAAATTAAAAATCAGTTGTTAAAAATAATTTTTACGAAAATTTGTCAAGAATTCTATAATTTAAAGACAAAGATTTAATTATTTTCTAAAATTTCAATCCAATTATTTTTCCAAATTGTAAAATTCTCGGCAAAAATTTAATTATTTTAATAAATAAAAAAAATTCTGATAAAATTCATCGAAACAATTTAATTATTTTTCTAAATTGTAAAATTCTCGACAGGAATTGAATTATTTTTAAAAATAAAAAATAAATTGAACAACTTATAAGAATATTATATTACAAAACATGAAGAAGACGATCAATAATTTTAAATTACTACAAAATTTTTCAGAATAGGTAAATTATTTACAAAAATCCGAAAAAAAATCCTTCGCAAGAATTCAATTATTTTTACAAGCAGTAAAATTTCTCAAAAAAATTAAATTATTTTTAAAAAATGTAATAAAATTCGTGTCAATAATTCAATTACGTTCATAAATAATAATAAATCGATATTATCCGTTAATTCATTTTTAAATAAATTTTTATTAGAAACTTCTAGAAAAATTCAATTATTTAAATTGAAAAATAAATAATTTATTGAATAATAGAATGTTCTTAGTTAAAATTGTAATTCTCATAAAGAATTTAATCGCAATAAATTTTTAAATATATGAATTTAATTTGACAAATTTTAGTAAAATTTTTAAGAATAATAAATTACATTTTTCGAGGAATTTGATTAAAATATATATATTGTATGGAAAATCATTAAAACTCTGCGATGAGTTTTATTACTTATGAAAATAATTTAAATTTTCTTAAAATTTCCATAAAATAATTGAATTTTGGAGAAGAATTTTATTATTTATAAAGTTACTGGGAATTTTAACAAGAATTTTATTTTTTTAATTTTCCAATACAATTGGATTTCTGCAAAGAATTTTATTACATTTTAAAAATAATTTAATTCTTCCAACGAATTTTATTCAAATTTATAAAAATAACTGTATTTATGTCAAGAATTTTATCATTTTTATAAATAATTGAATTCTTACAAAGGAATTTTATTTCAGTTTATAAAAATAATTGAATTTCGGTGAAGAATTTTTTAAATAATTTATATTTTTCGACAAATTTTATGAAATTTTGTATTTTAAATAATTGAATTCCAGTGAAAATTTTATTACTTATGAAAATAATGGAAATATTTTGATTTAATTTATTAAAATTGAATTCCTACAAAATTTTGCCAAGAATTTTATTGAAATTTTTAAATATAATTTAATTTAGATGAAGAATTTTTTTATTTATAAATATAATTGGAATTTTGAAAATATATTTTTTTTTATTATTGAGAATAATTGAATTTTTGCGAAGAATTTTATTAATTTTGAAAATAATTCAATTCTTCCAATGAATTTTATTCAAGTTTATATAAATAATTGAATTCTTACAACGAATTTTATTCAAGTTTATAAAAGTATTTGAATTTCGGTGAAGAATTTTGTAATTTATAAAAATATTTTTATATAATTGATATTTTTCGAAAAATTTTATTAAATTTTGTATTTTAATAGCAATTGAATTTCTGTGAAAAATTTTATTACTATTTATGAAAATAATTGAATTATTTTGAAGAAATTTATTAAAAATTGAATAATTGAATTCCTGTGGAATTTTGTCAAGAATTTTATTAAAACTTTTAAAAATAATTTAATTTTAATGAAGTATTTTATTATTTATAAAAATAATTGTAATTTTGACGAGAATTTTTTTTAAATTTTTTGAACAGAATTGAAATTCTGCCAAGAATTTTTGTAACTTTTGAAAATAAATCAATTTCTTTAATCATTTGTAACTTTTCCAAAATCTAATATTTTTTTGGAATTTTTAACTAAAATTCTTTTATCAATCTAGTATTTGTGAAAATTGTAAAAATTATTCATAAAATAATTTATAAGTCATAATTTATGATAGTTATTTTTAATTTTTTTAAATTATTATTTATTATTTATTATTAATTATTAACTTTATGATAGTTTTTGAAAATTTACGTTATTTAAAAAGAAATTATTGTGAGAAATAGAAAAAATTGAAGGTTTTGTATTAAAATTTGTGGTAATTTCATAGTCTACGAGGTAAAAAGAAAAAAAAATCAGTTTTCTCATGAATTTTAAAAATTTAATTTTTTCCAGTACTTTTAGTAAAATTCCCTGACTTCCCTGATCAATTTTACTTTCCCGGACATTTTCCTGAATTCCCTGACCTGTGACAACCCTGTTTTAATAATATACCTAAATTTAAAGGAAAAAAAAATTTTTTTTTGGACTATCATCAAAAAAGAAAATTACCTCGTATTTCGCATTTTTTGCGCATAACCAACATCGACTCGCGCCGCTGTTGTAAATTTACTCTTCACCTCATTGACATTCACGGATTCGGGTAAATTTCCAATGTAGAGTGTATAGGGATCAATTTCCTCTGGCATTGGATTATCGTCATCCCTCAGGGATTTTCTCTCAACTTTCAAATGGCCAATTCCAAATGCCACCTTCTCGAGATCCTTTATTGCCTCGTCAATATTCACATTGTCCGCCATTTGAATGAAACAATAGCGCGGACCACTTGGACTTTGAAAATGAATATTTTGAATGCCCGGATGAAAGTCGCGGACAATTTCCTTATTTAAATCGGGATCGGGAAATTTTATTATTAAACTTTGCGCCTTCACTGTTTTATTGTATTCACTTTCAATTGATAGTGCACGCTCGGCGTCCTCGCGATTCCAAGGACGACTCGGATAGCTCTGCGACATTGGTTTTCGTGGTTTATTCTTCTTTGTCCTCTCGTCTTCCTGGAATTTTCCATTTTTCCATTAATTTCAAAATTCAATTCAAAATAGTTGAAAAATTTAAGTAGAAAATATTTATTAATTTTCTCAATTTCCATTGTTTTAATAAAATTCAGAGTTTTTTTAAAACAAAGGAAAAGAATGTTTATAAATTCTACAAGAATTCAATATTTAAGTACAAGGTAAATTATTTATTGAATAATTGAAGGTTTTATTAAATTTAATTCTTGGAAAGAATTTTATTAACAAATTTTAAATAATTCAATTCTTTTAACGAATTTTAATAAGAATTTGAAAAATATAATTTTTGAAGGAATTTGATGAAAATTGTATATTAAAAATAATTGAAATTCAAAATGTCTCGAAACTATTTAATTAGTTTTGCAAATTGTAAAATTCTCGGCAAGAATTAAATTATTATTTTAAATAAAAAAATCCAATTATTATTCAATAATTTTAATATAAATTCATTGTTTTTGGCAATTTCGTTGGAATTATTTTTAAGAAAATCTTTTTCTTTTCAATTTGTAATAAAATTCCTCTCAAAAATTCAATTCTTTTTCAAAAATTCTATTAAAACTCCTCAAAACGCTTCAATTATTTTTTCAAATTGTAAAATTCTCGACAAAAATTCAATTATTTTTATAAATAAAAAAAATCCAATTATTATTTTGTGTATGAATTTGAATTTTCAGAAATATTGAAAATATTAAAAATAATTGAATTTTTAAAATTTAGAACTAAAATTCAACTATTTTCTTTAATTTTTAACTAATTTTATAGAAATCAATTATCAAAAATAATTTTTACGAAAATTCAATTATTTAATCAGAAAAATTCAATTATTTTTCAAAAAATATTTAAAATTCAATTATTTTTCTATTATTTTTAACTATTTTTATCGAAATCAAGTATTAAAAATAATTTTTACTAAAATTAAATTGTTTTCCAAAAATTGTCTAAAATTCAATTATTTTCTATAATTTTTAACTATTTTTATCGAAATCAATTATTAAAAATAATTTTCTAAAAATTCGTCGAGAATTCAATTATTCAAATACAAAAATTCAATTATTTTCCAATGTTTGTCTAAAATTAAAAATCAGTTGTTAAAAATAATTTTTACGAAAATTTGTCAAGAATTCTATAATTTAAAGACAAAGATTTAATTATTTTCTAAAATTTCAATTCAATTATTTTTCCAAATTGTAAAATTCTCGGCAAAAATTTAATTATTTTAATAAATAAAAAAATGCAATCATTATTATTTTCATTTAATTCTTTTTTAATTCTGATAAAATTCATCGAAACAATTTAATTATTTTTCTAAATTGTAAAATTCTCGACAGGAATTCAATTATTTTTATAAATAAAAAATAAATTCATTTTTTTCAATAAAATTTTTTCGATGAAGGTAATTTAAATTTTATTGTAAATAATTCCATTCTTACGTATAGAATTTTGTTAAATTAATTTTTGTAAAGAATTTTTCTATTCATAAAAATAATCAATTTCGTATAATTTTGCAAAAATCTTGAATCGAAAGTTATTTAAAAATTCAAATTAATGTTTAAAAACCAATAAAATCTTCTAAAGAATATTGCTATCATGTTTGTTTCTAAAAATTATAAACCTAAAAAAAATTATAAATTCATGAAAATAATTGAATTATTGCGAAGAAATTTATAAAAAATTTGTAAATATTTGAATTCTTGGGAAATTTTTCTTATTTATGAAAATAATTAAATGTTTGTGTATAATTTTATTGAAATTGTTTTAAAATAATTCAATTCTTTTGAAAAACTCCAATAGTAGATATTAAAAATCTTTGAATTGAGAAAATTTTTTGAAAATAATTCCAATTTTTCGAATAATTGATATTATTGAAGTTTTTGAAAATAATTAATATTTGGAGAAAAATTTTTATTATTTTTATAGATAATTCAAATTTTTCGCGAGAATGTCAAAAAATTATTGAACATAATTGAAATTTTCGACAAAAATGTTTTTAGGTAAGTAAAATTTTTCAAAAATAAATTTCTGCAATCATTTTCGTAACGTTTTTAAAATTCAATTTGTTTAGTGCTTTTAATTATAAAATTCTTCCATAAATCCATTATTTTTAAATAATTAATTAAACATATGTTGACAAATTTAATTTCAGAAGATTTTGAGTTTTTTAAATTTTTCCAAAAATCTAAGTTTATTAAAATTTCTAATTAATTGAACATTGAAAGTTTCTAAAATTTCAAATTGTTACCGTTTGAAGTTAATTTTTTTACGTAAATTGTAAACGCATCTGTTTGAAAATTGAATTAATTTATTTAAGTAAAATTATTCATTAAATAATTTATTTACTTTATGATAGTTGTTCAGGATTTAAGTTATTTAAAAAGAAATTTTTGTCAGAAATTGGTAATATTGAGGGTTTTGTATCAGAATTCGCTGGAATTTTATAGTTTATGAGTTTGAAAAAAAAGAAACAAAAATTTAGATTTTTCTTATGAATTTTAAAAATTTGATTTTTTTCTGTACATTTAATAAAAAATTTCAGAGTTTTCCCTAAAATTCCCCATGTCAGATTATAATTATAATAATATTAAAACTGTATTTTTAATTTTTTTGAAATTTCAATCAGTTTATAAAAGAAAATTAGTATTTTGACATTCTGCGCGGATTGGTGCTAGTTTTTTATTCGTAGAGAATTCAATTATTTAATGATAAAAATTCAATTATTTCCTATAATTTAATTATTTTTTTATAATTTTTTACCATTTTTACGAAAATTCAATTATTTAATCCCAAAAATTCAATTATATCCCAAAATTTGTTGAAAATTCAAATATTAAAAATAATTTTAACGAAAATTCGCCAAGAATTCAATTATTTAACTAAAAAAATTCAATTTTTTCCCAAAATTTGCTTAAAATTCAATTATTTTCTATAACTTTTTAGCTTTTTTCATAAAAATCAATTATTAAAACACAAAAATTCTTTTATTTTTATTAATATTTTTGCTGAAACTTCTTCGGGAATTCAATTTATTTATTAAAACACAGTAATTCAATTTTTTTTACCTGTAACTGTAGCTCTTCCAAAAATAAATTATTTTCTACAAATATAAAAATCCAAAATATTTGTTTTAAATTTAAAAAAAAAAGTAGCTCTACTCATATATTATACAAACCGAATTAATATCGAAATTATTCTCAAGTCCTTGCGTCTTCAGATGATTCATTAAATTCGGAACTTGCGTCGCATTATTCAGCGAGACGTCCGAATAAATTTGCTCCAATTTCGAATCAAATCGCTGTGCTTTCCTCTTGTTACGATGAAAATTATTCCTCTGATTGTTGTAGATAATATTTCGATTATTATTGCTATTTGGAAGATTATTGCTGTTGGGGAAGCGTTGCTCGCGTTTTATGAAATTGCCCCGCTGGAAATTGCTCGTCAAGTCGCGAACTGCCTGCGAGGAGAGTGCCTGCTGCTGGGCCAACCATTGCCAGGGTGGCGGTGCGTGTGTCCAGGTTTGAAGGGGATTCACTTGGGGAGTGACGAAAACGTGATGAGGCGGTGGAACTGGCGGCGGCGGTGGCATCGGCGGCAATGGCGGCTGTCCAGGTAGAGGCTGATTGATCGTCGACGATGTCGACGTTGCCGTTGAATAGCCAACGTACGGATCGTAGGAAAATGTGACGCCCTCCTGCTTCACCATGTACGGACGTTTTGCGTCTCTATTCTCCTCTGCCATCTGGTGAAATTGCAAACATTGAAAGATTTCAAAATTTAAACTTCTTAAAAAGTAAATTATTCAAAAAAAGAAAGAAATTAATTCATTAAAAAGTAAATTCATTTATAAATATTAATAAAGTACAGATTTCGCACTCGATGATTAACTTTAAAAAAAGTACGTTGGTGAAGTTCACAACGTTTATAGTCAACGATTTCGGAAGAAAATGATTTTTTTGAAGCAAATTTTTATAAATTTTTGTAAGTACGATTAAGTTTTTTTTAATAATTATTCATAACAAAAATATTTGTGAACAAAAAGTGTTATTTTTTTGGTAGAAAAATAATTTTTTTCTTTAAATCGTTGATTATAAACGTTGCAAACTTCACCGACGTAAAAAAGTAGGAAAAAGTAGCTTTCAGAATAAAAAAAGTAGTAAAAAAGTATCTACAGAATAAAAAAAGTAGTAAAAAAGTAGGTACAGAATAATAAAACTTCACGACGAAAAAAAATCGTTTTAAAAACTTTTTTTAAAACTGCCAAAAAATTCCGTATTCTATATTTTATTTTCCTGACTTTTTCCTAATTTCTAGAAAAAATATTTACTTCCTTCTTATTCTAATTTTAATAAATTGCATTCCTGCAACGAATTTTATTAATCGTGAAAGAATTTCAATATTTATAAAAATCATTTAATTCTTGCGAAGTGTAAAAAAATTTTGTTTAAATTATTCCTTTCTTTTTACTAATTTTATACAAATTCTTATTTAAATAATTAAATTCCTGAGAAATTGTTATATTACTCGTGAAAAAATTGAATTCTTACGAAATTTTTCAACAATTGAATTCTGTTTGCAAATTTTCTCAAAATATTGAAAATCATTGAATTTAGAAAAGTTTTTAAAAATAATTCAATTTTACAAGGAATTATATTTAAATAATTCAGAATAATTAAATATCTGTGTGGGATTTTATTAAAATTTAATAAAAAAAATTAAATTTTCAAAAAAACTTTTTATTATTTACAAAAATAATTGAATTCTTGCGAAAGGTTTTATTAGAATTTTTCAAAATAATTGAATAAACAAGAAGAAATTTATAACTTTTCAAAAATAATTGAATTCTTCTTATGAATATTGTTATTTATGAAAATAATTGAATTTTGCAAAAAAATTTTACTAAAATGACTGAAAATAATTGAATTTTCGGGAATAATTTTGTTATTCATGTTGAATAATTGAATTCTCTCGAAAAATTATTTATTCATAAACAATTAAATTTTTGAGAAGAATTTTACTAATATCAAAAAGAATAATTGAAGTATTTCATAAAAATTTAAATGAAATTGTGTTTAAAATAAGTGATTTCTTTCGAAGAATTTTATTAAAACATTTAAAAATAATGGAATTCTGAAAATAATTATATTTTGTCGAAGAATTTTGCATTCATGAAGATAATTGAAATGTTTACAATTCTTTTTAGATTTTTTTGAAAATAATTGAATTTCTACGAAGAATTCAGACGATGATTTTATTTACAAAATTAATTAAATCCTTGAAAAGAATTTTAAAATTTATAAAAATAATCGAATTATTGCTGAGAATTTAATGCTAAATTTTTAAATATTTGATTTTTACAACAACAAAAAATGTTTGCAAATTTTATTTTAAATAATTCAATTCCTGTGAAATTTTTATTTTTTTCGGGAAAATAATTAAATGATCGTCAAAATTTGCCACAAATTCAATTTTTCTTTTTAAAACAATTTTTATCGAAAACAATTATTAAAAATAATTTTAACGAAAATTCGTCGAGAATTCAATTATTTAAAAGTAAACTCAATTATTTTCCAAAAATTGTCTAAAATTCAATTATTTTCTATCATTTTCAACTATTTTTATTAAAATCAATTATTAAACATAATTTAACGAAAATTCATAGAGAATTCAATTATTTAATCATAAAAATTCAATTATTTCCCAAAATTTGTCTAAAATCCAATTATTTTCTATAATTTGAAACAATTTTTGTCGAAATCAATTATTAAAAACAATTTTAGCGAAAATTCGTCAAGAATTCAATTTTTTAAAAAGAAAATTCAATTATTTTCCAAAATTTGCTTAAAATTCAATTTTTAAAATTTTTTACTATTTTTTTAAAATCAATTATTTTCCAAAGTTGGCTTAAAATTCAATTATTTTCTATAATTTTAAACTATTTGTATCATTTATTAAAAATAATTTTAACGAAAATTCGTCAAGAATTCAATTATTTAATCCAAAAATTCAATTATTTTCTGTAATTTTTAACTACTTTTATCGAAATCAATTATTAGAAATATTTTTAACGAAAATTCGTAGAGAATTCAATTATTTAAATGCAAAAATTCAATTATTTTCCAAAATTTGCTTAAATTTCAATTATTTATCAAAGTTGGTCTTGAATTCAATTATTTTCTATAATTTGAAACAATTTTTGTCGAAATCAATTATTAAAAAAATAATTTTCACGAAAATTCGTAGAGAATTCAATTATTTAATCATAAAAATTCAATTATTTCCCAAAATTTGTCTAAAATCCAATTATTTTCTTATAATTTTTTACTATTTTTACGAAAATTCAATTATTTAATCCCAAAAATTCAATTATATCCCAAAATTTGTTTAAAATTCAAATATTAAAAATAATTTTAACGAAAATTCGTCAAGAATTCAATTATTTAACTAAAAAAATTCAATTTGTTTCCAAAATTTGCTTAAAATTCAATTATTTTCCAAAATTTACCTAAAATTCAATTATTTTCTATAACTTTTTAGCTTTTTTCATAAAAATCAATTATTAAAAATACTAATCAATTATTAAAACACAAAAATTCTTTTATTTTTATTAATATTTTTGCTGAAACTTCTTCGAGAATTGAATTTATTTATTAAAACACAGTAATTCAATTTTTTTTTACCTGTAACTGTAGCTCTTTCAAAAATAAATTATTTTCTACAAATTTTTAACTATTTTTCCGAAAATCACTTAATTAAAAAAAAATTTTTTTCATAAAATTTTCGATAATTCAATTTAATCTACATAGTTTTTATTTTCTTTAAAGTTACCAATGTGAATTATTGAAAAACTTTGTAACCAAAAGTATGAAATATATTTTTTAAAAGTAATTTTTTGAAAAATAACAAATGCTTTACTTTATAATTGGAAAATTTTTCCATAATTGAAAAATTTAATGAAGCTTTTCGCGAAAAAATAATTTTTTAAATCAATATTTCGAAACCATGAAGAAAATAATTAGGTTTTGTAAATAAATTCCAAACATTAGAAAATTTTCTCAAAGGATATTAATTTTTACTGACGAAAATCTAGAAGAAAAAAAATTTACAAAATCGAAAAAAAAGTAAATTACAATGACAAGTGCGAAGCCTGTCACAAAATGCATCAAAAATCTCCCAATTTTTATGAAATCAAAACATTGTTTCGCTTCTAACGAAGCAAAATTACGTTTAGTTTCAGCAAAATGAGAAATTACGTTCAATATTATTCAATGATTCTCGAATTATTTCGACAAAAAACGAAAATTGTCGAGTTTTCTAAAAAAATTGTAAATAAAGGAAAGAATTTTAATTCTACTTACAGTGCGTTTCATGTTGTCCTGTTTTTTTCCCCCACTTTTCACAATTTTTAATCCACTTGTCTGATTAACATTAAATAGAGACTGAGTTAATTAAAAGTATCATTAAACTTTGCTTTCTTTTTTAATACACAAACAAATGTTAAACAATTGTTTACATTCACTCGGTCAGTCGGTTCACTCTGTTCTCTTGGCCATAAACTATAAGTGTGAAAGAGAAATCCGCAAGTGACAACCATCACCGGAACCGGAAGTATACTTTTTATTAAGCTCCTTTCACTTAGCGTTCGTCAAGTAAACACAATTTTTTTCTATTTATTTCATTTTTAAGTTACAATTTATTTTTATTTACTTATTTTTTGTTTTTACATAAACAATTTTTTTTTTCGATAGGGAGTAAAGTACGTTTTAAAATGTAAAAAAAAAGTAGGAAGACAACTCAACCCTGTGATTCCTGTGCAATAAAGGATCACTCACAATGCTTAGGAAAATAATAATTTTACAGTAACACCAAAAATGTATCGCAGAGTTTTTAAACTCTTTAAAAATATAAAATATACACAATTCCTAGGAATTGTTTTTTTTAATTAAAAAAAAAATCTATAGATGTTTTTGTCAAAATGTACGGACTTTTAACAGTTCGTAATTTATATTTAGGAAATAAAGTGTTAACAAAACCGGCGGATGTTTTGGTGCAAAGTTATTACTTGTGTTCGTTTTGCAAATTTTATCATCAGGAAATATTTAAATGTGAGTTTGATTTTTGATATTCTTTCCCTTTTTTGAAAAGAGGCTTTTTTAGAATTCAATTTCGAATATCCGTTTTTTTTAAAGTTTTTTGTCGTATTTTTAAAGTTCGATATACACTTGTTTTTTTTTCGAGGTTATGTCTTCATTTTGTTTCAAATTTTCCCTATTTATTTTATTATGTTCTTGATTCGCTAATTAAATGATTTAATTTTGTCAAACTTTCTCTCCTTCTTTTCTATTTTGTAAATATTCGTCGCTTTAGTGTTTCCAATTGTGTTATATAAACGTGAAATTTTTTTTCAATTTTGGGGTTATGTTTCAACATGTGAGTAAAAAGTTATATTTTATAATTTCTCGACGAGAATATTTTGAATCGTTCAGAAATAATTTAGAAATATTAAAATTTTTTTTACGAATTAAATTTATCCTGCGGTTGAAAAATATAGAAGTTCTATATTTAGTTCAATAATTAATAAAAAAAAGAAAAAGAAGTAATTAGAAATTTTCTCGACATTCAAAATAAAATTCTAGCTTGTCAACAATTGAAATATTATTCAACAACTGTAAAGCCGTCGGAAATAAATGTTCTCTATTCAAAGAAAATCAAACGAAACAATGAAAAATTTCTCGAAATTTTGGAAGGTAATTTTTTTTCCAACTTTTTGTTTTTCTATTTTTTTTTTTTTATTTCATTTATTATATTTATTTTCTAGTCACTGAAGCTGCCGCCAAGAATCGAAGGACTAAAGTAAAAACATTGAGTGCCGAAAATTTGTCTCAATTTGTAAAACCAAATAACGTGAGTTTAAAAAAAAATGTCTAATTTTACACTTTCTTAATTTTCCGATTTTTCAATTTTCTTTTTATTTCATTTTCAGGTAACTTTAATTAAAAATAAACCGAAGAAAATATATAAACGGAGAAAAAGTACTTCGGAGGTGAGAAAAAAAATTAAAATTCCAAAAAAAAGCAAACAATTGAATTATTATAATAATTATAATAATTATTTAAAAATATTTTATTATTAAATATCCTAACTTTCATCAAAAATAATTACTTTTTTCTTATCCTGATAATAAATTGAATTTATGATACGAATTTTATTATTCATGAAAGAATTTAAAATAATTTAATTCTTGCGAAGAATTTTAAAAAAATATTTGAAAATAATTGAATTTTTCAGAAGAATTTTATTATTTACAAAAATAATTGATTTCTTTAGGCAAATTTTGTTATTTATGAAAAAAATTGAATTTTCTTAAAATATTTTATTATTTATTAAAATAATTAAATTCTTGCGAAGAATTTTTTAAAAAATCTTGAAAATAATTGAAATTTTCTGAGGAATTTTATAAATTTTAAGAAAAATTGACTTTTTTTTGAAGAATTTCATAATTTATGAAAGAAGTTAAATTTTTTTGGTATATTTTTTCTATTTTTATAAAAATAATTGAATTCTTGCGAAAATTTTTTTTTTTAATTTGGAAAATAATTGTATTTTCGGAAAGAATTTTTAAAACAATTTGGAAAGGTAATTTTAGGAAAAATGGACTTTTTTTGAAGAATTTCATAATTTGAGAAAATAATTGAATTTTCTTGAAATATTTTATTATTTATTAAAATAATTAAATTCTTGCGAAGAATTTTTAAAAAAATCTTGAAAATAATTAAAATTTTTTGAAGAATTTTATAAATTTTAAGAAAAATTTACTTTTTTTGAAGAATTTCATAATTTGAGAAAATAGTAAAAAAATTCTAAGGATTTTGTAATTTATGAAAATAATGGAATTCTTTAGAGAAATTTTATTAATAATTGTTGAAAAAATAATTTAATTACTTTCGAAGAATGTTATTATTTATAAAAATAATAAAATTCTTTCAAAGAATTTTGTTAATTAGGTAAATGATTAAATTCTTGCGGCGAATTTTATCAAAATTGATGAAAATAATTGAATTTTTTCTTAGAATTTTATCATAAATTTTTTAGAATAACTGAATTCTGTTTGAATATTTTATAAAAATAGTAGATATTGAAAATCATTGAAATGTGAAAAGTTTTTAAAGATTTAATAAATTTTACAAAGAATTCTATTAAAAAATTTGGCAATAATTGAATATCGATGAGAACTTTTATTAAATTTTTTTGAAAATAATTGGATTTTCCAAAAAAAACATTTTATTATTTATGAAAATAATTGAATTCTTACGAACGATTTATTAGAATTTTCTTAAATAATGGAATTTTCAAGAAGAAATTTATTACTTTTAATAATAATTGAATTATTGAGATGAATATTGTTATTTATGAAAATAATTGAATTTTGAAAAGAATTTTATTGAAATACCTCAAAATAATTGAATTTTCGGGAGTAATTTTTTTTATTATTTAAAAAAAAAAATTTATTAAAATTATATTTAAAACAATTAATTTCTTTCGAATAATTTTATTAAATTTTTGAAAACAATTGAATTATTGCAGAAAAGTTTATTAAAATATTTAAAAAGAATTGAATTTCTGTTGAAAATTTTATTACTTTTCAAAGGAATTGAAATCTTCATCAGAATTTTATGAACATTGTTTTAAATAATTAATTTTTAAATGTTACGAAAATTATATTAGTTTAAATAATTGAATTCTTGTCAAATACTTAATTTGTGAAAGTAACTGAATTTTACGATTATGAAAATAATTAAATTCATACTTAGAATTTAATCAAAAATTTTTTTGAAAAAATGGAATTTACATGAAAAATTTTATAATTATTAAAAGTAATTGAATTATTGGGAAAAATAAGTTGCATAAAATTTTGTTAAATAAAATGGATTTTTTTAAATATTAGCGAATTAAAAGTAGTGGAAATTCTTTAAAAAAAATATTGTTTATATTCTTTGTTCGGAAAATTAAATACCTGTATATAGCTAATAATTTTTTTACCTTCTCTATTCTTTAGAATAATTAAAATTTTCGTAATGCAGCTTTTTTTTAATTTAGGTATCAGATAACAATTTTTGTGAAATTCAATTTTCCTCGTACGAGAAAGTTTAATTATTTTCAATTTTGAAAATCTGATGCCAAATTTGAAATTAGTAACGAAATTTGTTAAAGTTTTTTTTTATATACTTTAAAGTTTAAAAATATAATTTATTTTGAAAATTTAATTCTCATTAGTTTTTCAGTTATGTTTCATAATAAGTATTTCTTTAAAAATTACTTAAATTAAAATGACTTGAAATTGTTTACAATAAACATTGTAGCATAATTATAAAATTTTAATTTAAGAATTAAAATTCCCTTTCAGTTGGTGGAGGAATTGAAGAGGTTTATTGAACAGGAACAAATTGGCGAATTAAAGGTCGAAAAACCGTTAGAAAATGAGGCAGAGGAAAATATTGTCTGGAGGAAAATTAAGAACAACAAAAGAATAATGAATGAGAATAATTATTCGGAGCGGAAAATAAATACGGATGGAAATGAATCGTTATTGAAAAATGAAATAGAAAATAAGAGTGTAAATTTATTTGCATTCTTTCAAACGTGCCTTAATTGCAAAAAAGGGAAGGAGGCATTGAAAATATTTCTTCGCCTCGAGGAAAATTCCAATTCACAAGTGCAAATTTCCTTCAAAAATGTCAGATTTCATAATTTATTTCTCAAACATTTCGCATCGAAGGGCGATTTCAATAATTTAATGAAAATCAAAGATTTAATGAAAAAATATTCTATTCAATTGACAGAGGAATCTTATGCTTCTATTTTTGAATGCGTCGCTAAATTAGAGGATCCTGAGAAGAAAATTGGTTTGTTTAGAATTTTTTTTCTTCTTTTTTTTTTGGAAAAGAAATTATAGTTTTGTAAAGAAATTATATTTTCCTTTTTTTTTGCAGATTTTCTCAAGGAGATTAGAATGGAAATGCACGAGAATGAAATAAGTTTAAACGACGTCTTGACGCGACCGAAATTCGTGAATGATCAATACGAAAATGTTTTGAAAATCGCTCGAATGTTCGATGCGAATTTCACACCTAATTTTCAAAGAGGAATTATGAATTATTCTTGTCATTTGCTTAGTGATATTTTTGTGAATCGTAATTTTGAGAGTCCAGCGAAGGGTTTATTTGAGTTGAACGATTTGAAGGAGAGAGCGAAAAAGCAATATGAAATTGAATCATTGGGCGAAGTGGAAATTAAAAATATTTCCATGAATATTGAACCAACTGAAAGTATTCTCGAAGCTGTGAGTTTTGAAAAATTTTTCCTTTTTACTCTCTAAAAAATTATTATATTTTTATTCTATTTAATATAATTTTGTTGTTATTTCTTTTATATATTTGTAAAAAAATTTTTATTTTACAATGTTTTTTGGTTTATTCTTTGAATTTCTTCCTTTTTTTGTGAATGGAAAAAATGGAAAATTTCAGAGAAGGGAATTTAGTAATTTGGAGAAAGCGTGGCAAGTGGAAGTGAATAAAGCGTTCGAGAGAAATTTGAAAACGCTAAAAGTACGTGAGTATGATTTAAGATTGACGGATCTTCATCCATATCTCTCAGTAATGGAGCCGGAAATTTATGTGAACGCAATTATTAAAGAAGCCAAAAATCTCGCTAAATCTACCGAAACATTTAGTCCTCCAATTTCCTATTTATCGAAGCAATTGGCTCTGAGTTTATTCAGAAAATACGAGGTACAAAATTAGTTATTACTATTCATATTTTGACAATTTTTAATAAAATTTCACGAAAGAATTCAATAATTTTCTAAAATATTTATAAATCCTAAATAATTCAATTATTTTTTTAAGTGTAAAATATTTACAAAAAATCAATTATTTTTAAAACCATTTTAATTGAATTGAAGGGATCAATTTATAGAAATATATTTTTAACACTTCGAAAAAATTAAATTATTATTATAGTAGCAAATGTTACGCGCGCGGAACGTGTTCTTAAATTTGTTGCCGTTTTGCAAATTACAAAATTTTTTACTTTCAAACATAAATTTTTAATATTCATAGTCAAAATTTTAAAAATCCACTTAAGTAGAAAATTTATTACTGCTATTCATATTTTGACAATTTTTAATAAAATTTCACAAAAGAATTCAATAATTTTGTAAAATTTTAATAAAACCTTCTAAACAATTCAATTATTTTTTTAAGTAGTAAAATTTTTCCAAAACATCAATTATTTTTAAAACAATTTATTTGAATTGAAGACATGAATTTTTAGAAATATATTTTTAACACACTTAACAAAAATTCAATTATATTCTAAAACTTTAATAAATCCTTCGAAATAATAAATTATTCTTATAAATATCGTAAAATTCTTCTTAAGAATTCAATTAATTTTATAAATAGTAAAATTCATTGCAGGAATTCATTATTTTCAAAACAATCTTAATTTAATTCCTCGGATGAATTCAAATATAATTTTAAATATTTTCAAAAATTTTATTTATTTCCTAAAATTTTGATAACTTCTTGGAAACAATTGAATTATTTTTATAAATAATACAATTTTTTGAAGGAATTAAATTATTTTTAATCCAATTTAGGTAAAATTACACGAAAGAATTTAATTATTTTCGAAAATTTCCATAAAATTCTATTTCAACAACAAGACTTTTTAATTCTTTTAAAAAAATTCAATTATTGTCAAAATATTTATAACAAAAAAAAATTCATTATTTTCAATTATTTCTCAAAATGTTAATAAATTCTTCAAAGCATTTCAATTATTTTTATAAATAGTAAAATTCTTTGCAATAATTCATTTATGTTTATAAATAGTAAAATCTTTTGCAGAAATTTAATCAAATATTAACATAAAAATTCATTTATTTTCTAAAATTTTTGATAAATTCTTCGGAACAATTCAATTATTTTTTATAAATAGTAATAAAATTCTTCGCAAGAATTCAATTATTTTTAATACAATTTTAATAAAATTCTTCTTTATAAAATCCAATTTTTCTAATGGTTTTTCATTAAATTTAATTATTTTAACAACTCGTTTAGTAAATGCCAAAATATTTCTAACAGTAACTTGAATTAAAGTTCAAAATTTATTTCAGTAAAAGTTGGCAAAATTTTTAATTGTTTCAATTTTTTAAAATTATTTTCTGTAATATAGAAGTATTTTTAAAAAATTTTAGTAACATTTTTTCAAAAAACAATTTTACGAACTTTATGAATTCAATTTTTCAAAACTTTAATACATTTTGTTAAACAAAAATTTAAAAACTTATTCATTTTTATTTTCCCGAGGAATTGAAATTTCAAATAATTTCAATGAAAAACCTAATGAAAAATAATTATTTCTAAAATTTGCAACTTTCATCTAAAATTCTATTATTTTTTTTAGAATTTTTGAATAAAATTATTGAAAAACTTTAATAATTTTTAAAGAAAAATAATATTATTAATTTTTTTAAACAAAACTTTAAATATTTTTAAACTTTCGTTTCCCTTAAATTTTCAAGGAATATAATTTAAAAACGTTTTGAAATTTAATTAATTCCTAAAATTCCTGTTATAACGGTTTAAATATTCAATCATTTTTTAAAAATTTTAACTGAAATTTTTGTTAAATCAATTCCTATCAGAATTCAACTACGAGGATTGAATTTTTAAAATAGAATAATTTTTTTAAATTCGTAAAATGATATAATTTCAAAAATATAATTATGTTTATAGACAATTTTATGAAGAGGAAAAAATTAAATTCTTTAAAATATAAATTTTTACATAATTTCCAATTGTTTCAAATTGTTAAAATTATTATTGAGAATTCAAGCGCAGCTTTATCATTAAAAAATTTTAATTACTATTTTTCAAAAACCTAATTTTTTAAAACTTTTCAAATTAAATTTTTAAAATTTTAATAACTTATGTAAAATAAATATTTAACTAATTATTGTTCTTTATTTGCTTTTAAAATTTCGAAATACTTAAAAATTTGAACTGCAAGTCTTTCCAAAATTCAGTTAATTTTCTTGAACTTTTGTGTATTATTGTTATTTAAAATTTAATTTTTAAGAAAGCCAACAAATTAAATTACTTTTAATACAATTTAACAAAAAAAAAAATTGCTCGAAAATAAAAAAAAGGTTTCTTTGAAAATATTTGAATTTTTGATAAAATGTTCATAAAATTTTTGCAAAACTAATTGATAATTAATAATAATAATAATGATAATAATAATAATAATAATATTAATGATAATTTGTCGTCTAAAGCAAAAAATTCAGGACCAATTGGGCGTGACCGACAACATTTTAAAATGCTACGACGAATATTGCGAATGGTATCTCGAGGGAGGATTCGCGAAAAATTCCCGCATCAAATGGCAACAATTGGATCATGAATTGAGAAAATCGGGCAAATCTTCCTACATACCAGTTATGCAATGGCCTGAGGAAGTATTGAAGGGAGTTGGCAAATTTTTATACGATATTATTTTGAAGGATTTGAAAGTTAACATCACATCGAAGAATGGAAATAAAATTTCCGTTCCTGCATTCTACGTTATTTTTCGAAGCAAATTAAAGGTGGTCAAGGATGAGGTACGAAAAACAATATCAACACTGTTTCTTTCTTTAAGATAATAAATAATAATTAAATTAATAAGCATTAAAGAATAAAAAGAATAATAAGAATTAAAATAGAATTAGCAAATAATAGGTAAAGAATTTAAAAAAAGAAATAACGAATAATTAGTAAAGAGTTCATAAAGAATTAAAATTTAATTACAGATCCAACCGCATCCGTTGTTGACGAAAATATACCGAGAATGTCAATTGGAAACATTGACTTTCAATTACGATATACTGCCTTCGATAACACCCCCGAAGCCTTGGTACAACATCGAAAAAGGAGGCTATTTAATTAATAAATCCTCCTTGATTCGTGTTCCCTATAATTTCGTAAGTTACTTTAATGTGATATTTACAGGCCTCGGATATTATGACTTTTTTCGATTATTTTCAAATAATACGACTTTTATTTTTAAAAAATTGCTACTTTATCGACTTTTCTTCCAAATCTAGCGACAAAATATCATTTTTTTCAGTTTTAAATTCAACTTATGTATTTCGATTTTTACAGCGTAAAAAAATAAAGAAATCTTTGGAATTTTATTTTCAAGGTGTCTACTAACCGGGAAAAACCGGGATTTTTATACAAAATCGGGAATTTTTTCACCAAAACTAAAAAAAAGTTTTCTTATTTTAATTTGTTTTTAAAAAAATTACTTTTTATTTCAATTTTTATAGATATTTATACTCTTCTCTGACTTTGAATTAGTTAAAAAAAATTAATTTGATAGTAAAAGTCAGGCACTAATTCAAACAGATTATGTAAATAAATTTTAAAAAATTATGGTGTTAATAGAAATATTGTGAAATTCGACTGAAAATATGTAATTCATTTTCTTAAAGAACCTCTTTAGAAACTTTGTAACAAATCAAATTTTCAAAGTATTTTAATTTAATAATTAATTAATAATTGGATTTTATAGTCACATTTTAATGAATTCATGTTTCTTAGTGCGAAGATTAATAATTAAAATTTTTATTGGTTAATTTAAAAAAAACTATATGCACTTCAAATTTTTTATTAAAATTGAATTCTCGCAAATTTTTTTTTAAATTCTGAAAAATAAAATCATTGAACATTTTCAATTCCATTGCTTCAGGATAATTTAATTTTTCTAAACAAATAATTGAAAATTTTTGAAATAATTGAAATTTCTTTGCATTTTTTTAAATAATTTAATTCTTTGAAAGAATTTTAATTTAAATTTTTCGAAAATAATGTTAGTGACCGTAATTATAATTTTATTTTTAAAACATAAAGTCCCTCGTAAAGTTTTAAATCAATTTTTTCGCTTCTAAAAATTATATTATTCTATTATTATTCAATAGTTATAATTATTGAACTTCTCTTAAATTTTTATAATTTCAAATTTCTGAATGTTCAAATAAATGATATTTATCATTTCTTAAGCACATTTAATGTTTATTACTTATTAAGTAAATAATTAATTATCACTGCTTTTTTTTAAATTGTAATAAAATTCTTCACAGGAATTAAATTATTTTCATAAATAATATCATTCTTTGGAAGGATTTCAATTATTTTTGTAAATAGTAAAATTCTTTGCCGAAATTCAATTATTATCAATAGAATTGTAATAAACTTGAAAAAGAAAATTTCCAATTATAATTATAAAAAGACAAGATTATTTTTTAGAAAAATTGAGAAAATTATTTTCCAAATTTTCAATTAAAATTATTATTTATTTATGTTCGAAATAAAATTTAAATTTTACGAGAAAAGAAAACCGGGAAAAACCGGGAATTTTGTTGAATGAAAATAGTAGACACTCTGATTTTTCAATATGTTTTCTAATTAACTGTTTAAAAAATATTAAAAAGTTAAGACTCTTGTTATTATTTTAAATATTGATAAAAATAAAATATTCCTATTCGTTCAGAATGATAAGGTTTAATAAAAATAGAAAATTTCTTTTCACAGACGGAGCATTTGAGAAGGATACGTTCAAGACCAAAGGAAAAAATGTATCCACTATTTGACTCGTTGAATCAATTGGGATCGATTCCTTGGCGTGTGAATACGGCAATTCTCGATGTGGCAATGAAGGTGAGAAAATAAAAATAAAGAGGAAAAAAATTGTAATCTACCAAAAAAAAAACCAAAATTTTTTTTTTTTTGATTCAATAGGTTTTTCAAGATGGAGGTTCGAGAGAATTATGTGTGCCCAAGTCGCCTTCGAGTTTACCACAGCTGCTTCCTATTGTCAATGCAAATATATCGGACGAGGAGAGACGTGAAAATGCCAAAAATGCGATAATTTGGCGTAAAAAGAAAAATGAAATGTTCTCATTGTGGTGCGAGGCTCTTTACAAATTGTCGCTAGCAAATCACGTAAGTTTATGACAAATTTAATTTAATTTTCTTCTTCTTCTTCTTCTTGATGTTTGCATTTTTTATTTCTCAATTTTTTTTCAATTTTAAACCTAATATATTGAAAATTATCGAATTATTGCAAAGAATTTTATCAAAAAATTTGATAATAATAGAATTTCTTCTAAAAAATGTTATTAAATAACTTAATAATAAATATTCTCGTGACGAATTTTCTTAAAATTTTTAAAAATACTAATTACATTCTTTTGAAGAATTTCTTTGAATTTTTTTTTTAAACTAATGGAGTTTCTTTAAAAATTTGAAATTGAAAATTTTGAAAGCAATTGGATTTTATGAAGAAAAATTTTATTAAAATTTTATTCAAAGAAAATTGAATTCTTGCGAAGAATTTTATTACTATTTATAAAAAATAATTGAATTGTTCCGAAGAATTTATCAAAAATTTTAGAAAATAAATGAATTTTTATGTTAATATTTGAAGATTAAAATTCTTTCGAGAAATTCTATTAAAATTGTTTTGAAAATAATTAAATTTCTGCAAAAGATTTTACTATTTATAAACATAAATGAATTATTGCAAAGAATTTTACTATTTATAAAAATAATTGAAATGTTTCGAAGAATTTATTAACATTTTGAGAAATAATTAAATTGGTATGAAGAATTTTATAGAAATAATTTAAAATAATGAATATTTTTTCTTTTTTATAAATATTTTGACAATAATTAAATTATTTTTAAAGAATTAAAAATTCTTGTTGAAATAGAATTTTATGGAAATTTTCGAAAATAATTAAATTCTTTCGCGTAATTTTACCTAAATTGGATTAAAAATAATTGAATTCTTGCGAAGAATTTTATTACTATTTATAAAAAATAATTGAATTGTTCCGAAGAATTTATAAAAAATTTTAGAAAATAAATGAATTTTTGAAAATATTTAAAATGATACTTGAATTCATCCGAGGAATTTAATTAAAATTGGTTTCAAAATAAATGAATCCCTGCAAAGAATTCAACAATTTATTAAAATTAATTGAATTCTTGCGAAGAATTTTACTATATTCATAAAAATAATTTAATTATTTCGAAGGATTTGTTAAAATTTTATAAAAAAAATTGAATTTTTTCGAAGTGCGATAAAAATATATTTCTAAAAATTTATCTCTTCAATTCAATTAAAATTGTTTTTAAAATAATTGCATTTTTGTAAAGCTTTGATTATTTAAAAAAATAATTGAATTGTTTAGAAGGATTTATTAAAATTTTACAAAATTGTTGAATTCTTTTGTGAAATTTTATTAAAAATTGTCAAAATATGAATAGCAGTAATAAATTTTCAACTTAAGTGGATTTTTAAAATTTTGACTATAAATATTAAAAATTTATGTTTGAAAGTAAAAAATTTTGTAATTTGCAAAACGGCAACAAATTGAAGTACACGTTCCGCGCGCGTAACATTTGCTACTATAATAATAATCGAATTTTTCTGAACGATTTGGTTTTTAAAATAAATTCATAAGCCAGACGAGTTATATTATTTTTTTCTTATACTAAAAATGTTATTATTTTGCTTAATATTTAGTATTATTAAACAATTTTTTTGTCTTTTCTTCCAAACAGTACAGGAATGAAATATTTTGGCTGCCACACAATATGGACTTTCGTGGAAGAGTTTATCCAATTCCACCTCATTTGAGTCACTTTGGCTCCGATTTTTCCCGATCAATGTTGATATTCGCTCAGGAAAAGCCACTGGGCTCGAAGGGTCTCGATTGGCTGAAGATTCATACAATTAATTTAACTGGTTTCAAAAAGAGTGAATCCATCAAAAATAGACTTCAATATGCAAACGAAATTCTTGACAAAATTCTCGACAGTGCAAAGAATCCTCTGACGGTAATGTGATTTTTTTTGTGTTCGACAAAATTAATTTTTCCTTTAATTCACTAATTTCAATTTTAATGGAAATTCCATTTTTTTTAATATGGATAATTTTCAAATTTTGTGCTTGTCAAACTGTATTGAAATTTTAGTTGTTTTTTTTTAAAATTCAAATTTTTTTGCGACAAATTTTACTGAAAATTATATCTGGGAAATAATTTTTTTTGTATTTTTTGTAATAATAAGAATTCATTTCTTGGATTTTTGTTAGTTTATGAAAACTATAAGATTTATGTGTAGAATTTTATTAAATAAAATTGTATTTTCAAATTTTGCGTTTGTCAAACTGTATGGAACTTTTTGTTGATGTTTTTTTTTTTTTTTTTTTTTTTGGTTATGAAAAAAGGGCGAAAAGTGGTGGACAACATCAGACGAACCATGGCAAACACTGGCAGCTTGTATGGAAATATCGAAAGCAATTGAGTGCGAAAATCCTTGTGAATATTTAACTGGTTTTCCGATTCATCAGGACGGAAGTTGCAATGGATTGCAGCATTATGCGGCGCTTGGTCGCGATCAAGTTGGAGCCGAGAGTGTTAATTTGTTTCCATTCGACAAGCCACGCGATGTTTATAGCGACGTTGTTCAACGTGTGAGTTTTCTTTTTTTTCGAAATATTTTTCTATCACTAAATATTATTTTTTAATACTCTTATTATTTATTATTATTTAGTCTTATCATTATTATTATAATTTTTATTTATTATTATTAATTCAGAATTATAAATTTCAAATTGAAATATAAAGAAATTAAATTGTTTAAAGGTGGAAGAGACTCGTCGATTAGACGCTGAGAAGAAGGTGGAAATTGCCAAAGTTTTAGAAAATCACGTTCAGAGGAAAGTCATTAAGCAAACAATAATGACGACCGTTTATGGTGTCACGAGGTTTGGAGCTAAATCACAAATAACGAAACAATTGAAAGGTATCGTCAATTTCCTTTTATTTAAATTTTCAACAAAAAAAAACTATTCCTGAATAAAATAAATATTATTACTGTTGTAATTTCTTCTATAGTAATTAATATTGTTACTAGCAACAATCCGCGCGCTGCTGACTTTTCGCTCACTTTTTGAAATACAATTAGCAAATTTTTAAAATAACAGAATGTCAAAATAGAAATTTTTTTTATAAACTGATTAAAATTTTAAAAAATTGAAAAATACAGTTTTAATATTATTATGACCATAATCTGACATAGGGAATTTTAGGGAAAACTCTGAAATTTTTTATTAAATGTACAGAAAAAAATCAAATTTTTAAAATTCATAAGAAAAATCTAAATTTTTGTTTCTTTTTTTTCAAACTCGTAAACTATAAAATTACCGCGAATTCTGATACAAAACCCTCAATATTACCAATTTCTGACAAAAATTTATTTTTAAATAACTTAAATCCTGAACAAGTATCATAAAATAAATAAATTGTTTAATGAATAATTTTACTTAAATAAATTAATTCAATTTTCAAACAGATGCGTTTACAATTTACGTAAAAAAAATTAACTTCAAACGGTAACAATTTGAAATTTTAGAAACTTTCAATGTTCAATTAATTAGAAATTTTAATAAACTTAGATTTTTGGAAAAATTTTAAAAACTCAAAATCTTCTGAAATTAAATTTGTCAACATATGTTTAATTAATTATTTAAAAATCATGGATTTATGGAAGAATTTTATAATTAAAAGCACTAAACAAATTGAATTTTAAAAACGTTACGAAAATGATTGAAGAAATTTATTTTTGAAAAATCTTACTTACCTAAAAACATTTTTGTCGAAAATTTCAATTATGTTCAATAATTTTTTGACATTCTCGCGAAAAATTTGAATTATCTATAAAAATAATAAAATTTTTCTCCAAATATTAATTATTTTCAAAAACTTCAATAATATCAATTATTCGAAAAATTGGAATTATTTTCAAAAAATTTTCTCAATTCAAAGATTTTTCATATCTACTATTGGAGTTTTTCAAAAGAATTGAATTATTTTAAAACAATTTTAATAAAATTATACACAAACATTTAATTATTTTCATAAATAAGAAAAATTTCCCAAGAATTCAAATATTTACAAATTTTTTATAAATTTCTTCGCAATAATTCAATTATTTTCATGAATTTATAATTTTTTTTAGGTTTATAATTTTTAGAAACAAACTTGATAGCAATATTCTTTAGAAGATTTTATTGTTTTTTAAACATTAATTTGAATTTTTAAATAACTTTCGATTCAAGATTTTTGCAAAATTATACGAATTTGATTATTTTTATGAATAGAAAAATTCTTTACAAAAATTAATTTAACAAAATTCTATACGTAAGAATGGAATTATTTACAATAAAATTTAAATTACCTTCATCGAAAAAATTTTATTGAAAAAAAATAAATTTATTTTTTATTTATAAAAATAATGGAATTCCTGTCAAGAATTTACAATTTAGAAAAATAATTCAATTGTTTCCATGAATTTTATCAGAATTAAAAAAGAACTAAATGAAAATAATAATGATTGCATTTTTTTATTTATTAAAATAATTAAATTTTTGCCGAGAATTTTACAATTTGGAAAAATAATTGAATTGAAATTTTAGACAATAATTAAATCTTTGTCTTTAAATTATAGAATTCTTGACAAATTTTCGTAAAAATTATTTTTAACAACTGATTTTTAATTTTAGACAAACATTGGAAAATAATTGAATTTTTGTGTTTGAATAATTGAATTTTCGACGAATTTTTAGAAACTTATTTTTAATAATTGATTTCGATCAAAATAGTTAAAAATTATAGAAAATAATTGAATTTTTGACAATTTTTGGAAAACAATGGAATTTAAGTAAAAATTATTTTTAATAATTGATTACGATAAAAATAGTTAAAAATTATAGAAAAATAATTTAATTTTAAGTAAATTTTGAAAAATAATTGATTTTTTGTGATTAAATAATTGAATTTTCGTAAAAATTATTTTTAATACTTAATTTCAATAAAGATAGTTAAAAATTATAGAAAATAATTGAATTTTAGTTCTAAATATTTAAAATTCAATTATTTTTAATATTTTCAATATTTTCGAAAATTCAAATTCATACACAAAATAATAATTGAATTTTTTTATTTATAAAAATAATTGAATTTTTGTCGAGAATTTTACAATTTGAAAAAATAATTGAAGTTTTTTGAGGAGTTTTAACAGAATTTTTGAAAAAGTATTAAATTTTTGGAAGGAATTTTATTACAAATTAAAAAGAAAAAGATTTTCTTAAAAATAATTCCAACGAAATTGGCAAAAAAAATGAATTTAAATTAAAATTATTGAAAAATAATTGGATTTTTTTATTTATAAAAATAATTTAATTCTTGCCGAGAATTTTACAATTTGCAAAACTAATTAAATAGTTTCGAGACATTTTGAATTTCTATTATTTTTAATATACAATTTTTATCAAATTCCTTCAAAAATTCTATTTTTCAAATTTTTATTAAAATTCGTTAAAAGAATTTAATTATTTAAAATTTGTAAATAAAATTCTTTATAAGAATTAAATTTTATAAAACCTTCAATTATTCAATAAATAATTTACCTTGTATTTAAATATTGAATTCTCGTAGAATTTTCCACGAAAAATTGATTTAAAATTGAGTTTTAGTTTAAATTTTAATTAAGAAATAGAATTGATGTAAATTATTTCCATCTGAAACTTATTTTAAATAAAAATCTTTCCAAGAGAAAAAAAATTGACTAATTTGAGAAAAAATTAATTAAACTTGTAGATTTGGAGGACTTTCCTCAAGAGGAAATTCGAGCGGCTGGTTCGTATTTAGTTGAACAGACTTTTCAAACATTGCGAACAATGTTCACGAGCGCGAGGGAAATTCAGGATTGGTTCACAGAATGCGCGAAATTAATTTGCACATTGCGAAAAATGCATGTCGAATGGGAAACGCCGTTGGGATTGCCGATAGTTCAACCCTATCAGAAGAAGGATGTAAAAGTTACGAATATGCTGAAACAAAAGAATGCATTTCCACCGAATTTCATTCATTCCTTGGATTCAACTCACATGATGCTGACGAGTTTGCATTGCGAACAGGCAGGAATAACTTTTATGTCAGTGCACGATTGCTTTTGGACGCATCCCTCGACAGTCACGAAAATGAATGAAGTAAGAAGAAAAACTGAATATTCACGCAATTTCGTATTTAAATTATTTTTCAAAAAAAAAATTCGTCGCAAAGAATTCAATTATTTTTATGAGATATTTTAATAAAATTCTTCTTCGGAGAAATTCAAAATTATTTTCAAAAAAATTATAACGTATCAAGAGAATTACTCACAATTATTTCTTTTTATTACAATTCAATTATTTTTTTATTTAATAATTCATAATTCTTCTTCCAATTTATTTCAGATTTGTCGAAAGCAATTTATTGCTCTTCATTCGGAGCCAATTTTAGAAAATCTCTCTCAATTTTTATTGAATAAATTCCAATTTTCCGAACAGTGAGTATTGAGAATTTTAATTTTTCACTTTCATTTGTATATTCCCCATGTTTTCGAACAAAAAAAAAAAGCAAATGTTGACGTACTTTTTTTATATTTTTCTTTAATTAAAAATACGAGTTTTAATTTTAATTAATTTTCCAGCGAAAAACAAAAGTACTTAACTTTTAATATTTTTTTCTTTACGAATTGGTTAAAATTTACAAATTTACTCAATTGTAAATTTCTTTTTCAGGGAAATAAATCAATGCAAATCGGCGAAAGTTGCCGAAACCTGTAGAAATTTCAACAAAATCCTGTCCCAAGTACCATCAAAGGGAACATATGACATTAATAATATCAAATCTTCAACATATTTCTTTAGTTAGAAATTCCAACACTTCTGCCAGTAGAAAAAGAAGAAAATCGAACTGAAAAAAAAGAGAATAAATAATTCGAAATAACGTGATAGTATAAATAATTGTAAGAAAAAAAGATTATATTTTAATTATTAAATTGATTTGGTTTATTTAACAGTCGTTGCTCGTTTTACAGAATTTTTTTTAAATTAAAGAAATTAACAAAAAAGAAATCCCTTCTTTCATTCATACTCTCCTGACAAAAAATAAACTTTCTATATCCGGAAGAGAAAAAAAAACAATCTAAATGCAAAAAAAGACGAAGAACAAAAATATGTAAATTTTTTTTTTCTTTAAAAAACTGGAGAAAAAAATATATTGTATATATATTATCAATAATAAAAAAAACAAGTAGCAATTTGTTGATATGACTAAATTTACGACTATGTACATTTTTTTTTGTTGCCTTATTTCTAATTGTAATTATAATAGATAAAGTGAATAAAATAGATTTGATCAAATTTTACACTTTTTCCTTTCTTTTTTTTAAGCATATTTACAATTTTACGAAATTGTCACCAAGATTGGAAAGAAAAATTTTTTATGAATTAAAATTAAGACGAAAATAAGAAAAAGAAAAAAAATAATTATGAACTAAATTATTCAGGCTTTGAAA
Source organism: Leptopilina myrica (nomen nudum) (assembly GCA_032872475.1). Taxonomy (NCBI): domain Eukaryota; kingdom Metazoa; phylum Arthropoda; class Insecta; order Hymenoptera; family Figitidae; genus Leptopilina; species Leptopilina myrica (nomen nudum). The sequence continues at coordinate 30,168,362 of CM065466.1, read as the reverse complement.
AATCTCACGACCCGCACAACATATTGCCTACAAATTGGACATTCTGACATTTGTTTACCGCAATTTATACAACAAGCCATGTGACCACATTCTAAAATAACGCATTCAATTGGCGCATCCAAACATACTTTGCAAAGTGTTTCGTCGTCCATCGTTTCTATATTTGCTGAAAAAAAAACAAATCACATTTTCAAAAGATTGTCAATTATTATTCTAAATTTATTATATCAAATAGTTTAATAATAATTTATTTTAAACTAGCAAATGTTACGCGCGCGGAACGTGTTATTCAATTTGTTGTTGTTATCCAAATTACAGAATTTCTTATTTTCAAATATAATTTTTTAAAAATAATTTCATAGTCAAAATTTCAAAAATTCACTTATTAGGTACAAAATTAGTTATTGCTGTTCATATTTTGACGATTTTTAATAAAATTTCATAGAAAGAATACAATAATTTTGTAAAATTTTAATAAATCCTTCTAAACAATACAATTATTTTCTTTAACTAGAAAAATCTTTACAAAAATTCAATTCTTTTTAAAACAATTTTAATTGAAGTGAGGGGATCAATTTTTAGAAATATATTTTTAACAGACTTCGAAAAAATTCACTTTTTTTCTAAAATTATAACAAATCCTTCGAAATAATTAAATTATTTTTATGAATATAGTAAAATTCTTCGCAAGAATTCAATTAATTTTATAAATTGTAAAATTCTTTGCAGGAATTCATTATTTTCAAAACAATTTTAATTAAATTCCTCGGATGAATTCAAGTATCATTTTAAATATTTTCAAAAATTTTATTTATTTCCTAAAATTTTGATAACTTCTTCGAAACAATTGAATTATTTTTATAAATACTACAATTTTTTGAAGGAATTAAATTATTTTTAATCCAATTTAGGTAAAATTACACGAAAGAATTTAATTATTTTCGAAAATTTCCATAAAATTCTATTTCAACAACAAGACTTTTTAATTCTTTTAAAAAAATTCAATTATTGTCAAAATATTTATAACAAAAAAAAAATTCATTATTTTCAATTATTTCTCAAAATGTTAATAAATTCTACAAAACATTTCAATTATTTTTATAAATAGTAAAATTCTTTGCAATAATTCATTTATGTTTATAAATAGTAAAATATTTTGCAGAAATTTAATTATTTTCAAAACAATTTTAATAGAATTTTTCTAAAGAATTTTAATCTTCAAATATTATCATAAAAGTCATTTATTTTCTAAAATTTTTGATAAATTCTTCGGAACAATTCAATTATTTTTTATAAATAGTAATAAAATTCTTCGCAAGAATTCAATTACTTTTAATTCAATTTAGGTAAAATTACGCGATCCAATTATTTAAATACAAAGATTAAATTATTTGCTAAAAAGTCAGTTTTATTAAAATACAAAGAAATTAAATTATGTATTTTAACAATTTTTATGAAATTAAACTTATAAATGTTAATAACATTTTTTTTAATAATTGAAATTGAGTAAAAAAAATTTATTAATTGAAATTTATTCAAAAGAAAATTTGGAAATAATTGAAATTTAGTAAAAAATATGACAATATCCAAAAGCTAAGTAACAAATGTTTAAAAGTAATTAATTTTTAAGGATATTATGATAAAAAATTAAAATATTGGAGCTTAAAAAAAAGTTTAATTTCTGAAAAGAATTTTTGTCCAATTTTAGAAATTAATTTCTTTTGAAGGACTTTTATTAAAAATTTTGAAATTAAAAATGTTCGTCAACATTTTTATAATTCATTAAGAAAATTAGATTTTTTTTTAGAAAAATTGTATTTTGTTGAAATTTTTGTTAGAAAATTCATTATTTTAATCAAAGTTGGAAGAAATGGAAAAATTTATATTATCCAAGGCCTGGAATTTTTAACCTTGAAATTTTCAATTCATATTTAAATTCAAAATTAGAACTTCAAATTTAAAATTCTAATTTTGAATTTAAATATGAATTGAAAATTTCAAGTTAAATTTAAAATTCGAAGTTAAATTTAATATTCGAAGTTAAATTTAAAATTCGAAGTAAAATTTAAAATTCGAATTTAAATTTAAAATTCAAAGTTAAATTTTAAATTAGAATTTAAATTTAAAATTCGAAGTAAAAATTAAAATTCATAGTTAAATTTAAAATTCGAATTTAAATTTAAAATTCGAATTTAAATTCAAAATTTGAAGTTAATTTTCACTTCGTCATTTAAAAATTTTTAATTCACATGAAGAATGTTAAATTTTAAATTCAATACTGTAAATTTATTAAAAATTTGGAATGAAATTAATTTTTAAAAAAATTTGTTTTCGAAGAAAAAATTATTGTACGCATTGATAAAAAATATTCAGCTAAAAATACTATAACTCACTTTCTCTGGACTTTCGATGCTCCTCCCATAATCTACTCGCTCTATCGAGTAATTCACATCTTTCAACGCAACCCTTGAAATCAACTCGATTCATACTCAATAAGTCCTTCAACTGTTTAACAGTTAAATATTCTAGATCCGAAATTTCTTTTATGTCTGACAACTCGACTATTTTTGCTCTCTGTTAAAAAGAAAAATTTCAATAATTACAGAAATTATCCAAATTTATCTAAATTTTAATTGTGAAGGAAAAATAAAAAATTTTTAATTGAGTAAAAGAATTTTGAAAACTTAAATTGGAAGAAAAAAAAATCTTTTCTGAAAAATTGATAAATGTTCAAGTTTTGAACGTTCAAATGAACAAAATATTTTTTATTGCAGATATTTTTATAAATTACTTATCATAAGAAAATTTAAAAACTGAAATTTTACGTTTAGAAACTCAGTAATTAATTTTTTTTAGATATTAACGCAAAATAGTTGCAATAAAAATTTAATTTTTAAAAGAAATAAATAAATTTCGTTCATTTGAACGTTCAGAATTTTAAGCTCTTAATTTATTACCGATTGAGAATCAGTGTCTCTGATAATGGACGATTCGGAGATTTCATCATTTTCAATTATCACAGGTTGATCTTCCGTTTCATTAATAATTTCATCGCTTCCTGATAATTCTTCAATTTCAACTTCATTCCTCGTCAGTTCCTCAACAATTTCCGGCTCGGGAATTCTCTCTGGCCTTGGCTCTTCCGTTATTGGCCTTTCAATTGGCGGACTTCGCGAGCGTCTCGACGATAAATCATTGTCTTGATTTCTCTCTGAAAAACTAATTTCACATTTCTTTTTTTTTATTTCATTAAGATTTCAAAAATCAATATAAATAAATAAAACTTTTTATTTTTTTATTTACAATAAAAGACAATTTCTTAAAATTTCAACTTCTGAAATTTGATAATTTCTAAAAATTAAAACTATAACCCTTTTGGAAATTCAATTATTTTCTACAATTGAAATTTTTGAATTTTTTTTTCGTCTCTAAATCTTTTATGATATGAATTGTTAGTCATTATTTGCAATTTCTTTGAAAATTCAATGATTTAAATACAAAAAATACATTATTTTGAAAATAATAAAAAAAAGTCGTAATATCCAAAGCCTGCATTATTATTAATTAAAAATTTCAATTTCTGATTAATTATTAATTAATTTTATAATGAAAACTATTTTTTAATTTTTAAAAATTAATTATAATAATAACTATTTTCTCAATAATTCACTCTTATTCATTTAATTATTCTACGAATGAAACTTAAAATCTATTATGATAAAAACATTTATAAAAATATTTTTTTTTACGTTTTTGTAACTTTTTTTTTTATCTTTTTGGAAATTTTTTTTTCATTTATTTTTGAAAATAGTAAAATTTGGTAAATTGAAAAATTTCTTACTTTCGACTTCTATCGAAGGGCCCACTTTCAAATCCATCATTATTTGTGTGACAGTCGTTTGCAAATACTATGAGTAAATTTACTAAGTCCTCCTTTTCTGTAAAAGAAAGTAAAAAAATATTAGAAATATTTGCAAATAATTGAAATAAAAGAAAATTTCTCTACAAATTCAAATTCAAAAGAAAAAAACAAATTACAAAAGAAGAATATTTTGCAAAAACTGTATTTTTTTATTATTTATTTTGTATTTTAATAAATTTAATTTTATAAATAAATGAACAGATAAAGTAAAGAAAAATAAATATAAAATAGAGAAAAATAATGAAAGGGAAAATAAAAGTGAAATGGCAATAGAATAAAAAAAAATAAAATAAAGAAAAAGAAAAATAGAAGAAAGAAGAAAAATAAAATAGTAATATAATAATAATGAAAAAATAAAAACAGAATAAAAGAATGAAAATCGATCAAAAAAATAAAAATAAACTAAAAATAGAAAAAAAATCTATCCGCAGTTTGAAATTAGTTGTTGTTTGCTTTTTTGTTTCTTTACTTTTTTTTTCTTTTCAAATATTTTCAATTTTAAAACTAATGACTTGAAAATCATCGAATTATTAGAAAGAATTTTATCAAAAAATTTGATAATAATAGAATTACAAATTTTTGTATTTAAATTCCTTCTAAAAATGTTATTAAATTCTCGTGCGTAATTTTATTAAAATTTTTAAAAATCTTAATTAAATTCTTCACGAGAATTTCTTTGAATGTTTTTTTTTTGAAACTAATGGAGTTGACGAACATTTTTATTTTCAAAATTTTTAATTAAAGTCCTTCAAAAGAAATTATTTTCTAAAATTGGACAAAAATTCTATTCAGAAATGACATTATTTTTTAAGCTCCAATATTTTAATTTTTTATCATAATTTCCTTGAAATTTAATTACTTCTAAAAATTTGTTACTTTGCATTTGGATATTGTCATATTTTTTACTAAATTTCAATTATTTTCAAATTTTCTTTTCAATAAATTTCAATTAACAAATGTTTTTAAATAAATTTCAGTTATTAATAAAAAATGTTATTAACTTTTATAAGTTTAATATCATAAAAATTGTTAAAATACATAATTGAATTTCTTTGTATTTTAATAAAACTGACTTTTTTTTTGGCAAATAATTGAATTTTTGTATTTAAATAATTGAATGCTCGAATAGTTTTTCGTAAATTATTAGAAATAAATAGTTTAAAATTATAAAAAATAATTGTATTTTTTTTTTGTTTTTTAATAATTGAATCCTCAAAGAACTTTTAGATAAAGTTTTTAAAAATAATATTGAATTCTATAAAAATAGTTAAAGTTCAATTTCATAAAAATTGTTAAAATAAATAATTTAATTTCTTTGTTTTTTAATAAAACTGACTTTTTAGCAAATAATTGAATTTTTGTATTTAAATAATTGAATGCTCGAAGAGTTTTTCGTTAATTATTAAAAATAAATAGTTTTAAATTATAAAAAATAATTGAATTTTTGTTGTTTTATAATAATTTAATCCTGAAAGAACTTCTAGAAAAAGTTTTTAAAAATAATTTAATTCTATAAAAATAGTTAAAGTCTTTGAAAACAATTGAATTCCGGAAGAGTTACAGTTATAAAAATAAAATTAATTTAATTTTTTGTGTTTAAATAATTGAAGGTTTGTTATTTTTAAATAATTGAATTCTCGAAAAGCTTTTGAAATATTTTTAATAAATATTTTAATTTGATAAAAATTGTTCAATTTTTAGTTTGAAGTTAGTTGATGTTTGCTTTTTTGTTTCTTAACTTTTTTTATGTATTTTCTTTTAAAATATTTTCAATTTTAAACCTAATGTATTGAAAATCATCGAATTATTGCAAAAAATTGGATAATAATAGAATTTCTTCTAAAAAATGTTATTAAATTCTCGTGAAGAATATTATTAAAATTTTTAAAAATCCTAATTAAATTCTTTTGATGAATTTCTTTGAATTTTTTTTTAAACTAATGGAGTTTCTTTAAAAAATTTGAAATTGAAAATTTTGAAAGCAATTGGATTTTATGAAGAAGAATTTTATTAAAATTGTATTAAAAATAATTGAATTCTTGCGAAGAATTTTATTACTATTTATAAAAAATAATTGAATTGTTCCGAAGAATTTATTAAAAATTTTAGAAAATAAATGAATTTTATGTTACTATTTAAAGATTAAAATTCTTTCGAGAAATTCTATTAAAATTGTTTTACAAATAATTAAATTTCTGCAAAATATTTTACCGTTTATAAACATAAATGAATTATTGCAAAAAATTTTACTATTTATAAAAATAATTGAAGTGTTTCAAAGAATTTATTAATATTTTGAGAAATAATTAAATTGGTATGAAGAATTTTATAGAAATAATTGAAAATAATGAATTTTTCATTCTTATAAATATTTTGACAATAATTGAATTATTTTTAAAGAATTAAAAATTCTTGTTGTTGAAATATAATTTTATGGGAATTTTCGAAAATAATTAAATTCTTTCGTGTAATTTTACATAAATTGGTTAAAAAATAATTTAATGCCTTTCTAAGAATTGTAGTATTTATAAAGAAATAATTCAATTGTTTCGAAGACGTTATCAAAATTTTATGAAATAATTAAGAAATTTATGAAAATATTTAAAATGATATTTGAATTCATCCGAGGAATTTAATTAAAATTGTTTTCAAAATAATTGAATTCCTGTAAAGGATTTTACTTTTTATTAAAATTAATTGAATTTTGCAAAGAATTTTACTATATTTATAATATATTATATTTATAATATATTTATTTATTCGAAGAATTTATTAAAATTTTAGGAAATAAATAAAATTTATGAAAATATTTAAAATTATATTTGAATTCATTAAAGGAATTTAATTAAAATTGTATCGAAAATAATTGAATTCCTGTAAAGAATTTTACTATTCATGAAAATTAATCGAATTCTTGCAAAGAATTTTACTATATTTATAAGAATAATTTAATTATTTCGAAGGATTTATTAAAATTTTAGAAAAAAATTGAATTTTTTCGAAGCGTGTTAAAAATATATTTCTAAAAATTGATCCCTTCAATTCAATTAAAATTGTTTTAAAAATAATTGAATTTTTGTAAAGATTTTACTAATTAAAAAAATAATTGTATTGTTTAGAAGGTTTTATTAAAATTTTACAAAATTATTGAATTCTTTCGTGTAATTTTATTAAAAATTGTCAAAATATAAATAGCAGTAATAAATTTTCTACTTAAGTGAATTTTTAAAATTTTGACTATGAAATTAAAAAAATTTATGTTTGAAAATAAAAAATTCTGTAATTTGGATAACAACAACAAATTGAATAACACGTTGCTAGTTAATTAATAATTAATAATTAACAATTAACAATTAACGATTAAAGAAATTGAATAAGATTGATAAAATTGCTAATTGTTATATTTACCTACACAACCGCGAACGGAAACTTTCTTAGCAACCAAATACTGTCTTAAATCACGTGATCGCATTTGTTGTATTTGGCTTCGAATTACAGGTCTACGTGAAAGCATGCTGCAATTATCGCAGCACAAAACCCTGTCAACCCTTCTAATTAAACAATCTGTACAAAAAAATCGCAGGCAATCCATGCATTGCTTCTGTAAATATCAAAATTTTTCCAATTAATACTTATTTTATTAGTCATTAAAACTAATATTCCAATTCAATATAAAAAATTCAATTTTGTAATAATTGTCAAGAAAATTCTGTAATTAAAATAACGATTAAGAATATTATAAAAAAAACATTTTTTTTACTTCTATAAACATGTAATTTTATTTACAATTGACAAATACAGGTCATTAAGTATTAATAGAAATCAATACGATAAGATTAGGCAGAAAAATATTAATAAATTCCTTCCTCGATAAACTAATTCCAGGTAAAAAATATATTCAAATTTCTCTCGAAATCATTTTATTACGTATATAAAATTTAGTTAGACATTTTTTTTTTACACAAAAAATGTTGTCTTCTTATATAGAATTTAAAAATAAAAAAAACATTTCAACTTTTCATTCTGATGTTAATATAAACGGAAGAACTCTTTTGTTATTCTTTAGAAATTTAGTGAATGGAATAAGTAAACGATAGACACGATATAAAAAAAACTTTTTATAGAGACATTTCTAATACGAAAAGAAAACAAAGAAATATTAAAAAAAAAAAATAACAGAAAATTATTATTTATTAGCCGCTTTGCTAAATTGATGAATGGTAAATATTTGATAAACAAAAGTTTCTTTATAAAAAAAAAACACGGGAAAGAGAGTAATAGAGTATAATAAATAAAACCAAGAAAACAAAAATAGAAAATTAAATTGTAAAACTTACTTTTCTCTTGAAGAGAGAAAATTTTGTCGAACAAGCTTCACATGCCATCCCGCAGCAAAACATGCACAATTTTTGTTATTTACAACAAATGTCGTTGTTATTGTGTTTTTATTTTTGTTTTGTTTATTTTTTTTTTAATAAAAGAAGAAAATCGACTTGTTCAACAAATACAGTGACAGGGCGGCCATTTTAGTATATTAAAGCTTTATACACAGGGTTTGATGAAAGGAGACGAGAACATAAAGTTTTAGGGCGAATTCACATGGGATGGGATGAAGTGCGCGGGGCAAATTTACTACTATTGTAGAAGTAGCTTTACAGTTGCGAGCACAGTGAATGACGCTTTAGAATTGAAATCGTCTGCAGTTGAAGAAAAGAAACGTTGAAACCGTTAAAAATTGACGAAACTTGAAATCGTTGAATAGAACGAATAGAATATAGAAGGAATTAGTTTGGATTTTCGGGAAAAAGGGAGTAAAAGTAATAATAGTTTGTAAATTGTTGTGAAAGTGAAAAATGTGTATTAAACAGGGCAATAGTGGAAGAAAGAAAAAAAAGGTCCATTTCACTAAATGCAGGCTTCGCACTTGTCAACTAAAACCTACTATTTACTACTTTTTTAAAGTTACGCTACTATTTGGGTACTATTTTCATATTCCGGCCACTAAAAGCTACTATTTCGGTTCTTTGTAGTATTTTTACTACTTTAACTTCGCTAATACTAGAAAACAATGAACTATTCTCAAAAAGTATAATCAAATTCTTTAAAGCAATTCAATTATTTTTGAAAAATATTCGTAATTCAATTATTTTTAAAAAAATATTCGAAATTCAATTATTTAAAAAAATATTCGAAATTCAATTATTTTTAAAAAATATTCGAAATTCAATTATTTAAAAAAATATTCGAAATTCAATTATTCTTAAAAAATATTCGAAATTCAATTATTTTTTAAAAATATTCAAAATTCAATTATTTTTTTTTACAAAATATTCGAAATTCAATTATTTAAAAAAATATTCAAAATTCAATTATTTAAAAAAATATTCGAAATTCAATTATTTAAAAAAAATATTCGTAATTCAATTATTTAAAAAAATATTCGAAATTCAATTATTTTTAAAAAATATTCGAAATTCAATTATTTTTATCAAATTTCGCCTACAAATTTCAATTATTTAACAAAAAATATTGATAAAATGCATTCAAAATTCAATTATTTTTATAAATAATAAAAATTTCACGAGGATTTAATTAAAAAAATATTTTCAAAAAAATGTCGAAAAAATCATTGTTAAAATAAAATTTTCATAATATTTATTATATTTCGAAAAAAATAAATTCTTTAAAACAATATTTATAAAATTCGTATGAAAAATTCAATTATTTTCAAAAATAACAAAAAATTTTCACAGAAATTCAATTCATTTTTAAATATTTTAATAAAATTTTCCACAATTCAATGATTTTCATAAAAAACAAAATCTTTTTTGTTAGGATTTCAATTATTTTAAAAAATAACAATAAAATTTATGGTAAAATTTCAATTGTAATAAAAAATTATTCTCAATTCAATAATTTTCAATATTCTACTATTTTAATAAATTTTTCCATAAGAATTCAATTATTAAAGACAAATTTTGATAATATTCGACACGAACATTCAATTATTTTCCCGAAAAAAATAAAAATTTCACAGGAATTGAATTATTTAAAATAAAATTTGCAAACATTTTTTTTTTTGTTGAAAAAATCAAATATTTAAAAATTTGGCATTAAATTCTTAGCAATAATTCGATTATTATTATAAATTTTAAAATTCTTTTCAAGGATTTAATTATTTTTGTAAATAAAATCATTGTCAGAATTCTTCGTAGAAATTCAATTATTTTCAAAAAAATCTAAAAAGAATTGTAAACATTTCAATTATCTTCATGAATGCAAAATTCTTCGACAAAATGTAATTATTTTCAGAATTCCATTAATTTTAAATGTTTTAATAAAATTGTTCGAAAGAAATCACTTATTTTAAACACAATTTCATTAAAATTTTTATGAAATAATTCAATTATTCTTTTTGATATTAGTAAAATTCTTCTCAAGAATTCAATTGTTTATGAATAAATAATTTTTCGAGAGAATTCAATTATTCAACATGAATAACAAAATTATTCCCGAAAATTCAATTATTTTGAGTCATTTTAGTAAATTTTTTTTTGCAAAATTCAATTATTTTCATAAATAACAATATTCATAAGAAGAATTCAATTATTTTTGAAAAGTTATAAATTTCTTCTTGTTAATTCAATTATTTTGAAAAATTCTAATAAAACCTTTCGCAAGAATTCCATTATTTTTGTAAATAATAAAAAGCTTTTTTGGAAATTTAATTTTTTTTATTAAATTTTAATAAAATCCCACACAGATATTTAATTAATCTGAAATATTTTAATAGAATTCCTTGTAAAATTGAATTATTTTCAAAAACTTTTCTAAATTCAATGATTTTCAATATTTTGAGAAAATTTGCAAACAGAATTCAATTATTGACAATTTTTTTAAGAATCTTCGTAAGAATTCAATTTTTTTCACGAATAATATAACAATTTCTTAAGAATTTAATTATTTAAATAAGAATTTGTATAAAATTAGTAAAAAGAAAGGAATTATTTTTAAAAAATTGTTTTTACACTTCGCAAGAATTAAATGATTTTTATAAATATTGAAATTCTTTCACGATTAATAAAATTCGTTGCAGGAATGCAATTTATTAAAATTAGAAAAAGAAGGAAGTAAATATTTTTTATAAACATTAGGAAACAGTCAGGAAAATAAAATATAGAATACTGAATTTTTGGCAGTTTTAGAAAAAGTTTTTAAAACGAGTTTTTTTGGTCATGAAGTTTAATTTTTCTGTAGTTACTTTTTTACTACTTTTTTTTAACCTGAAAGCTATTTTTTGCTAAAAATTATATTTTTCAGTAAAATTATTATTTTTTATTCAAAACTATTATTCCAACGTGAAATTATCATTTATATTCCTATTATTTTGTTTCTTAAATCGTCTTTCGATTTCCGCTTTCGATTTACCCACAGTTTCGGGTAATGCGAAAATAATAAATATTGTCGCACACAGAGAGCAAAAACTATAAAAATAAATTGACATAATCGAACTTATTTTATCGAGTGTAGGATATAAGTAAATTGTACAAAAATTGAATAATCCACAAAAACATGTCGTCACGGGTCCTAAAATATGAACATATCTCGTTGGGTAGAGTTCACCAATCATTGACCATGGCAAATTGACAAAACCAAAAGTTCCCAAAGTCTGTGGAGAAAAATTTATTAATTTACTTTTATTTGTCTCAAATTCAGGAATATTGCTTATTGATAAACATTTTTTTTTAAAAGTATCCTCTCTATAGTTACCACAAAAATTAAAATACAAGCCAAGGGAATTCCGGATAATTTATCAGAGAGAAAAAATTGATTATAAACCCCAAGAGTCGTTATCGAGATTGTCATTCCAATTCCTGAAATAATTGCCGTCTTCCTACGACCCAATCTGTAATTAAAATTATTTAAACGAAAAAGAAAATTATAATTAACATGGAATATTTATTTTTCTAGGTGAGCAAAAAAAAAATGAGGAGTGAATTCACCTTGAACTTGTCAATATTTGTCCGAGTTCACCGCAAATTTGCAAAATTCCAAGCATCACAGCAACTTGAAATGGATCCTGGGTAATTCCATTGTTCGATATTAATTTCACGGCATACGCATTGACAACGTAAATTCCACAAAATTGTTGAAAGAAGAAGAAAGTATTGAGAATTACAAATGGCTTCCAAACTTCGGATATTTTGAATATCGATAAAAAATATTTCACATTCGACCATGATTTTTGAAAGATATTCTTTTCGTCATTACCATTCGTTAATAATGAATTATTGCAATTTTTGCTTTTACCATATTTCGATTCGTTGTAAATAATCATATTAGTGAATTCAGTTTTAAATTGAATTGAGTCAGTCTTTAAGCCACGCAATCGAAGAAGGCATTCCTTGGCTTTTTTCTCTTGATTTTGAATCAAGAGCCAACGGGGACTCTCAGGAAGATAAATAACAGTTAATAGAGTCGAGACAACTGAGACGAAAACAGGAAAGCATGCAATGAGTCGCCAATTTCCCTGTGAAAAAAAAAAATAATTATCGTATACATAATTTCATGGAAGGAAATTAATTTCTATTTATGGAATCGTGAGGATCATTCATCCGAAGAATCATTGATCGAGAGCCTAAAGTTGGAAGAAGATTTGTTAATTTTCATTTGTAAATTAAAATTCCCCTCGAAAGAGGGACAAAAAATTTCTTTCGCAAAGAAATTATTTCAATCTGATCCGATCAGGGGAAAGATTTCCCTCGATCGAGAGCCTGAGGTTGGATATGATTTGTTAATTTTCGTTTGTAATCAATATTACCCTTGAAAGAGGGAAAACAATTTCTTTTTAAAAGAAATTATTGTTTCGAAGAAAAAAGTATTTTTGCTACAAAAAAAATTCGTATTTTAACGAATTTCCGTTTAGTAGTCTTGATATATTTTAAAATACCGAATTCCAAATATTTTTTAAAGGTAATTTTCATTTAATTTCTATTTTCCAAGAAATTATTTCAATTCTGTTAATTTAATTACTGTTAAAATTTATATTTAAATTATATTCAAAATCTACCATTACAATTCCTAAGAATTCAGTTTTTGAAACATTTTTTAAAAAATTAATTATTTTAAAAAATATTTTATAAACTTTTAATTATTTTCAAATAATAAATTTTTAATATTTCTGTTAAAATTTATGACAATTCAATTATTTTCCAAGCTTGCAATAAGAAATTTCTGAAAATTCAATTTTTAAAACATTTTTAAAAAGGCAATTATTTTGATAACTATTTTATAAGTTTTTAAATATTTTCAAATAATAATTTTTAATTATTTCTGTTAAAATTTATGACAATTCAATTATTTTCAAAACTTGCAATAAAAAATTTCTGAAAATTCAATTTTTAAAACATTTTTAAAAAGGCAATTATTTTTATAAACTATTTTATAAGTTTTTAATTATTTGCATATAATAATATACCAATTTTTAATTATTTTTGTTAACATTCAGTTATTCTTCAGTATTTTTAATTAAAATTCTTGAAAATTCTATTTTGAAATATTTTTAAAAAAATCATTTACTTTTAAAATTTATATTTATGAGTTTTTAATTAGTTAAAAAAACTTTTTAATGTTTTATTAAAAAATTAAGAAATCAATTTCAAGAATTATGTCGAATCATATTTTAATTTTTCCCCAAAGAATTAAAATTTTTTATTTTACAATTTCAAACCTAAAATATTTATTTTTAAAAATACAACTTTAAGCATTTGGAAAAATCATTTTCTACTATTTTTAACTAATTTTATTTAAATAAATTATTGTTCATAATTTTCTTATAAAGTTATTTGAAAATTCAACTATTAAAAAAAATTTTTTTTAATTCTTTGCAGTAATTGCAAATGTAAGTCTTGAAAACTTTTCTAAAGTTATTCAGGAAATTTATTAAAAATATGTAAAGGAAAATATTAAAAATAATTTATCTTTTAATAATTAGAACAAAAAATTGGTTTAAATCAGTGTTTAAAATAATATTTTTAAAAATTCTTGGAAAGATAATGAATTCTCTAATGACATAATTATATATAATTGAGAAATATCCAAATAATTGTAAAGATGTTAATAATTGAAATAATTGAAAGATTTGCAAGTAAATAAAAATTTTATTTAAGAAAATTCAAATATAGTTGTATTCTTTGAAAAAAATGTTGTTTGATAAACAAAATTCAGTATTTTCTAATCAATTTTTGAAATTACTTTTTGAAAACAGTTTCTTTCAATAGTTTTCGATTTAAAAATTTTTTTTATACTTTAATTTTGAAAAATAATAATTGATGAAAATTTAATTTTAAAAATTTAATTTAAAAAAAAAGTGTTTTAACATAAGTTTTTTTGAAGTTAATTTTAATTAATTTTTTATTTTCAAATTTCCCAAAAAAACTGATAATTAAATTTGTCGTAATCTGTCCGGTTCATGTTAATGTTGTGTTTTAATGAAATTCTGTCACTTGTAAGTCGTGCAATTTTTTTTTGAATCTTTTTTGGAATCATTTTTAGAAACCCTATTATAAATATTTAAGCATACCTCAATAATAAAGCCGAGAAAGTAAATAAATAATGTTCCTAGGGATATAAAAAGACTAGAGCAAGAATTAAGCATCGGTGACAGTTTAAGAGTTGTCATTTCGGATATGTATGCCACCCCGGGAACTGTACACAATCCCATGGCAAAACCTGAAATTAAATTATTTTTATAATTTTTCTCTTTAACGATTAATTACTGACTTTATGTTTCATTCTTATTTATTTAGAAAATATTTGATTTTACTATTATTATGAATTAAAAACTGAAGTCAACGATCACTCCGATATGTTCATTTAAATCATTTTTTTTATTTTTCTTAATAATTTTAGTATTAATATTTTTATTATTAATTTTAGTATTATTGTTATTTAAATTCGCACCTGATATCACTCGTCCTATTAAGAGTTGAGGTACATTATAGCTCGAAGCTATGACTGTCCATCCGATAATATTCGTCAAACTTCCGGTTAAAATTGCCATTCTTCTTCCAAAGGTCATGGTGTAGATGCTTGTTACACAACCAATTAACATGAATATCGATGGAATTGAGGCTGAAATTATTATTTTTTTTAAATACATTTTATCTCATTCGGAAAAAAGAATCTTGTTAATCTCCCTTTGACTTCCGTTCCTAATAATTTAGAGTTTGTAAAATTAATTTTTAACTTATTTCCTTTATTTTATTGAATTTTATTTTTACTCCAAGTTTCATGAATTTTGTTTCTGATAAGAATAGAACATTTTCTCACCAAATATTGTTGGTTCCTGATTTTTTAAATTAATATCATGAGTATTATTTAAATAAGGCAGAACGATAGAAGAATATCCAACTGTCATTCCTGCTGGTACTAAATTAATTAATGCTAATACACTGAAAATTATCTGAAAAAAAATTTTTTTTTATTAGTTTTCAATATTATAGTTATTAAATATTATTTATTTTAATATTTGTGAACATGTTCATTTTATTATTTGCTTAAGTTTCTATTTATTTGCTTCGTTTGTACTTCTTATTTACTTATTTACTTATTTGTTTATTTATTTACACAGAGAAAAATAGTTCTCAAGATTTATATAATGGATAAAATGTTACATTTTTCAAAAAATATTTATGTGAATTATTTTTCTATATTATCTCGAAAAAAAATCGATATCAACATAATTTTAATCATACCTGAAATACCGTTTCTCGTTTGATACAATTTGATAAACATTGTAGAACCATTTTTTTTTAGCTTCTTCTAAACATACCACAGTGCACGCAGTAGGTCAAATTAATAGTGGAAGGAAGAAATAAAATTTTTATTTACTTTTATAAATCACAGACTCTTGTAATGAAAAACTATACTTCTGTTCAGACTTTTATGGAAGACAGGTTTTATGTTATATCGTAAATACGTAATTTGCTCTTTCAAATTGGATTGTACATGTACACGTCATTATGCACTTGTATATTTAACTACAATCACTTTACTAATATACACTATAATTTTAACGAACAAAACATTTCCTTCCTTCACCATATAAATTTACATTGTTTAACATTAATAGAGACATTTTTACAGTTACTATTTGGAAATATTTTAACTTTCTAATATTTAAATATGTTTAAAGAGAAAAAAAAAATCACCAGATTTGTACGTATTTTGCTTTATATCAGAATTTAAGATAATTTACATTTATGTATATAGATATATATTAATTATCACAGATATCACTGGATCGAATCTCCCCTTCTTTCTCTCTCTCTCTCTTTCTCTCGGCATAAGAAAATCCGCTTAGATCCGCCAGTGCTGACAAATATTATAATATTGTGAAAAACAATAATTAAAGATATTATGTTGATTTCGAACTATTTCCCAATTTCCAAGAGTTTAAGAATTAACAGAAATTATGAGGGGGAAAATTTCTTTCTATCTATCGATAAATAGTTTTAAATTACATTTCGCGGAGATTATATTTTAAAATCGTATTTTTTAGCTAAAAATATTTTTAATAATATATTTATCATTAGTTTCTATTATTCTAATTAATTTTCTGTTAATTTCTATTATTCCGATTAATTTTCAGTTAGTTTCTATTATTATAAAAAAAGAAGTACATAAATAACAATTTCAAATAAATGAATTCTTTAGATAAATAAATAAGTAGAGAATAAAATGGAAAAAATAAATTTTTTCCCCCAAAATAATTAATGAATACTTCTTTGATTTTTTTCAGATCACTCGGACTGAAGTGAGGAAGCAGAGCATTAAGTAAACCAGCTCCGAAAATACGAGGCTAATATTGGTTCATTTAGGTAATCACCGATTAGTGAGTATAGAGAATAGGATTTGTTAAATTCCGTTTGTAATTAATATTCTTCTGCTATGAAGAACATGAACAAGAACAGATTGGTTCATTCTAAACGATTTTCCGAAAGAAAATCAACATTAATTCGTCCGAATTAAAAAAAAACAAACATTCAACATTTAAAATTAGAAGAAACTAAATTTTTTAAATAAATAGTAATTTAATTTCTAAAGCAAACAGTAATTTAAATTTTGAAATGTAAATCCAATTTTGGAAATAAGAAGTAATTTAATTTTTAAAATAAAAAATAAATTGATTTTTGAAAGAAAAATTCGATTTTTGTAATTAAAAGTAATTGAATTTTCGAAATAAAGAGTAATTTAATTTTTTAAATAAACAGTAATTTAAATTATGAAATAAAATTTAAGGTTTTTAACTAAAGAATAATTTAATGTTTATGATAAACAATAATTTGATTATCAGAATAAAAATTTGATTTTTGAAATAAAGATTTATATAATTTTTAAAATAAAGAGTAATTTAATTTCAAAAGTAAAGGTTTTATTTCATTTTTCTCTCGTAAATAATTAAGTAATTTAATTTTCAAAAAAATTAATTAGATTTTCCAAATAAAAATAGATAAAAGGAATAGTGAAAATAGGTTTTATGGAAATTTTTGAAATAAAAAATAATTTAATGTTTATAATAAATAATAATTTGATTATCAGAATAAAAATTTGATTTTTAAAATAAAAATTTAATTTTTAAAATAAAAAGTAATTTAATTTCAAAAGTAAAGGTTTTATTTCATTTTTCTCTCGTAAATAATTAAGTAATTTAATTTTCGAAAAAAATTAATTAGATTTTCCAAATAAAAATAAATAAAAAGGAATAGTAAAAGTAGGTTTTATGGACAGTAGAAGAAAAAATATTTTAATAATTGTTAAATAAACATTAAAATCAAATTAATAAGCTTTTAAAATTTAAATTAATTGAAAATTGAAAAATTATTTAATTAATTTTAAAATTTGATGTAATTTTTTAAATTAAAATAATTAAATTCATGAAATAAAGATGAAGTGTTTTTTTTTAAATAAAGAATATCGTTTTTTTTAAATAAGGGCATTATTTTGGTTCTGCCCCTTCAAATAATGTTAAATAAACAAATAATTAAAATTTCGCAATAAGAGTTTTGAATTAAAATATAAATAAAAATGAGTTGCAAAATAAAAAAGTTAAAACAGGTTTCATGGACAGTAGAAGGAAAAATTATTTATGCTAATATTATCAAATAAATATAAATATGACCTACAAAAAAATTTTTTAAATAAATAATTTTATTTCATTTAAAATTTAAACTTAAAAAAAAATACTAGAAAATTAATTTTTTCCAAGTGCATTAATTTGAAATAAATTAACTTTAATCTCGATTTTGGAAATAATTGACAATATTCATTGTTTTCGACATCGGAAAATTATTTTTAAAAAAATTTTCTCTTCTCTACTTGGAAAGCTTGCAAAAATTAAAATTGAACTCATTTGAAAAATTTCTATTTCTCATTGTTACAAAATAACAAATTAACAGAACAAAAGTGCCAACCTTCATATATAAATATATATATATAATATATAAATTTATTATATATTTGTTTGGTATGTAGATAAAATTTATAAATTACGTCTTTGTTTTAAGATATCAATGATTTAATGATTACAAAATATCTTTACAATTGAAAAGACCTTGTTTTTAAAAATAAATACTATTGGATTTATAATAATTTTACATATTTTCCTTTATTATCACATAAGTAATAATAATTATTATTATAAAGAAACAAATATTTCGCTATCGCATACAAAGTAATATGAATGCATTCTTCCTTATTTAATACTTTGAATAATTTTAAAATAATTGTTTTTATTATTATTATTATGTTTATGATCATTTTTTTAATAATTTAAATGAAATTTAAATCAATTTTGAAATTAATTTGAATGAAAAAACTTGTTTCATTAAAAATAAAAATTGTCCAGTAAAATATTTTTTTATTTTAAGTAAAGATGTAAAAGGTTGTTTTTGTTGAGAATCCACATTTATTTTTTTATTTTATTCTTTTACACCATTTTCAGTAATAAAAGATAAAAAAAGAAGCCTAGATATCTAGCTCGATTTTTAATTCTCAAAAACGTAATACACCGTCTTTTGTTTAGAATTTAATTTTATAATTCCTAATTCTGCACATGATTTTTGTATTACATTCGCTATATGTAATCTTTATTAAGCGACTTACATTTTTTTACTCTGCACTATCGCACGTGCATTTTAAAATTCTTCCGTGAATCATTTTATTTATTTTTGTCACAGAATTATAATTTCAAAGACTCTTGAACTTTTCTTTATTTATTTTTTTTTTGTTTAAAAACAAATCCTCAATATATATATATTATTGTATAATATACTTATTGTTGTAATTTGAAGAGAGAGAAAAAAAAATTGTAATCGGATTATTATTAAGAAACCGGTAGTGGTATTATTATTAATTATAAATCATTTGAAGAAGCATCTGTTGCAATTGATAAAAATAGATAACCAAACAATGTGAATATGATTCTATTTTGCGGAATTAGATAGTCACAACCTTGATTTTAACGTTTTCCTGTGAATTGTTTAATTGTACAAAACAATGTAAATTCATTATCTCTTGAATTGGAGAAAAAAAATTCATCTTTTGCAAAAATCGATATTTTTGTTAGTTATTTAAATTATTTATATAATTATGAGTCATCTATTAACAATGTTTGAAATAATATAAAATATTTTATTTAAAAAAAAATTAAATGTTTTAATAATAAATATTCTATATTATAATATTTAAAATTAGAAATTGGTCGAAGATTAAATTTTTTTTGCAGAACAAACTAAGTTTCATGAACAGTAGAAGAAAAAATAATTAGTTAATATAATAACTAAATTATTATAAACCGAGAACTTGGTCGAAAAACTACATTTTCTTTGTAGAACAAAATAAAAGTTTGTTTTATGAACAGTAGAAGAAAACAATTATTAATTAATGTAAAGTAACAAATTTATCGGAAACTAGAATTTTTTTTTATAGAACAAATTAAAAGTTATGCTTTATGGACAATAGAAGAAAAAGACTACGTAATTAATAATTATTTATTTTTGTTATAAAACAAAGGAATTGTTATTTATTATAAAAGAAGTTATTTACTATAAGAAAAACAATTGTTATTTAATTTAAAAAAAATTGTTGTTTAATTTAAAAAAATTGTTTTTTAAATTTAAAAAAACTACATTTCGATAGTATTAAAAAAAAAATTTTCCCTTTCGCGATCATGAGCCACATAGACATCAGAGGCGGATTTACGAAATTTTTTCAAGTACAACTAACAAATTGGTAAAAAAATTGAGATAAGATATATATATATATTAAAAAAAATTCAATGACGAGTAATATGAGACGATATATTATAAATGCAATGATCCAGTCTTTCAAGAAAGAAGTGTCTGCTTATAGGATTTCAAATCCCTGTTGATGAGAGGGAGAAAATCATTCGTCCATTCAGTCGATAACGAGACTCGACAGAAGAAACTCTTCTGAAATTTTAAAGAAACGTGTTTTTTTCCCAATTAAAATAAGATCTCTGATTAAAATAAAAAATTATTTCCCCATTATTTACGAATCGAACCAACTTTTATATTCGCAGAATTTAATTTTTAGAAAAATTAGTGACTCAGTTTCTTGAAAATTTCGAAAAAGTTTTTTTTTTCTTCTAATAACAAAATTTGATAAATTTTATAGGAAAATATTTCCAATTTTTTCATTTTTGAAAAATTGTCTAATTAAGAATTTAGGAACTTTCAAAATTTAATGATAAATTAATATTTAAGTTAAGGCGTGAAGTAGAATAATAAAAAGAAAGTAAAGAAGTAAAACAAAATGTGCGAATTTGATTAAGATTGAAAGTTGCTTATACTCTGTATGAACTTTAACATTTTGTTAAATTAGCCAACAAAAATTGTTCTCCTCGAGGACTTTTAGTTGTTTTTCCGCAAATTTCATTTTCAATGCGAAATGTAAATGGAAAATTGATCTTTTTTCCGAAAATTTAGTGTCAATTATAAGTGAAAGTTTTCTTGTGATTGAAAACAGTGAAGGGATCTTGTATTTTCATATGAATGAAATGATGGAATCCAAAGAGGTCAAGGTAGGCGAGATTTTTTTTTTACAAAATTAATTTTTTAATATTTTTAAAAATTAATTTTTTACACAATATTTTTGAACATTAATTTTTTATAATGTTTTTTAAAATAATTTTTAAACACCATTTTTAAAAGTAATTGTTAAAATTACTTTTTAAAAACTGAAAACATTAAAAAAAATTTTATATTTTAAAAATATGAACTAATCATTTTTAAAATCATGCTTTTTAACGTTATTCTAAAATTATTTTTAACATCATTTTGAAAAGTAGGTTTTAAAATTATTTTAGAAAATAATTTTTAAAAATAACATAAAAGTAACTTTAACATCATTTTTAGATATAATATTTTTTAATTATTCTTAAAAAGTAATTTTCAGAATTGTTTTTTAACATTATTTGGAAATTATTCTTTAAAAACAATTTTTAAAAATAATTATTTAACACTATTTTTAAAAATGATTAAAATTTTTGTTGTTAAATAGTTTTTAACATTATTTAAAAATTATTCTTTAAAAATAGTTTTTTAAATCATGTTTAAAATTTGTTTTTCGACATTATTTTAAAATTATTCTTTAAAAATAGTTTTATAAATCATGTTTAAAATTTGTTTTTTCAACATTATTTTAAAATTATTCTTTAAAAATAGTCTTTTAAATCATATTAAAAATTTGTTTTTCGACATTATTTTAAAATTATTCTTAAAAAATAGTTTTCTACATCATTTTTTAACATCGTTTTTGAAAGTAATTTTTTTAATTAATTTTGAATGTTAAAACATTTTTTTACTATCATAAGAAAAAAATGTAAAAAGTGCTGTTTAAAAATTATTTTAAAACGGTTTTAAAAAGAACAGTTTAAAATAATAGTTTAAAAAATCATTTTTAAAAATAAGCATTTTAAAAAATCATTTTTTAAACACCAATAAGTTATGTTTTAAACTACAATAAGAAAATAATTCACAAATTAATTTATTTTATTTACATTAATAAAAAAATAAATAAATCACTTTTTCGATCATTTTTTTATTTATTTTTTAAAAATTATTTATTCTTAAATTGTTTGTTTTTTAAATTATTTTCCCTATTAACATATTTATTTTCTAAAAATTGTCACACTTTAACAAGATTTAAAATTCTTGAGTCAAAAATTTACAATTTTTTTGGTTTTGCATTAAAGTACAAGGAATGTAAAATCTTTTTTATTATTAAACGCAACGAGTTGTGTTAATTTTATTATTTTTTTTTGCAGATGAAATCTAATCTCGATATCAGAAGACAATCGAAAGGTAAAGGAACATTTTATCAGGTAATTATTTTCCATATTTTTCCTAGTCTAAGAAATTCAATTACATTCAATTAATTATTTAAATTGACGACATATATAATTAATTAGTTAATTAATTGATTCGCTCACATTGAGTTAATTAATTTGACTAGTTTTAATTAATTAAGTTACTAACATTTAATTTATTTACTAAAACTTTTTAACTTTTTTTTTTACTTTTAATTAATTAATTAAGTTACTGACCTATACGTAATTGATTAAATTTCTTAATTCTAACTTCTTAACTAATTCCTTTTTTTATAATAATTAAGTTACTATAACGTTTAACTAATTAAATTTTGTACTTCTAATTATTTAGTTAATCAATTATTTTTAAATAATTATGTTACTATTAATTAATTAAGCTGAGTACTTTTAATTAATAAATTAATAGTTGAAATTCAAAAGAAAAAAAGGACAATTTTTTCCCTCTCTTTCTCTCTCTGTCTCGCGTTTATAAGACAATTTGAAATTTATTGCTGCATCAATTTGTTTGTTTGACTTTATCAAAGACACATGTTCTCTCTAACTTAGATTGTCGGTAAACTCTTCAATCAAATTCAGTTTGATAAAAAAAAGAAGCGTTTTAATGTTCCTTAATTACCCATATAAATGTGTGTATATATATATATATATGCACGATATATATACATAAATAAAAATGTGTGACAATAGGTTATCAATTGGGAATCTTGTAATTAAATTCATTTTTCACCGCCAAAGCACATTTTAAATTTATGTATTTCAGATTATTAAAAGTGTGTGCTCTCTTTGAATTTATAATATTTATTATCAATTAAAATGAAACGTATACGAGATGACATAACAACGATTCAGAGAGTGATTGTATAGATGAATGCGCGTAAGAGAGAGGGAGTCATTGACACTTTTCTATACTTACAATACGGATTTATTCTTAATAATTACTATTTTGCAATTTTTACTGTATTAATATTTAGTATTTATTAATTTTTACATTATTAATATTTACCATGTCAATTTTTACTATACTAATATTTACAGAGTTGCCACAGGTCAGGGAAGTCAGGAAAAGTAAAAAATTGGTTAGGGAAGTCAGGGAAAAGTTATGGATTTTTAGTAAAAGTACTGGAAAAAATCAAATTTCAAAAATTCATGAAAAAATTCTAAATTTTCATGTTTTTTTTTCTTTGCCTTGTAAACTATAAAAATAACCACGAATTTTAATAAAAAACCTTGAATTTTTTCTATTTCTGACAATAATTTCTTTTTAAAGAACTATCATAAAATTATGACTTATAAATTATGTAATTAATAATTTTTACAATTTTCATAAATACTAGATTGATAAAAGAATTTTAGTTAAAAATACCAAAAAAAATTTAATTTTGTAAAAGTTACAAATAATTACAGAAATTCAATTATTTTCAAAAGTAATAAAATTTTCCGCAGAAATTCAATTATATCCAAAAATTTAAAAAAATTCTGGCCATTTCAATTATATCTTTAAAAATAAATAAAATTCAATTATGTTCAAAATTTTTTTTTAAATTCTCGTCAAAATTTCAATTATCTTTATAAATAATACAATTCTTCTTCGAAATTCAATTATTTTTAAAAACATTAATAAAATTCTTGAAAAAATTTCACAGGAATTCAATAAATCACAAAATCTTTGATGAATTTCTTCTAAATAAACCAATTATTTTCATAAATAATAAAATTTTCACAGGAATTCAATTATTTAATATAAAAAATTTCAAATAATTTTACGAAAAATATCAATTATTTAAAAAGAATTTTGTAAAATTCGTCGCAAGAGTTCAGTTATTAAAAAAAATTTAACAAAGTTCTTTACAAGAATTTAATTATTTTTTGTAATTAATAAAATTCTTCACCGAAATTCAATTATTCTTAAAAATATTATTAAAATTTGTCAAAAGAATTTAATTATTTAAAAATTTGTTGATAAAATTCTTTATGCGAATTCAATTTTAACAAACATTCAATTATTCAATGAATTATTTATTTTTCAATTTAAATAATTGAATTTTTCTAGAATTTTCTAATAAAAATTAATTAAAAAATTAAATTACCGAATAATTGATTTATTGTTTATGAAAATAATTGAATTGTTGCAACGAATTTTATTACAATTTTTTCAAATAATTGAATTTTTATGAGAAAATTTACTACTTTTAAAAATAATTGAATTCTTGCGAAGGATTTTTTAGGGATTTTTCTAAATAATTGAATTTTTGTTGAAAAATTTCATGATTATTTAAATTGTAACAAAACATGGTCGCCTTTTTTATGTTTTGTAATAATATTCTTATAAATTGTTGAGTTTTAAAAAGGTTTGAATTTGAATGTTCTGGAGAATTTTAATTCCCGTGGAAAAGTAATAATTAAATACTTATTTAAAAATTTAGTTATTGGTGTTTTTGAATAATTTTACAATTAATGAAATTTGTAAATAAATTAAATAGAACATTTTTTTGAGTATCTAATAATTTTTAGAGTGAATCAAAATATTTTTATGGTCAGGGAAAAAGTGAGAATTTTGTCTGGAAAACAGGGAAGAATAAAATTAAATATTTGTGGCAACCCTGATTTACTAAATTAATATTTATTATTTATTAACATTCTCATTCTCATTATTAACATTTAGTATTTATTAAATTTGACTATATTAATATTTAGTATATTGATATTTACTGTACTATGAATTTTGATTCTAATTTTTTTTGTACCTTTCTTCACTACCTTCTTGCACTATTTCTTCACTACTTTCGACACATTTCTTCACTAATTTCCACATCTTTCTTCACTTTCTTGTTTTTTTTGTTGATTTCTCTTTTGAAAATAAAAATAAATTTTTTCCTTAATCGCTAATTTTTCTCTTTTTCGATTTTTAAAGTTGCAGATGTGCGCTTTGGCGAATTTGTCAGTTATGGGACCGTCAATGGGTTTTGGTTACAGCGCAGTAGCCCTACCCCCACTCCAATCGCCGAACAGTGAATTTCATATTAATGAGAATCAAGCTTCCTGGATTGGTATGTTCTTAATTATTTTAAAACCTACTGCAACAAATAAAAAAAAATTTTTTACCTCTTTTTATTTTTAATTGACGTTAAAAATCTAATTTTCAATATTTAAAGGCATTTGAATAATTTTGACGACGCTTTTAATAACATTCTGACTAAATTCAAATTGGTTTAAACGTTTGAATTAATTACAGTACATTTTGGGCCTATTGTTACATTACTTGTAAATAGAGAAAAAAGATTAGAAATTTAATTTCAAAAGATTAATTTAGTTAAATTTAGTTTAACTTAGTTAAATTTCGTCAAATTAAGTTTATTTTTAAAAAATTAATTTAGTTCAATTTAATTTAATTTATTTTTAAATAAAGGGTATTTTAACCATTATGACGTCACAATATTAAAACACATGCTTTGCCCAAATTGTGACGTCATAATGATTCAAATTCCTTTACTTTAGTTTAATTTAATTTCGAAAGTTAAATTTCGTTAAATTTACTGAAATTTTGTTAAATTTAGTGAAATTTAGTTTGATTTAATTTTTAAAGTTTAATTTAGTTTAATTTAATTTTTAAAGTTTAATTTAGTTTAATTTAATTTTGAAATTTAAATTTGGTTAAATTTCTTTAAAATTCCTTAAATTTAGAAATTTTAATGGAATTTCAATTAAATTTCGTTAAATTTAGTTAAATTAAATTTAATTAAGTTTATTTTTGAAAAATTAATCTAGTTTAGTTTAATTTAATTTAATTTCGAAAGTTCAATTTTGATCAATTTCGTTAAATTTTACTTAAAATTAGTTTAATTTAGTCAAAGTTAATTTAAGTTATTTTTAAAAAATTTGATTTCATTTATATTGAAAAATTAATTTAGTTTGATTTAGTTTCATTTTGAAAGTTTAATTTAGTTAACTTTAGTCTAATTTAATTTAATTTAGTTTATTTTTGAAAAATTAATTTAGTTTAATTTTTTATGATAGATAAATTAAGTTTAATTAAATTTTGTTTAATTTTGAAAGTTTAATTTAAATAATTTTATTTTATTTTTTAAAGTTTAATTTAGTTTAATTTAGTTTAATTTAGTTTAATTTAGTTTAATTTAGTTTAATTTAGTTTAATTTAGTTTAATTTAGTTTAATTTAGTTTAATTTAATTTAATTTTATTTTATTTTGAAAGTTTAATTTAGTTAAATTTAGATAAATTTCATTTAATTAAGTTTTTGTTTTGAAAAATTAATTTAGTTTAATTTTGAAAGTTTTAATTTATTTTAATTTTGAAAATCTATTTTAGTTTATTTTTGAAAATTTAGTTTTGTTTAATTTTGAAAAATTAATTTAGTTTGATTTAGTTTAATTTTGAATGTTCAATTTAGTTAAATTTAGTTTAATTTTGAAAATTTAATTTAGATTAATTTAGTTTAATTTTCCCCCACAGCAGCGAAACTTTCCCAAACTTTTATTAAATATTTACTTGTAATATTCGGAATATTCAATTGCAATGTTTATTGAAACTGGTCTAAAGATTGAAATATCCCGCTTGATTAAATCTTTAGCGCGAAACTTTCCTATGAACATTTCAATGAAATCTGCGCATAATTGTAATATTATAATTATTAAATATTCCGAATATTGCAAGTGAATATTTAATAAATTTTTAGGAAAGTTGCGATGCTATGGGGGTGACTTTTAATATATTAAATTGAATTTCACAGCGAGCGCTGCCGCAATAGCGATTCCATTTGGATGTATGATCACAAGTTTTGCCATGCGAAGAGGAAGGAAGACGTCGCTTTTGATTATATCGGCAGTGTCTATAATTGGATGGCTAACGATATATCTTTCGACGAATATTGAGCAGATAATTATTGGTCGAATTATATCAGGCGTCGCTACTGGATTGGCGACAGTTCCAACGACAGTTTACGCTGCGGAAATATCGTCGGCGAAATGGCGAAGCACCGTCGTCACGTGGACGAGCATTGCCATTGCAACCGGCGTTCTTATTGTCTATATTTTTGGATTTATATTTCCGGTATTTGGATTTTTTTTCTCTAACGTTCTCTGCTCTTCTTTCGTCACTGATTTCTGCTCTTTTCTTCACTATGTAATTTCTGAAATTTCTGGAAATTTTTTTTCTGTACCTTTCTTCACTGATTTCTGTACCTTTCTTCACTGATTTCTGCTCCTTTCTTCACTCTTTTTTGCTTCTTTCTTTACATTATTTTTTGATCTTTTCTTTACTTTATTTTTTGATCTTTTCTTCACTTTATTTTTTGATCTTTTCTTCACTATATTTATTCATCAATTGTTTCAGCTTCTTTCTTCACTACTGTTCTCAATTTTTTGAGTTTATTTCTTTATAAATTTCAGCTTACTTTTTCACTCAACTTCATTTTTCGCTTCCTTCTTCAAAATATTCTACTATTTTTTTTTACTTCTTTCTACTTTTTTTAATGAGTTTTTTTGTTCTTTTTAGGAAAATTGGCGAATGGTGGCACTACTTTGTTCAATATTTCCTCTCATTTCTCTGGTTTTGACAGCAATATTTATGCCCGAGTCGCCAGTGTGGCTTCGTGAAAGGGGCAAAATAGCAGAAGCCGAGAGAATATTGAAGAAATTTCGCGGCGTTCCCCAGGAATTGCCACTTCCTGCCGAAGACGCTGCTGAATTCGAGGTATAATATTTAAACTATTAAATTTACAACATAAAACATTATTACTTATAAAAAAAAATTGAATTTTACAAAGATTTTTCAAATTTTCAGAAAAGTCATTGAATTTTTTTCAAAAATTTTATTAACCCATTAACGACCATCATTATAGTCAAATAAAAATTTCGGCAAAATTCCTATTGGAAACAGAACTGTGGATCAAATGATGATTTTTGACGTCAAAAATAGTTAAAAAAAAGATCATTTGTTTATAAAAATTGTCATAAACAAATAGAGAAGCTTGATGAAATTTTTAAAAACTGGTAGCGTCATTCGATTCTACGCGAAAAAATACTAAAGAAATACTTTTGACGTCAAAAATTGTTAAAAAAGATATTTTGTTTATAAAAATTGTTATAAACAAATAGAGAAAATTCATGAAATTTTTAAAAGCTAATAGCGGAAATCGATTCTACGCAAAGAATTACTAAGGAAATACTTTTTGAAGTCAAAAATTGTTAAGAAAGATAATTTGTTTATAAAAATTGTTATAAACAAATAGAGAAAATTCATGAAATTTTTAAAAGCTAATAGCGCCAATCGATTCTACGTGAAAAAATACTAAAGGAACACTTTTGACGTCAAAAATTGTTAAAAAAGATATTTTGTTTATAAAAATTGTAATTAACAAATAAAGAAAATTAATGAAATTTTTAAAAACTAATAGCGCCAATCGATTCTACGCAAAAAATTACTAAAGAAATACTTTTTGACGTCAAAAATTGTTAAAAAAGATCATTTGTTTATAAAAATTGTTATAAACAAATAGAGAAAATTCATGAAATTTTCAAAAGCTAATAGCGCCAATCGATTCTACGCAAAAAATTACTAAAGAAATACTTTTTCAAGTCAAAAATTGTTAAAAAAGATCATTTGTTTATAAAAATTGTTATAAACAAATAGAGAAAATTCATGAAATTTCTAAAAGCTAATAGCGCCAATTGATTCTACGTGAAAAAATACTGCAGGAACACTTTTCGCGTAAAAAATCATTTTAAAAAAACAATTTGTTTTTAAAAATTGTTATAAACAATTGGAGAAAATTGTGAAAATTTATAAAAACTTATAGCTCTATTCGATTCAACGCCGAAAATTAGTAAAGGGACAATTTTTTATTAGGTCAAAAATTGTTTAAAAAGCAATTTCCGAATAGAAATTATTATAAACAAATGTAGAAACTAGAAAATAATTGAAATTTATAAAAACTAAGCGAAAAATTACTAAATGAATACTTTTGGCGTCAAAAAATTGTTAAAAAAAACAATTGTTAAAAAAACAATTCCTTTAGTAATTTTTCACGTAGAGTCGAATGGCGGTATTGGTTTTTAAAATTTTATAAATTTTCTCCATTTGTTTATAACAATTTTTTTTAACAATTTATTTTTTAAACAATTTTTCACGTCAAATGTCATCATTTTATACACAGTTCTCTTTACAAGTTTAATTTTTCTGAAATTTTCATTCATGGGCGTTTATGGGTTAAATCATTGAATTGTTTTGCGAAATTTAATGAAAATGCTAATTTTTAAATCAATTTTTATTAGAAAATTCTAGAAAAATTCAATTATTTAAATTGAAAAATAAATAATTTATTGAATAATAGAATGTTCTTTGTTAAAATTTAATTCTTATAAAGAATTTTATAGCAAAAAAATTTTTAAATATATGAATTTATAAAAATAACTGTATCTATGTCAAGAATTTTATTATTTTTATAAAATAATTGAATTCTTACAAAGAATTTTATTTCAGTTTATAAAAATAATTGAATTTCGGTGAAGAATTTTTTAAATAATTTATATTTTTCGACAAATTTTATGAAATTTTGTATTCTAAATAATTGAATTCCAGTGAAAATTTTGTTACTTATGAAAATAATGGGATTATTTTGAATTAATTCATTAAAATTGAATTCCTACAAAATTTTGCCAAGAATTTTATTATTTATATATATAATTGAAATTTTGAAAATATTTTATTTTTATTTTTTGAAAATAATTGAATTTTTGCGAAGAATTTTATTAATTTTAAAAATAATTCAATTCTTCTAATGAATTTTATTCAGGTTTATATAAATAATTGAATTTTTCCAACGAATTTTATTCAAGTTTATAAAAGTAATTGAATTTCAGTGAAGAATTTTGTAATTTATAAAAATATTTTTATATAATTGATATTTTTCGAAAAATTTCATTAAATTTTGTATTTTAATAGTAATTGAATTCCTGTGAAAAATTGTATTACTACTTATGAAAATAATGGAATTATTTTTAAGAAATTTATTAAAAATTGAATAATTGAATTCCTGTGGAATTTTGTCAAGAATTTTTATAAAACTTTGAAAAATAATTGAATTTTAATGAAGTATTTTATTATTTATAAAAATAATTGTAATTTTGACGAGAATTGTTTTTCAATTTTTTGAACATAATTGAAATTCTGCGAAGAATTTTCGTAACTTTTGAAAATAATTGAATTTCTTTAATCATTTGTAACTTTTCCAAAATCTAATTTTTTTTTTTTTAGTATTTTTAACTAAAATTCTTTTTTTTTTAAGAATTGCATTTTTTTATAAATTTATTGAATATTTTATTAAAAATATTTAAAATTTAGCGAAGAAGATAATTATGAATTTCTAAATGAAATTTTATTATTTATGAAATAATTGAATTGAACTTTTAAATATTAATTTTTATTAAAAAAATTTTATTGAAATTTATTACATTAAAGAATTTTATAAAAAATTTTGAAATTAATTCAAGTTTTGTCAAGAATTTTATTAAAGTTATTATTAAAAATAATTGAATTTGATAAATTTTATGAAAATAGTAAATATTAAAACTTTTTAAATATTGCGATAAATTTTTGAAAATAATTGAAACTTTGCAAAGAATTTTATTAAAATTTGTAAAAAATAAGTGAATTTTTGTAGAAAAATTTTGTTATTTATTAAGATCATTGAATTCTTCACACAAGATATAAGTAATCATTAAAATTTGTTAAAAATGGGGAAAACTTGGCGAAATGTTAAACTCTCAAAAGTATAAGAAATTATATAAATTTAACAATAACTTGAAAATAGGATCAGTTACGATTTTCGATTTTACGTTTTTAACAGCTCTAAATAAAAAAAGAATAAAATGCCACTATAGCCGATTTTGTCACCATTTTTGCAAAAATTTAAATTTACTTGAAGCCAACTGTGAGGAATAAACGTTTTTTTTTTTGCTCTAAAATGAAAATTTTAAGATATATACCATTCTTTACAGTTTTTTTGAGACCCACAATCTACAATAGGTCGGATACAAATGTATCCAAATAGTAGCTTTAGCGTAAAAAAAATTCTACGTAAATTGAATATGTTTTAGTAGATGAATACGAAGTGTAACAATTTTTAATTATTTGCAGGTGAAACATCAGAAGAAGAAGAAGAACCTACTGAAGCATATTCTCCGTCGCTCCGCCCTCATTCCGGCATTCATTCTTTTGGGTTACTTCTTCTTTCAACAATTCTCGGGCATTTTTGCCGTCGTCTACTACGCAGTGCAAATCTCAAAGGACTCGGGGGTGAAGATTGACAATCATCTGAATGCAATTCTCATTGGCCTGACGCGCCTCATTGGGGCAATTCTCGTTGCCTGGGTGTCGCGTCGCTTGGGCCGTCGGCCACTGTCCATCGTCTCCGGCGCGGGAATGACCCTCTCAATTGGCAGTCTCTCGCTGTACCTCTTTCTCCACGATCGCGGTTACGTGGCCTCTGATGAAAACCTCTTACCAGTGATATGCCTCATTGCTTACATATTCATGAGTACCCTCGGCTTCCTGGTCTTGCCTTTCGCCATGGTGGGCGAGCTCTACCCGTCCAAGGTCAAGGACGTTCTCTCCGGACTCACAACATGCATCGCTTACATTTTTAGCTTTATTTCCGTTAAGGCATATCCAGACATGACGAAAATAATGGGCAAGCATGGAATATTTTGCTTCTACGCTCTTGTCTCATTGCTTGGGACATTCTTTATTGTTTTCTTTTTGCCGGAGACTAGAGGCAAGACAATGGGCGAAATTGAGGATATTTACGCGAGGAAGAATAAGAAGAAGATGATGATTGCTGCCGATGAGACTGTTAAAGAGAAGATGGTACCTTGAGATTTAGTTGTAATGTTGAAGAATTATATTTTGTTTAATTATTTACAGAATTTTTTGTTTTAATTATTTAAAGAATTATATTTTGTTTAATTATTTACAAAATTTTTTTTTAATTATTTAAAGAATTACATTTTGTTTAATTATTTACAAAATTTTTTTTTTAATTATTTAAAGAATTATATTTTGTTCAATTATTTAAAGAATTTTTTGTTTTAATTACTGTTAAGTTTTCACTGTATTGCATTTCTTCTTCTTCTTTTTTTTATACATTTGTTGAGTTTGAAATTTGTACAATAAAGATGTATTTTTAAAAATATTCACTTATAATTTACCCACAATTTATAATAAAAAGATACAAAAACTTGTTACAAGCAAATAGAGAAACTTGATGAAATTTTTAAAAACTAATAGCGTCATTCGATTCTACGTGAAAAAATACTAAAGGAACACTTTTTGACGTCAAAAATTGTTAAAAAAGATAATTTGTTTATAAAAATTGTTATAAACAAATGAAGAAAATTAATGAAATTTTTAAAAACTAATAGCGCAATTCGATTCTACGCAAAAAATTACTAAAGAAATACTTTTTAAAATCAAAAATTGTTAAAAAGATCATTTGTTTATAAAAATTGTTATAAACAAATAGAGAAAATTCATGAAATTTTTAAAAACTAATAGCGCCATTCGATTCTACGTAAAAAATTACTAAAGGGGTATTGGTTTTTAAAATTTTATAAATTTTCTCGATTTGTTTATAACACTTTATTTTTTAAACACTTTTTGACGTCAAAAATTGTTTAAAAAACAATTTGTTCATAAAACTTATTATAAACAAATGAAGAAACTTAATAAAATTTTTAAAAGCTAATAGCGCCATTTGGTTCTACGCGAAAAAATACAAAAGGGACATATTTTCTAGGTCAAAAATTATTTAAAAAGACAATTTGTTTACAAAAATTGTTACAAATGAATAGAGAAACTTGATGATATTTAAAAAAATAATAGTGTTATTCGATTCTACGCGAAAAATACTAAAGGAAAACTTTTGACGTTAAAAATGGTAAAAAAAGAGAATTTGTTTATAAAAATTGTTATAAACAATTGGTGAAAATTGTTAAAAAATTTTAAAAATAATAGCGCTATTCGATTCTACGCGAAAAATACTAAAGGAACACTTTTTTAAGTTGAAAAATTGCTTAAAAACAATTTGTTTATAGAAATTGTTATAAACAATTATAAAATAATTATTTTGAAAATAATTATACCTACTTTTTTAGAAAAAATTTCAGTTTCTTGGAAATGTTGAATTAAATTTTTTTAAACAATTGAGTTATTTATTCAAAAATTAAATTAAATGTTTTTTTTCAAAATTTGGTAAACAATTAAATTTTTAATAAAAAATTTTGGTATTTATTCAGAAAAAAAAATTAATTTTAACATTTTTTTTAAACATTGAAAATAATTGAATTTTGATAAAGAATTTTGTTATTTATTCAAAAATAATTGAATTTTGAAGAGAAATTTTGTTATTTATTAAAAAGTAATTGAATTAAAATTTGTTTCTCAAAATATAGAAAACAATTGAATTTTGAAGAAGAATTTTGTTATTTATTAAAAATAAATGAATTTTGAAGAAGAATTTTGTTATTTATTTAAAAATAATTGAATTTTGAAGAAGAATTTTGTTATTTATTCAAAAACAATTGAATTTTGAAGAAGAATTTTGTTATTTATTTAAAAATAATTTAATTTTGAAGAAGAATTTTGTTATTTATTCAAAAACAATTGAATTTTGAAGAAGAATTTTATATTTATTAAAAATAAATGAATTTTGAAGAAGAATTTTGTTATTTATTTAAAAATAATTGAATTTTGAAGAAGAATTTTGTTATTTATTCAAAAATAATTGAATTTTGAAGAGAAATTTTGTTGTTTATTAAAAAATAATTGAATTTCAAATTTGTTTTCCAAAATATGGAAAATAATTGAATTTTGAAAAAGAATTGTATTATATATTTCAAATATAATTAAATTAAAATTTTTTTTTTCAAAATATAGAAAATAATTGATTTATAAAGAAGAATTTCGTTATTTATTCAAAAATAATTGAATATTGAAGAGGAATTTTGTTATTTACCAAAAAATAATTAAATAAAAATTTTTGTTTTCAAAATATAAAAAATATTTTAATTTTGAAGAAAACTTTTGTTATTCATTAAAAAATAATTGAATTCAAAACATTTTTTTTCTAAAATATAGAAAATAATTGAATTTTAGAAAAAGTAAAAAAAATTAACATCTCCAAAGCCGATATAGGAAAATGGAAACAAATACTCATCTTAATTTAAATTGGTTTTTATTAAAAATATCTTAAATAATAAATTAACAAATATAGTAACAATCACAATAATTAAATAACAAATAAAAATCTACAAGTCAATAAAATCTAATATGAAGAATGTTTTTTTTTTTTTACTGAACAATGAATGATTTTCTCTTTCTCCTTTATAAACTAGCGACTTTGCGATAATAAATATTAAACTACAATTATTTATACATTATTCTCTTTGTTTTCAATTTTCTACCCTTTTCTTTTCTCTTTCTATCAAAAAAAAAATGAAACTATTTTTTTTCCTATCAGACAATTTTTTTATAGAGTAATATCATTTCCTCATTTTTCCCCTTAGTTTTTTTTCTATATGAACAATAAAGAAAAATTCTCTCTAAAAGAAATATTTTTTTTTTCAAAATATTCTTTCTTGAAAGTGGAATTTTTTTTCTTTAAATTTCATTTTCTTTCGTTCTCAGAAAGTAGGAAATATCTGCGAAAAAAAGAGGAAACTCCCCTAATGACGATCACTTTTTTTTTTCTATAAACTAGTAATGTCACGGTGAAGTATAAGTCTCATTTCGAGTAGGCGATAAAAATTTAAGCTCTTGATCCTCACATTCCCAGTGAAGAATTTAAGTCTTGTGTTTTGTGTGGGGGTTTTTTTTTTTTTTTTTTTTTTTTTTTTTTTTCTTTCATTTATCGTCTCACGAATCTAAAGTTCCAGCTCTTTTCCGGTAGGGCAAGATTTCCGATTGGCACTTTATAGTCTTCATTCTCCATGGGGAGGATTGTGAAATTTTTCAAAACACTCGCGATTGTTGAGAAACTGAGATAGAGGACCATTTTGTAGCCCATGCAGGAGCGTCGTCCACCACCGAATGGAAGAAAATGCTCTGGTTTTTGGAGAGTTCCATTGCGAACGAATCTGTCGGGAATGAATTCGTTTGGTTTTGTCCACAGCTCCTCGGACATGTTCAGATCGTAATTGTTGAGGAAAATGAACGTGTCCTTCTCCACTCGATAGCCTGGAAAGGAAAACAAAAAAAAATTATTAAAATTAGAGGGAAATTGATTATTATAAGTATTTTTAGTTCGTGTACAATGGCAAACCGTTTTTTTTTTTTTTTTTTTTTTTTTTTTTTTTATTATAAATAATGAAACAGTTGAAATGACTTACAATATGTAATTAAACTAATATATTGACTCATGTTATATGAAACTGGCAGTACACATAATTAAAACAAATTTATAAATAATAACAAACAAAACAAAAATTAAACAAAAAATATTTTTTTTATAGAATTTTTTTTTTAAATATTTTTTTAAGGGCATTTGAACCATTATGACATTACAGCTTTAGGAAAAATGCTTTGCACAAATTGTGACCTCATAATGGTTAAAATCCCCTTAAATAAAAAATTGTTTTTTAAGTTACAAGAAAATTGTTTTTTAAATTTAAAAAAAATTGTTTTTTTAGATTAATAAAATTGTTATTTAAATTAAAAACTTTTACAAAATAATAATCCAATTTCTCAAAAGAATTAAAAAAAAAACCTTTTTTTGAAATAATTTAATTCTTTTGAGAAAAATTTAATTGAAATTCAATTCTTTGGAGAAAAATTTAACTGAAATTCAATTATTTTAACAAACATTTTATTGAAATTTAATTCTTTTAAGAAATTAAATTGAAATTGCAATATTTTGAAAAAAAAAATTTGTTTGAAATTGAATTTCATACGAGAAATTGAAATTGAATTCTTTTAAAGGAATTATTTTTGAAATCAAATTTCTTATGTGAAATTGAATTCTTCTGCAAAAAATATTGAAATTGAATTGAAATTGAATTTTTTGAGAAATTTTTATGAATAAATTGAATTTCATTTAGAAAGTAAAATTGAAATTGAATTCTTTTAAAAAGAATTTTATGATATTGAATTTTTTATAAGAAATTGAATGGAAATTGAATTCTTTTTAGAAAAATTTAATTTAAATTCAATTCATATACGAAGAATTTAACTGAAATTCAATTATTTTGAGAAACATTTAGTTGAAATTGAATTCTTTTAAAAAATTTAATTTAAATTACAATATTTTGAGAAAAGCTTATTTGAACTTGAATTTTATAAGATAAATTTAAATTTAAATTGAATTTTATAAGATAAATTGAAATTGAATTCTTTTGAAATTGGATTTCTTATGAGAAATTTCATTAAAATTAAATTGAAATAGAATTTTTGTCAAAAAATTTTTTTTTAATTAAATTTCTTTTTGTAAATAAAATTAAAATTAAAATAGTTTTAAAAAATTTGTATGATCTCGAATTTTTTATGAGAAATTGAATTGAAATAGAATTCTTTTGCAAAAAAAATTTGAGAAAAGTTTTATTGAAATTGAATTCTTTTGAAAAATTTAATTGAAATCTTATTTTATTTAAAAATATCACTAAAATTGAATTGTTTGGACAAAAAAATGTTTTAAAATTTAATTTTCGATGAGAAATCGAATTTGTAATTCAATTCATTTACAAAATTTAATTGAAATTAAATTAAAATTGAATTTTTGTAGGAAAAATTTTTTATTTCAATTGAATTCATTTGGAAATATGTGTTTTAGAAATTGAATTTCTTTTTAAAAATAGATTTGAATTTAAATTAAAATTGAATTCATTTGCAAAAAATTTGTTTGAAATTGAATTTTGTATGAGAAATTGAATTGAAATAGAATTTCTTTTTGAAAATATAATTGAAATTGAATTTCTTATGAGAAATCGAATTTGAAATTCAATTCATTTACAAAATTTAATTGAAATTAAATTGAAATTAAATTTTCATAGGAAAAATGTTTTATTTCAATTGAATTCATTTGAAAAAATGTTTCTTAGAAATTAAATTTCTTTATTGAAAATTGAATTGAAATTAAATTGATCATTAGAAATTAAATTGAAATTGAATTCTTTTGACAAATTTAATTGAAATTTAATTTTTTTTTTAAATATAATTAAAATTAAATTCTGTTTCGAAGTTCAATTGAAATTTAATTGAATTGGAATTGAATTTTCACAGGAAAAATGTTTTATTTCATTTGAATTTATTTGGAAAAATGTTTTTTAGAAATTGAATTTCTTTTTGAAAATAGACTTCAATTTAAATAATTGAAATTCATTTTTTTGCAAAAAAATTTGTTTGAAATTCAATTTTGTAAGAGAAATTGAATTGAAATAGAATTTCTTTTTGAAAATATAATTCAAATTGAATTCTGTTTCGATGTTTAATTGAAATTTAATTAATATTAATTAATTTCTTTTAAGAAAATTTTTCTTGTAATTTGAATTCATTTGAAAAAATTTTGTTGAAATTTGTTTGAAATTGAATTCTTGTGCAAAACATTTTTTTTTAAATTGAAAGCTTCTGATGAATTTTATTATAAAATTCATTTTTTAAAGAAAATTTGTTCTTGATATTGAATTTTTGTTTACAAATGTAATTGAAATTAAATTCTTTTGAGAAATTGAATTCAATTTGAGTCCTTTTGAAAAAAATTTCTTCAGAATTGAATTCCTTTGAAACAAAATTTCTTCAGAATTGAATTCCTTTGAAACAAAATTTCTTCGAAATTGAATTCCTTTGAAAGAAAATTTCTTCGCAATTGAATTTCGTTGAAAAAATCTTCTTTAGAATTTAATTCCTTTGAAACAAAATTTCTTCGAAATTGAATTTCTTTGGAAAAATCATCTTTAGAATTTAATTCCTTTATTTGTTGTTTATAGTCTCACAAACTTTGTTGAAAAATCCAAAAACAAATACCAACCAGCAATAGAACTGTTCTGACTGGCAACATGTGGTACAATTGGACTCGCAATAATTCGAATAGTCTCCATAATAATTGCCTCGATATAAGGCAACGAACGTCTATATTCAAGTCCAACAGTATTCTCAAAAATTTCCACACCATCAATTTGCCGTTGCGCCTCCAATTGCACATGCAATCTCGTGGCCAAAAATCCAAAGACCTTCATCAAAAAATTCCCAATTGCCGAATGTCCCCCAATAATGTCCTCCAATGCAAATAAACCCGTATCCCACGACATACTCGGCTCAGCATTCGATTTCACATGATTAATCAGACAATCAACATAGTCATCCTCGGGAATTGTTGTCGTCCAATTGGCGAAACGATCAGCAATCACACACTCCTCGACGAATTCACGAATTTTATGACTCCAATTTGCCATTCTCAGCATATTCCTATGATGCAATGGCATTAGGAATGGCATGAAATCGGCAGCGTAACCTTGATTCACTTCAAAGAATACTTTATCGAAATTTCTAACCATTTCACTGAATCCATGATGATTGGGTTGGAAATTTTTCGAACAAAAGTAGGTCATGAATATATTTCCACATGTGTGTAGAATGAGGGGTTTCGCCTCAATGGGAGCTGGAGATTTTGCCATTAGTTGATTTAATAGGGTGTCGAGTTCGTTGCAAATGATGCTGCTGAGTTGATTGTGCTTTGTTGTGAAGGCACGGGGAAAGGTGTGTGCTCGTAGCATTTCGCGGCGTGATTTTTGCAATTCCGACCAGTCGGAGAAAGCGAGCGCTGAAACAGAAAGTGAAATTAGATGATTTTTAGAGATTAGATTCATTTTTGGATTCGTATTGGAAGTTTTGGGATCATTGTTTGTTGGTTTTTGGATGGTTTGGTCCAAAGGGTAATTTTGGGTCAGTATTGTCATTAGTGGTGTTGTTTGTTGGTTGAAAAGTGGTAGTTTTAATCATTTGGTTAGTAGTTGATGATTTTGGGTCATCCTCATCTGTAGCATCATTATTTGTTGTCCTACAAGTGGTAGTTTTAATCATTTGGTTAGTATTTGATGATTTTGGGTCATCCTCATCTGTAGCATCATTATTTGTTGTCCTACAAGTGGTAGTTTTAATCATTTGGTTAGTATGTGATGATTTTGGGTCATCCTCATCTGTAGCATCATTATTTGTTGTCCTACAAGTGGTACTTTTAATCATTCGGTTAGTATTTGATGATTTTGGGTCATCCTCATCTGTAGCATCAATAGTTGTTGACTTAGAAGTGGTATTTTTAATGATTAGGTTCTTGCTCGTCTATTTTTGTTTGTTTTAGTAATCGTTAGTGACTATTAGTTATCAATGGACAGGGATTCTATTATTAAACGACAATCATTTAGATGACAACAATCATTTAAATACCACTAATCATTTAAATACCACTAATCATTTAAATACCACTAATCATTTAAATACCACTAATCATTTAAATACCACTAATCATTTAAATGCCACTAATCATTTATAATGACAATAATTAAATAACAAACTCCCTGTCCCAAAAATTGACCCAACCTTGCAAAAATTGAAGCATTAATCATTTAAAATCGTAGTAATCACATAATAATAGAACAACCACTCAATCTTCTGCAACTTGTAACAAACTTTTCGAAAATTTGCATCAACGGTGTAAAAATTGCAGCAGCTTTTAGAAAACTTGAATCATTATTAAGAAACTTGCATCAAGTACAAACAACATTGCCACTTAATGACGAGAAATTTGCACCAAAATTTTGCATCAAAATTGTAAAAACTGAAAGCACAATTTGACAGAACTGATGCTACGAAAATTATAAAAATTATCAAAAAACATTTCGATAGTAACAAACCCCCCCAAAAAAAACTCATTTCCGGAATTGAGATCAAAAATTAAATTTAGATCGGTATTTTAAATTCCAATTTAAAGACAAAAAAAAATTGATATTTGGAGACAAAAATAAAAACCGGTTTTGTCTGTATCAGTGTGTAAGTTTGAAAAAGTATTAAGAAATTCCCGTGTTCCAGACTCTTACATGGCGCAACGAAAGCAAGGTCATTAACACAAGTGTCGGTTACGCATAACCTTAACCTTAATGATGGACAATGCTGATCTTGAAAATGAGAGTTGGAGAAACTGACACTGAATGAAGCCCTTATTCAATTGTATTTAAATTAATTTTCTTTTTTTTTGAAAAACTTTTTTTTAATTATTTTTAAATTTTTGGCCCAATGAAAAATTCAATACGATTGCTGGCAATTGCATTGCTGATTGTAGAAACTTGCAGCAAAATTGATCCAATTTTTGTTTAAAAAAAAAAAATTGCAACAACGTTTAGCAGCATTTGGTTAATATTAAGAAACTTATAAGGGTTAATTTGACAAGATTTGTCAGTCAATCTTTTTGGAATTTGCATCAAAATTGACTTAAAAATTGTCAAAGTTGCTTAAACATTTGGCAGCATTCGGTTAATATCATGAAAGTTGCAACAGCATTTGTCAGCACTTGGTTAACTTTGGGAAACTTGCGGCTCAATTCGAGAACATTGCCAGACAATCTAGTGAAACTTGCACCAAAAATCGGCAAAATTGACGGAAAATTGGGAAAGTTGCAACAACATTTGGCAGCACTAGGTTTATTTTGGGGAACTTGCGGCAATACTAGGCAACATTGCCAGTTAATATTGGTAAAGTTGCAGCAAATTTGGGCAAAATTGACTGAATTTTGTGAAAAATGCAGCAAAATTTCGAGAAGAAAGCATAAAAAAAGTGAAATCCAAAAAAAAATGTGAATGCAAAACATTTGTAACTTACAGTTTTCCTTATTGCCAGAGAAGAGTAAATGATATCTAGTGAAATTGGGCCTGGAATCAAAGTGTGCGCCCTTATTGAAGAGCACCTCCTTAATGTTCTCCAAACCATTCACGACAATGCAATTCACCGAGCCCATTTTCATTTTCAGAACGGGACTCTTGTAGATTTTAACTAATTCAGCGAATGCCTTGTACGGCACGTCATATTGTCCCAAAATGTGTAGGGATCCCAAAATAGGCCACGGTTTTGGTCCCGGTGCTTCCGGCAATATTGGCTCCTCACTATCAAATTCCTTGCTGCGAGCATTCCTCTTTCTTTTCAATTTAACATGATCGAAGATTATCAATACAATAGCAATCGTCAGAATTGCGATTAGAAAGTACGTTGTACTTCCTATTAAAATCAGCGACATTCTGCTTCTGTTGTGATTCTTATTCTTTTTAGGGGGAAAATTATTTTTCTATTTTCAAAACAATTTTTGAATCTGTTCTTAAAATGATTCTCGAAAGGATCTTTGAATTTGTTCTTGCAATGCTTCTCGAAACAATTCTTGAATATGTTCTTGAAACGATTTTTTGAAATGATGCTTGAAACTGTTCTCGAAGTAGTTCTTGACACGATTCTCGAAGTAGTTCTTGAAACGATTTTCGAAGTAGTTCTTGAAACGATTTTCGTAGCAGTTCAGCAAACGATTTTTGCAGCAGTTCTCGAAACTATTTTTGAAATGATCTTTAAAAACTGTTGTCGAACGATTTTTGAAAACGATCCTTGAGCCGATTTTTTGGAAAAGCTTCTTGAGTCGATTTTCGAAAAGCTCCTGTAATCGATTTTCGAAAAGTTTCTTGAATCGATTTTTAGAAAAGCTTCTTGAACCGATTTTTAGAACAAATTTTGAAAACTTTTTTTTTTGGCAACAATTTTTGGTAACAGTTTATTTATTTAATTAATTTTTTTTTTAGAGAAATGCTGGAGACGATTTTTAAAAACTTCCGCACTTTGTGTTCCGGTTTTTTGAAAACAAAAAAAAAAAAAGACGATGAGTAACGCGAGGTGTCTGTCTGTCTGTCCGTGAACCTTTTGTCGATCTGACACGGTCTGTGGGGATAGGATGGTTGACGGCTATCTTTATATAGCGGCGTAATGTAGTCAGCACATTTACGTCGTTGCTCACCCCATACATATGGAATTGGTCAGGACGATCGTTGAGAGAGTACCCCCGGGGAGAGACGAATTTTTTAAAAATCTCTCCCCCCTCCCCTTTCTCTCTCCTTCTCACTCTGACTGTTTTAATGTTTCTCTTTTTCTCCTACTGATTATTTAAAAAAAAAAAATTCTACCACTCTCTGTGCTTATTCATTATTTTTTTTTAAAGAGGAGTCCCTATTCATAATGTTAAAAAAATGGGGTCTCTATTCATTATTTTTAAAAAAAAGGGATTCTTTATTTTAAAAAAGAGGGATTCATTATTTTTTTTTGTTTTTGAAAAAAAAATTAGGTGGCATTATGTTTAAAAAAATGGGGTTTATTATTTGAAATTAGCAATAAATATTTTGAAACATGCAAAAGCAGACTTATTTTCAAACATCGTCCCTAGAATGTGAACATTGCAGATGCTTTTGGTAACATTGGGCCATTATTAGGAAGCTTGCAGCAAAGACAAGCAACATTGCCACATAGTGTTGTGAACCTTGCAACGAATATTGAACAAAATTACCTCAAATTCTGAAAATTAAAGGCATTTTTCGATGAGAGTCGATGCTATACTTGTTTTAAATTTGCGGTAGCGGTTCAAAATTTGAATGAAACAGGCGGTAAAATTTGAAGAAAATTTGCATCAATATTGTGAGAGTTAAAAGCATATAATTTTACAAAAATGCTGCTACGTGATGAAACTTGCAAATACGTTTGGCAACGTTGGATCATTATTCCGAAGCTTGCAGCAAAGACAGGCAACATTGCCACATAATGTTGTGAACCTTACACCAAAATTTGAGAAAATTGCCTAAAAATTCGAAAAATTAGAAGTATTTTTAGATAAAACTGCTGCTACTTGATGAAAATTGCAACATTATTTGATAGCTTTTGGGTTAATTTTGGGAAACTTGCGACTGTATTTGGTAACATTGCCATTCCAGCTTGTAAAATTTGCAGCGAGTATTTAGAAAATCGCCTCAAATTTATTCCTTCTTTTCGTTATTTTTTTTTTTATTTGAACCCCCATAAAAGATGGAAGTAAATAAAATAAATTTATAAATTTAAACAAAAAAAAGCAGAAAATAAAATAAATTAATAAATTTAAAAAAGAGAGGGAAAATTAATAAAAATAAATGAAATAAATTAATAAATTTAGAAAAAAGGAGGAAACTTAATAGAAATAAGAAAAGGAATAAATTTTAAAAAAAGGGGTACTTCTTTTCTCCCACTCGATATTTTTTTCGAAAAAAAAGAGAAAGTGAAAAAAAGGGAGGGGGAGCCTGAAAGAGGGCGGAGTTCCAGTGATAAGAAATTCCCATTCAAAAACTTGTTGAAGGGTCGAATCTTGAGGAATTTCTTACACCTATGAATGAAAGTGATAGCAAGGGAAAAAAGTGGTAGTTTTTCAACTCTTTAGCATTCTTTTCTTATCTTTTTTTCCCCTCTTTTTTTTAAAAGAGGAAGAAGAGGAAGAGGAATTCTTCCTGGGGTCCAGATGTCTACAAGGGAACCAGTTATTTTTCCTGAAGAGATAACAAAAAAATTTACAGTCAGACCTGATTCCTTTTTTTTAAAATGCATGCTTCACATTCTTATCATTTTTTATTCGAAGAGTAATTTTTTTTTCTACTTCAATCACCATTTTTTTTTTTTTTTGGTATGAAAATTTTATAGGTGGGATAATTTCTTATCGCTTTTTCATATGTACGTTTTATCGAAAGAAAAGAAAAGGAAGAGGTATCCATTTCGTTGCGAGGATGAGTGAAAGGAAAAAGAAGAAGAAATTTTGCTTTCGTTATTGGAATTTTTTTTGTTTAATGTTAATGTTTTCATTTGTTTTTTTATTTATTTAGTGGCTTTTTATTTATTTATAACATTATTATTAAATTGTTTATTTATTCCTTATTGTCTTTTTTTAATTAGAATTCAATGTTTTAATTATTGGATTATTTTTACACTGTTTTTAATTATTTATTTATTTTTATTTACTTATTTGTTTATGCTTTTATTTATTTATTTGTTAATTGGTTAGCGCTTTTTATTTTGTTTCTGTTTTTGATTTTGTTTTATTATTTGTCATTGTTCTTTTCATTGTTTACTTAATTGATACTAATTTTAGATTTTTTAATAATTTGTTTATTTATATGTTACAATTTTTATTTGTTTATTCATTTGTTACTGTTTTAATTTTTTTTAAATTAATTTGTTTATTTATTGTCACTGTTTTTATTTATTCATTATTAATCATTGTTTTTGTAATTGTTTATTTAATTATTACTGCTTTTATTAGTTATTAATTTGTTTATTTATCTGTTACAATTACAATTTTTATTTGTTTTTTTTCATTTATTCCTGTTTTTATTTATTCATTATTTGTCGTTATTTTTTTAAATTGTTTATTTAATTGTTACTATTGTTAATTTATTATTAATTTGTTTATATATATGTTACAATTTTTAAATGTTTATTTATTTGTTGGTATTTT
The DNA here is from genome assembly GCA_032872475.1 of Leptopilina myrica (nomen nudum). Classification (NCBI taxonomy): domain Eukaryota; kingdom Metazoa; phylum Arthropoda; class Insecta; order Hymenoptera; family Figitidae; genus Leptopilina; species Leptopilina myrica (nomen nudum). The sequence goes on along the minus strand of CM065466.1, from coordinate 30,123,477 downwards.
TATTTTTTCATTAGTTTGTCATTATTCTTTTCATTGTTTATAAAAATTTTACTGTTTAAAATTTTTTATTAATTTGTTTATTTATATGTTACAATTACAATTTTTATTTGTTTTTTCAATTGTTATTGCTTTTATTTATTCATTATTTGTCATTGTTTTCTGAAATTGATTACATAATTGTTACTATTTATATTTTTTTATTAATTTGTTTATATGTTTATCACTATTTTATAGTTTGTTTAATCATTTGTTTATTTACGTGGTTATTATTAATTTTGTCAATTTATTTGTTATTATTTTCATTTATTTATTTATATCATACAAATTTTATTTGTTTCTTTATTTATTAGTATTTTTATTTTTTTAATTACTTATTTAATTTGTACTATTTTTCTTTATTATTAATTTGTTTATTTATATGTAACACTTTTAATTTTTTTATTTATTTGTTACTGTTTTTATTTATTCAATATTTGTCATTGGTTTTTTTAAATTTGTTATTAATTTGTTATTAATTTGTTTATTTATATGTTACAATTTTTAATTGTTTATTTACTAGTTAGAATATTTATTTTTTAACAATTTGTTTATATGTTTATCACTATTTTAGTTTTTTAAATAATTCGTTTATTTACGTGGTTATTATTAATTTTGTCAATTTATTTGTTATTAATTTGTTTATTCACAAGTTACAATTACAATTTCAATTTGTTTATTTATTTGTTACTGTTTTTATTTTTTTATTAATTTGTTTATTCATTGTTACTGTTTTTATTTATTCGTTATTTTTGTTATTGTTTTTGTAATTGTTTTTTTTTAAATTGGTACTATTTTTGTTTATTTATTTGTTACTAATTGTTTTTTTATTAATTTGTTTATCTATATGTTAAATTTTTTATTTATTTATTTATTTGTTTGTATTTTTATTTTTTTATTAATTTGTTTATTTATTTGCTAATGACTGAAATTTTTCTCAAAGAAAAAAATTTTCGTCTCTTTTTCGTTCCTACATACATTTTCAGACCAAAAAAAAAAAAAAAAAAAAAAAAAAAAAAAACCGAAATTTTCCCAAAGAAAAATGATTTTGCATTAATATAAAAAATGCGTTTTAATTTTTGGCCCTATGACATTTTTTTTTTATTTTCTCACATTATTCCCCGTTATATTTCTCTATAGGAAGTCCCGCTAACTTCCCAGAAATTGATAATATGTATAAACACGCCTCTCTTGATACCGATGAAGTAATATATACCAATGAGAGGGAAAAAACGGAGGCACACGATCTTAATGAATTATTCAACAACTTTATGTTCCTATATATATATCTTTAAATATAATTTTTCAGAAATTGTCCAAATTTTTATTTTTCAAGAAAAACACGAAAATTTATCATTGATTATCTATTTTGATGAGAGAAATTTATATTTTTAACCCTTTTTTGATTCTTGCTGTAAAATTTTTTTTCTTTTTTTTTTTGAGAAAGTGTTATTTTTTTTCTATCGTACCTGTCGGGAAAATTTCGATAGAGATTTTTCTTTTTTGAAATTAAAAGAAATGAAGAAAAATAAATGTCTCCCTTGAACCGCTTAGATATTAAATTAACAACGTAACGGTAACTGTGAAAACAAAATCTTACGTCATTTGTAAAGGGTGGGAGGGAGGGGGAGAAACAAAAAAAAAATATCAACATTCGAAGCAAACGATCCAATGGGTTCCGGTTGACGATTAAATTTGATCGTGTAATAATTTTTTTTTTTTTTTTTTTTTTTTTAAGAGAGAAAGGTACAGTCGTGTGTATTTTATATATATATATATATATTGGCGAGAAGGAAAGCAAAAAAAGAGTGAGCGCAACTTGTCCGCAGAAATCGAGTTCCATCATTAAATTATATATCAAGATTCAGACTCGATTTTCAAGTTTGTCACTAAATTCTTTAGGTTGCTTTTTGATCTTCCTCTTCATCTTCTTCTTTTTTTTATTAAAAAAATTTTCCTTCTTTTAATCAGTTTCAATCTTGTAAACCATTTTTGTTATCTGAGTTAAATTATTTAATTAATTTTTTAATTAGAAGTATGCTATTATTTTTTAATTATGTTTATTATTTGTTATTAATTCATTTTATTAAATTAATTAATTAAAAATTATTCAATTAAAATTAATTAATTAAATTATTGGTTATTATAATATTTATTAATTATTTTTTTTTGTCGTTTTTTAAAAATATTTTTTTGTTAACAACAACAACAATTAGAATAATAATAATTTCTATTGGAGTCTTAATATATATTTAATATTATTATTTGAGAGGATAATTAAAATTGAGCAAAAATGAAGAAAAAAAATATTTAGGATTTGAAAAAGCCCGCGTTTGAATTAATTGCCAGAGGGCGTTATTGACTTTCTCACAAGTGGTAATATTTTAGGGTCAAATTGTAGTAATAATAAGAAAATTAATATTTTCAATTAATAATTCATAATAATAATAATATTGAATAATAACAAAAATGAAATAATGGTAAAAATAATAATAGCAATAAAAATTTATTTCTCCATTTTCTATCAACGAATATTCGTATGTGACTTAAAAAAAAAAATTAAAATCGCAAAGTGTTGGAATTTAAATTTTGCGACTGTACGTAGGATTATTTAAGCGAAATCCACACACATGAAAAGAAGTATATAAAGATCTGACATTGTAAAAAAAAAGAAAAGAAAGAGAAAGAGAAAAAGAAAAAGACAAAAAAAGGTGAAAAAAAAGACTTTACAAGTAGAAAATTACATTATTTGAAGACGCAGGGTTTGTTCTCGTGTAGTTTTTATTATGCCACTTTGAATGCGAAGGTCCCTGCAAATCAAGGTTGACCGAATTCACACACAACTCGAACGAGTAAATCTTTCGCTAAACGCTCCACTTTTTTTTTTTAGAAAATAAATTTTTTTTTTTTTTGATACCAAAAAAAATTTTTTAGTTCTTTTCTATAAAAATGGTTTCAAACCCCCCCCCCCAAATTTAAAGTTATTTTCTTAAAAATAAAATGTTTATTCTCCCCCCCCCCAAAAAAAATTTTCAATTTTTCCCTGTAAAAAAGTTTTTTGTTCTTTTCTACAAAAAAAAGGTTTTATCCCCCACCCCCAAATTTTTTTAATTTTCCCCCCAAAAAAGTTTTTAATTTAACCCCTAAAAAAGTTTGCAGTTTTTTTCTACAAAAAATTTTTTTCATTTACCCCCTAAAAAGTTTTTAATTTAACCTCTAAAAAAGTTTTTAGTTTTTTTCTACAAAAAAAGTTTTTATTCACCCCCACCCCGGATTTTTTTTCAATTTTCCCCCTAAAATAGATTTTAGTTCGTTTTTTTTTGAAAAAAATTTATTTTACCCCTAAAACAATTTTTTAGGTCTTTTCCAAAAAAAAATGTTTAGAAAAAAAAATTCCATTCCCTCCACATTTTATTTTTTATTTTTTAAATAGAAATGACAGATTTTTTACGAATTATATATAAATATATAATTCTTTTTTTTTCTTGGAATAAAATTTAAATTTTATCTATAGACATACAATTAGTCAATTTTTTTTCGTGGTATTGGAAAAAAATATAATTAGTTTCCTCTGCTTTTTGTTTTCTCTAGATTTTCATTTTTCACAGTTATAAAGAATGTTCCAAAACGTTCCATAACGTTCCGTATGACGTCATTTATAATCGTATTGCAAGTAAGTCCCGCAATATGTTGAAAGCTCATGTTGTATATATATATACGTGTATAGATGGTCTTTGAAAATACAGACGTAATTGTCTGCTCGTTGCTGCGATCGGCTCGTTTTGATAATCACGCTTTTTTCTTATTTATATTCTCAAATGTGTCTAGATCTCAAAATTAAGATTAGACTATTTTCATTTTTTTTCATTTTATTTTTTGGTTTTACTTTGTAAAATAGGTACGTTCATTTTTTATGACTTTTTGAAACTTGCATTTTACTAGTGTTTTACTTATTTACCAGTATTTTACTAGTGTTTTTCTTATTTACTAGTATTTTATTAGTATTGCCAGTATTAACTAGTATTTTACTAGTGTTTTTCTTATTTACTAGTATTTTGTTAGTATTGTCAGTATTAACTAGTATTTTACTAGTGTTTTTCTTATTTACTAGTATTGACATTACTTACTAGTATTGTCATTATTTACTTGAATTATACTAGTATTGTTATTATTTACTAGTACTTTACTAGTGTTTTCCTTATTTACTAGTAATGTCACTATTTATTTGTATTGTACTAGTATTGTTATATTTACTAGTACGTTACTAGTATTTTCCTTATTTACTAGTAATTTACTAGTATTTTCCTTATATACTAGTAATTTACTAGTATTTTCCTTATATACTAGTAATTTACTAGTAGTTTCCTTATATACTAGTAATTTACTAGTATTTTCCTTATTTACTAGTAATTTACTAGTATTTTCTTTATTTACTAGTAATTTACTAGTATTTTTCTTATTTACTAGTAATTTACTAGTATTTTCTTATTTACTAGTACTTTACTAGAGTTTTCCTTATTTACTAGTATTGTCATTATTTACTAGTACTTTACTAGAGTTTTCCTTATTTACTAGTATTGTCATTATTTACTAGTACTTTACTAGAGTTTTCCTTATTTACTAGTATTGTCATTATTTACTAGTACTTTACTAGAGTTTTCCTTATTTACTAGTACTTTACTAAAGTTTTCATTATTTACTAGTATTGTCATTATTTACTAGTACTTTACTAGAGTTTTCCTTATTTACTAGTATTGTCATTATTTACAAGTGCTTTACTAGCATTGTCATTATTTACTAGTACTTTACTAGTATTGTCATTATTAATAGTAATTTAATGATGTTGTCATAATTTACTAGTACTTTTCTAGTATTATTATAATATGCTACCACTTTACTAGTATTGTCTATATTTAATAGCATTTATTATATACTACATATACATTTATTCACTAGTAATATTTAAATTAATTTTTTATATTTACTAGTTTATTCTTGACTAGTATTGCTATTATTTAATAGTATTATTTTTTAATACTGCCATTAGTTAAGGTCATGTTATTCAGTGGGAAGTTTTTCCATAGTAAAGTAAATGGGGCACGTGACCACTGAATAACATAACCTTAATGGTAATTTTAAGTATACCTCTCTTTGTTAACTAGTATTATTAACTGGTATGGCCATACTTTACTAGTAATTTTTAATATAATTCTCTTAGTTATTCTAGTAGTACATATGTTCACTGGTAGTTATTATTTACTTTATATATTTACCATATTAGTATTTTTAAAAAATCACTTTCTATTTACTAGAAAAATATTTACCATACTTAACTAGTACTATTGTTATTTACTACTGTAAATAACTAAGAAATCCTTTATTTACTAGACATTTTTTAGTATAATTCTCTTTGCTTACTAGTATTTTTAACTAGTTCAGCCATTATTTACTAGTATTATTTGATACAGTTACATTTATTGACTAGTGTTTATTTTTAACTACATTCATTTACTAGTAGCTTTTAAAATATTTCCTCCTTGTTTCTAGTATTTCCATTATGTACTAGTAATATTCTCCTTTACTAGTTAATCTTAATACTAGTAAATTATACCATTAAATTTCAATTACAGCAAACATTAGAAATTGAGAGTGATACAACTTTGTATTATAGTATATTTACATTAAAATGCAAAATTGCAAGTTGTACATTAAATTTAAGACCTCGATCATTTATTGTTATTGATCGCAGCATTGTGATGAATCTATGAGGAATGTAATTCAATCAATTAGATCTTGTTTATTCGAGAACATTTCATTATTCGATTCACCCTACATATTCCACGTACGCATATACTTTTCTTGTCTTATCCTCAAATATTGCACCACAATTATTTTTGCAGTATTATATATTATAATGTCTAGCTCAACGTTACACTTTGTCTTTTCTGCAATTTTTCCTAAAGAGCTAATTACAATTATACCCAATTTAAATTGCCTTAATTTCAATTATACCTGAATTAACTGAAATTATACTTGATTAAACACCTTAATTTCCATATTACACCTGAATTAACTGCAATTATACTTGAATTAAATTGCTTTAATGTCAATCATACCGGAATAAACTAAAATTATACTGGAATTAAATTGCCTTAATTTCAATTATACCTAAGTTAACTGAAATTATACTTGATTAAACACCTTAATTTCCATATTACACCTGAATTAACTGCAATTATACTTGAATTAAATTGCTTTAATGTCAATCATACCGGAATAAACTTAAATTAAACTCGAATTAAATTGACTTAATTTCAATTATACCTGAATTAACTGGAATTATACTTTATTAAACACCTTAATTTCCGTATTAGACCTAAAATAAGTGCAATTATACTTGATATAATTGCCTTAATATTCAATTATACTTGAATTAATTGCCTTAATATTCAATTATACTAGAATTAATTGCATGAAATTAAGTTAAAAAGAAAAAAATTTAAAATTTACTTAAACTACATGCAATTATATAATTAAATCAATTAAAAAATAATTTCAATCCTTTTATTATTTGTTTTAAATTCAATTATGCTTTAAATAATTGTGTTTATTTCAATTATACTGGAATTAATTGAATAAATTACAATTAAATTTCAAATATTAACAGTTATACTTGAATTAATTATAATAGTATTATCATTATTTACTAGTACTTTATAGTATTGTCATTATTTACTAGTACTTTACTAGTGTTTTCCTTATATACTAGTATTGTCATTTTTTAACTAGTATTGTCATTATTACCTTGTATTATACTAGTATTGTCATAATTTACTTGTATTATATTAGTATTGTCATTATTTACTTGAATTATACTAGTATTCTCATTATTTACTTGTATTATATTAGTTTCTTATTATTTACTAGTATTGTCATTATTTACTAGTACTTTACTAGTGTTTTCCTTATTTACCAGTATTCTTATTATTTACTAGTATTTTACTAGTATTGTCATAACAGTCATAATAACAGTTATACTTAAATTAATTGCAATTATCATTAAATTAAAGACATGTTTTTGATCTTGCTTGAATTAATTGTTAAATGTTTAATTATACTTCACTTAATTGTATAGTTGTAATCGATGTAACAACAATATTGTAAATAAATTATTTACAATCATACATGAATTCATTACCGTTATGTTCATTATAATTGAATTAATTTCAATTATAATTGTTTTTTTTAACAATTATACTTTAAAGTAATTAGTTTAATTTCATTTATAATTGAATTAATTACAGTCATATTGGAATTTTTTACCATATACTATTTTACCATAAAATTAATTGCAATTATACTTAAATTATAATTGAATTATAATTATAATTGCCTTAATATTCAATTATACTTGAATTAATTGCCTTTATTTCAATTATACTTGAATTCATTGCAATTTATTTCAATTATACTTGAATTAATTGCAATTTCATTCAATTATACTTGAATTAATAACCGTAATTTCAATTATACTTTATTCAATTGTTTCACTTTCAATTATGAATAATGTAATTGTAATTATATGTACGTGTAGTAGTAATAATAATAGGCTTAGTAGCGATAGTAGTAGTAACATTATTAGTAGGAGGATTATAATTACTAGTAACAGTTTAAGTAGGAGGATTATTATTAGTAGGAACAGTTTAAGTAGTAGAATTGGTAGTGGTAACAATATTAGTAGTAGAATTGGTAGCAGTAGTACTAATGGTAACAGTATTAGTAAGAGGATTATTATTGGTAGTAACAATATTAATACTAGTAGTACTAATGGTAACATCATTAGTAGGAGGATTAATATTGGTAGTAACAATATAAAAAGTAGTAAAATTAGTAGTAGAAAACAATATTTGTAATAGTAGTAGTAACACTATTATTAGTAGAATTAGTAGAATACTACTAATAGTAACAGTATTAATAGTATGATTAGTAATATTAACAATATTAGTAGTAGTAGAATTAGTAGTAGTACTAATAGTAACAGAATTCATAGTAGGATTAGTAGTAGTATCAGAATTTTTGTAGTAGGATTAGTAGTAGTAACAATATTAGTAGTAGTATAATTAGCAGTAGTAACCATATTTGTAATAGGATTAGTAGTAGTAACAATATTAGTAGTAGGATTAGTAGTAGTAACAATATTAGTAGTAGGATTAGTAGTAGTAACAATATTAGTAGTAGGATTAGTAGTAGGATTAGTAGTAGTAACCATATTAGTAGTAGGATTAGTAGTAGTAACCATATTAGTAGTAGGATTAGTAGTAGTAACAATATTAGTAGTAGTATAATTAGCAGTAGTAACCATATTAGTAGTAGGATTAGTAGTAGTAACCATATTAGTAGTAGGATTAGTAGTATTAACAATATTAGTAGTAGGATTAGTAGTAGTAACAATATTAGTAGTAGGATTAGTAGTAGTAACAATATTAGTAGTAGGATTAGTAGTAGGATTAGTAGTAGTAACCATATTAGTAGTAGGATTAGTAGTAGTAACCATATTAGTAGTAGGATTAGTAGTAGTAACAATATTAGTAGTAGGATTAGTAGTAGTAACAATATTAGTAGTAGGATTAGTAGTAGTAACAATATTAGTAGTAACAATATTAGTAGTAGTATAATTAGCAGTAGTAACCATATTAGTAGTAGGATTAGTAATAGTAACCATATTAGTAGTAGGATTAGTAGTAGTAACAATATTAGTAGTAGGATTAGTAGTAGTATAATTAGCAGTAGTAACCATATTAGTAGTAGGATTAGTAGTAGTAACCATATTAGTAGTAGGATTAGTAGTAGTAACAATATTAGTAGTGGTAGTATTAGTAATAGTACTAGCAGCAAGAGTAGGAGTAGTTTTATATTAGCAGTAGTTGTGGAAGAATCATCAGCATCGGTGGTGTTGGTGGTGGTAGTGGTGGGGGTAATAATAGGAGAACTAGTATACCACTGATATGTACGTGCGCGAACCGGCCGGTCGGCAGGCGACATAGACAGAAAAAACTTTTACCTTCGATTGCATCTGCATGTCTAACGCGCTCGTAACAATCCTCGTGGCACAAGTGGGCAAATGCAACTTCCATAAATGTATCAGAAGCAAATTTTGCATTGCACTGGCAGATTTTCCATTATATCGCATGTGTTGCTCCCGTTTGGCTACACTTGACAATTGGGCGTGTATTCATATTCAATACCAATACTAACGTACTTATGTAAAGGTATATGACCGTTAGAGCGCAATGCTCGACCGCTACTTGTAGATTGACGATTAACGTCACTATCCGTCGGCGCCGTTACATTTTTAAATTCTTACATAACTTATACTTCCCACTCTCCTTTTCCATAACACACTCACATTCTCTCTCTCTCTCTCTGCTCATACATTTTTTTCTCTCTAAATTGACTTTCATCTCTACTTTTTATTATTGTTGTTGTTGTTTCGCGATCTGAAAAAGTTATATCAAAAATATGTTTCATCTAAATGTTGCAAAAAAAAGAAAGGTTCTAAATTATTTAGTAACAATTTTGGTACTAAATCGTAATTTAGTTCTGTACTTTAATACCGAAATCAGTTCTAATTTAGAACCTCGTTTTTCAAAAATTTTTAAATTTGTGAATTTTTTTTTTTTAATTTTAAAATAATTAGAAACAGCTTTGGATCTTAAAATTTTAAAAATAGTTTAATAGGTCTAGTGCTTAATTAACTGTATAATTTCTTTTTACTATCACTGTTAACTTAAAAGAATCAAATCACTGTAAAAACAAGTATCTTAAAATACATTATAATCACTTTTGAAACGATTAAAAATTAAAATATCTTATTTTTCCATCTTCTATCTTAGAATCTAATGCATTTTAAGATGTTTTGGATGACTTTTTTGAAACAACTTAAAAGTGCGACTACCAAAGTATCTTAAAATAAGATGCCTTCTTTTTACAGTGAATGTATTGTGATATTTGATACTTTTAAGTTAACAGTATATCGATACCCCAAAATTGTGGATCAAATGAAAAATTGATCCAGATTTTGGGCAACAATGTTTGATCCACTTTAGTATAATATCAATTTGATACTTTCAAGAAAACGGCTATATTTAAAAATAGTTGTTAGTATTTTTTTGTTGTTGGTTTCATTGACGAGATTGTTGCTGATTATTGCGCATAGTGTTAATGATGATGATGATGATGATGATCAGTAACGGGGGTTCGAACTCGGAATATTGACGCGCGAATGAGAACGAGAAAAAGTGACAACGGTAAAAAGTAGTTCATGTACTTTGCGCTCGTGCGTGTCCTCTCTTTATTTTCGTTAAACACTTTGAGATTTGATATTACTATATATATATTGTACGTGTGTTGTTGAGTCATTTTAAAAATATGTAACGCACATGTTTTCCGCATCGTTTTGCTCCTACGTGCACTTTTACACACGTACACCCCGGGAAAAATGTAGCCCAACTACCGCGCGTTCTAAATATTGGAACTACTTTTTATTTTTTTCCCCTCTGACAGTTTTTCGAACTTTAAATTACTTTTTGGCAGTTTTTTTTTAAATTTTGTTTTTTTCATCCTGATTACGAACGTGATGGTGGAATTTTAAAAATTCAAAATGGCGGAGGGTATAAATAGAAATTAACACGATTGGCTTAAAATTATAGCTAGCCAGGGAATTGAGGCATTAAATTTTAAAAAATCAAAATGGCGGATCCAATATGGCGGACGGTAAAACTAGACAAATTTACCAGAACAGCATATAGAACTTATTATCCAAGGGGTTTTTGAGGTTCCTTATTACGAATCTGACATCGGTTTTTTTTTCAAAATTTTGAAATTATTTTTAAAAATTGTCAGAAAACTGGCTTTTTAAAGATATTTTCCACAAATGATGGAGTTTTGATAATAATTCATGAAAGAATTTGAATATTTGGAAAATTTAATTTAATTCTTTCGAATAATTTTATTAAAATTTTTAAACATATAATTCATTTCTTTCGACTAAATTTTAATGCAAATTCTAATTTTAATAATTGAATTTTATTAATGATTTTATTAATATTATCTAAAAGAAAGATTAAACTATCTGAAAAAAGGTAATTAAAATTGAATTTAAAATAATTCATTCCTTACGAATAATTTTTTTTAAATATTTGAAAATTTTTTAAAATATTAGGTACTAACCTATAATTAAATAATTAATTTTTTTACTGAATTTTTAGAAAAGTTTTTAAATAATTAAATTCCTTATAGAAAAATTCTAATATTTTTGTTAATTATTGAATTCTTCCAAAGAATTTAAAAAAAAAAATTTTTATACAATCGACACTTCCAACGAAATGAAATTAAATTTTTCAACATAATAAATTATATTTTTTAAGCAATTACTGTAAAAATTAAAACAAAAAATAATTTAAACCCTGCGACGAATTATTTTATTATTTATGAAAGTAATTGAAAACTGGCAAAGAATTTTATTAAAATTTTCCAAAATATTCGAATTCCAGGGAAGAATTTTATTACTTTTGAAAATATTTGAATTACAGCGAAAAACATTTTTAACAAATTTAAAAAAAAAGAATTGAATTTCAGTGTAAAATTTTGTTACTTTTTACCAAAAAAAATTGTTTTTGTTAAAAAATGATATAAACAATGAGTGAAAAGATGTTAAAAACTTTTTCATTCTTATGATCAAAAGAAGAAAAAATTTTTTAACATCTTTTCACTACAGTTACGAATTATGATTAACATTTTCAATTAAATATTTTATTTGTAAACAATATTTTTTTAAATAATTAGTTTTTTCGTTTAAATTAATTTGAAATAGAATTAAAAATATGTGACATTCGAGTTTTATTATTTATAATAAAAATAATTGAATTCTTCCTAAGAATTAAATTGAAATTTTTTTTATTTACAATTTTTTTTATTTTGTATAAAAAATATATTATTACTGAAAGTAATTGAATTATTCTAAAGAATTGTTTAACTTTTGTTCAATAATTGATTTTTTAAAAATTTCGTTTGACAATCAATTAAATTCCCGTGGAAATTAACATTTTTTTATGAAAATAATAATAATCAACATTCTTTTTTTAAAATTTCAATTTTTTTATTTCTATAAAAAATGTTTTTATATTTTTGAAAATAAAATAATGAAATAAATGTTTTACGGAAAATAATTTAATTATGAAGATGAAAATTTGTCTAAACATTTTGTTAGATAATTAATTTTTTTTGTTGAAATTTTCATTCTAAATTAATTGAGTTCCAGTGGAATATTTTTATTATTTATAAAAATAAATGAATTTTGAACGATTTTGATCATTTTGTTTTAAATAATTGAGTTCTTTTGTGAAAACACCACATTTTGAATATTTTTTGAAAATAATTGAATCTTTTTAAATATTTCTATGAAGATTTTTGAGAATAGTTTTTTTTCTGTAATTTCTAGTTTTAACGAATTTAAAGCAGTGGAATGTGATAAAAAGCTTTTAGTTCCTAATTATACGAACTTGATGTTAGATATTTGAAAAAAATTCAAAATGGCGGATGCAATATGGCGGACAGGAAATAAAAATCGATCAAAGGGGCTTAAAACAAGTTTCCCGGGGGGTTTTCAAAGTTCCTGATTACGTATTCAACATCAGTTTGAAAAATTACAATGTACTTTTAAAAATATCTGGAAAAAAATTTTTTTTTTCTATTTTTGAACCCTGAGGGGCGATTTGAATTTTTAAATTTCTAATTTTTCGTTTCTGTCTGTTCGTCTTGTATGACGAAATTGTGACAGTAATTCCGAAGGTCCAGTGTTCTTGTTCTTAAATATTTGTCTGAGACGTTAGCATAAATATATAGTATATCGGAGCCTAGGACAATAGATTGCATCCGAGGTCATGAACGCGCGGGTCAATCTGTACTAACATTTCTCTCTCTCTCACTCACTCACTTTTGTTTTATAAACTTCTAACCTTCAAACAATTCTTATTCTTTTCTTTTTATTTTTTTTATCATCATCTCAATGTACGGTATATATTTTTGTCTTCTCCTCTTCTTTTACACTTTTTCAACTCTTTTCTCCTAACAATATGTCGTCGAATAAATGTGACTCTAATATATTCCTTTTTCTATATATTATGTTTCGAGTATATATACTCAATTCGTCTACCTGCTTGGCGCGCAATTCTCGATTATTCGAATGCAGCCATTTGGCTTTTAAATTTTACCGACTTTTTGGTGCATCTGCCTAAACGGCCTAATCAAATACGATCGACGGAAAAAAAGTTTTTTTTTGGACAAGACAAAAAAAAAAAAAAGAAAAAGTTGCAGTGACAAAAATATTTGCTTTCCAAAAAAAAATTTATTTTTTTCAAGAATAATTTCACTATGTGTCTGCTTTGTGATTTTTTTTTTCACTTCAGGGTTAAATGTTGAATTTAATTTCCAACAAATCGAATCCTAATTTTTGTGACGATTAAAAGGAAAAAAAAACTCTCCTTAGAAACAAGATGAAATCTGCGGATTCGGGTATAGAGTGGTAGGTGGTATATACTAAAAAATGGAATAGATTTCGATGATATGCATTCGAGGCCAAAATTCGATGACCTCGGTAAAGTTTTATTTTATTTTTTTTTGTTTTTGAAGGATCCTGATATCGACATAGCGGCGACATATATCAAAATGCACATAATTGTCAAAAATCCTGATGCGCGGGAGTTTAATCTGAATTGCAGGCGGACTTACAAGATGCAGAGTATAGAGCTAAATCGGGGGATTTTGTTTTTATATTCTAAAATTTAAATCCTAGATATCCTTTCGATTATTATCAACATTGTCATCATCCTGAAATTTTGGACTTTGAACGCTGAACTTTTAAAAAATAGAGAATTTCTTGCAGGAGGAATCTATTTACTATGGCTTCTGAACATTTCCTGTTATGTATCTTTAAATTTTCTAGGATTTATACCATTTCTACCATCTGGTTTTTTAAACAAAAACAATTTTCTATAAAATAGTATTAATTGAATTTAATGGACGGTGAAGGAATTAAATTTGGTTACTTTAAACGAATTGTACAGGACATAAGAAATTATGAATAATCAGTGGTAAATTTAAGATCCAGTTGTGGAATTCTAGACTATTTTTTTAAAATTCATTGGTTTAGTTTAGATAAATTTGTTAGCAAAAGTATTTTTAAAGATAAATCGCATTGTTACGTTCAGTTTAAACAAACCATTTTGGGAATTCTTAATTTGTTTTGGAAATCTTTAACCCAAGATAGGCTACCATATGGATTTTCAAAAAATAATTGTTACGTTCAGTTTAAACAAATACTTTTTGGGAATTCTTGGCCCAAAATATTTTACTATCGTTATTTACGAAATTAAATCATTGTTACGTTCAGTTTAAACAATTAATTTTGGCAATTTATAGCCAAAGGTAGATTGTCATCGGTATTTTTAAAAATAAGTAGTTGTTACGTTCAGTTTAAACAAATAATTTTTGGGAATTCTAATCCTTTTTTGAGGAATCATTAATTGAAGATAGATTACCATCAGGATGTTAAGAAATAATTGTTACGTTCAGTTTAAACAAATACTTTTTGGGAATTCTTGGCCCAAAATATTTTACTATCGTTATTTACGAAATTAAATAATTGTTACGTTCAGTTTAAACAATTAATTTTGGCAGTTTATAGCCAAAGGTAGATTATCATCGGTATTTTTAAAAATAAGTAGTTGTTACGTTCAGTTTAAACAAATAATTTTTGGGAATTCTAATCCCTTTTTGAGGAATCATTAATTGAATATAGATTACCATCAGGATGTTTAGAAATAATTGTTACGTTCAGTTTAAACAAATAATTTTTGGGAATTCTTGACCCAAAATATTTTACTATCGTTATTTACGAAAGCAAATAATCGTTCCTTGGCTGGCAGAATCTGAAAAAGAACTTGAAAATTCCATTAATTTAAAAATTGAATCGAATTAAAATTACAAACAAATTAAAAATTAAAGTCCCTATACACATAAGTTAAAAACATAAACTTTAAATGGAAATCAAATATTAAATTGGTATATTAAAGTATATTGAAAGTAAAATTAAAGTTCAGGTAAACTAAAACTTAAGAAAAGTAGCCAAAAATTGCAATAATTTTTAAGAATCGCAAGTTTTTAAAAATAAAATTACAAATTTGAAAAAGCTGTAAAAGAGGAAAGTGCTGAATTTATATCTCTTGTCTCCCGGAGGGGGGGACGAATGCAGGATGTTCTCCCGATGTGTGTTTGAATAAAATTGCGAATTACATCCATCACCTCTCTTCGAATGTGTCTCTCAAAAAATCGCCAATACTGTTACGTGAAATGACGTCAGATTCCCAATAAATATTGCAGAATTGTTCGGGGACTAAAGTCTGAATTCTAAAAAAAGATAAGTTAAAATTTAGTTATTAGACACTAATTTTTACTCACTTGAAAAAATCGTTTAATTTAGTTCCAAAACTTCTTTATATATTATCCTAAGTTTCCTTTTTGTTTCTGAATTCCCAATTTTGACTCCTGTCGGCGACTTGTAGGAGCATTCGAATTAAAAAGCTCACCCTGAAATAATTAAATTTGCTTTTTAGTATAAAAAATAATTTTTCAAAAGTCTTTAATATGAAAAATCATTTTAAAAAAATTTTTTCTAAACACAACTCACTTAATTGTCAAAAAGGAATTTTTTTTTTGGGTAACAAAAAATAGATGAATTTTTTCCCATCGAAATAATTTTTGGTTCCCGGATGTTTTGCGTCCTTCGAATCATCAAAATATGAGATGCACATGAATCTCATTTGAAAAATTGCATTATATGATAACGCACCATTACGTCGGATTATGCATCGGACGTCAATATAAGAAATCACGACGAGACTGGTATATAGTTGAGGCTATTTTTTCAAAATCCCCCTCCCCCCTTCTACCACTTTAAATAAACAAATGTTTTTTTTTATTAACTAATTTACGACACTAGTTGACGAATGAGATTTAAGAAAAAAATGAGAAAAGTCATCCAAAAATTCAGAATTTGATCTAAATTCATTCTAAGATGCCATTGGAGCAAATATACAGTGCGGGTCACTCCATGCATAATGACATTGAATTTCTTGTGTAAGTCCCTCTCTTTCTCTCTCCTTCTTACAATGTTGGAAACAATTGTAACGTAACTTAAAAATAAATTATTCAATTTTTTTACAGGTTATCATTAATATTTTTACTATTATTATTATTGTTATTTATTATTATTATTATTGTTATTTATTTTTATTATTGTTATTTATTATTATTAATAATTCAATATTTTTGACAAAACATAAATTATATAAATAAGACGTTTAAATTGATTTTTTTGGCCCGATGACGATACAAATAGATTTAAACATCTTTTGTTTATATTATTATTTGTCTAAATTAAATTTTTAATATTATAAGCATTATCATGTTTAATAAATATTAATTTTATTTTTACAATAATTTGGCGCAGAAACATGACCACTTGCGAGAAAGTCAATGGCGCCCTCTGGCAACTAATTCCAACGTGGGCTTTTTCAAATCTTAAAATATTATTTTTAAGTAAAAATAGTTCAAGTGAAATTGCAGTAAACCCAGCGAATAATCTTAATGATGAAAAGTTTGTACTACCATTTTTTTTAGCATCTACTGTTCCACTTTCATATATTATTTTGTTCACTAAAGTTTTTATTTTTTATTTTCGATGTCCTTGCAATTCTTTCCAAATGATGAGTCTGCGTGTTTTTTGAGTCTTATACAAGTAAATTTCACCAAAGATAATCTAATTTGATTTCGCAAAAAAAGAATCAGTTTTGAAATATTCCGTCTTTTACCATGCAACCCTGAACTAGTGAGTTTACTATTGAATAGTGATCAATGCTGCGTGTGAGACGCGCTCCTGATACAGTTTCATTTTTTTCCAGTTCCACTTATATATCCAAAGGAATCTTCATTTCAAAAAAAAAAAAAAAAAAAAAATTCTCAAGAAAAGCACGTGGTTACAAATCTCACGTGCACTTTATAATTCAAATCTTTTAATTATAATTTCTCTCCTCTAGACACAATTATATTTCATCCATTAATTCAAGTTCGATGGTGAATTAATAATTTGCAACGTATACATTTCATTGAATGATCTAGACAATTTTTGCATTTTTTAATTTTTTTTAACACAAAAAATTTAATTTCTTGACGCAAAATATTTTACTATCGTTAATTACGAAAGGAAATAATAATTTAAACAGAAGTTTATTGGGGATTTTTAACACAAAAAAAAGTTTGCTATTAGGACTTTTGAAAGTAAATTATTGTTACCTTCAGTTTAAACAAGATTTTTTTTGGGAATTCTTAACACTTTTTGGGATACTTTAACTAATGATAGGTTACCAAACGAATTTTTAAAAATTATTGTTACGTTCAGTTTAAACAAATACTTTTTGGGAAATCTTGACCCAAAATATTTTACTATCGTTATTTACGAAATTAAATAATTGTTACGTTCAGTTTAAACTTTAAACAATTCATTTTGGCAATTTATAGCCAAAGGTAGATTGTCATCGGTATTTTTAAAAATAAGTAAGAAATCTTTAACTCAAGATACGTTACCATCAGAATTTTTAAAAAATAATTGTTACATTCAGTTCAAACAAGAATTTTTTGGTAATCCTTATCCTAAGTTAGGTGACCATAATGATTCTTAAAAATAATTGTTACGTTCAGTTTAGACAATCTGTTGGGAATTCTTATCCTTTTTTGAGGAATCATTAACTGATGATTGATTACCATCAGGATGTTTAGAAATAATTGTTACGTTCAGTTTAAACAAATACTTTTTGGGAATTCTTGACCCAAAATATTTTACTATCGTTATTTACGAAAGCAAATAATCGTTCCTTGGCTGGCAGCATCTGAAAAAAATTTAAATTGCATTTAAGTTTTAACTCTATTTGACAAGGGGAACAATTTTTTTTAATTTGTCAGGGGTGGAGGTAAATAAATTTTTATTTTAACTCTATTGGAAGAGGGGAATAATTTTTTTTTTAATTTGTAGAGGCTGGGGGTAAAAATTTTAGTTTTATAAAAATTATAAAGAAAGTAAGTAGGTAAATGAATGATATTCGGCGATTGAATGAAAAGTGAGAATATAATTGTTTTTTTCTCTCCCCTTCTCTCTCTCTCTCTCTTAACATGAAAAATTTACACAAACTTGAAATTAATGTGCATATCACGGCCTTGATTTTCTTTTCTTTTTCCATCATTTTTTTTTCTTCTCTTCTTATTTTCTGAATTGCTTGTCAGTTTTGCTAATAAATACATACACATTTTGTAATCAGCGCTTAGATCCTTGGATGTTGATTTCAATTCCGATCGCATAACGCGCATCGCGATTTTTCAACCTCAAATGCTGCTGGTGGTTTAAGTCTCGTGTCTGTGTGTGTGTGTTTTGTGTGTTTATAGGCAAATACATTTGCAACGAGTGCCATTTCACATTTCGTATTTAACAGACGCAAATTTTTACCCCATTTGGCATAACAAGCGCTCTCATTATGAAACTAGTGACATAATTTTCTAATTTTTTCGTCTCCCTCGATATAATATGTAATGGAAGTAGACGAAGTCGCACACTTATGCAACATTAACTCTTTTTTTTATTTTTATTTTTTTTTGGTTTTTAATTTATAATTCAAAGTGGGAGGCGAAATTTTTTTTTAAATATAAGTGTTGTAAACATAATTTTGGCAAATAATTTTTTTTTTGAAAACTTTTTACCTTTTTTTTAAAGGACTTTTTCTTTTTAAGACTATATTCTACTATCCTAAACTATTATATAGTCATAAAGATTTCTAAAAAAATTAAAATTTATCAAAATAATTGAAATTTAGTAAGAAATTTGAGACAATAATTGAAATTTAATAAAAATTTAAAATATTTTATTTTGAATTAAACAATAATTGAAATTTAATGAGAAATTTTAGAAAATAATTGAAATTCCATAAAAAACGTTTGACAAATTGAATTTTATTTAATTTCAACAAAAATTTAATTGAAAATTTAAAAAAAATTTTAAATAATTGAATTTTTTTTTTAATTGAATAATAATTGAAATTTAATGAGAAATTTTAGAAAATAATTGAAATTTCATAAAAAAAAAGTTTGACAATTGAATTTCATTTAATTTCAACAAAAATTTAATTAAAAATTAAAATTCATTAAAAATTTTAAAAAAATTTTAAAATAATTGAATTTTTTTGGAATTGAACAATAATTGAAATTTAATAAGAAATTTTAGAAAATAATTAAAATTCCATAAAAAACGTTTGACAATTGAATTTCATTTAATTTCAAGAAAAATTAAATTGAAAATTTTAAAAAAATTTGAAAATAATTGAATTTTTTTGAAATTGAACAATAATTGAAATTTAATGAGAAATTTTAGAAAATAATTGAAATTCCATAAAAAAAAGTTTGACAATTGAATTTTATTTAATTTCAACAAAAATTTAATTGAAAATTTAAAAAAAATTTTAAATAATTGAATTTTTTTAAAAAATTGAACAATAATTGAAATTTAATGAGAAATTTTAGAAAATAATTGAAATTCCATGAAAAAAAATTTGACGATTGAATTTTATTTAATTTCAACAAAAATTTAATTGAAAATTTAAAAAAAATTTTAAATAATTGAATTTTTTTAAAAAATTGAACAATAATTGAAATTTAATGAGAAATTTTAGAAAATAATTGAAATTCCATGAAAAAAAAATTTGACAATTGAATTTTAATTTAATTTCAACAAAAATGTAAATTTAAAAGAAATAAATTGTTAATAAGTTGAAAAATTCACTTTTTTGGTAACATTATTTTACCACTTGCGAGAAAGTCAATGGCGCCCTCTGTCAGTTAATTCTAACGCGGGCTTTATGAAATTTTTAATTATACTTTTCGCGTTTTTAATCAATTAATTAACATTTTTTAATATTAGTAAATTTCTATTATAAATTATATTATTATTGTTATAATTATTATTATTTTTATTATCATTTAAGATCAAGTGTAAAAACTGAAATTGATTCGCTTTTTTAATTATTAAAAAAAAAAAAATTTTTCTTCTCTCTACACTTACTATACATTTCTCCCACGTGGATAGCGGAAGCTATCACGAGTTAATGGAAATATGTATCGAGGATTTATGTTCACGCAAAAACACGTGCGAGATCGCCTGCTAAAAATTACAATGAGCTTTGATTTCATTGCAAGATATCGATCACAAACTTTTATTTCTCTCTATTTTACCATACCAATATGTAACTATATTGCAAATTATCAACAACAAACGAGGAGGAATATTATATTCTTTTTAATCTTAAATTTCGAAAAAAAAAATTAACCAACATAACCTAAAAAAATTGCTATATTTCCATTTTTGCATACAGCAAAAGTGTGTTATTTATTTTTATTTTTCAATTATTTTCTATCTATTATTTAAATTCTTTATGAATATTATGTCAAATTTCTTTTTTTTTGTCTTAATTCATTGATATTTTCACTATATTTTCCATATATCGCATGAATCACAAGAGATTTTCCCGATTTTCGCGTAAAAATTGCAAACATAACCTAAAAATTTTGGTTACTTCAGACTAAGTTTTCCCTTTTTATAAATTGCGTCACTTGTTCCATTTGCAATACTCTCCGTTTACTATTATTTCTATAATGAAAAATTTGCAAACATAACCTAAAAACTCTCCCTTTAATTTTTCCCTCATTTAAAAAAAAATGCGTCACTTGTTCTATTTGCAAATATTCTCCGTTTATCATTATTTTCTATAAAGAAAAATTTGCAAACATAACCTAAAAACACTCCCTTCAATTTTTCCCTCGTTTTCTCAAGAAAAAAAAATTGCGTCACTTGTTTTTATATGAATCTGTCTATTTTTGGACGTGTATTTCTTTTTTTTCGGCATTCGGCACTGAAGTAGGTTGTTGCAACACGTGTAAAAGTTGGCTGATGATCCGATCCGGAAGATTGATTCGAGAACTTTTTCTTGTTTGCGCGACCTTATCATCGAACGTGTATTTTTCAAAGGGAGGGATGGATGACCTGCATTTGCGAGCGTGACAACAATTGACATAACTTGTCGAAATCACAAGTATTGAGGTACCACGTGGCCAAGTCAAATACAAAAAAAAACATAAAGAAAGTACCGCTATTCAGAAAGATTTGTATCTATACCTACTCTGGCCAGTTCCGTTTACATTGGTAATTTGTTTTACGCTCTTCGTGATTTCGATCCCAAATAAAGAATTTTATTATAAACATTTTCCCATTCTTCCCCTTTTTTTTAAAGAAAAAATAATCCTGCTTATTCTTTCTCTCTGAAAGAAACTTTTCGAGAAGTCATAGACACACGACTTTGAGAACTGCAACCTCTGCAACGTTTTTGCCTTTTTTCTGATTAAAGGGACTAAAGGGTGGTTCATAATATCCACCACTTTTTGCGGTGTTTGTCCACCCCTGACCTCCTAGATGGGGGTAAACTGTCAACACTCAAATGCGCAGTTAAAATTTTTTTCTTTTACATTTTTGTTTCGCGATTCGCAATAATTTTGCAAAGAAAACAACTAGTTCTGAGAATTAGAAGAGAAAGGATGTCGCGAATCCTGTTTCGTTTAATTTCTGTGATTCACTATATATATAGATATACTGTAATAAAATATATGCCACGATTGTCTATATATAAATATACGTGTAGTAAACGTATATGCAGGTACTAGTAATCATTATCACACACTCGATGACTAAACTATTTGGTCTCGGTTATGAAATTCGAATTTTCCAGCACCTCTCGATGATTCGAGAAAAAAGAAAGTGGATTTTTAGACCGAAAAACAAAATACAAACACAATAACTTACAATATTCCACTGACCTAATTTTGTTCTTTATTTACATTCTTCTTTGCCGGTGGATCAAAACAACATTATTTTCCTGACACAAATATTCTAGCGCGACACTATATATTGTAAATGGTGTCAACAATTATTTTTCACGTAATTAGACACACAATATATTGACGATTTTTTTCTTTTTTCAGTTGCGGAAAATAGTAATTCGTATAGAGAAAAAAGATAAAATATAACCTCTTAGTTAGGTTTATATTTATAAATAGGAATTCCTTATAAATATATAAATCTAGACGTAGGTAAGAGGTTATAATGGTAAACATAACCAAGAAAAAAAACCTCCTTTGTTTGCAGAGCATTATTCTTACAACCAAGCATTAAAAATTATGGTAAGTAACTAACCTAGAAAAAAATTTGCCCCTTTTCATCCGGATAACTTTAATAAAATTTTTTGCAGGTAAATCTTGACGAGATGAGAGGTAAAAGTTGACAACTAACCTCAAAAAAAATTATTATTTCCTTCAATTCAGAGCGAATTCATTGATTTGAAAATTTAAAAATCTTTGCATGGTAAGAAGTTACGGTTGTAAGTGTGTGCGTGACTAACAGCGCTAAAAAAAAATTATTTTTCGTTATATCTGGAGCCCAATTTTAACCAGAAAAAATTAAGTCAACAACTTAATTAATTATTATTCATCTCTATGAAAAGTTTAAAAATAATTTACAAATAACTTCAAAGTAGTTATCAAAAATAGTAAATAACTAAAAAAGAAGTAACTATAAAGACAATAAATAAAAATTATTTATAAAACAATAAATAATTGTTATAATAAATAAAAATAGTTAGTAATTAATAGTAAAAAAATTAATAATAGCAAAAAATAGTATCAATATAATAGTAAATCAATAAATAGTTAAAAAAAATTAATATTTGCTTAAATATAAATAAATTATTATTTAAATATACAAATTATTTTTATTAGAAAAATCGAAATTAGTCAAATAGCAAATTTGCAAATTAATTAAATTGAAGTCAGTAAAAGTCCGTTTTTTTTTAAAAAAAGGTCCGTAAAGTCTGTAATTCGGTTGAAAAAGATCCGTAAATTATACGATATAATTTGGATAATTTTAGAGAAATTACAAATTATTGAAGGAATTCAATTATTTTCAAAAGTATATAAAATTGTTCGCAAAAATTCAATTATGTTCAAAAAAAAATTTTAAATTCTCGTCAACATTTCAATTATTTTTAGAAATAATTAAATTCTTCTTCGAAATATCAATTATTTTCAAAAATTTTAATAAAATACTTGGAAAAATTTCAATTATTTTCAAAAATTTTCCTCAATTCAATGATTTTTAATAGGTATCTATAGTGTTCTAATAAAATTTTCCAAAAGAATTCAATTCTTTAAAAAAAAAATCTACTAAAATTCTACACAAACGTTTAATTATTTTCAAAAAATAATAACAATTAGAAATTTCATTATTTACAATTTTTTTATAAATTTCTTCGCAATTTTCAATTATTTTCATAAATAATAAAATTTTTACAGGCATTTAATTTTTTTTGGCAAATAATAAAATTCTTATTAGGAATTCAATTATTTTGATGAATAATAAAGCTAATTGCAGAATTTCAATTATTTTTAATACAAATTTAATCGAATTCCTCGAAAAATGTAATTATTCTTAAAAAGTTTATTAAAATTTATCAAAGAAAAAATTAAATTATTTTAATAACCTTTGCTACAATTTATTTATTAGAATTTAAATATTATTTTTAATAAATTTTTGATTAAATGTCTTTAAACAATAAAATTATTGCATTCAAAATTTTTAATGCAATTCTTTGCGTAAATTACCTATTATCTTTATAAATTATAAAATTCTTCTCTAAAATTGAATTTTTTCAAGAAGTTTAATAAATTTCTTGGCAAAAATTTCAATTGTTTTCAAAAATTTTCGCTAATTTAATTAATTTTTATATCTATTTTAATAAAATTTTGCAAAAGAATTCAAATTATTTGAATATTGATTGATACAATTCTTTAAAAGAATTCAATTTTAAGAAACATATGTAATTATTCAATAAATTGTTTTTTTTGTATTTAAATAATGAAATTCTCGAAGAATTTTCTCATAAAAATTGATTTAAAAATGGATTTCAGTTAAAATTTTAGATTATAATTGAATATTAAAATTATTAGAGAGTAAAGTTTTAGAAATAATTAAATTTTGAAAAGACTTCAGATTCAAATCTTTGAAAATTTGAATTTTTTATATTTTTAACTAAGTAACAATTCTGTGGAATTAATTTTTTTGAGAAATTTTAATTGCGAATTTTTTTTTATACTAGCTAAACTATCCGCGCGCAAGCGCGCGGGAATGTTTTGTCGGACTGCTTATTTTAAACAATTTAAACTCCATTTTATTTTAAAAAATGTTTAAAGAAATAATTATTATTACCTAACAAAAAGTTTGAAATAATTAAAAGTGGAAAAAGTTAACAATTATAGAGAATTAAATTTTCATTTTATATTATTTTGAAACTTTAAAGTTTACAAAAAAGATTTAAGAACTTCGAACTTCTAATTTTTTTTAAATTCAAATACTTTCACTTAATGGTCTCAATTTAAATAGAATTTACATTACTGGACCTGAACTATGGCTAGACATGGTGGCCACTAGTCAGGGAAAAGTCAGGGAATTTTTTAATTAGTCAGGGAAATTGTAAGGATTATAAAAAGAAAAAAAAATTATATAAGGGAGACTAGGGCTAAATATTAAACAGCTAAAACAGTCAAATTGCATTATCTTTCTAACGTAAATAGTTAGATATAAATATCAAATAATTTTTATTTATATCAAATATCCAATTAATTGAGTGAAATAAATAAATAAATAGTTTCAAATAACTAATTATTTGCATTAAATAAATTTGTTTATTAGAATCAATTAATTATTTAATTGATCAAATTAAGATTTATTTGAGTTAAACAAATGTGATTCAAATAATTCAAGTTATTTGAAGCAAATAAATATTTATTAGATCCAAATAAAATGTTTGCAAATAATTCGAATTAATTGAATCAAATAATTTTCTTCAGTGTATTTATGTCATTAGGCAAGTACACGGCCGAAAAACGAAACCGCCCACGACAAGTAAACCCATAATTTTGTTTTTTATTTATAAATAAATTTTAGTTAATTAAATTTATAATTGTTAAATGTTACAAAATCAAAGTTTTGAAAAAAGAGCAAAACATTTATTTTACGCTAAAATATTAGAAGCTTTTTTATTAAATGTTGGTGAGGACAATTGGCCTATACAAGATTGATCTATTTATATATTTTTGCATCTAAACGGATTTATTGACTAAAAAACATCTTTTCAAAATTTAAGTTTTAGCCGCAGTCTCAGCTACTTTAAGATTAAAGATTTAATTTTAAAAATAAAGAATTTTATCTACTTCTACAAATTGATTCAAAAATCCTTAAAACATCCTTCTCAACTGTTTGAAATGAATAGTAGTTATTAATAATAATTTGAGAGATATATTTCTTATTTAAATTATTGTTCATTAGAAACCAAGTTAAAAACACCCACCATGCTAGAACAATTCCAATTAGTATCTGGGTCATAAAAATTAATTTAATTCACAATTAATAAAAAAATAGCCACAGCCGGTAACCAGCAGGAGGTGAAAAATTATTTTTTGAGCAAATTTTATCTTTTACATTGCTTATTTTAAACAATATAAAACCATTTTAATTTAAATATACTTTTTAAAGTATTAATTGAAGCACTGAAAAATTTCGCTAATAAAGTGAAATCTGTAGTTTATCCAGGTAAATGTTTTTTATCGTGCATAACAAAAAAATAATTAAATTAACATCAGATTTTCTAAATTCAAAATAACGAATTCAACATAGAAATTAATCATTTTAGAACTTTACCAAATTCACCCCAGAAATCACTGAGTCCGATAAATTAGAAGAAAGTCAGACAAATGCAAGTTCTATTTTGAATTTCTAAATTTTAATGTCATATTTAATGTATTAGAAACGAATTTTAAGTGAATCCTATAAATTTTGTTAAAAATACTATTACTGATGTTAAACTTTCATGTTGTACGAAGAAAATTGAATCTCGCAAAACTTGTTACATATTTTATACTTTTATTTTCAAAATAATTTTGATTACGAAAATTTTAATTATTCCAAAAATTAAAAAAATAATTATTCATTTAGCTTTTTAAACAAAAACTTCCGTATCTTTTGAAACTACCATAACTGCAAAAAATTAAATTAATTGAAAAATAATAAAGTTAACAACTTTTAATTCTAATTTCTTTGGAAAACAAAATATCTATAGTATATAAATACAAACTATAACTTGCATTAATTATTTAATTACAAGATGTAATATAATATTATAATGAAGCATAAAAAAAATATTCTAAATTCGTTTTTAGAAACAAAGAAAAAAAAAATTTCAGATAAATTTTAGGCGTATGATAGCCCCTACATTTTAATTCTATATATTGGTTGTTTAATTGAATTTTTAACTTTATAATTATTATTTACTGGGCAGGTATGTGTCCATAATTTAATGTTAACATTATTTAAATATTGGGAATAGATGTTTGATGTAATATATTTTTAATTGAAAAAATTGACAATATATTTTCATTGATTTGTTGAATATTCTATAAATCACGTATTAATTATAAACATATGAAAATTAAGACACGTTAAAAGTTCATAAAATAAACATGACATTAGACAATATTTTTATGTAATAAAAAATATAAATATAAAACTTGTATTAAATTACTATTTTATAAAATATACTTTGATAATTTAAATTTATGTTGTAGTCTTTAATAATATAGTAATTATTTTAAATTATTATGAAAATAATTAATAATTTTAAATTATGAAAAATAAATATTATATTTTTAACAATTACATTATTTAGAGTTTTGCAAGTTAAAAATTCATTAAAAAGTTAAAAAACTAAATATTCTGCATTAAGAAATTTATAAAAATAAAATTCAATTGAATGTAAATTATATCAAATAACTTTTTTCAATATATTGAAATAATGTTAACATTAAATTATAGAAAAGTATTTACCTTTAGAGTAAATGATAGTTGTAAAGCTAAAAATTGAATCAAACACTATAACAGTACTGCCAGATGATTGAAACGACAAATCTTCAGAATTTTCTTATTTATCTTCAGAAATCTTTAAATTAATCAAAAAACTTTCTTCAGATTTTGGTCATAATTTTTTCTAGAATATGATAAAAGAAAATAAATTTCACAAAGAATTATAAAGATATAAATTAATATTGCTGTGTTTAAATCTGTTCGCAATTTGAAAGTAAAAGTTTTCAATGTTTTTAATTTTAAAAATTAATGCACTGAAAATGACTTAAATCTTGCAAAGTTTTTATTGAAAAATTTGGAAATAATTAGTCATTTGATTTTTATACAATTTTTTTTTTAAATAATTAAATTCTTTCGAAAACTCTTATTAACATTTTTGAAAATAATAAAAAAGAATAGTTAATTATGTAGTTAATCTGAAATTAAAAAATTAATGTTTATATTTGAAAATATAACATTTTTTGATTTGCAAAATATAATAAATGGAACAGTAACAATTACTTTAGTAATTAATAATTATTACATTTATTATTATAATCATAAAAACGTAAAGAACAAAAATTATAATTTATCTTAAAAAAATGGTTTATTTATATTATTTAAATGTTTATAAATATTTTCATAATTACTTGATATATACACAGCCTTCACAACATTTTCAAACAATCTTCAAGTTTTTACTATATTTCTTCCAATCTGGCAGCACTGTACAATAATAACATAAACATTGAAAAATTTGACATTTAAAAATATAAAAAATGCTAATACTTAACCCACAAAAATTAATTTTCAAAACAAACGTATAAAAAACAAAAGAATAACCATAACTAACTTCAAGTGTGGACAGAGATCCGGAAATCTGGAATCACGACGATTATTATATATAATTATTTGAAGTTTTTATTTTCTAATACATATTTAATTGAAGAATTTAGAAATAATTGAAAAATCGAATATTGTAAAGAAATGGATTTGAAAATTATCAAAGAACTTTTTCGAAAATTATTAAAAATAATCGATTTTAAGAAGAATTTTAGTTAAAAATTCTTGAAAATAATAATTGAATTGTTAATGATTTTATCACTCTATTCTTTAATTATTATAAAACATGAAGTAATCGATCGCTCGATTATCGATATCTTCATGTTTTTTTAGTTAAAAAACAATAAATAAAAATTATTTATAAAACATATAGTAAATAAATAAATAGTTAAAAAATTAATATTTGCTTAAAAATTATTAAATTAAAGAAATAAACAAATTATTATTATTCAAAAAATC
This sequence comes from Leptopilina myrica (nomen nudum), assembly GCA_032872475.1. Lineage (NCBI taxonomy): Eukaryota > Metazoa > Arthropoda > Insecta > Hymenoptera > Figitidae > Leptopilina > Leptopilina myrica (nomen nudum). The sequence continues at coordinate 30,094,985 of CM065466.1, read as the reverse complement.
GAAATTAGTCAAATAACAAATGTGCAAATTAATTAAACAATTTTTTTCTCGTACCTAATCATTAAATAATAGTAATTGATGAATGAATAAACAATAATTATCAAAATTGACTAGATAGGGATAAATAAATAAATTATATAAAAAAATAGTAAGTCGAAGAATAATTGTAAAAAAAATTAATTAGAAAATTAATATTCACGTATAGCGTAAATTTTAGTAAATAAATTATTTTCTTTAAATAAAGTTAAATTTTAAATGTGCAAATTGATAAATTAAAAAATTAATAAAAATTAATCAAAAAATTAATCAAAATTAATTAAAATATTAATAGTAAGTTTATCAATTTTCGTAAATGAATTATAATTTATTTATTTACAAAAAAAATTTGTTTGTTTAAGCAAAGAAGTTTAAATTTAGTCGCAGAAAAATTCTTCGATTGGGAAAAAAATTTTTCTTAAAAATGTGAATTCAAAAACATCCGTTTACTTCTTATTTTTTTTTTTTGTAAAACATTAATCGTCCTTGTCTATGTATATATGGTTAAAGTGAACAAAAAAATTGAAAAAAAATGTCCCGTGTAAATCGAAAGTTAAAAAATATTTTTTTTTATCAGCTCGCAGATAAGAAGCATGAAAAAAATGTAAATATGTTAACGAATGAAAGAAAACGAAGGGAAATGAATATATGAATAGCTAATACGTATTATGGGAAACGATAAATTGTGCTCAAAAGAATTTAATACAAGATATTCAGCCCCTTTGAAATATACTATATCAAATGTCAGATTTCAATGTTTCTGTAAAAAAAAACTATTAGATAAAGAGGACCACAATTTGGGAATAAATTATGTAGCTGAGAAAAAGGATACGTGCGCCTTTAAAAGGGGGAAATGAGGTTAATTTCATTTTTGCTGTATTTTTCTCGTTTTTTTTTTTTTTACTTTTTTCGTTTTTGATTTTCTATTTACTCTGCTTTTCGTTTTTTATTTATTTTATTGTTTTCATTTTTTAATAATTTTTGTTTTCTATTATATTCAATATCTGGTATTTTTAATTTTCAATATTTTCTTCAGACTTCCATTTTAGTTCTTTTTTATTTTCTTTTATAATTAGAAATATATAATATATATTATATGTGAAAATCATTAAATATAATCTGAATAGCACGTAACGAGATTTTATTTCATCTTCTTCTGATTGAATTTAATTTCTTAATTTTAATTTTTTTTTTCGGTTGACGAAATAAATTTTCAAAAATTTTTTTTTTCAAAAAATAATGGAACAAAGTGCAAGGGTAAATATATCACGGGAAATGGTAATAATGCTATTAAAATGAATGCAAGTTTCCGTAGGATATAGAATTTATGGTGATCTATAGCGGTATACCTGAAAAAGAAGGAAAAATAAAAAGAAGGGAGAGGAGAGAGAAAATATAAAAACAATAAATGAATGGATAGTCTCAGGGACAAAATCCCATTTCAAGATCAATTATTTATGAATTTTCCCGACGCGTTTCTGGACTTTATCATAATATAATGTTAGACACTTTAACTCTTATATGCCGTGTTGTTGCGATGCATTAGACGCTTCCATGTTTATATTCGACTTGTTCGTCCGTGAATCTTGAATAAATTTACCTTTTCCTTTTTTTCTCAAATTTTCTCTCGGGGAGAAAAATTTAATTTCTTATGAATTTTTTTTTTTTTTGAATAAAATATATATATATATATATATATATATTTTACAAAAGAGTGAAAAATATTTTTGAATTAAAAAAAGCAAAAAAAAAATGGCAAAAAATTGTACAAAAAGACGAACAAAATGACAAAAAATAACGAAAAGTGACTAAAAATGGAAAAAAGGAGATAGAAACAAAGAAAAAAAATAAAACGGAAATTTTTTAAATTAATTAAAATAATTAAAAAATTTATTAAATATAATTGAAAATAAAAAAAATAATTGAAAATTGATTCAATGTAATTTAAAATAAAAAAAATAATTAAAAATTGATACAATATAATATAAAATAAAAAAAATTAATTGAAAATTGATTCAATATAATTAAAAATAAAAAAAAATAATTGAAAATTGATACAATATAATTGAAAATAAAAAAAAATATAACGAAATCTTTTTTAATTAATTGAAATTATTAAAAAATTTCTTGAATATAATTGAAAATTAAAAAAAATAATTAAAAATTGATTGAATTTAATTGCAAATAATTGAAAATGAATTGATTCAATTAAATTGGAGATATTTGAAAATTAATTTAAGTTAATTGGAAATTAGTAGAATTTACATATATATATATTTTTTTTTACCAAAAGAGTGAAAAATATTTTTGAATAAAAAAAGCAAAAAAAAAATGGCAAAAAATTGTACAAAAAGATGAACAAAATGACAAAAAATAACGAAAAGTGACTAAAAATGGAAAAAAAAGGAGATAGAAACAAAGAAAAAAAATAAAACGGAAAGTTTTTAAATTAATTGAAATAATTAAAAAATTTATTAAATATAATTGAAAATAAAAAAAATAATTGAAAATTGATTCAATATAATTGAAAATAAAAAAAAATAATTGAAAATTGATTCAATATAATTGAAAATAAATAAAAATAATTAAAAATTAATACAATATAATTGAAAATAAAAAAAAATTTAACGAAATCTTTTTAAATTAATTGAAATTATTAAAAAATTTCTTGAATATAATTGAAAATAAAAAAAAATAATTAAAAATTAATTGAATTAAATTGCAAATAATTGAAAATAAATTGATTCAATGAAATTGGTGATATTTGAAAATTAATTCAAGTTAATTGGAAATTGGTTGAATTTAGTTAGAAATAATTGAAAATAGATTGATTCTAATTGAAAATTCATTGAATATATTTGAAAATAATTGGAAATTCATTGAATTTATTTGGAAATAATTAAAAATTATGTAAATATTAATGAAAATAATTGACAATGGGTTGAATTTATTCGAAAATTGATTAAAAATTAATTGAATTTAATTAAAAATAATTGAAAATTAATTGAACGTAAATGAAAATTGACTGAATTTAATTGATAATTGATTGAATGTAATTAAAAATTGATTGAATTCAATTGGAAATATTTTCAAATTAATTAAAAATATTTGGAAATTAATTTAAATTAATTGACAATAATTAAAAAGTGATTGAATTTATTTAGAAATAATTGAAAATTAATTGAATGTAATTTAAAGTAATTAAAAATTAATTGAATCTATTTGGGAATAATTGAAAATTTGTTGAATTTAATTGGAAATATTTAAAAATTAATTTAAATTAATTGGAAATAATTGAAAATAGATTGATTATAATTGAAAATTGATCAAATAGAATTGAAAATAATTGAAAATTGATTGAATTTAGTTGGAAATAATTTAATGTTTTTGAAAATTTTTTCCATTTAATTGGAAATAAATGAATATTTATTTAAATTGATTAAAAATAATTGAATATTGGTTGAATGTAATTGAAAATTGATTGAATTTATTTGAAAATATTTGAAAATTAATTAAATGTAATTGACAATTGATTGAATTTAGTTGGAAATAATTTAATGTTTTTGAAAATTTTTTGCATTTAATTGGAAATATTTAAATGTTAATTTAAATTAATAGAAAATAATTGAATATTGGTTGAATGTAATTGAAAATTGATTGAATTTATTTAAAAATATTTGAAAATTAATTAAATATAATTGAAAATTGATTGCATTTAATTGGAAATAATTGAATGTACTTGATAATAATTGAAAATTGATCAAATAGAATTGAAAATAATTGGAAAATAATTGAATTCAATGGAAAATAATTGAAAATTTGTTGCATTTAGTTGGAAATAATTGAAAATTAATTGAACGTTATTAAAAATGTTATTGAATTGAAATTAATTTAGAATTGATTAAATTTAGTTGAAAATAATTTAAAATTTATTGATTGTAATTCAAAATATTTGAAAATTGGTCGAATTTAGTTGGAAATAATTGAAAATAATTTAAAATTGATTGAATTTAGTTGGAAATTGATAGAAAAATAATTGATTTTAATGGAAAATAATTGAAAATTTGTTGCATTTAGTTGGAAATAATTGAAAATAGATTGATTATAATTGAAAATTGATCAAATAGAATTGAAAATTGATCAAATAGAATTGAAAATAATTGAAAAATAATTGAATTCAATGGAAAATAATTGAAAATTTGTTGCATTTAGTTGGAAATAATTGAAAATTAATTGAACGTTATTAAAAATGTTATTGAATTGAGATTAATTTAAAATTGATTAAATTTAGTGGAAAATAATTTAAAATTTATTGATTGTAATTCAAAATATTTGAAAATTGGTCGAATTTAGTTGGAAATAATTGAAAATAATTTAAAATTGATTGAATTTAGTTGGAAATTGATAGAAAAATAATTGAATTTAATGGAAAATAATTGTAAATTTGTTGCATTTAGTTGGAAATAATTGAAAATAGATTGATTATAATTGAAAATTGATCAAATAGAATTGAAAATTATTGAAAAATAATTGAATTCAATGGAAAATAATTGAAAATTTGTTGCATTTAGTTGGAAATAATTGAAAATTAATTGAACGTTATTAAAAATGTTATTGAATTAAAATTAATTTATAATTGATTAAATTTAGATGAAAATAATTTAAAATTGATTGATTGTAATTCAAAATATTTGAAAATTGGTCGAATTTAGTTGGAAATAATTGAAAATAATTTAAAATTGATTGAATTTAGTTGGAAATAATTGAAAATTAACTAAATGTACTTGAAAATAATTTAAAAATTTCTTGAATGTAAGTGAAAAAAAATATAATTGAAAATTGATTGAATATAATTGAAAATTAAGGAAAATAATTGAAATAATTGTAAAAATTGGTTCAATATAATGTTAAAAATCGAAATATGCCAAAAAAATACCATAAATAAATGGAAAATATCAGGAAATGACAAAAAATAACAAAAATTAATATAAAATAGTTAAAAAAAATACTCGAAAACGTAATTTTTTTCATTCTCATTACATAATTAAAAACAAAGGTAAAAATTCCAGTGCTGTAAAACATTAAAGAGAAATAAAATTTCGTATTCGTGAATGCAAATAATTTTCAGAAGGATAAATTTCGAGATTCGGTTGATGACCCTGACCTCGGCATCAAGAACTAAAGAGACGACGTCTCTTGGATTTTTTCCATTTTTTTTTTTTTTTTTTTTTTTTTTTTTGGAGTCTGTGCAAGATTGCTATCGAGAAGAAAAAAAAAAGGAAAAAGATTATGTAATTGAAGCGAGATGATGTGTATAATTCGTCGCGAGGTTAAAATTTTGAAAAGCAAATTTCTTTTTTAGAGTGGGTGGTTCGCTTTTTTTTCTCTCCGTCTTCCTTAGATATAAAAAAAAAAAAAAAAAAAAAAAAAAAAATCTGAATCTCGCGCGTGCCATTGCGAATCGTACAGCGGGGGTGGCAGAAGCGGAATCGCATTTGAATATACTTTGAATTCGAAATCGGCAGATGCTAGTCTTCTATACTTTTGAATTTTATTCTTCTCGATAGTTGTTTTTTTTTCCTTTTTTGTCACTTTTTTAGAATAAAAAATAAATTAAATTTTAAGTAAATTAAATTTTAGTAAATTCAATCTTAGTAAATTAAATTTTAAGTAAATTAAATTTTAGTAAATTCAATCTTAGTAAATTCAATTTTATTGAATTTTAATCAAATCAATTTTTATTTTTTTAATTTAATTTTCAATTTCATCTGTTTTCTTTTTCTAAAATAATTTTTTGAATTTTGTTTACATTTTATTAATGAAATTAGAAAAAAAAAATACCAGGCGAAATTTATTCTTCTTTTCTTTTAATTTTGTATAATTATTATTCTTTTGAGGAAGAAGAAAAAGAACGAAAACAAATTGGGAATGATCGACAAAACAAGTAAAAGTTGACGACACGCGACGTTCGTTGCCATGACGGAGCTCACTTCATTCGTAACTTTTTACGCAAGTCAATATTTTTCGCATTATGAAAAAAAGTGTTCTTGTTAAAAAAAAATTGGTTCTTTTAACCGATAACTAAGAATATTTGCGATTTATTAAATCGCAAAGAAAGATAATTAATTTCAAACGGGAAAAAAGGAGAAATGGCGACAGCGGAGAATTTTCAATCGCCGAAGGATGAAATTTTCGAACACAATGTTGATGACGATGATGTTGATGATTTGGAGAAGGAAATAATTGTGACACAGTTTTCTTATTTGAACGATTCGGAAACAAAAAGTCAATCTTCCGATGAGCAGGTAAATTTATTTATTTATTTTTTTGCAGAAACAGAAAATTTTTCTTTTTTCTTTCACATTTTACTTATTTTAATTTTTATTTATTTTCATCTTTCAATTTGGATTTTTTTCATTCTCATTTAAATCCATTTTTATATTTTTTAATCGAATTTACATTTTCCACATTTTATTCGTATTTTCAATTAATTCTTATATTTTATTCTATAATTTTCTTTTAAATAAATTTAAAAATATTTAAAAATTAATTCTACACTGAAAAAAATTTATTTAATTCAAATAACCGATTATTTGACTATTATCAAAAATAAATATTTACTTGAATCAAATAAACTGTGTTTGAATCAAATTTTTCAGTATTTGAAGCAAAAATTATTTAATTGATTCAAATAAAAATTATTTCATTTAAGTAAATATTTGTTTCATAATAGTCAAATAATCGGTTATTTGAATCAAATAATTTTTTTTTCAGAGTATTCAATGGAAAATAATTAAAATTGGAAAAATAAAATTAAAAAATATTTGAAAATTTTAGTGAATTTAAGGGCATTTTCACCTTTATGACGTCATAGCATTAAAATATATGTTTTTCATCAATTTTGACGTTATAATGGTTCAAATGCCCTTAAAGAAAGTATAATTGAAACTAGAGAGAAAAAGATGAGAATATAATTAAAAATTGAATAAATAAATTGAACATAAATTGAAAATTTCATAAAGTAGAGAAAATAATTGAAAATTGAATAAAAAATGAAAATAAATAAAAAATCCGAAAAAATTTCCAAAGTTAGATAGAATAACAAAAATAATTGAAAACAAAAGTAAAATATTGAATGTAATTTGAAAATTTTATAAAATAGTGAAAATAATATAAAATCATATGAAAAAAGAAAATAAATAAAAATTAAAAAAAAATTTCGAAAGTTAAATAATACAATTGTTGAAAATTCATTAAATCTAATAAAAAATCATAAAAATTTAAGGAAAATATAATTGAAATAATTGAAAATTAATGGATTATAATAACATATATAATAATATATAATCATTGAAAAATGATTGTATATAATTGAAAATATGAATAAAATATTTGAAAATTAAAAAACGTAATTTTAAATTGATTAAGTACAATTAAAAATTTTAAAAAAATAAATTGAATCTACTTGAAATTTATTTGCAATTTTTTAAAACTTAAAAGTTTGATAATTAAGTAAAATAATAAAAATAATTCAAAATCAAATAAAATAAAAAAATTTTGAATACTGAAAAAAATAGTAAAAATAATTGAAAATTGATTGAATAAAAATGAAAGTAAATTCGAATTTTGTTTTAAAGGAAAATTGTTTTAATTGGGGAACATAATAAAGAGAATTGAAAATTGATTGAAAATAATTAAAACTTAAATAGATCATAATGAAAATATTTGAAAAATATGATTTAATCTATTTGAAAACATTTGACAATTGAATAAATTTATTTGAAAATAATTGAAAATTGCTTGAATTGAATTAAAAATAATTAGACATGATTGCATTTGATTAGAAACAATTGAAAACTGATTAAATGTTATTGAAAATTAATTGAATTTAATTGAAAGATATTGATAATTGATTGAATGTAATTGAAAATAATTAAAAATTGATTGAATTTAATTAGAAGTATATAAAAATTGAATGAATTTAATTGCAAATAATTAAAATTGAATTGATTGAATTTAATTGGAAATATTAGAAAATTAATTTAAATTAATTGGAAATTGGTTGAATTTAGATGTAAATAATTGAAAATTCATGGAATTTAGTTGGAAATAATTAAATGTAATTAAAAATATTTAAATATTATTTTTATTAATTGAAAATAATTGGAAATTAGTTCAATTTAATTGAATATAGATTTAATTTAATTGAATATTGATTGAATTTCATTGGCAATAATTGAGAATAATTGAATGTAATTGAAAATTGATTGAAAATTGATTGAATTTAATTGGAAATAATTAAAAATTAATGGAAAGTAAATGAAATTAGATTTATTTTAATTTGAAATAATTGAAAATTGATTCAATATAATTGAAAATTGATTAAATGAAATTAAAAATAATAAAAAATTAATTGAAAGTAAATGAAAATTGATTTAAAATTAATTGAAAATAATTAAAAATTGGTTAAATTTAGTTGGAAATAATTGAAAATTAATTGAACTTAAATGAAAATTGATTTATTTTTATTAAAAATTAATTGGATTAAATTGGAAATATTTGAATATCAATTGAAAATTGAGTGAATTTAATTGGAAGTAATTAAAAATTAGTTGAATGTAATTGAAAATTAATTGAATGCAATTTAAAGTAATTAAAAATTAATTAAATCTACTTGAGAATAATTGAAAATTGGTTGAATTTAATTGTAAATATTTGTAAATTAATTTAAATTAATTGGAAATAATTGATAAATTAGTTGAATTTGTTTGGGAGTAATTGAAAATTAATTGGATGTAATTGAAAATTAATTGATTGGAAATTAATTTAAAATTGATTGAATTTAATTGAAAATAATTGAAAATTAATGGAATGTAATTGAATACTGATTGAATTAAATTGGAAATAATAAAAAATTGAAATTTATTGATAATTTACTGAATGTAATTAAAAATTGATTAAATGAAATTAAAAATAATGAATAACCAATTGAAAGTAAATGAAAATTGATTGGAAATTAATTGAAAATTATTTGAATTTAATTGGAAATAATTGAAAATTAATGGAATGTAGTTGAATACTGATTGAATTTAATTGGAAATAATTGAAAATTGATTGAATTTAATTCGAAATATTTTAAAATTATTTAAATGTAATTGAAAATTAATTGAAAATTTATTGATAATTTACTGAATGTAATTGAAAATTGATTAAATGAAATTAAAAATATTAAGTAATTAATAATTGAAATTAAATGAAAATTAATTGGATGTAATTGAAAATTAATAGATTGGAAATTAATTTAAAATTGGATTGAATTTAATTGAAACTAATTGAAAATTAATGGAATGTAATTGAATACTGATTGAATTAAATTGGAAATAATTGAAAATTGATTGAATTTAATTCGAAATATTTGAAAATTATTTAAATGTAATTGAAAATTGATTGATAGTTTACTGAATCTAATTGAAAATTGATTAAATGAAATTAAAAATATTAAGTAATTAATAATTGAAATTAAATGAAAATTAATTGGATGTAATTGAAAATTGATTGTATTTAATTGGAAATAATTGAAAATTGATTGAATTTAATGGGAAGTAATTGAAAATTGATTGAATTGAATTGAAAATTAATTGAATGGAATTGAAAATAATTGAACTAATTCGATAACAAATTTATTTATTCAATTTCTTATTTTTCCACAGATTTTTCAAGATTGCATCTCGAGTCCCGATGGTGAATGTTCATTCTCATCTCGTTTGGAGCAGGAAATTCTCGACACCGAAGAAATGACACAAAAACTATTGAGAAATTTGCATTCGCTCAAGAATGCCGAATTAAATGCCGAAAAATTATCGCCAACAAATTCCAATTACGAGTTACCAATTGCAATAGACGAAGCCAAACAACGTGACGATTATTGTCAATTTCTTCGGCTCTGGGACGCCGAGTCGGGCAGTCAAAGCGAGGAAATCGAGGAAATTATTCTCAATGATGACGATCATCATCATCATCAAGAATTTTCCAAATTTTCCCAATTTTCCAAAGCGAACCTCAGAGACGAACTTGAAGAATTTTTGAATAGAAGAGAAAAAGAAGAAGACGACGACGACGAAGAAGAAGAATTTTCTGAATACGATCTCAAAAATTACGATGCTTACGATTTCGAGACGATTGAATATTTTCCGAAACGAGAGGAAAATTTTTCGAAATTGAAAATTGAGGATTTCGAGAATTTGGAACGTTTTTCGGAAAAGGGGGAAAATTCGACGAATTTGAGAAAAATGGAAAATTTCGAGGCTTTTCAATATTTTTCGAAAGGGGAACAAAATTTGTCGAAATTCGAAAAAGCAAATAATTTCGAGGCTTTTGAATATTTTTCGAAACGAGACGAAAATTCGCCAAAATCAAAAAACGAAAATTTCGTGGATTTTGAATATTTTTCGAAACAAGACGAAAATTCGTCAAAATTGGAAAAAGCGGCGAATTTCGAAACTTTTGAATATTTTTCAAAACAAGAAGAAAAAAAATCGACAAAATTAAAAAAAGCGGAAAATTTCGATGTTTTTGACTATTTTTCGAAAGGGGAGAAAAATTCGATGAAATTCGAGAAAGCAGAAAATTTTCATGCATTTGATTATTTTTCCAAACAAAATGAAAATTCGATGAAATTCGAAAAAGCGGAAAATTTTGAGACCCAACGAGACGAAAATTTAATGAAATTGGAAAAAGCGAATGATTTCGAGGCTTTTCCATATTTGCCGGAAATAAAAGAAAATTCGTCAAAATTGGAAAAAGCCGAAAATTTCGAGTCTTTTGAATATTTTCCGAAAATCAAGGGAAATTCATTAAAACTGCAAACAGCGGAAAATTTCGAGGCTTTTGAATATTTTCCGGAAATGAAGGAGAATTCGTCAAAATTGGAAAATTTTGACGTCAATTTATCGAAACGAGACGAAAATTCGCCAAAATTAACAAAAATGGAAAATTTCGAGTGTTTTGAATATTTTCCGAAAGAAGAAAGAAAAAATTCGCCACAATTGAAGAAAGAAAATGATTTCGACGCCTTTTTTCCGAATCAAGAGGAAAATTCGCCGAAATCGAAGAAAATGGAAAATTTTGACGCCTTTTCTCCAAAACGAGAGAAAAATTTGTCAAAATTGAAGAAAACGAAAAATTTCCAGTCTTTTGAACATTTTCCAAAGCAAGAGAAAAAAAATTTCCCAAAATTGAAGAAAGCTGAAAGTTTTGACACCTATTTTCCGAATCGAGACGAAAATTCACGAAAATCGAGAAAAACAAGAAATTTCGACTCCGTTTCACCGAAAAGCGAAGAAAATTCGTCAAATTCAAAAGAAAATTCACCGACAGTGGAAAATCAATGTCTAGGGGAATTAATCGAAAGTGAGCGAAGAACGAGAAAATTAATGAGAGAAGTCGACGAAATGAAGAGAGCACTAGACGGTCAAAAGAGAATAAATGATCGTTTAAAATTTCTATTGGACGAGAAACGCGAGGATTTTGTCGATAAATATTTCGCGGATTTCACTCAAATGGAAAATGAAAATTGGAAATTTTTATCGAGAAAAGAGGAGGTGAAAATAATGGACGAAAATGAATTTTTACAAATACAAAATGCATTCGAGGAGAATGAGAGAATTAGAGAAATTTTCCAAGATGAGAAAAAGGCGGGAAAACTTTCCACTTCTGATGACGATGAAAAAAGTTGGATGGAGAAAATTCAATTCAATTCCGAGGAGCGTGACGAAGATTTGGAAATGGATTTGGAATATTTTTTGAGTAGAGAAAATGGAGAGGAAGAAGAAAAAGAGGTTGAGACTTTTTTGTCTTATTTTTTGAATAAGGAATTATTTGACAATGAACAAAAAGTTGAAAAAGAAAACGAAGAAAAAGTAGAAATGGAAGTGAAAGTAGAAAAAGTAGAAAGAGAAAATCAAGGAAAGGTAGAAAATGAAGAAAAAGTAGAAATGGAAGTGAAAGTAGAAAAAGAAATGAAAGTAAAGAAAGAAAAAGTAGAAAACGAAATGGAAGTAGAAAGAGAAAACGAAGGAAAAGTAGAAAAGAAGGTGAAAGTAGAAAAAGAAGTTAAAGTAGAAAGAGAAAACCAAGGAAAGGTAGAAAATGAAGAGAAAGTAAAAAAAGAAAACCAAGGAAAGGTAGAAAACGAAGAAAAAGTAGAAATGGAAGTGAAAGTAGAAAAAGTAGAAAAAGAAAACCAAGGAAAGGTAGAAAATGAAGAGAAAGTAGAAATGGAAGTGAAAGTAGAAAAAGTAGAAAGAGAAAACCAAGGAAAGGTAGAAAATGAAGAGAAAGTAGAAATGGAAGTGAAAGTAGAAAAAGAAATGAAAGTGAAGAAAGAAAAAGTAGAAAACGAAATGGAAGTAGAAAGAGAAAACGAAGGAAAAGTAGAAAAGAAGGTGAAAGTAGAAAAAGGAGAAAAGAAAAAAATGGATGTAAAAATAAAAATGGAAAGAAAACTTCAGGAAGAGAAAAATGTGGAAAATGGGAAAAAGGCATTAAAAGTAGTAGAAGAGGACAAAGTAGAAAACGAAGAAAAGCCAATAAAACCAGAAGAAGAGAAAATGGAAACGAAAGTAGAAAAAGAAGTTAAAGATGAAAATAAAGTAGAAAATGTAGAAAGTGAAGAAAAGCTAGAAAATAAACAGATAGTAGAAATTTTGGAAATAGAAGAAAAAGTGGAAATTGTAGAAAAAGTAGGAAATGATGAAAAGGAAAAGAAAATAGAAAAAGTAGAAAATGAAAAGAATGTAGGAAAAGTAGAAAATGAAAAGAAAGTAGGAAAAGTAGAAATTGAAAAGAAAGTAGAAATTGTGGAAATAGAAGAAAAAGTAGAAAATGTAGAAAATGTAAAGAAAGTAGAAAAAGTAGAAAATGAAAAGAAGGTAGAAAAAGTAGAAAATGAAAAGAATGTAGGAAAAGTAGAAATTGAAAAGAAAGTAGGAAAAGTAGAAAATGTAAAGAAAGTAGAAAATGATGAAAAGGAAAAGAAAGCAGAAAATGTAGAAAATGTAAAGAAAGTAGAAAAAGTAGAAAATGAAAAGAAGGTAGAAAAAGTAGAAAATGAAAAGAAGATAGAAAAAGTAGAAAATAAAAAGAAGGTAGAAAAAGTAGAAAATGAAAAGAAAGTAGAAAAAGTAGAAAATGAAAAGAAGGTAGAAAAAGTAGAAAATGAAAAGAAAGTAGAAAATGTTGAAATGGATGAAAATGAAAAGAAAGTAGAAAATGTTGAAATGGATGAAAATGAAAAGAAAATAGAAAATGTTGAAATGGATGAAAATGAAAAGAAAGTAGAAAATGTTGAAAAAGATGAAAATGAAAAGAAAGTAGAAAATGTAGGAAAAGTTGGAAATGAAGGAAATGTAGAAAATAAAGAAAAAGCAGAAAAGAAAAACAAAGAAAACATTGAAGAGAAAGTAGAAGACGAAATAAAAAATTTCGACGAATTAATTAACAATCGAAATGAAGTGAAAGAAAATTTCGGAAAAATTTCCAAAATCGAGGAAAATTCAATTTTGAAAAATAGAAAAATTTCTTCCAAGGAAATTTTGAATCGAAATAGAGAGAAATTGGCAAAAATAATGAAAACAAATGATTCTGCCTCGGAATTAAATGTTATGGAAACTTTACGAGAAATTAATCAACTAAAAAGAAAAATTGAAGAAACGAAAAATTTGGCTTTGGAAAATCTCCGTGTTGAATTTGAAAATTCGGAAAATAATCTGCCAGGAGAAAAAAACATCGAAATTGAAAGTTTTGAAGGAGGAATGAAAGAAAATGAAAGTGAAAACGAAGAAAAAATTAAAAATGAAAGAAAAACAGCGAATGACGATTACACATTAATTGAAATCAAACGAAGAGAATCAAAAATCAAAAATGAAATTCAATTTCAAAATGAAAATAATAAAAAAACTGAATTCAACGAGGAGGAAAATTTCTTAACTGAAAATAATCAACTGAATAAAAAACATGACGAAGAATATAAATTCGACAAAGGGGAAAATAATGAAATAAACGAAAGTGAGAAAGAAGAAAATTTTCAACTTGAAAATAATGAACTAAAAGAAGAAAATAACAAAAAATGTGAATTTGAAAAGGAAAATATTGAATTAAAAGAGGAAAATAAAAAAGAAACTGAATGTTACAGGGAAAATAATTTGAAATTTGAAAATCATCAATTTAGAGACGAACGAAATAAAGAAAGTGAGTGTGACGAGAAAAATAGTGTTAGACTTGAGAAAAAACAATTAAATGAGAAAAATAATAACGAAAGTAAATGGGACAAACAGAATAATGGAAAATTCGAAAATAATAGAGAAATTAGGGAAAAATTATTTTTCGATAATTCAGATAGTGACGAATTTGAATTTGAACTGGTGGAGAAGAAAAATTTCATCAAAGGAAAAATATACGAATTTGATCCCAAAAAACATGGAGTGAGGTATTTTCGAAAAATTTTCCTTCTTTTCCTTCTATATAATAATTTTCATAAAAATAATATTCTTGATTTAATTGACAGTAATTTTTAAAAATAATATTCTTGATTTAATTTACAATAAAGTTTCATATATCTTTTTTTTTAATTATTAATTATAATAGAAATTTAATTTTCTCTAATTTTCAATAATATCTGGTTTTGATAAAATAATGAATGATTTTTCTTTATTTTAGAATGACGGAGGAATTTCTCAGGAAACATTGCAAGGAACAAAAATTATATCAGACTCCACATTTAAATGATGTTTTATATTTGCATTTTAAAGGTTTGTTAGTTGCAAATTCTATTTGTTTAATATCAAAACATTCTTTTTTTGATTTTCTACTTTTTCCTATTTTTCTCCAAGTTTATTTTATTTTTTTTATTCTTTATTGTATTTTTTCAGTATTATTTCATTTGTTTTTTTTACTTTCCCGAATCCCCCCATCGTCTTTTTGTCGATTTGTGCTTTTTATTTTATATATTTCTTTTTTCCCATTTTTTATTCCTTTTTTTATTCCTTTTTTTATTCTTTCTTTCTTTCTATCTATTTCTGTATATTCCCCTTTTTTCACTTTTTCTGTTTTTCGAAATTTTTTCTATTTCCCCCCTTTTTTTTGAAAATTATTTTCTATTTTTTGCCTCTTTCCCCTTTTTCGATTTTATTTCTATTTTTCCCTCTTTTTCCGAAATTTTTTATCTATTTTTTCCCTTTCTTGGAAATTTTATTTCTATTTTTCTCCTTTATTCCTTTCTTCACTTTTTAAAAACTTTTCTCCACTTTTATTCCATTTTTTCGTTTTTTTGACATTTTTTTAATTTTTTCCGCTTTTTTCCTTCTTTCCCATTTTTCGAAATTTCTTTTCCATTTTCCCTCTTTTTTCCAAATTTTTTTTCTATTTTTTCCCTTTTTCCGAAATTTTTAATCTATTTTTTCCCTTTTTTGAAATTTTATTTCTATTTTCCCCTTTATTCCTTTATTCAGTTTTAAAAAATTTTTTTAAAACTTTTTTCCACATTCCACTTTTATTCTATTTTTTTCCACTTTTTTCCCTTTTCTCGAAATATTGATCAATTTTTCCTCCTTTTTTCAAATTTATTTTGCTCATTTTTCTATTTTAAAAAAATTTGTTTCTATTTTTTCCCTTTTTCGATTTTTTTTTTAAATTTTTCCCTTTTTTCATTTTATTTCAATTATTCCCCTTCTTTCCACTTTTATATTCTATTTTTCCCCTTTTTTTCCGGTTTTCCCCTTTTACCTTTTTCGAAATTTTTTGCCTTTTACGAACTTTTTTTTCCTTTTTACCCATTTTTCGAAATTTACTTTTTATTTTTTGCCTTTTTTGAATTTTTAAAAATTGTTTCCCTTTTTTCATTTTTTTGAAATTTTTTCCCCTTCTTGCATTTTTAAAAAATTTGTTTCTATTTTTCGCCCATTTTCTATTTTTCAGAATTTTTTTTTCTACTTTTCTTTTTTTCCCTATTCTCGAATTTTACTTTCTATTTTTTGCCTTCTTTGGATAATTTTTCTTTTTTTCCCTTTTTTCCCTTTTTTGGAAATTGTCTTCCCCTTTTTTCCCCTTTTTCAATTTTCTTCCAGTGTTCACCTTTTTTCTATTTTTTCCTTTTTCAACTTTTCTCTTTTTTCCATTTTTCAAAAATTTCTTTCCATTTATCCAACATTTTTTTCTATTTTTCTTTTTTTCCCTTTATTCGCCATTTTGTTCAATTTTTCCCCTTTTGCCAAATTCATCTTCTATTTATCTCCTTTTTTCTCCTTTTTTCGAAATATTGTACAATTTTCCCCCTTTTTTTCCAATTTATTTTCTATTTTTTGCATTTTTTCGAAATTTTGTTCAATTTTTTTCCTTTTTTCGAAATTGTTTTTTCCTTTTCTTTCCACATTTTTCCTTTTTCTGAAAATTTTGTTCTATTTTTTTGCCTTTTTTCCTCTTTTTCGTTTTTTTCTATTTTTTCCCTTTATTTGGAAATTTTATTTCTATTTTCCCCCCTTTATTCCTTTTTTTCACTTTTTTCGACATTTTTTTTAATTTTTCCCCTTTTTTCAAATTAATTTTTACCTTTCTCACCGTGTCTCTTTTTCTCACTTTTTCCATTTTTCAAAAATTTGTTTCTATTTTTTCCCTTTCTCCGTTTTTCGAATTTTTTTTCAATTATTTTCATTTTTCCACTTTTATTCCATTTTTCCCCTTTTTTTGCCTTTTTGGAAATATTTTTTTTCATTTACCCCATTTTTCAAAATTTACTTTCTATTTTTTTCCTTTTTTTTAATTTTTTTAAATTTTTTTTCTTTTTTTATTTTTTTAAAAGTTTTTTCCCCTTTTTCCATTTTTTAAAAATTTGTTTCTACATTTTCCTTTTTTCGGAATTTTTTTTCTACTTTTCTTTTTTTTTCCTTTTTTTAAAATTTTGTTCAATTTTTCCTCTTTTTTCAAATTTTTTTTCTATTTTTTGCCTTTTTTCACCTTTTTTCGAAATTTTGTACAATTTTTCCTTTTTTTCCAAATTTGTTTTCTATTTTTTGCCTTTTTTTCGAAATTTTGTTCAATTTTTCCCCTTTTTTCAAAATTTACTTTCTATTTTTTGCTCTTTTAAATTTTTTCTTTTTTTTTTCTATTTTTCCCTTTTTCGAATTGTTTTTCCAATTTTTCCCCTTTTTTCCAAATTTATTTTCTATTTTTTGCCTTTTTTCACCTTTTTCAAAATTTTGTACAATTTTTCCTTTTTTTCCAAATTTGTTTTCTATTTTTGCCTTTTTTCGAAATTTTGTACAATTTTTCCTTTTTTTCGAAATTTTGTTCAATTTTTCCCCTTTTTTCGAAATTTACTTTCTATTTTTTGCTCTTTTAAATTTTTTCTATTTTTTTCTATTTTTCCCTTTTTCGAATTGTTTTTCCAATTTTTCCCCTTTTTTCCAAATTTATTTTCTATTTTTTGCCTTTTTTCACCTTTTTCGAAATTTTGTACAATTTTTCCTTTTTTTCCAAATTTGTTTTCTATTTTTTGCCTTTTTCGAAATTTTGTTCAATTTTTCCCCTTTTTTCGAAATTTACTTTCTATTTTTTGCTCTTTTTAATTTTTTTAAATTTTTTTCTATTTTTCCCTTTTTCGAATTGTTTTTCCAATTTTTCCCCTTTTCCAAATTTATTTTCTATTTTTTGCCTTTTTTTCCAAATTTGTTTTCTATTTTTTGCCTTTTTTCGAAATTTACTTTCTATTTTTTGCTCTTTTAAATTTTTTCTATTTTTTTCTATTTTTCCCTTTTTCGAATTGTTTTTCCAATTTTTCCCTTTTTTTCCAAATTTGTTTTCTATTTTTTGCCTTTTTTCGAAATTTACTTTCTATTTTTTGCTCTTTTAAATTTTTTCTATTTTTTTCTATTTTTCCCTTTTTCGAATTGTTTTTCCAATTTTTCCCCTTTTTTCCAAATTTTTTTTCTATTTTTTGCCTTTTTTCACGTTTTTCCAAATTTTGTACAATTTTTCCTTTTTTTCCAAATTTGTTTTCAATTTTTTGCCTTTTTTCGAAATTTTGTTCAATTTTTCCCCTTTTTTCGAAATTTACTTTCTATTTTTTGCTCTTTTCAATTTTTTCCAGTTTTTTCTATTTTTCCCTTTTTCGAATTGTTTTTCCAATTTTTCCCCTTTTTTGAAATTTTTTTCTCTACTTTTCCCCTTGTTTCGAATTTTTTTTCTATTTTTCCCTTTTTTTCACTTTACTTTTTTCCCTTTCTTCGAAATTTTTTTTTCCCCTTTTTTCATTTTATCAAAATTTTTCCCTTTTTGTTCGTTGCCGTTTGTTTGTATTTTTTTTTAATTATTAGAATATTTGGTTTGATCATTCACATAAATTATTAATAAATTTACGTTTATAATGGAAAAATAAAAATTTTCTGTTCTCAGGTTTTTCGTTCATTGAAAATTTGGAGAGATACACTGGTCTAAAGTGTCTTTGGCTGGAGAATAATGGAATTCGTGAGATAGCAAATCTCGAGAACCAGACAGAGTTGAAGAGCCTTTATCTTCAGAATAATTTAATAACCAAAATCGAAAATCTCCAATATTTAACGAAACTCGACAGTTTGAATTTATCGCACAATATGATTAGGAAAATCGAAAATCTCGGTATAAAAATTCCAAATTTTTATTTTTTCTCTCACTATTATTAATATAATATTTTTTGAAAATATACAAATTCAAGTTTTCATGAATTTGAAAATGCACTCAATGGAAATTCCATTTTAATTTATTAATGGAAAATTTGATTTAATGAATTTCAATTTTTAATAAAAAAAAATTTTTCAATTCACTCCAATAAAATTTCTCTAATCCAAAATATTTTGCACGTGAAATTTTTATTTAATTTAATTATTGTGAACCAAATTTGAAAATCGATGTTATAATTCCAATGATTTCCGCAGAGTTTTTCCATAAGTTCTATATTTTAAAAAACTGTAAAAAAAAATATTCCAATTCTTAGTTTTAATTTAATTTTAATTTTTCTCTTCTTAGATTGTTTGAAATTGCTAAATACTCTGAATATTTCGCACAATTTTCTGGAGAATAAGAACGACTTTGAAGAGTTGCAGATGCTTGAGAATCTTTCGATATTGGATTTGTCGCATAACAAAATTGATACATTGGAAGTACTCGAGGTAAATATTTAAAAAAAAAACAATTTAATTATCGACACAATAATTTCTAAATAAATGTAGTAAAAAAAAGCACTAATAATAGTATAAAAAATAGCAAAAATAGTAATATTGAGAATTAAAAAGATACTAAAAAAAATATTGTAAAAATAGCAAAAATTATAATGTTGAGAATTAACAAATACTAAAAGTAAAAATAGCAAAAATTGTAATGTTGAGAATTAACAAATATTCAGCTTCATTACTAAAAGTAAAAATAGCAAAAATTGTAATGTTGAGAATTAACAAATACTAAAAGTAAAAATAGCAAAAATAGTAGCGAAATAATAACAGAAAAAGTGGCAAAAATAAAAAAAAATGTAATTAATTTTTCTTTTTTAAGATTCTAGGAAGTATAAAGTGTCTAAGAGTTCTCACATTGACGGGAAATCCAGTTGTGAAAACAATGAAAATGTATCGAAAAACTTTGATCCTGAAGTGCAGGAACCTGATGCACCTGGACGACAGGCCAGTTTTTCCCCGAGATCGTGCTTGTGCAGAAGCTTGGTATCAAAATTATTAATTATGATTATTATTATTATTATTATTATTATTGTTATTATTATTATTATTATTATTAATATTATTATTAATATTATTAAAAAAAAAAATTAAAAAAATGTTTTCTTTTCATTTTTATTCATCAAAAAAATTTTTTTTTTCACAGGGAAAGAGGAGGTCCAGCTGAGGAAACTGCCGAAAGACAACGACTCATTCAACAGGAACGAAATAGAATAAATGAAAGTGTACTCGGTGAGGATTTTTGCGCAAATTAAATTCACATTTTTCTATTTTTATTTATTTAAAAAAAAAAAAAAATTAATTCTATCGACAAATTTTTGTTATTTATAAAAATAATTCAATTCTTGGCTATATAGGAAATAATTGAATTATTTCGAGAAATTTTCTTGTTTATGAAAATAATTCAATTCTTTGAGGAATAAATTGAATTATTTTGACGAATTTTCTTGTTTACGAAAATAATTGAATTCTAGCGAAAAATTGAATTGTTTGTGGAAAAATAATTTAATTCTTATAGAAAATACATGAAATTATGTCGAGAAATTTTATTATTTTTCAAAATAAAATGTTAATATTGGGGAAAATTTTTTTCTTTTTCTTTATAAAAACCATTGAATTCTTGTGGCAATTTTGATTTTTGACGAAAACATGTAAATTTGCAGAAGAGGAATTTTGTTATTTATTTATAGTTATTTTATATTTATATATTTTCGAAAACTCAATTATTCTCAGTAGAATTCAATTATTTTCTTTGGATTTCAATTATTTTCTTTTTTTATTTTCAAAACTTCAATTATTTTTATTGGAAATCAATTATTTCCTTTTTTAATTTCAAAAATTTAATTCTTTTCACTATAGAATTCAATTATTTTCTTTTTTCATTTTCCAAAATTCAATTATTTTTACTATAGAATTAAATTATTTACTTTTTTCATTTTCCAAAATTCAATTATTTTTACTAGAATTCAATTATTTTCTTTTTCATTTTCCAAAATTCAATTATTTTTACTATAAAATTCAATTATTTTCTTTTTCATTTTCCAAAATTCAATTATTTTTACTATAGAATTAAATTATTTTCTTTTTTAATTTTTCAAAATTCAATTATTTTCTTTTTTAATTTCCCAAAATTCAATTATTTTTAATAGAATTCAATTATTTCTATTTTTATTTTCAAAAATTCAATTATTTTTACTAGAATTCAATTATTTCCTTATTTATTTTCAAAATATCAATTATTTTCTTTTTCTATTTTCTGAAATTAAATTATTAATTTTTATTTTCCTAAATTCTTTGAGGAATAAATTCAATTATTTTGCTAAAACTTCTTGTTTACAA
Source organism: Leptopilina myrica (nomen nudum) (assembly GCA_032872475.1). NCBI lineage: Eukaryota > Metazoa > Arthropoda > Insecta > Hymenoptera > Figitidae > Leptopilina > Leptopilina myrica (nomen nudum). The sequence continues at coordinate 30,073,857 of CM065466.1, read as the reverse complement.
AAATAATTCAATTCTAATGAAAATTTAAATTGTTTATGCAGAAATAATTAAATGCTTTCAGAAAATAATTGAATTATGATCGAGGAACTTTATTATTTTTTAAAACAAAATTTTAATCTTGCGAAAAATTTTTTATCTTTATAAAAACATATGAATTCTTGTAGCGATTTCGATTTTAGACGAGATTATGTAAATTTCTAAAGAAGAATTTTGTTATTTATTTATTTATATTTATTTTATATTTATTTTCGAAAATTCAATTATTCTCAGTAGAATTCAATTATTTTCTTTTTTATTTTCAAAAATTCAATTATTTACTTTTTTTATTTTCAAAAATTCAATTAGTTTCTTTTTTAATTTCAAAAATTCAATTATTTTTTTCTTATTTTCATAAATTCAATTATTTCTATTTTTATTTATTAAAAAAAAATTAAATTCTATCGACAAATTTTTGTTATTTATAAAAATAATTCAATTCTTTGAGGAATAAAATAAATTTTCTTGACCAATTTTCTTGATTACGAAAATATTTCAATTCTAATGAAAAATTAAATTGTTTATGCAAAAATAATTTAATGCTTTCAGAAAATAATTGAATTATGATCGAGGAATTTGATTATTTTTTAAAACAATATTTTAATATTGGGGAAAAATTTTTCTTTTTCTTTATAAAAACAATTGAATTCTTGTGGCAATTTTGATTTTTGACGAAAATTTGTCAATTTGCAAAAGAAAAATTTTGTTAAATTTATTTTTAATATTTGTATTCTTATGACAAATTGTGTCAACTTTTATACAAAATAATTGGATTTTGTCGATGAATTTTTTTCTATCTAAAAATTATAATTAATTAATATTATAAACAATTAATAATTGAAATCTTAAATAATTGAATTTTTTCAGTGATTCTTGTTCAAATTGTAAAAACAAATTTTTTGAATAATAATAATTGTGATAATAATTGTAATAATTTTGAATAATAATAATATATTAATTGTGAATTGCTCTTAAGAATTTTTTTTATTTTTGAAAATAATTGAATTTTTGTGGAAAGTGGTTCTTTTTTTTTAAACTAATTAAAATTATTTAGACAAATTTTATTAATATTGCATTTAAAATAATTGAAGTAATTTAAACAAATTTTATTAAAATCTTACAAAACAATCAAGTTGCGACTAAATTAAATTTTCTAGGAAGAATTTTATTCAAATTAATTAAATAAGGGAAAAGTATTTTCTTATTTATGAATTTAACTAAAATTTTGGTTTACAAAATTTTAATTTTTATAAATAATTTAATTTCTTACAGGAAAATAATTAAAATTTTGGAAAAAAAATTATTTTTTTTACTAATAATTGAATTTTTGAAAAGAATTTTAATAAATTTATAAAAAATAATTGAATTCTTACGATGAATTTTTTTTCTTTCTCAAAATAATTAAATCATTCGGGAGAAAATTTTTTTTATGAAAATATAATTGAATTTTCAAGAGGGATTTTAATATTTCAGAAAATAATTGAATTTCTTTTTATTATATAGAAAATAATTGAAATTTTTTTAAACAAAGTTTTTTATTTAAAAAAATAATCGAATTTTTCTAGCGACGAATTTTTTTTTGATAATAATAAAATAGGAATCGAATTTTTCGTGAATAATAAATAAATAAATAAATAAATAAATATTGTTTCAGGTCTCATCAGAAAAAGAAAATCAGCATCAGGCCAAGTTGAATCGAAAGAATTGCAAAATGAAATCAGCAAGTGCGAAATGGTGAGAGAGAGAGAAAGAGAGAGAGTGAGAGATTTAATATTAAAAAATGTTTGATAATATACAGAATTTTGTTGTTGATTTGAATTTTTGAAATGAATTCGTCTTGCAAATAAAATGCATAGTTGATGCCGGAGGAGAAAATGTCGAGTGTCACATTGAAGACGAATAGTTTAGAGATCGAGGAAGATGATAATAGCGACGAGGAAAATGAGACGAACAAAATTCACAAGGGAGAATCGATTAGAGAAATTCTTCTACCTTGGAAAATAAAGGTGAAATTTTGTCAATTATTCTTTTCCAAATTAATTTCAAGACAAGAAAAGCTGAAAAATAATTTTATTAGTATTTTTCAGTCTCGATATTTTTTCACTATATCATTGTCAATTATTTTCTTTTTTTATATTTGAAAACACAATTATTTTCACTAGAATTCAATTGTTTTCTTTTTTACTTTCACTAAAACTAAATTTTTTCCTTTTTTATTTTAAAAAATTCAATTATTTTCTTTTTTATTTTTGAAAATTTATTTATTTTCTTCATTATTTTCGAAATATCAATTATTTTCACTAGAATTCAATTAATTCATTTTTTATTTCCTAAAATGCAATTATTTTCTTTTTTTATTTTCAAAACTTCAATTATTTTTATTGGAAATCAATTATTTCCTTTTTTAATTTCAAAAATTTGATTCTTTTCACTATAGAATTCAATTATTTTCTTTTTCATTTTCCAAAATTCAATTATTTTTACTATAGAATTAAATTATTTTCTTTTTTCATTTTCCAAAATTCAATTATTTTTACTAGAATTAAATTATTTCCTTTTTTATTTTCAAAAATTTCATTATTTTCATTACAATTCAATTATTTTCTTTTTTCATTTTCCAAAATTCAATTATTTTTACTATAGAATTAAATTATTTTCTTTTTTCATTTTCTAAAATTCAATTATTTCCTTTTTTCATTTTCGAAAATTCAATTATTTATTTTATTATTTTATTTTTGGAAAATTTTATTATTTTCAGTAGAAGTCAATTATTTCCATTTTTATTTTCAAAAATTCAATTATTTTTACTAGATTCAATTATTTTCTTTTTTATTTTCGAAAATCCAATAATTTTCACTAGAATTAAATTATTTTCTATTTTTATTTTTAAAAATTCAATTATTTTTACTAGTATTAGATTATTTCGTTTTTTTCATTTTCGAAAATTCAATTATTTTCTCTTTTAATTTTTGGAAAATTTCATTTTTTTCCGTAGAATTCAATTATTTCTATTTTTATTTTCAAAAATTCAATTATTTTTACTAGAATTCAATTATTTTCTTTTTTATTTTCGAAAATCCAATAATTTTCACTAGAATTAAATTATTTTCTATTTTTATTTGCCTAATTCAATTATTTCCTTTTTTCATTATTGAAAATTCAATTATTTCCTTTTTTCATTTTCGAAAATTCAATTATTTATTTTATTATTTTATTTTTGGAAAATTTCATTTTTTTCCGTAGAATTTAATTATTTCTATTTATATTTTCAAATATTCAATTATTTTTACTTGAATTCAATTATTATCTTTTTTATTTTCGAAAATCCAATAATTTTCGCTAGAATTCAATTATTTCCTTTTTTTCATTTTCGAAAATTCAATTGTTTTCTTTTTTTAATTTTTGGAAAATTTCATTATTTTCAGTAGAATTCAATTATTTTCTTTTTTTATTTTTAAAAATTCAATTATTTTTACTTGAATTAAATTATTTTATACAAGAATTGAATTTTTATTACAATATTTAATTGTGTTTGAAATTCATTAATTAAGAGAAGAATTAATTTTCATAACTTTTATAAAAAACGAAATATAATTTTTTTTCTTTTTTGATTTAATTAAAATTAATTATGAAGAAAGATAAAATAATGTTTATAACAGAATTTCTCTACTTTATGTTTCCCTCTCACTAAAATACAAAATATTGAATCAAAATTTAAAATCGAAAAACGATTTTAGAAAAAAATGCTTATTTAATTAAAAAAAAAATTTAGTCAAATTTTCAGAAACCGAAAATTGAGGAAATCGACGACGAAACAAAATTCAAACTCTTGGGGAATAGGGCAAAAGGTGAAAATAATTCTTCAGTAAAGGAAAAATTAATTTTTCAAGAAACTGAAAAAATAAAAATTGAAAATTCCACCGAATTGGAGGAGAAAAAAAATGAAATTCTTATTTCATCGAAAAAGAATTCGCTCGAAGGGGAAAAACTACAATCACCAGATTCTTCACAAGAAGAGGGAAATTTTCCTCTTGAAAATTCGAAATTGGAAAAATTCGATTCGCTGAAATTTGAATTAAAAGAAACTCGAGACGAAATAAAGAAAGAAAGTGAACTTGAAAATGAAATAAATGTGAAGAGTGAAAAAATTGGAAATGAAATTTCAATTGTTTCGAGAAATAATTCGAAAAAGACAAATTTGCATTTCGATTATTGTCAGAGGAATTACAAAAAAAAATCTCTCTTCACTCATCAGGAGAAATTCGATGTTAAAACATTGAGGAAAATACGTGCGAAAAAATGGAAATATCTTTTTATGTTTTCCAAAGAGACGAGAAATTTTCTAATGAGAGATTTAATTGTCAAAAGTTGGGGAGCAAATGGAAAAATAGAAATCGAAGGTTTTTCGAAAGAATTAATGGTGGATGGACGTTTAGCGATTGAAGGTAATTAAAAAATAGAAGAGAAATTAAAAAATAAAAAAATTAGATTTTTTAAAATAAATTTTCAACGAGTTGAAATTATTTTCAACAGTTTAGTTCATTTCCAATTTTTTCCAATTATTTGCAATTTTTTATAATTGCGATTTAGAATTATTTTCAATTTTCATTTTTAATTATTTTCAATTAATTTCAATTATTTTACAAATTTTATTAAGTTCTCATTTATTTTTAAGTTTTTATTTTCAATTATTTTCAATTTTTTATATTCAATTATTTTCAATTTTTGATTTTGAATTACTATGAATTAATTTAAATTATTTTCAATTATTGTCATTTATTTCCAATTATTTTCGATATTTTATCATGTTTTCAATTATTTTAAATTATTTTTAATTATTTCCATTTATTTTTATTAGTTTATTAGGTTTTCAATTATTTTCAATTAATTCCAATTTTTTTCAATATTTTATTAAGTTTTTAATTATTTTCCAAATTTTATTCAGTTTTCAATTATTTTCAATTATTTTTTCAATTTTCAATATTTTATTAAGTTTTCAATTATTATTAATTTTTTTTACAATTATTTTCAATTATTTTCAATTATTTTCAATTTTTTTCAATTATTTTATTAGGTTTTCAATTATTTGCAATTTAGAATTATTTTCAATTTTTATTTTTAATTATTTTCAATTAATTTCAATTATTTTACAAATTTTATTAAGTTCTCATTTATTTTTACTATTTGATTTTCAATTATTTTCAATTTTTGATTTTGAATTACTATGAATTAATTTAAATTATTTTCAATTATTGTCATTTATTTCCAATTATTTTCGATATTTTATCAAGTTTTAAATTATTTTAAATTATTTTTAATTATTTCCATTTCTTTTTATTAGTTTATTAGGTTTTCAATTATTTTTAATTATTTCAGATTTTTTTTCAATTATTTTCAATACATTATTAAGTTTTCAATTATTTTACAAATTTTATTCAGTTTTCAATTATTATTAATTTTTTTTACAATTATTTTGAATTATTTTTAATTATTTCCAATTATTTTTAATATTTTATTAAGTTTTCAATTATTTACAATTATTTTTGGAATTATTTTCAATATTTTATTAAATTTTTAATTATTTTCAATTATATTCAATTATTTTTTCAATTTTCAATCATTTTCCAAATTTTATTAAATTTTCTAATATTTTTAATTTTTGATTTTTAATGTATGATATTCAATTATTTTCAATGTTTGATATTCAATTATTTTCAATTTTTGACTTTTAATTATTTTCAATTTTTGCTTTTCAATTATTTTCAAATTCTGATTTTCAATTATTTTCAGTTCTTGATTTTTAATTCTTAATTTGCAATTATTTGCAATTGTTTTACTAATAAAATAAGAAAAATATAGAAATTCAGTGAAAATTAAAACTTCATTTAATAATTTCTTTAAAAAAAATAATAATTGTAAATTAAAATTTAATATGAATTTTTAGGAAAAGAAACTATTGATAGTAATAATTCTAAGGATGAGAAAACTTCATTGTCGGAAGAAATAAAAAATGCTTCTGGTGATCAAAAATAAAATAAGTTAAAATACTTCCATCAAATTAATGGAAATGAAGAATTATATTAATTAGTGTTACTGAAAAAAAATGGAATAATTTTTTACTTTATTCTCCATTCTGTATTATTGTCTTAAAAGCCAATAAGGCCGTTAATAAAAAGTTTATTAAATAAAAAAAACAAAAAAAAAATATATTTAAAAAAAAACGTTTTTGAAAAACTAATTTTTTATATTTTTAAACTAATATATTAATTTTTTAATTTTATATTTATTTATCTACATTTGTAAAGGAATTAAATTTTTCAATTATTTTTTCAAGAATTCAATTATTTTTAACAATAATTGAATTATTTTCTACAAGAATTCAATTATTTTTCACAAGAATTAAGTTATTTTCGACAGTAATTGAATTATTTTCATTATCAATAAAATTTGTAGCAGAAATTCAATTATTTTCTTTAATGTTAAAATTTGTCCCTGAAATTAATTTATTTTCTGCTAGAATTGAATTTTTTACTTACAAAATAAAATATATCAATTTCTATTGATATATTTTAGTATATTCAATTATAATCTTTTTTATTTTCAAAAATTTAATTATTTCCTTATTTTGTTTTCTAAAATTCAATTATTTCCTTTTTTTTGTTTTCGAAAATTCAATTATTTTCTTTTTTATTTTCAAAACATAAATTATTTTCAATAGAATTCAATTATATCCTTTTTATTTTCGAAAATTCAATTATTTCCTTTTTTTGTTTTCTAAAATTCAATTATTTCCTTTTTTTTGTTTTCGAAAATTCAATTATTTTCTTTTTTTTATTTTAAAAATATCAATTATTTTCACTAGTATTCAATTATATCTTTTTTTAATTTCAAAAATTCAATTCCTTTTATTGTTTTCTAAAATTCAATTATTTCCTTTTTTTGTTATCGAAAATTCAATTATTTTCACTAGAATTCAATTATTTCTTTTTTTATTTTCGACAATTAAATTATTTTTTTTCTATTTTTAAAAAGCTCCATTATATTTCATGTAGAATTCAATTATTTTCTTTTTTATGTTCAAAAATTCAATTATTTCCGCTAGAATTAAATTATTTCCTTTTTTGATTTTTGGAAAATTCCATTATTTTCACTAGAATTCAATTACTTTCTATTTTTATTTTCAAAATTTCAATTATTTTTACGAGAATTAAATTATTTTCTCTTTTTATTTTTGAAATTTCAATTATTTTCACTAGAAAAAATTCAATTATTTTTTTTATTGTTAAAATTTGTCCCTGAAATTTAATTGTTTTCTGTTAGAATTGAATTTTTTACTTACAAAATAAAATTAATGATTGGAATTTAAGAATTTTTTTTTAATAATTGATTTTTCTAAATAATAAACATTGTCTTTAGTTTGAAATTCAATTCTCAAGAATTCAATTTTTTTTGACAATAATTGAATTGTTTTCTACTAGAATTCAATTATTTTCGACAATAATTGAATTATTTTCATTAATAATAAAATTTGTAGCGGAAATTTAATTATTATCTCTAATACATTAAAATTTGTCTCTGAAATTAAATTATTTTCTTACCTAATAAAATTTGTTACTGATATTCAATTATTCTTTACAAGAATTGAATTATTTTATTGAATAATAAAATTTCTCGCTGGAATTGAATTATTATTGAAAATTAAAAATTTATCGTTAAAAATTGAATTATATTTTTTTTCTACAAGAATTAAATTATTTAGATTAAATATAATAATATTAATCGAGAAAAATTGAATTCTTTCTTCAAAAATTTCCATAAAATTTAATTGAAAAAATAAAAATATTAAATAAAATAGGAATAAATGCCTTTAACTTTTTTTTAGTTAATAACAATTATTTTCCCTACAAAAAATTGTAATAAATCAATTTTCTATTTTTCTAAAAAACAAAAAGGGATTTTTCGTTTCTTTTAAAAAAATACACATCGTTTTTTTTGTAATTTTTTAAAAGTACTTTTATTCATTTTATACTCTTCACGACGGTTCCCAAAAAGTCTCATTTTTATTTATATATAATAATATTTATATATAATTATAATTCCCTTTCCCTTCTCTCGCCTCAAGTCCTGTAGTCACAATGTCTCGTCGCGATCGATACAAGATTTATCCAGAAAAACGAAAGAAAAAAAAAAGAAAAAAAAAATTTAATAATAGCATTGTTCAAAAAATTTTTTATGTAAATTTTTGCGGATTATTTTTTATTATATATTCCACATTCTTCATACATACATACTATTGTAACCATTTTTTTTTCCTTTTTACTATTTATATGACTAGAGACGTAATAACGTTGATTTTTTTTTGTTTTTTTTTGTTATTTTACTTAGAACTCGTCGACGTTCTTGATTTCTTTGACTAATTATTTTTTTTTCTTATTTATTTATTATTTATATATTTTTTTTCTCGTACAAATCAATAAAAACACGTGATTCCAGGTCTCAAGGTACAAAAAAGAGAAAGCCTTTCTCCGCGAGACCACGGATCTACGAAATATAAAAAAACACAGATCGACTTAAATGTTTCCCTCCTTTTTTGTTTGTTTTTCTTTTCTTTTCAAGTTTAAAATTTTTCTGCAATTTCGCAATAATTTTTTGAAGCAAATTCTTGAATGGTTGGATTTTTTTCTTTATTTTTTCCCTCTCTTTTTATTTTTGCTCCTTTTCTGTATTTTTACCTTTTTCTTTAGATACTTTTTGTTAATTTTCTGTATTTTTGACTATTTTTTCAAAATTTTCTTTCTTCTTTAAAAAATAGAGAAAACAACAATAATAAATTTTTGACTCTTTTTTTATTTTTTGCTTCTGTAAAAAGTAAAGAAAAAAAGCAAAACATAAAGAAAATGACAAAAATAAATTTTTGCCACTTCGTTTATTTTTTGCTTCTTCAAAAAAAAAAAAATTGAAAAAGCGACAAAAATAAATTTTTGACTCTTTCTTTATTTTCTGCTTCTTCAGGAAAGAAATTTTTAAAAAGCGACAAAACTCAATTTTTGCCTCTTTTTAAAATATTTTTTACTTTAAAAGAAATGAAGAAAGAAAATCAAAAATAAAGAAAGTGACAAAAATTCGATTGAAAAAAAAAGAAAAAAAAAATTCAAAAATACTGAAAGCGACAAAAATTCGATTAAAAAAATAAAGAAAAAAAATCAGAAATAAAAAAAGTGACAAAAATTCTTCAAAAACAAAGAAAATGACAAAAATAAATTTTTGCCTTGTTCTTTAGTTTTTCCTTTTTCCTCTACTTTTTGCCTCTTTTTTATTTTTGTTCCATTAAAATTTTTGCTTCTTTCATTCCTTCTTTTTTTTTTATTATCTATTTTCTTCTCTTTTTTGCTTTATTTATTTTCTTATTTTCTTTTCTAACTTTTGTTTATCTTTATTTCTTTTCTTTTCTTGTTTTGTTTTTATTTTATTTTCTCGATTTTCTATTCTCGATTTTCTTTTCTTGTATTTTCTTTTTTCGTTTTTTTGTGGAGAGGAACATTTGGTTTCTCCAAAAATTGGTCGCTATAAACCATAATATTTGTAATAGGTGACAAGCGGTGTTAGTAGAAGAAAGTTATCAAAAAACGATTACAAATATCCGTCAAGTTCGACAAAAAAGATTTATTTATTTTATTTTATTTTATCTTATTTTTTTTTGGATCCCAATGCAGTCTGTGCCACTGGAGGTTTTTTTTTATTTCCCAAAATTTTTTTTTGTTCTTCTCCTAGAGCATTAAAATTCTCTCCATTTTTTTTCCTTTTTTTTTTATTTTGAAAAAAAGTTCTTTTTTTCAACACTTTCTTCCCGGAAATAACGTTTATTCACAACTTCCATGTCGCGCTTTTTTTGCAACGTTTCAACGTTTTTTTTTTAAAAACGCCTTTTTCCACGTTTTTTTGTAACAAAAAATTTGTAATGTTTCTTTAAAAAAAAAAACGTTTTTTCTGCAAAAAAAAACGTTTGAACGTTTCTTTTCTATAGAAACGCTTTTGACTAAAGAAAACATTTTAACGTTGGCTCAAAAAGACATTTTTCAACGTTTCAAAGTTTTTTCCCCCAAAAAACGTATTTTTCAACGTTTTTTTCTTCTTTTACTTTTTTTCAATGTTTATCTTTGTTAAAATAACGCTTTTATAACGTTTCTTTCTGAAAAAACGTTTTTTTCGACGCTTTTTTCTTTAAAAAACGCTTTTGTCTAAAGAAAAGTTTTGTTTTCCGGCCAAAAAAGCGCTTTTTCAAAAAAAAAAAAAAATGTTGCAACGTTTTTTTTCCTAATTAACAAAAAAAACGTCTTTTCCGTAGAAAAAAATTTTTTTCGACGCTTTTTTTTGTGACTTGGAGGTTGGAGAACGTGGTTGTACTTTTCGATACCTCCTTTTTTATTTTATGTACTTAAATATTATAAATTACAATCATCGTTAATATTAATATTATTATTAATTTTAAATGCATACACAGTTTTTTTTTAAACATCTATTCGACGTAAAGTAAAAAAAAAGAGAATCAAAAGGCTGGGAGGACGAGGTTTTTTTTTTTTTTTTTTGTTATATATAATATTTTTCTTTTATATATGTAGAAAAAGGGAGAATTGAGAGAAGAGAAATAATCTTTGTGGAGATTGTGATTTAGCGAAATTTTTGGTTTTCTTTTTTAATTATAAAGAAAAAATTTTGGTCTTTAATGGGAACATTAAATAGTAAATAAAACAAGAAAAAATTAAAAGAAAAAAAAATGAAAAAATAAATAGAAAAAACAAAAAGAAAAAAAAGAAAAAATAAAAAAAAATAAAAAAGAAAACAATTCAGAAAATCGTCATTTCGGAAAGAAATTTAATAAAGTCGGAAAAAATTGTCTCTTTCTTTGAAAATTGATTGGAAAAATCGACTTTTTCGAAAAGAAATCGAAAAAATCGCCTTTTACGAAATTTTACCAAAAAAAGTCGAAAAAATCGTCTTTTTCGGAAAATAAATCGAAAAAAACGCTTTTGTCGCCAATTTCCCCCAAAAAGAAGTCGACGAAAATAATTTTTTTCCGAAAATAGTCGAAAAATCGAACAAAAAGAAGAAAAAAAAGAAAAATGGGCTTGTCCCGTTGATATTAAAAAATAAATAAATAAAATTCGGTTTTTCATTTCTAACTTCAACGAGAGGGTTTTTTTTGTTTCTTAAAAAGGGTCGATGGCGATGGAATTTTTTTTTTTCATTTTTGAATTCGTGGTCGAGAGATGCTACAAACTAAACGATTATACGTTACATTAAATATTCCCTTTCACGGCCAAGCCTTGTTTTACAGAAAAGAGAAAAATGATTGCATGTTTTTTTTTAGCGTTTGTCGGCGATCGCTTTTTATTTTCTCAAAAAAAAAAAAAATTATTTAAAAAAAAAACTACAAAGGAGGAGCCTTTCATTTTCTCAAAAAATCTCCCACAAAAATGTTTTCCCATCATATTTTTTTTTCTTCATTCTCTCACTAACCTTTTCTCTCATTTCATTTTTTGTTTGTTTTTTTTTCGCTCCTCCGCGAATTATTAATATTTTCATTATTTTATTATTTATATGGCGAGAGGCCTATGGCGATAAAGAAAAGAAGATTGTAAAAGAAAAAGAAAAAAAAACTATACAAAATAAATAACAATATTATACGATTAAAATTACGCACATTGAATTTCATGAGATCTCTGAAAAATCGAATTTTTTTTTTTGTTTTTTTTTTGCTGTTGAGATAATGAAATTCAATGTTATAAACGCAGTGCGTGTGCAAGTTTTGGCATTCAGAGAAAAATGAGGGTCTTTTTTTTTGTTTGTTTTATACTATTTACTTTGAAATTCCCTCTTCCTCCTCTGACTCCTATTTTTTTTTGTATTTTTTTTTCATTTTTTTTGTTCATTTTTGTTTGACGAAACACCGAATGACGCTAATGCAATTTCTTTTTTTTTGCATTTTTATTCATTTTTTCTTTAATGAATAATTTTTTCTTTTTTCTCAATATTTCTTATGATGCGTTTGTATTTTTTTATGACCAGTGCGCTTGTGTGCGTTCTTTAATTTTTTTTTTGTTTTTGAAAAAACAGGCCTTGGATCGAGTTTTAAGGGTCGAAAAAGTTTTAAAAGACGCTTCTTTTCGATTGATATTTTGCTTTAGAATTTCTTGCTATTTTTCTTTATTATTCAATTATTTTCGAAATAATTATCCAAAAATTCCTCGTGAATTCAATTAAATCCTGAAAAATTTTCCAAAAAATTCATCGAGATTTCAAGTTTTCAATTTATTTTCTGAAAAATTTTCCAAAAAATTCATCGAGATTTCAATTTTTCAATTTATTTTCTGAAAATTTTTTTAAAATTCTACAAGATTTCAATTACATTTTAAAAAAATTTTCGGAAAATTCTTCATGAATTTAATTATTTGAATGAACAAAAAATTTTATTATAATTATAACAAAAATTTTCAGAAAATTCAAATATTTGCTAGAATTTTTAACTAAAATTCTTCTCGAAATCATTTAAAAAAAAAATTTTCGAAACTTCTTTGCGAATTCAATTTATCAAAATTTGAACATCTTTCGCGAAAATTCAATTATTTTTACGAATTTTTGGTTATAATTGTTTAATAAATAAAAAAAAATAAATTTAATAAAATTCTTGGCAAGAATGTAAGTAAAAATTTAATTACTTTTTAATACAATTCTCAGCTGGAATTTAATTATTTTTCGCAAGAATTGAATTATTTTAAAAAAATCGCTTTTTTTTGTAAATAAATAAAAAAAGACGCTTTTTCGAATATTTTCAAAAAAATTGTTTTCTTTTTTAAATAAAAATCAAAATTAAACACTTTTTAAAAAAATATTCGAAAAAATCGTTTTTTTGTGTAAATAAATAGAAAAAGTAACATTTTCTTCAAAAATATTCGTAATAAATTGACTTTTTGGTAAAAATCAACTTTTTTCAAATATTTTTTGAAAAAAATAGTTAATTTTTTCGTAAATAATTCGAAAAAATCGTTTTTTTTAAATAAATACAAAATATCGCCTTTTACGAAATTTTGACTGAAAAAAAACCTCTTTTTTCGAAATTACATCGAAAAATCGTGTATTTAAAAAAACAGATTCGAAAAAATTGCTTTCTTTCCAAAATAAAAGTTTAAAAAAATTGTCAATTTTCGAAAATAAATTGCAAACGTCGCGTTTTTTTATACACAAAAAAATACATAAAAAGTTCGATAAAAATTGTCCTTCGTCCAAAAAAAAATCGTAAAAATCGCCTTTTTTCAAAAATTATTTTTATAACTCGACGTTTTTTCGGAAAAATACTGAAATAAATTGAAGAAATTGTTTTTTTTTTCAATAAAAAATTGGAAAAATCGTTTATTTTCCGAAAACGAATCGAAAAATTTGCCTTTTTCCCAAAAATAAGTCGAATAAATGACTTTTTTCCAAAAAAAATCGAAAAAATTCTCTTTTTTTTTGGAAAATAATTCGATTAAATCGACTTTTACGAAACTTTATCAAAAAAAAATTGGAAAAAATTTCTTTTTTCGAACTTACATCGAAAAAATCGTCTTTTTTCAAAAATAAAACGTAAAAATCGTATTTTTTGAAAATAAAACGTAAAAAATCGTATTCTTTAAAAATAAATCGAAAAAAATCGTATTCTTTAAAAATAAATCGAAAAAAATCCTATTTCTTGAAAATAAATCGAAAAAATCCTATTTCTTGGAAATAAATCGAAAAAATCGCCTTTTTTAAAAATAAAATCCAAATCATAGTTTTTCTTTTTTAGCAAATAGTCGGAAAAAATTGCCTTTCTTCAAGAATAACTCAGAACTGTCTCTTTTTTTTCAATAAATAGAGAAAATATTCGAAAACAAACACGTTTTTCTCAAATAAAAAAAAAAAAGAATTTCATCGAAACTCACAAAATCCAAGACCCGTAAAGACGCAAACCTCAAGTTCTCTCTTGTTTCCCTAATTTCACTTTTTCTCCTCTCGCTTTCTCACAATCGTATACCATTTACACTCCAGTCTGTAAGTATATTTGTTTTTTTTTCTTCATTTTATTTATTATTTATTATTTGTATTTGTATTTTATTTTTAACTTTATTTTATATAATTTTTTTTTAAATGTGCGTGCGAGTGATCGTTCGTTCGCAATAGAGCGACTCTTGCTTTCGAGTCAGTAGAAAAACCTAAATCGATCTACGGAGATTCTTTATTTTTTTTTTTATTTTATTTTTATTTTTATTTTTTTTTGCGTCAAAAATGAGCCGATATTATTTCTTCCTCGTCGTTTTCTTCGTCTATTTCGCTTTTTTCTAATGAGAAAAAGCAGTTTTTTTTTGTATTTTCATATTTTTTTTTCAAATCTTGGACTGTATTTGTTTTTTTTTTTCACGAAAATGGAGTTTTTAAAAAGGAAGAAAATGAAGAGGAAGAAAAAATGATGATTAAAAAATGGTGATGATTTTGGCTTCTGTTGATTCGGAAGGATTTCCTTCTTTGTTTTTTTTTTTAAGTGTGCACACTTTTCACACTTTTTTTTCGATATTTTCTATTTTCTAAAATTTTTAACTCCATCCTCTTTTTTTTTTGTTTGATGTTTTTTCAACTCTCAATTTTAATTCCTTTTCTTTTTCTTCTTTTTTTTTGGTATACGCCACTAGTGTTTAATTATAATAATTAATTATTATCATTCATATAATAATATAGAAGCGTTTTTTTTGATAGACGCTGTTTTAACATTTTTTTTTCGCGGCGATTCAGCAAACGCTACGAAACTTCTTCTTCTTCTGCCGAGTTCACAGCTCTAAAATGGAATTTTTTTTTCTTTCTTAGCGTTTCAAAGTGAAAACTTTGATTTTTTTTTATTTTTCTTCGATCAGATTTTGATCTTGATGATGGTTTCTTTTTTTGTTCTTTTTTTTTGCATTGCTCTTAACTGGGTTTAACTGACTGCAGGATGATTTTTGTTTTGGTAAACTCCTTGGAAAATGCGTTTCCAAATTTAGTTCCAGATACGAAGGAACGAGTCCCAGGATCCTGTTGCTACTGCCATTCCATCTTCCGTGACTCCCAGACAGGAAACCCGATTATCGTGTCCCGCCAAAATTCCTGAAAATTACCATTTTTTAATTGTATTTTATTTGAAATTCTCTTTTCAAGATTTGTAATTGTCACTATTATCTACCCAGGTGTTTTTTTTTTATTATAAAAGAAATATATTTTCATAAAAATTAGTTTCCATTGTAATAATTTTAAATTTTACTTGTCAAAATTGTCCTTTACTAAAAAAAAAAGAAGAAAAAAGGGAAGAAGAACAAAAATGGATTAGAAAGGAAAAGAGAGAAGGACCATGGAGAAAATTATTCTCCTCTCAAAAAGTGATTATTGATTTCGAAAAAGGAGAAAAAATAAATTAGTGAATAATAATAATAATAATTACCCGCTCGTTCGGTCTTCATTGAGTCCCAAACATTGCAATTGAAATCATCGTAGCCGGCCAAGAGCAATCTTCCACTTTTGCTGAAAGCTACGCTCGTTATTCCACAAATGATATTATCGTGACTATACATTGCTAATTCTTGATCAGCTCGAATATCGAATAATCTACAAGTCGCGTCATCTGAACCCGTCGCAAAGGCGTAGCCATTGGGGAAGAACTGAAATTAAAAAAAGCATTTCGCATTTTAGTCGACAATTTTTCACAAAACATTTATTTTTCATTTTCCTCACTAAAAACCGTTCATTCACTATTTCTATTTTCACCACTAAAACTCTTCGTTTTTTCAATTTTCTATCTTTATTGCTGAAACTTTTTATTTACTATTTTTATTGCTGGAACTATTTATTTACAATTTTTATCTTTATTAATAACTAGCAAATGCAAATTACGAAATTTTTTACTTTCAAACATAAATTTTTAAATATTATTTAATATTTTTTAATATTTTAATATTTTAATATTTTTAATATTTTTTAATATTTTAATATTTTCAATATTTTTTAATATTTTAATATTTTTAATATTTTTAATATTTTTTAATATTTAAAAATTTTTAATATTTTTTAATATAACAGTCAAAATTTAAAAAATTCACTTATTAAGTAGAAAATTAATCATTACTGTTCATATTTTGACAATTTTTAATAAAATTTCACTAAAGAATTCAATAATTTTCTAAAATTTTCTATAAATCTTTCTAAACAATTCAATTATTTTTTTAAATAGTAAAATCTTTACAAAAATTCAATTATTTTAAAAACAATTTCAATTGAATTGAAGGGATCAATTTTTAGAAATATATTTTTAACACACTTCCAAAAAAATTCAATTTTTTCTAAAATTTTAATAAATCCTTCGAAATAATTAAATTACTTTTATAAATATAATAAAAATTCTTCCCATAAATTCAATTAATTTAATAAATAGTAAAATTCTTTGCAGGAATTTCAGGGTGTCAACTATTTTCATTTAACAAAATTCCCGGTTTTCTTTTCTCATAAAATTTAAATTTACATTTGATTTCGAACATAAATAAATAATAATTTTAATTGAAAATTTGGAAAATAATTTTTTCAATTTTTCAAAAATAATCTTGTCTTTTTATAATTCGAATTGGAAATTTTCTTTTTCAAGTTTATTACAATTCTATTGATAAAAATTGAATTTCTGCAAAGAATTTTACTATTTACAAAAATAATTGAAATCCTTCCAAAGAATGATATTATTTATGAAAATAATTTAATTCCTACGAAGAATTTTATTACAATTTAAAAAAAAAGCAGTGATAATTAATTATTTACTTAATAAGTAATAAACATTAAATTTGCTTAAGAAATGATAAATATCATTTATTTGAACATTCAGAAATTTGAAATTATAAAAATTTAAGAGAAGTTCAATAATTATAACTATTGAATAATAATAGAATAATATAATTTTTAGAAGCAAAAAATTCATTTAAAACTTTAAGAGGGAGTTTATATTTTCAAAATAAAATTATAATTACGGTCACTAACATTATTTTCAAAAAATTTAAATAAAATTATTTCAAAGAATTAAATTACTTTTCAAAAAAAAATGTAAAGAAATTTCAATTATTTCAAAAAATTTAAATTATTTTTTTAGAAAAATTAAATTATCTTGTAACAATGGAATTAAAAATGTTCAACAATTTAATGTTTCAGAATTAAAAAAAAAATTTGAGAGAATTCAATTTTAATAAAAAATTTGAAGTGCAAATCGTTTTTTTTAAATTAACTAATAAAAATTTTAATTATTAATCTTCGCACTAAGAAACATGAATTCATTAAAATGTGACTATAAAATCCAATTATTAATTAATTATTAAATTAAAATACTTTGAAAAATTTATTTGTTAAAAAGTTTCTAAAGAAATTCTTAAAGAAATTCAATTACATATTTTCAGTCGAATTTCACAATATTTCTATTAACTCCATAATTTTTTAAAATTTATTTACATAATCTGTTTAAATTAGTGCCTGATTTTTACTATCAAATTAATTTTTTTTAACTAATTCAAAGTTAGAGAAGAGTATAAATATCTATAAAAATTGAAATAAAAAGTAATTTTTTTAAAAACAAATTAAAATAAGAAAACTTTTTTAAATTTTAGTGAAAAAATTCCCTGTTTTGTATCAAAATCCCGGTTAATTCCCGGTTTTTCCCGGTTAGTAGACACCCTGCTGGAATTCAACTATTTTCAAAACAATTTCAATTAAATTCCTCGGATGAATTCAAATATATTATTTTAAATATTTTCATAAATTTTATTTATTTCCTAAAATTTTAATAAATTCTTCGAAACCATTGAATTATTTTCATAAATACTACTTGAAGGAATTAAATTACTTTTAATCCAATTTAAATAAAATTACACGAAAGAATTTAATTATTTTCGAAAATTTCCATAAAATTCTATTTCAACAACAAGAATTTTAAATTCTTTAAAAATAATTCAATTATTGTCTAAAATATTAATAAAAAGAAAAAAAAATTCATTACTTTCAATTATTTCTATAAAATTCTTCACAAAAATTAAATTATTTCTCAAAATTTTAAATAAATTCTTCGAAACGTTTCAATTATTTTTATAAATAGTAAAATTCTTTGCAATAATTAATTTATGTTTATAAATAGCAAAATCCTTTGCTGAAATTCAATTATTTTCAAAACAATTTTAATAGAATTTCTCGACAGAATTTTAATCATCAAATATTAACATAAATTTAATTTATTTTCTAAAATTTTTTGATAAATTCTTCGGACCAATTCCATTATTTTTATAAATAGCAATAAAATTCTTCGCAAGAAAAAAAGAAGAGGAAGAAGAAGAAGAAGAAGAAAATTGTCTCACCGTGACAGCGTTAATGTCGCTTTCATGTCCCGGGAAAGTTTGTTTGCAAGAGCCTTCGCGAATGTCCCACAATTTTGCACTCGCGTCACAAGCACCGGAAACGAAGGTGCGCATATCAGGTGCAAGCGAGAGGGACATCACATCACCTGTGTGTCCAATGAACGAAGTACATTGCTGTCCGGTTTCAATGTCCCACAGTGCACTGCGAATAAAAGAAACATTGTCATTTTGTGTCATAAAATTCACAAAAACAAAAAATTCAATTCTTTTCTTATATTCAAATTTTCAAAATTGAACTTTTGTCTTAATTTCAAGACAATTCAATTCTTTTCTTCAGTGAATTTGAATATTTAATTGAATTTCAATTTTTTGAATTTAATTTTTTCTCAAAATTAAATTTGTTTTACTTTAAATTTTTCCTTTCAAATTTCAATTTCTGAATTCAGTTCATTTCTAAATTGAATTTTAATATTTTAGCGGAATTTCAATTTCGCCAATGGAATTTTTTTTCTAAATCTTCAAAAAATTCAATTCTTTTCTCAATTTTCCAAATTAACTTTATTCTTTAAATTCAAAAAAATCCAATTCCTTTCTTAATTGAATTTCTGAATTCAATTCATTTCTAAATTGAATTTTATTTTTTCAGCGAAACTTAAATTTCGCAATGGAATTTTTTCCCCTAAATGTTCAAAAAATTCAATTCTTTTCTAAATTCAATTCTAAATTTCCAATTGATTTTTTTTTCTTAAAATTCAAAAAAATCCAATTCTTTTTTAAATTCAATTCCAAATTTTCAATTGAATTTTATTCTTTAAATTTTGAAAAAAATAAAATTCTTTTCTAAATTCAATTCTAATTTTCCAATTGAATTTTATTCTTTAAATTGAAAAAAATTCAATTCCTTTCTAAATTAAATTATTTTTTAATATTAATCTGTAAATTGAATATTTTTCAAGTTTGAATTATACAATTTTTAAAAGTATTTTTAATTCAGCTTCGTTTTTATTTTCTAAATTTAATTCTAATGTTCCAATGGAATTTTTAGTTTAATTCAACAAATTCAATTCTTTTTTTAAATTCAATTCTTATTTTCCAATGGAATTTTTGGTTTAATTCAACAAATTCAATTCTTTTTTTTAAATTGAATACTTTCCTAAGTTCAATTTATATTTTTCAATTTAATTTTTGGTAGATTTTTAAAAAATTCAATTCTTTTCTGGTATATTTTCAAAACATATAAAAAAAAAATTTCTAAAAAATTCTAAATTTTCCAAATGGACTTTTGGTACATTTTTAAGGAAATTCAATTCTACTCTAAATTCAAATCCAAATTGTCCAATGGAATTTTTGGTTTATTTTCAACAAATTCAATTCTTTTTTTAAATTCAATTCCTATTTTTCAATTGAATTTTTGGTAGATTTAAAAAAATTCAATTCTAAATTTTCCAAATGGATTTTCGGTACATTTTTAAGAAAATTCAATTCTTCTCTAAATTCAATTCTAAAATTTGCAATGAAATTTTTGGTTTATTTTCAACAAATTCAATTCTTATTTTTCAATTGAATGTTTTGTATATTTTCAAAAAAAAAATTCAATTCTTTTCTAAATTCAATTCTAAATGTTCAAAATGGATTTTTGGTATATTTTTAAGGAAATTCAATTTTTTTCTAAATTCAATTCCAAATTTTCCAATGGAATTTTTGGTTTATTTTCAATAGATTCAATTCTTATTGTTCAATTGAATTTTTGCTAGATTTTCAAGAAATTCAATTCTTTTCTAAATTCAATTCTAAATTTTCCAAATGGATTTTTCGTACAATTTTAAGAAAATTCAATTCTGTTCTAAATTCAATTCTAAATTTTGCAATTGAATTTTTGGTAAAATAATATTTTCAACAAATTCAATTCTTTTCTAAATGTAATTCTAAATTTTGCAAATAAATTATTGCAATATTTTCAAAAAATTCAATTCTAAATTTTTCAAATGGATTTTTGGTACATTTTTTAGGAAATTCAATTCTTTTCTAAATTCAATTCTAAATTTTCCAATGGAATTTTTGGTTTATTTTCAACAAATTTAATTCTTTTTTTAAATTCAATTCTTTCCTAAGTTCAATTCTTATTTTTCAATTGAATTTTTGGTATATTATCAAACAATTCAATTCTGTTCTAAATTCAATTCTAAATTTTCAAAATGGATTTTTGGTACATTTTTAAGAAAATTCAATTCTTTTCTAAATTCAGTTCCAATTTTCCAATTGAATTTATGTTTTATTTTCAAAAAAATTCAATTCTTCTTTCAATTAATAGCATTTTTTTTCTCTTTCATAAAAAAATATCAAAAAAAAGAAAGCAGAAAAATACTCACCACGACATGTCGCCTGAACTGGTGACAATTTGGTTGTCATCAAGAAACCGACAACATGACAGGTAGCCAGTGTGTCCCGGTAATTCCCTGCTAACACGAACATTTCCCTCTCTTGTCTTTAAACTGTAAATTGAACAAATATTGTCCAATCCACCGCAAGCGACATAACTTCCAGACGGCGCGTAAGCACAAGTCATAACCCACGATGAACGCAGTGGGATCGCATGAACTTTATTGGTGGTGTAACTATCCCAAACAATCAGCTTTCCATCTTGTGAAGCGCTCACCAAATTTCTAAAAAAACGAAAAACAAAAAAAAACCAGAAAAAAATTCAAAATTAGTTTTTTCAATTTTCTTCTTCCTTCTACTCATTATTCTTTCTTTCTTTCTTTCTTTCTTTTTACTACAAAAATAAAAATTTACAAAAAAAATCTAAGTAACTAAAAAAAAAAATTATATATACATTTTTCTAAGTACTATAAACTAAAATCATTTCCTTTTTTTTTTTTTTGGTGCCTTAATTGACTAATTTATGGAGTCGTTTAATTACCTCGAGTCACTACCCCATTGAAAAGCATAAAATTAAAAGTTTGTAAATTTAACAAAATTGCAAATTATTCATAAAAATTATAATGTTGGAAATTAAAAAATAGAAAAAAATAAGTTAACGGAAATATTTTGTTATTAAAATGAATTTTAATTTGTAATTTTTTTTGTCAATCACCTTGAATCACTGCCCCAGTGCATGGCGTAAATTTTCGCCAAATGACCGCGGAGCGTTCGTCTCGTGCGCATTTGTATTCGACCAATTGGTTCCATGCCCGATGTGGCCTGAACCAATGTTGTGTCGCATGCTGCCTTTCTTGCATCCTAAAACAAAAAACGAAAACAAACATTTTTTTTTTAAATAAAAAAAAGTTTTTTTTTATCGAAATAAAAAATAATTCACATGTTAATTAATTATTATTTATTTATTACTATCAATAATTGTCATATTAATAAAACAAAGATAATAATTCATCACCGAATTTGAATTCAATCATTTTCGAAAATAGAAAAATTCTTTAAAAAGAAATTCAAATTTTTTTTCAAAATATTTAGTTAAAAATTCGATTCTTTTTATAAATATAAAAATTCTTCAGAAGAAAATCCAATTATTTTTCAACATTTTGCTAAAATTATTCTAAAGAATTCAATTATTTTCATAAATTAAAAAAATTCCTTAAAAGAAATTCAATTATTTCAGTAAAAAGCCAAAGTTATAAAATTTATCGTTGGAATTCAATTATTTCCAAAGTTTTGTTAAAATTATTTCAAAAAATTCAATTATTTTCGAAAATAAAAAAATTCCTTAAATTCAATTCAATTATTTTTCAATATTTTCTCAAAATTATTCTATTTCGATTATTTTCAAAAATAAAAAAATTCCTTAAAGGAAATTCAACTATTTTCCAATATTTTGTTAAAATTATTCTAATTCAATTATTTTCATGAACAAAAAAATTCCTTCAAACGAAATTCAATTATTTTTCAAAATATTTACTTAAAAATTCGATTATTTTTATAACTAAAAACATTTCTCAGAAGAAATTGAAAATTTTGTTAAAATTATTCCAAACAATTCAATTATTTTCATAAATTAAAAAAAACCTTACAAGAAATTTAATTATTTTTAAAAATATAAAAATTGTTTAGAAGAAATCCCATTATTTTTCAACATTTTGCCAAAATTATTCCAAAGAATTCAATTATTTTCATAAATTCTAAAAATCCCTAAACAGAAATTCAATTATTTCAGTAAAAAGCCAAAGAATAAAATTTATCGTTGGAATTCAATTATTTTCCAAAGTTTTGTTAAAATTATTCCAAACAATTCAATTACTTTCGAAAGTAAACAAATTCCTTAAAAAGAAATTCAATTATTTTCCAATATTTAGTTAAAAATTCAATTATTTTTATAAATAAAAACATTTCTTAGAAGAAATACAATTGTTTTTCACAATTTTCTTAAAATAATTTCCAAACACTTCAATTATTTTCATAAATAAAAAAAAACCCTTTAGAACAAATTTAAATATTTTCAGAAATAAAAAAATTTTTTAGAAGAAATTCCATTATTTTCACAAAGAAAAAAATTTCCAAAAAGAAAAAAAATTATTATTATTGTTATAGTTTTGTTAAAATTATTCCAAACAATTTAATTATTTTCATAAATGAAAAAAATTCCTCAAATGGAATTCAATTATTTTAGAAAAAAAGAAAATAATAATGAATTTTATTGTTAAAATTCAATTATTTTGTGCAAAAATAAAATTATTTTTATGGAGAAACAAATTTTACTATAAAATAAATTTTTTTTTAAAATTATTACGAACAATTAAATTATTTTCATGAATAAAAACAATTTCTTAGCAGGAATTCAATTATTCTTCAAAATTTTTTAAAAATTATTCGAATCAATTCAACCATTTTCAATAAATAAAAAAACTTCTTTGGAAAAAATAAAATTTTTTATTTTAAATTTTCGTCAAAATTATTCCATTGAATTTAATAACTATTAAAAATAAAAAAAAAATTCTTTTGAAAAGATTTTATCAAAGAAATCAATTATTTTTTCTACAAATCACAGTATTTTCAATAAATATTAAATTTCTTCTTAAAACGATTGAATTATTTTTTTATTCAAAATTAAAAAAAAATTATTCGAATTAATTCAATAATTTTGATAAAATTAGTAGAAAAAATACAAAAAATAATAAAAATAATCAAATTTGTCGTTAAAATTATATTGTTTTCATAAGTAAGAAAATTTGGCTCTAGAATTTAATTAATTTCGTCAAGAATTGAATTATTTAAAAAAATAATAACATTCTAATTAAAAATTCAATTATTTTCATAAACAAAAACATTTCTTAGAAGGAATTTAATTATTTTTCGAAATTTTGTTAAAATTATTCCAAAGAATTCAATTATTTTCAGTAAAAAATCAAGGAATAAAATTTATCGTTGGAATTTAATTATTTTTCGTAATTTTGTTATAATTATTCCAAAAAATTCAACTATTTTCATAGATAAAAAAAAACCTTTGTAGAAATTCAATTATTTCTAAAAAATATTGAATTTTATAACAATTTTGGAAAATAATTCAATTCGTTTCAAAAGAATTTTTTTTATTTAAGCAAATAATTGGATTTTTGAGGATTTTTTTTCAATTTCTATTTAAACTTTCAATAATAATTAAATTTTTTCCAAAAATTCTATTATTTAAGAAAAGAATTGAATTTTTTCAAAGAACTTCATTAATTAAGAAAAGAATTGAATTTCGGCCAAAGATTTTTTTATTCTCTCTTGAAAATAATTGAATTGTATTAATTTTTTTTTTTTTTTTTTAAACTGGATTAAAAATAATTGAATTTCTCCGTAGAATTTTTATTATTTTCGGGAAATAATTAAAATGAGTCAGAGAGTTTTTTGCAAAATTTTAAGAAAATAATTGAGTTCTTGGAAATAATTTCCATTGTCCGCAGGAAAATAATTGAATTCCTGGGAATAATTTTCATTGTCCGCAGGAAAATAATTGAATTCCTGTGAATAATTTTCATTGTCCGCAGGAAAATAATTGAATTCCTGTGAATAATTTCCATTGTCCGCAGGAAAATAATTGAATTTCTGGGAATAATTTTCATTGTCCGCAGGAAAATAATTGAATTCCTGTGAATAATTTTCATTGTCCGCAGGAAAATAATTGAATTCCTGTGAATAATTTTCATTGTCCGCAGGAAAATAATTGAATTCCTGGGAATAATTTTCATTGTCCGCAGGAAAATAATTTAATTTTATTAAAATTCAATTCGAAATAATTGAATTCTTGTGGAAAAAATTCTCTGGAAATTCGTAGAAAAAGTAATTGAATGTTTTGAAAAAGAAAATATTACTGAAATTTTCAAAAATAATTCAATAATTGTATCGAGAAATTGTTTTAAAAATATTAAATTGAATAATTAAATACTCTAAAGAGAATTTCATTATTTATTCAAAATAATCGAAAGCAATAAATTCCACAGATGAATAATATTAAAAAAAAAAAAATGTTTCTTCTTTTGAAATTTCAAACAAAGAGGAAAAGAAAAATTCTCCTCTGACTCATGGAGAGACAGAGAGAGAAAGAGAGAAAGACTAAAACCTCGTCTCGATGAAATTGAAAAAGTTTCTCGATTAGTCTCGAGATGAGAAGTGTCAATGCTAAAAATTAGGTTACTCGGGAATTCCTTGAAACAGTCTGTGCGGTGTAGTTGTCCACCTGACGTATGTTTTCTGCTATTAACAGGTCGATCTTTTCAACTGTGTATTTGTGTGTGTGTGTGTGTTGAATGATTCATCATGGTTGTAAAAAAAAGAAGAGAGAAAAAAAAAAAAAAAAAAAAAAAACTTGTGCTTAGTCTCTCTCTCCCATTCTTTTGATGATGATGGTGGTGGTGGTGGTGGTAGTAGGGCGCGGCATAACCGTCGCTTCTCTGATCAATACACCATTCTCTCTTTCTCTCTCTAGCTTCCTCGTTTGCTCCCCTTTTAACACCCTCCACTTACTTTACTCGTGCCGATGCACTGTCTTTGTGTATAAAAATAATATCACAAAAAAACGTTTTCTAAAATAATACAAATCAAGCTGTTCATTTAGTGAGAAATCATTAGAAAAATCGACGAAAAGAAATGGAAAGAAAAATGCGAAAAAAGAAACGATACGAATAAAAAGGAGTGAAAAAAATAAATAAAAGAAAAAGAAAGACAAAAATAAAAGGACGAAGAGAGAAAAAGAATGAAAAAGAGAAAAAAGGCAAAAAGGAGGAAAATAAATACATAAAAGAAAAAGAAAGACAAAAATAAAAAGACGAAGAGAAAAAAAGAAAGAAAAAGAAAAAAAAGGCAAAAAGGAGGAAAATAAATACAAGGAAAAGACAAAAATAAAAAGACGAAGAGAAAAAAAGAAACAAAAAGAAAAAAAAGCCAAAAAGGAGGAAAATAAATAAAAGGAAAAGAAGTACAAAAATAAAAAGACGAAGAGAGAAAAAGAAGGAAAAAAAGGAGAAAAATAAATAAAAGGAAAAGAAACAAAAAAATAAAAGGAATACAAATAGAAAGAAAAAAGAGGAAAAGAAACAAGAAAATAAAAGAAAAAAAAGAAAAAAATTCGAAAGGAAAAAGAGGAAAAGAAACAAAAGAGAAAAACAAATTTAAAGAAAAAAATGAAAAGAAACAAAAAGAAAAAAAAAGGAAATGACAAAAAATAGAAAGAAAAAGGGTTAAATGAAATAAAAAATAAGAGAAAAACAAATAAAAAAGAAAAGATATAAAAAAAAACAAACAGAAAAAAAGGAAAAGAGACAAAAAAATTAAAAGAAAATCAAAAGGAAAGAAAAAAAAAGGAAAAAAATTCAAAAATAATTTTCAGAACTTATAAAATTTGTCACTAAAATTGAATTATTTACAGCAGGAATTGAATTATTTACCTAAATTAAAGAAAAATTCTTCAAGAAAATTCAATTATTCCCATATAAACAATAAAATTTCTTCTCAAATAGAATTCAATTATTTGTTAAAAATTTTCCTACAATTTATTCAAATCAACTGAATTATTTCTAAACATAAATTAAAATTTTGTTCCAAGAATTTAATTATTTTCTAATATAATAAAAATTCGTCAAAATAATTCAATTATTTACTGCAACAAATTGATTTTTTTTTTAAATCAAAATAATGATATTTTTTTCTAAACGTCAATTATTTTTATGAACAATAAAAATTCTTCACAAGAGAATTAAATTATTATTTTCAACAATTTTATTAAAACTATTCGAATTTAATATTTTTTAATTAAAAAATCATTAAAACAAATTCAAAAATTAGAGGGAAGAAAAATAAAATTTCCAGCAATGAATTTTAATTATTATCTCCAAGAATTGAATTATTGTTAAAAAAAATAATAAAATTCTTCAGAATAATTCAATTATTTTCATTCTTTAAAAAATATAAAATACAATATTGTAAATTTCAATTGTAAATAAAAGAAAAAAAATTAAATTTCTCTCGTAAATAATAAAAATTCTTCTCGAATCGATTTAAAAAATTTAGTAAAATTATTCAAATAAATTCAATTATTTAAAAAAAAAATCAAAAAAATTTTTTTGGCATGAATTAAATATATTTTTCAAAAAAATAACTAAATTCATAAAAACAATTCAATTTTTTTCTACAATAATATTGAATAAATTTTCTCAATTTTCTCGAAATAATTAGTTTGTGTTAATTGTTTCAAAATAATTGTATTTTTTAGATTGAAACAAGTATTGAAAGTAATTGAATTTCACCGTGGAATTTTTATTATTTAGGAAAATAATTGAACTTTAAAAGCTTTTATTTTAAAATTCTATGAAAATAATTGAATTCTTGAGATTAATTTTTATTATTTAAAACATTTAGAAAAATAATGTGAATTTCATAAAAATTTTTGTGAAGAATTTTATTATTTTTATTTTAAATTTTATGAAAATAATTGAATTATATTAATTTTTGTTAAAATAACTGAATTTTTTTATTTTTGTTAAAATAATTGAATTTTTTTATTTTTGTTAAAATAATTGAATTTCTTTATTTTTGTTAAAATAATTGAATTTCTTTATTTTTGTTAAAATAATTGCATTAAGTCGATTTTTTTGTTGTCGAAATTATGACAAAACAATTTAATTTCTCCTAAGCATGTTTATTATTTATATAAAAATAATTTAATTTTTGGTTATTTGGGAAGAGTTGTTAAAAATTTTATGAAAATAATTGAATTATATTAATTATTTTTTTAAAACAATTGAATCTTATCGAGAAACTTTTATTTAATCTTTATTGAAAATAATTGAATTCCTTGAAGATAAATTTATTAATTAGGGAAATAATTGAAATACGACAAAGAATTATTTTTTTAAATTTTACGTAAATAATTGAATTGAATTAAATCTTTTAAAAACTATTTGAATCTTTGAGAAAATTATTTATTTAATCTCTATTCACAAATAATTGAATTTCTCTGAAAAAATTTTATTATTTAGAGAAATAATTGAAAGAAGTCAATGGATTTTTTTTTAATTTTATGAAAATAATTGAATTCCTGTGAAGATTTTTTTTTGTTTATATTTAGGAAAATAATTAAATGAAGTTAACGAATAAAATAATTGAATGAAGTTCAAGAATAAAATAATTGAATGAAATTATTAATTAATTAATTATTTAGGAAAATAATTGAATGAAGTTAAAGAATAAAATAATTGATTTAAGTTCTAGAATAAAATAATTGAATGAAGTTCAAGAATAAAATAATTGAATGAAGTTCAAGAATATTATCAAAATTTAAAAATAGATAAATAACAGTAATTTGTTAATAAATGATTTTTTCTTTTCTTTTCTTTCCTTTTATTTTTCTTTAAATAACTAAAAATATTTAACATGAAATAATTATTATCTTTTAAATAAATAAAAATTAAATACTAAAAATAACTTTATAAATAAAATCAGCAATGCATAAAATAATTTTATTTCTTTTTTCCCTTTTATTTTTCTCTAAAGAACTAAAAATATTAAAACTTAATAATTTTTCTCTAAATAGCTAAAAATATTAAAACTTAATAATTTTTCTCCAAATAACTAAAAAAATATTAAAACTTAATAATTTTCCTTTAAATAACTAAAAATATTAAAACTAAATAGAAAAAAATCATCAATATTTAAAATAAATAAAAAAAAAAATTTTAACCAGAAAAAATCAAAATTTTCGCAGAAAATAAAATTACAAAGGAAGTATACTAACCCTAATGGCATTTTTTAGCGTTTCCGCCTCCTGGCGAAGACTGTCTAATTCGTTCATGGCGCACGTTTCACAAAATGCTTATTACTGGATTCGATTCTAAAAATTTGCTACTTATACGAAATATTTATTTCCTTTTAGTTTTCTCTCGCTGCTCGCAAAATTCAAGTTGACTTGATGTGCAGAGGGGGAAGAAGGGGGGGTTTCGGATTTTATCTCAGAATTCCTCCCTGATGCTATTTTTTTCTCGTATTGTTACGACAATGCCAATTCTCCAATTCTCCAATGTTTCACTTTCTCCTGGTTTTTTTTTCCTCCCCCAGGACTCTTGTTCCTTTCTCCGTTCCAAAACCTGACCTCTGTCCCTCCTGTTCCGCCCAACACCACCGCCAGTTTCGATAATATCTCCCAACGAAACCGTTGCCAGTCCTGCAAAAAAAAAAAAAAATTCAGAGAAATAAAAAAAATGGTCACAATTTAATAATTCACTCGATAACAAAAATTAAAATACAAAAATAAAAAGAATAAAAATTAAAAAACAAAATTAAAATACAAAATCAAAAAAAAAACAAAATTAAAAAACGAAATTAAAATACAAAATAAAAAAAACAAAATTAAAAAACGAAATTAAAATACAAAATTAAAAAACAAAATTAAAATACGAAATTAAAATACAAAATTAAAAAACAAAATTAAAATACAAAATAAAAAAAACAAGATTAAAAAACAAATTTTTTAATTGCTAAATAAAAATTTATTTCGACTCATTAACAAGAATTAATAAATTTTAAATAAATTTTAAATAATTTTAAATAATGAACCATTAATTAAATTCAAAATTATTAGAAAATTAATAATAATTATTAAATTATATCAAATTAATGATTAACAAACTATTAAAATTGTACGAAATAATTTAATTAATAAAAAGAGATAATTAATAATTGACTATAGAAAATTAAATGCAATTGTAAAAGTTAATAAATTATATTAATAATAATAATAATAATAATAATAATAATAATAATAATAATAATAATAATAATAATATTGTATTTAAAAATATATTAATAAATACTTAATTATTATATTAATAATTAATTAATTATTATACTAATAATTAATTAATAATTATTATTATTGAAACAAAATTGTATAATTAATTAATTTACTGTAAAATTATTCAAAGCCAAAAATTAATTATATAAATAAATTATGTGAATATGTAAATAAAAAAAAATTTACACAAAATTAATAATTAATAATTAATTAATTAATTATACAAAAAATACAAAAAATTTTTGCATAAAGAGAGAAGTTTCAACTTTTATTATTCATTTTATATGAATTAGTAAATAATACAAAAAAAGTACGTAAACACTTTGGTTTTCTTTTCTAAAACTTTTTTTTGTGAGGTGATTAATTTTTCTAATTTCAAAAAATTTTTAATTTTCTTTTCAGTTATGGAATTTTTAATACGATTTATATAAATTTCGTTTTTTTTCTGAAATCTTGATAAATTATTTTTAAAATGCCCTAAATATTGCTAAAATTATTAGAAGTATTGAAAAACTTATTAATTTTCCTAAATTAACAGAATTTTAATAATTTTCAAAATTTCTTGAATTTATCGAATTTTTGTGAAAGTTTAAAAAATTGTAGATTTACTTGAAAAAATTCGAAAATTTAATAAATTTTGTAGAAATTCTTAAAAAATTCTAAAAAATTTAATAAATTCTTTAAAAATTCTAAAATTTTAATAAATTCTTTTAAGATTTTAAAATTTTAATAAATTCTTTTAAGATTTTTAAATTTTAATAAATTCTTTTAAAATTCTAAAATTTTAATAAATTCTTAAAAATTCTTTAAAAATTCTAAAATTTTAATAAATTCTTTTAAGATTTTAAAATTTTAATAAATTCTTTTAAGATTTTAAAATTGTAATAAATTCTTTTAAAATTCTAAAATTTTAATAAATTCTTTTAAAATTCTAAAATTTTAATAAATTCTTTAAAAATTCTAAAATTTTATAAATTCTTTTAAGATTTTAAAATTTTAATAATTTCTTTTAAAATTCTAAAATTTTACTAAATTCTTAAAAATTCTTTAAAAATTCTAAAATTTTAATAAATTCTTTTAAGATTTTAAAATTTTAATAAATTCATTTAAGATTTTAAAATTTTATTAAATTCTTTTAAAATTCAAAAAATTTTAATAAATTCTTTTAAAATTTTAAAATTTTAATAAATTCTTTAAAAATTCTAAAATTTTAATAAATTCTTTACAAATTTTAAAATTTTAATAAATTCTTTTAAGATTTTAAAATTTTTATAAATTCTTTTAAAATTCTAAAATTTTAATAAATTCGATTAAAATTCTAAAATTTTAATAAATTCGATTAAAATTCTCAAATTTTAATAAATTCTTAAAAATTCTTTAAAAATTCTAAAATTTTAATTAAATTTAATAAACTTTATAGAAATGCTTTTACAATTCTGAAATTTTAATAAATTTTTGAAAGCTCTATAAAAATTCCAAAATTTTAATTAAATTATAGGAATTTTTATCAGAGTTTTGCTAAATTTCTAATAATTTTTTTTAAGTTCTGAAATTTTCAATGAATTCTAAGAAATTTCTTAAAAATTCCAAAATTTGTATAAAACTATAAGAACTTGGAAAAAAATTTTTAATTTTCTGATTCTCTTAAAAAAAATTAGGAAATTTTAATAAATTTACGTAAATTTGTTTAAAATTCTACCATTTTACTATATTTTTTTTTAGAAATTTTTAAATATTCTCTAAGTTTTGATAAAGTTATAGGAATTTTTGAATTAGAATTCTAAAACTATTAAATATTCATTAAACAATTACGATTATTTTGAAAAAAATTATGTAAATTCTTTCAAAAATATGAATTTTTCCTAAATTTTCAGAAATTAATTTAAAAAAACCTAAATTTAAAAAAGTTGATTAAAAATACCCTAAATTTAATAAAATTTATTAAAAATACCCTAAATTTAATAAAATTTAGTAAAAATACCCTAAATTAAAAAAAAATTTATTAAAAATATCCTAAATTTTTCTAAATTTATAAGAATTTGTTTTAAAAATCACATTTTTCTACATGGTAAAAATTTTTACATTTTCCAAAGAAAAAATCCTGAAATTTTGATAAACTCTGTTTACTTCAAAAAAAAAGGAAAATTTCTAAACAGAACAAAATGTAGAAAAAAGTTTTTGTAATAAAAATAATTTTCTCTTGCTACGCTCCTGATTTCCGCATTCAACGTCAATCGATGAATGAAAAAACAACTTTTTTCTTTTTCAAACAAAAAATTCCCTTTTAATTCCATATAATTCGGTAAATTATTTCTTTAAATGAAAATTAAGTCAACAAAATTACGTCCACAAAGTACTGCAAAAAATACCCCTTTCCCCTCCCCCTTAAAAAAATAATAAAAACAAATGAAGAATAATTGTTCGGAAAAATTTTCCTCACACTGAACGATAATATGAAACTTTGCATCAGGGCATGAATTATGAAAGGCGAAAAAGAACGAAAAAAAAAAAAAAAAACAAATTGTGAATGATGATCGGGCGTCCTTCACCTCGAAGGAATATCTGAAAACCCGGGAAATCAGGGATTGTCGATTCTACAGGGTTTCTCCATTCAGTTTACTCGATATCGCACTGTAGCATAAAAAAAGCTTCTCTCTGCGCATGCACAATTTTGAATGCGTAAGAATGCACCGCATCTCTCCTTCTCTCTTTCGTTTTTCCATATATTAAAAAAAAAAAAGAAAAAAAAAGAAACGAAAAAAAGTAATTCACTCGCAAGAGAATAAAAATATTTCTCCGATTTCTCTACTTAGGATCCCTACCTTACCGGCAGCCGATCGAAAAGGGTTATTTAAAGGGACACAATCGAGACTTACTTTCTTCCGTTCCCCCTGATTTTTATTTTCCACTCCTGTCAGAGCATTGTTGACATTATTCCTTAAACAATCGCAAAGGCGAAAGAATTAATTATTCACACTAATCACACTCGCAATGGGTTGTAAAAAAAACAGCGACCACTACGAACAATAAATTTGCAACATTATTCTTTTTTCCACACTTTTTAATTTTATTTTTATTCCCGTCAAGTTTTGATATCGAATTTTTTTTTTTTTTCTACACTGAATTCACGAATTGTCGTAAATTAAAATAACTGCTGTGTTCCACCTGGTCCAGGATCCCTTTGCAATGAGACGCATGGAAAGGTGCGAAGGGGACGACGACGGCGACGAGTCAAGAGGAACATACACACACGATTGCCGATCCTCTCAGCGAGAGAGGAAGAGGAATTTCAATGACGATGATGAGGAGGTGAAAATACTCTTCTTTGAGGTTGTAGACCACACCCAGAGCCACCGAACGAGTGATGAGGAGAGAAAAAATGTTAAGTTGGCGCTGCTGTTAGGGGGTGGTGGTTGTGTGTCTGTGTCTGTGTCTGTGTGTGTGACAAGAGGAGAGGGATGATAGAACTCGACCCTAGCGCCATGACGCTCAAACGCCGGTAACCGCCATTGTTTTCCATATTTCTCCTCGAGACGAGATCAGACACGTTTCTCACGTTCGAAATCGAACGCGCATATAATGTATATAATGAAAAGCAGACGAATTTTTTTTAATCTCTTCTCATTTCTCATATTGTTAAACACTTTGGTAAGTATAATACTGTATTATATTAATTAACTAAATTAATAATAATTTAGTAACTAAATTAATAGCAATTTAGTAACTAAATTAATAATAATTTAGTAACTAAATTAATAGCAATTTAGTAACTAAATTAATAATAAATTAACTAAATCGATAATAAATTAACTAAATCGATAATTTTGAACCATTATGACGGCACAATTTTTGTGAAAAGCATGTATTCTAAAACTGTGACGTCATAATGGTTCAAATTCCCTGAACTAAATACTCTCTAAATCTGAAATAATTAAAAATAAATCTCAATTAAAGTAGTTTTACTGTTTAACAAATTATTGATTTTTTAAATGTAAAATAACAGAGAAGAAGACAAAAATGACGCATTTAATAGAGAAAAATAATTTCAAAAAGATAAACAAAATTTAGGAAAAATTTAATAATTTACAAATCATTTCTTAGTAAATAATTGTACAGAAAAATAATTTTAAATTCTATTTTTCTAAATAGGTTATGTCTGAATAATTTCAGATTATGGTTCCACTGTATTCGACTATAGAAGAAAATTACTAATATTATTAAAATAAATAAATAATAATATTATTATTTATTATTTCTATTAAAAAAAAGAAGAAAATTACTAATATTATTAAAATAAATAATAATAATAATAAAATTTATTATATATAATATAAAATATTATAATTATAAATTATAATAAATAAAATATAATAAAATAAACAAAATAAAATAATAAAAATATTATTAAAATAAAAAATAAATAATAATAAATTAGTATAAGCAAATAAAGTGAAAAATAAATATCTACAAAAATAGTCAAGTTTTTTTTACTTGAATTTTTTAATTAGAAATTTTAAAATAAGTAAAAATAATTTGAGTTTGAATAAGTTAGCAAACATTTCTATATGTTCTTTGTAAACAAAATTTTTATTATGAAATTATAGTTATTTTTAAAAAATTTAAATTTAATTACAGCATTCCTTAAAAAATTACTTATTTTTTGATAAAATTATAGAAATTTTTTTAAACATTCTGAATTTATAAACTAAAAAAAAACTACTAAAAATGAAATTTTTAGAAATTAAAAAAACAGAAATTTTTCTAAATTAATAAAAATTTTATTTAAGGACATTTGAACCATTATGACGTCACATTTATAAAACACATGCTTTGCACTAATTGTGACGTCATCATGGTTCAAATGCCCTTAAAAAATGGAATTTTTAAAAATTTCTAAAATAAAAACTGATATTTTTCTAAATTTATAAAATTTTTATTAAAATAATGGAATTTTGGGAAATTCTTTAAAAAAAACGTATACTGGAATTTTTATTAATGGATAAAATTTTTATCCATATTTTTGAAATCTTTACTACATTATTTTTTTTAAATTAGTAAAATTTTAAAATTTTGATAGAATTTCTATAAATTTATCAAAAAATAAAAAAAATTTTTCTATAAATATTTTAAAATTTTCAAAATTTTGTCAAAAATTGTATAAATGTGGAAAAATTAAAGTATTAAAAAAAATATTCTAATAAATTTAATAATATTATTATTATTAGAATTATAGGAATTTTCTAAGAAATTAAGAATTTTTCTAAATATTAAATTTGTTGTCAAAATACTGTATTTTTTAGAAATTCACCCCAAAAAACTAAAAATTTTAATTAATTTATAAATTTCCGATCAAAATTTCAAAATTTGAGTAAGTTATTAAAAATTCTAAAATTTTAAAAATTCTACTGGATTTTTTATTATTAAAAAATTCTAAAATTCGATAAATACTTTTGGATTTTCTTTAAATTCTAAAATTTTTCCAAATTAATACAATTTACGTCAAAATTCTGGAAACTTTAGAAATTTCTAAAAAAAAAATCTGGACTTTTGATTAATTCACAAAAGTTTCTATTAGAATTTTTTAAAATTTTACCAAATTATTCAAAATTTTCTAAAAAAATTTTTAATTTTTATGGAACCACCGAATTTTTTTAAAAAATGCAAATCTTTATAGCAACCTTTTGAAATAATCAAGATTCAAGATTTTTTCGTTAGTAGTTTCTAATATTTTAGAATATCTTGATGAACATTCCTTAAATTTAGAAAAATGTTTGACATTTTTAGAGAATTTAGTAAATTTTCAGAATTTTTTCAATAGAATTTATATGAATTTGTCAAAAAATTATAAAAATTATTTCTGAAATTTTTACATATAAAAAATTTCGTAATTTTTGATAAATTCACATAATATCCTGAAATTTATGGAAAAATAACGTATAAGTAAAAGGTTTTTTTTCAGAATTCTAAATAAAAAAAAGAGCAAAATTGGCTAATTTTTAATTGAGGTACTTTAAAGGCGAAAAACTTTAGGAAGACTAAGCTTATTTAAAAAAAATGTAATAATGTATTTATTTGCCAATATGGAATAGAAAAAATCAAGAGAGAGAGAGAGAAAGAGTGGAAGAGAAGAAAAGAAGGTAAATCACTCATTTTGCTAACTATTGAAATGATTTCTAGTTTTCTACAGACTTCAGATGAGTATGCAGATCCTATTGTCAAGATGAAAACAATAAGAATTAATTTTATCCTTTTAAAGAATTCTCTACTGTATTTACTCCATTTTTAAGCAGATGAATACGAACGATATTTTCCATAACAGCAAGAGAAAAAAAAATAACAAGAACTCTTCTATCTTTGGCTGACAGAACCAAAGTTCTCGACTCTTCATGGATTTGTCAATAAAACATCGTAAGTATAATCAAATAGCGTTTTAAATTTTCTAAAAAAATAATCCCTAAAAAACGTGTTTTAACTGAACGTAACAATAATTTATTTTTAAAATTCCAGATGTCAACTTTTTTGGATCAAAATTCCCAGAAGGCGGTTGTTGAAAATGAACGAAACAATTATTTTTGAAAATCCTGGTGGTAACCTTTATCTTGAGTTAAAGATTTCCAAAAAGGTTAAGAATTCCCAAACGAATTGTTTAAACTGAACGTAACAATTGCTTATTTTTAAAAATGCCGATGACAACCTATTTTGGGCTAAAAATTCCCAATAGTTAGTTGTTTAAACTGAACGTAACAATTATTTGCTTTCGTAAATAACGATAGTAAAATATTTTGGGTCAAGAATTCCCAAAAGTTAGTTGTTTAAACTGAACGTAACAATTATTTGCTTTCGTAAATAACGATAGTAAAATATTTTGGGTCAAGAATTCCCAAAAGTTATTTGTTTAAACTGAACGTAACAATTATTTTAAAAAAAATCCTGATGATAACCAATCTTCAGAACCAGTTTCACCAACTTCCGATTAAAAGTT
Source organism: Leptopilina myrica (nomen nudum) (assembly GCA_032872475.1). NCBI lineage: Eukaryota > Metazoa > Arthropoda > Insecta > Hymenoptera > Figitidae > Leptopilina > Leptopilina myrica (nomen nudum). The sequence goes on along the minus strand of CM065466.1, from coordinate 30,037,145 downwards.
AATCAATGATTAAAAATATTAAAAAAATATTTTGGGTCAAGAATTCCCAAAAGTTAGTTGTTTAAACTGAACGTAACAATTATTTGCTTTCGTAAATAACGATAGTAAAATATTTTGGGTCAAGAATTCCCAAAAGTTATTTGTTTAAACTGAACGTAACAATTATTTTAAAAAAAATCCTGATGATAACCAATCTTCAGAACCAGTTTCACCAACTTCCGATTAAAAGTTAATCAATGATTAAAGACAGTTTAAAGGCTTCTGATTGGTTAATTGGGGATTTAATAATTGATTAACTTTTAATCGGTGTTGGTGAAATCGTCCCTTAGTTAATAATGATTCCCCAAAAAGGTTAAGAATTCCCAACAGATTGTTTAAACTGAACGTAACAATTATATTTTTAAATTCTGATGATCAATCTTCAGTTAAAGATTCCCAAAAAAAAAAATTCTTATATAAACTGAACGTAAGAATAATTTATTTTTAAAATTATGTCAATTTCTTTGGATCAAAAACTCCCAAAAGATTCTTGTTTAAACTGAACGTGACAATTATTTTTAAAAATCCTTATGGTAACCTATCTTGGGATAAAGATTTCAAAAGCAAAAAATGTTCAAACTGAACGTAATATTTCTCGAGAACTACGTGAGCCTATGTAGAGTATACTTAAGAAGAGCCTTGACTAACTCTTTCCGGGACAGGTGCTTCTCTCTGGCAACTGTCTGCCACTTTTTTCAACCGTCAATTCGAATCGACATACTACTCGGTTTTTTTCGTGTTTAGCTTCTAGTCTACCAACTGGGACATAATATCCATTTTCTGCACTGTTAAACAAAAAAAAAACCCAATTGATACAAAGTACCGTACGTAAAAATCTTTTCAAGTTACATAAAACCCTGGAATATTACTATCAATTACAGAAGTAGTTTTATTAAGAAGATGATGTTGGTTTTATTAAATATTACAATAGTCCTTTCCACTAATTACATTAACAGGATCATTACACCATTAATTGAAAAATAGAAATAACACAATTCGCAAATAATTAAAGTGACAAATTATATAATGTCAAGCTATAAGCCGGTTGTAATTTCTCGTATAAATATTTTTAGCTCATAAAAAGGGCCAGACAGTGACTTTAGGTTCATTGGGTCATCGAATCGCAAGCTCCAGTTATATGTACAGAGCCGTTAGGAAGGGAAATTGAAATGAGGCAGGTGAATGACGTCAAAGCGCCATGACGTCAGAGCGTCACCTGAATTCGGCGCATCGAGTCGGCGCACAATCTCCCTTTTCTCTTTAACACACAAAAAAAAAAAATTCTTATAAATCCCTCAGCAAAGAAGCAAAAAAAAAGTTAATTAATAAAACCTAAAGTTTTATTAAGTCCCCTAAAGTTTTGTTTGCTGAAAAAAAAATTTTCTGTCATCTTTACAATTCTTTTTGGTTTTTAAACCCTCATACAAATTTTTCTCTATTCGAATCGAAATTCTTTCTCTCGATTTCCACTGTTTCTTTTTGAGAATTTCGATCACCTTAAACTCCCTAATATTAGAAGTTTAAAAAAACTGTTTCGAATTCGATTTAATTGCTTTTTTTTTAAAAAAAGTTCTTGCTAGGAAGGATTTTTTGTTTCTTTATACTTAAAATATAGTTATTCGAGAGGGATTTTTACTGTTTTGCAATTGCTTTTCCGGTATTATGGGGCGAACAGTGGAACGTTTTCCAAATGGTTAGTAGGACATACAATCGAAGGGTTTTCCAATCATGTCGGGTCCCCTACTTCTTCAAATCCCTCCGTCTGCGCGGTGTTTCTCTTCCTGTTATTTCTTCGCATATTGTTTTCATCCCCTCTCACACACATACAAACACATACACTAACTCGTGAGACATCGCGTAGAAATGTGTCATTTAATGTTATTTTTCCCTTCTCTTTGCAACATATACACCTCTATATATATATATATATAGAGCATTATAAAAGTCCCCTCTCCCTATCTACCATATAATATATATCCGCTCGTGTTTTTACTCTTATAGTCAAATACTGAAAATTCTCTCAAGAGTTTTTCACCGACAATCATTCGCTTGAGATTCAAAAAGAGTCGCTCGAACTTTGCCCTTCGAGCACTTCGTGACTCATTAACCTAAAAATCCCAATTTTTGAATATTCACTTTTTTGGACAATGTGATGCCGATGAGATGAGACGACAGACACTTTATTTTTTTTTTACATTCTCATCACATGAGAAGGTTAATAGTTTTTGAAAATAATTGATCTTCTAAAAAAACATTTTATTAATTATATGAAAGTAATTGAATTCTAGCGAACGTTTTTATAAGAATTTTTTTTAAAATAATTGAATTTTCGAAAGAAAAAATTTCTTACTTTTAAAAATAATTGAATTTTTCATAAAAATACGACGAAATAATTTTAATTTTTCCGAATAATTTCATTAGTTATTGAGATAATTGAATTTTCATCAAAGAATTATTTATTTATATCTAAATATGTAATTGAATTCTTAGCAAGCAATTTTTTAATATTCAATAAGAATATAAAAAAACAGAATTAAATCAAAACTGTATTTTAAAAAATGTAACGCGATCTGAAGAAAGGGACCTAAGAAGCAAATCACTTTAATGTTATGTTAATGTTACTGTTTTGTTGATAAAAAGTTTCTTTTTACTTTTTACGAATTAAAATCAGTGTTTATTGAATATTTCAGTTATAATGAAAACTTGAACATTAATGATTCACATTAACAGTTGATAATTTTTTTTGTATTTTCGTTAAAAAAATTCCAAACATAACCTATAAATTTTTGCCTCTAAGGTCCCTTTCTTCAGATCGCGTCACAAATAATTGACTGATTTGCAAAACAATTTTATTAAAATATTCAAAAATAATTGAAATCCTGTAAAAAATTTGAATATATTTTTGAAAATTGAATATTTTTTTTTTAAATTGATAAATAATGGAAAGGGAAGTAATATAAAAATAGATAAATTCAGATAGAAATAGATGAATAGAGAAATAAATAGAACGAGAGATTTAATTTATCAAAAGAATATTCTCAATATTCATGCGATGACTTCATAACAATTAAAAGCACAGCTGTGCATCTTTCTGAACCTTAATTTCTTGTTGCTTAATAATTTCCGAACATACTTTCAAAGTAAATAATTCAATTAAATTCTTTTCACGTTTCTTGATTTGAAACTTTGTAAATTTCAATGAATTGATTTTATTAGTATTCATTAATTATTGCCATTTATTATTTATTATTATAATTATTACTATTATTATTATTATTATTAATAAATTTCAATTATTTTCAAATTTTTCTACTAAAATTAAATTACTTAGAAACTTTTCAATTATTTTCAAGTTGTTCTACTAAATTTTATTTAATTATTATTAGGAACCTTTTAATTGTATTTTTAATTTTTTCTATTCAATCTCAATTTATTTATGGAATCTTTTTAATTATTTTTAAAATTTCTACTAATTCATAACTTTTTCGTTAAATTTCAATTATTTTTAAAAATTCTTCTTCTACTAAATTTCAGTAATTTTTTAATTCTTCTACTAAATTCTACATAATTCGAATAGTCTTGAATTATTTTTGTAATTTTCAATTATTTGGATAATTTCTAATTATTTGGATAATTTTTAATTATTTGGATAATTTTTAATTATTATTTTCAAAATTCCCCACTAAATTTTCATCATTTGGAAAATTTTCAATTACTAACAAATATTTTTCAATTACATTTCAATAATATTTTCTTTTTTTTAAAAAACAAATTTCAAGAAATTAGAATTTTTCAATTATTTTCAAATTTTTCATACTAAATTTCAAAAATTATTTGAAAACTTTTTAATTATATTATTTCCAAATATTTCTACTAAATTTAAATTATTTTATTCAAAATATTTCTATTCAATTTTATTCAATTTTTCTTTATAAATTTCAAGTTAGTGCAAAATTTTTCAATTATTTGGAAAGATTTCAATTATATTGTTAAATTTTTCAATGATATTACATTTGGAAAATATTTTCAAATTTTTGTTTTGAACTAAATTTTCAAGTATTTAGAATTTTTTCAATTATTTTCAAATATTTTTACTAAATTTCAATTATTTTTCCAAATAAACTAAAGTTAAGAGTTAAATAAAGTTTCCTATTTTCAAATATTTTTAATAAATTTCAATTATTTTTCCAAAAAAAAACAAAAGTTAAAAGTTAAATAAAGTTTCCACTTTTCAATTATTATTTTTTAAATCTTTCTGCCAAATTTCAATTATTTGAAAACTTTTCAATTATTTACAAATATTTCTAATAATTTTCATTTATTTGAAAACATTACAATTATTTTCAAAATTTTTCAATTCCATTTTCTTTTTATTTCAAATTTCAAGTTATTGTGAATTTTTCATTTATTTTTCACAATTTTTGCCAATAAATTTTAATTATTTGGAAATTTTTGAATTATTACATTTTTTTCTAAAATTTTAATTACATTTAGAATTGTTTGAAATTATTTTCCAAATTTTCCAACTATAGGTAACTTTTTGATTTGTTGGTGAATTTTTCAATTATATTCAAATTTTTCCATTAAATTTCTTTTATTGTCCAATATTCTTATTAAATTTCAATAAATTGGAAACTTTTCAATTATTGTCAAATTTTTTGAAATTATATTACATTTTAATATTTTTAAAAATTGTTTTTATCTCTTTTCAAGTATTTGGAATTTTTTCAATTATTGTCAAATATTTTTACTATAAATTTCAATTATTTTTCCAAATGAAAGTTAAATAAAGTTTTTACTCTTTAATTATTATATTCAAATATTTCTTCTGAATTTCAATTTATTTGGAAACTTTTCCATTTTTTTTATTATTAAATTTCAAGTATAATTGTTATTTTTTCAATTATTCTCAAATATTTTCTAGTAAATTTTAATTATTGGGAAATTTTGCAATTATTTAATTTTGTTTTCTTAATTTTAATTATTTTGAAACATTTAAATTATTTTCTATATATTGTAATATATATAAATGTATTTTCGACTTTTTATTACAAAAAAATAAATAATAAAATTTTTTTTTTTACTTTTTATTGGAAAATAATAATTATTAATTTTAAGAACTGTATTTTTAAAAAATTTATTTAGTAGATTAATATTATTATTATTATTATTATTATTATCTTATTATTATTAAAAATATTATTTAAAAAATTATTATTATTAAAAATATTATTATTAAAAAAATTATTATTATTATTATTATTATTATTATTATTATCTTATTATTATTAAAAATATTATTAAAAAAATTATTATTATTAAAAATATTAATATTAAAAAAATTATTATCATTAAAAAAATTATTATTATTATTATTAAATATAGAAAAAATAGACACTGAAAAATTATGCTCCGTACTTTTAATTCATTTCTACGAGCAATGTATACAATATTCTATATATCTCTATATATAAATTTTCGACTTGATATCATACAGACACACTTTTGGTTAGCAATCGATTCCCGTCTCTCCTTCTCCCCCCCCTCTCTCTCTCTCGCCCTTGCCTTCATTTTCAGAAATTATACCACACGCATTAATTTCGAACAACATAAATTAAATTTAAGTAAACATTCTAAAGAATTATTTAAACCAAGATTATTAATTACCTTGACGTATAGAGAAAAAAAAACTTTTCAATTTTACGTTCGAATTCTCAAATTAGATCAAACGAGTCAGAGCGAAAGAGAGGAGAGCGAGAGAGCGCATATGTCAGAGCTTGGAATAAATATTTCATTTCCGCGTAAAATTCTATTCTATGAAATTTTCTAAATTCACGTCGTTTATATACAAAAAAAATATATATATATATTCTCGCGCAAAGTGTTTGTGAATTATTATTTTCTTTATGCGGAAAGGTTATTTGCATTTTTTAATTGATAAAAAAAAATTATTATTATTATCGTTATTAATATTTGAATTAAGAAAAATTCTTTGCATTTTTTTTCTTAAAGTTCTTATTAAATTAAATTTTTTTTGCATTTTTGTATTAATCAAAAAATAATAATAATAATTTAATTTATTTAATAATTATTAATAATTTAATTCAATAATAATAATAATTATTATTAAAATATTATTTTTTGAATATTTCTGAAAAGTTATTTAGAAAAAAAAATATTTTAATCTGTAAAAAAAAGTTCGATAGTAAAAAGTATTTTTTTAATTCTCAAATTTTATTCATTGGATTTCGAATTTATTTGCATTTTTAAATTCAAAAAAAAAAATGTTAACAATAATAATAATGTAATAATATTAATTAATAATAATTTATCATTATTCTTCGAATGTCGAAAAGTTATGACAAAAAATGTCAAAACTTCAAAATAAAAAAATTTCCTAGTAAAAGCATTTTATTAATTTAAATTTATTTGGAAAATGTCATTTGCATTTTTAAATTTTTTCAAAAAATTATCAACACTTATAGTATTAATGATAAACATTATTATTTTTGGGGGAAAAAAAATGATTTTTATAGCTATTAAAAATATTTGACAATTATTCTTGTCAATAATAATAGTCGAAATATTAGTATTTTTAATAATAACAATAATTAATATGTTTAAAAATGACAATAATAATAATCAGTATTTTTTATATCGACAATCGTAATAATAATATTAAAATTTCCGGAGTAAATTTTTTTGAACTCCAAGGGGAAAAATACGATTTTAACACCGAGGGTCTAATAGAGATGAAAAAAAAAAACAAACGCCAAACCTGTTTGGATTGAAAATTAAAATGAAAGACTTTTTTTTTCACGAAATTATCAAGGAAATTAAATACCATTTTTTCCTCCTGTATTTAAAATACCCCCCCCCCCCCCCGCTTTGAAATAGAAAAAATATTCACCGATTGCATTGTTTAATCTCTGAAATAAAAGGGGGGAAAAAAACCCTCAAACGAATGATATATTTTTTTGTCACAAAAAAAGTAAGTCGCGGCCGCCATATTTGCAAAACTCAACAATTGTGTTCACGTCACTTTTTTTTTTTAACACACGCTCTCTTCGATTTTCAGAATGAAATATTCAGTAACGATTTCTTGTAAATTTTAAGAAAAAGAGAAAGGAAATGTGTAAAAAAATTACCTGGGGCTCCTTTGATAGGAGCTACGCCACGTCCGTTAATTAAATGTCGAGAGAATGAAAAAAAAAGACCGCCCCTTCTGGTCTAAACGGTCGAACTTTTTTTTTTTCTCTTTAAAAAGAGCTTTTTAAAAACACTTTTTCTTCTTCTAATACATGTAGCGTGAATATTTGACGTTTTTTTCCCCTCTCACTGGTTATTATTAATCCTCGCTGATAAGGAGAGTTGTTTTTTTTTGTGACGCGCACTGACATGGACCGGAACCGAACACTTTTTTAAAGGTGCCGGCTGCGTCCGATTAGAACTATACGTACTATATGTATATATATATATATATGTATAGATATATACTTTTTTTCAACACACAAAAATCGAATGTTTATTTTCAATAATTGAAACGAATGGAAATTTTGAAGGGACAATAATCGACGACGAGAGACACTTTGTTACAATTGTTTTCATGGGAAAGAAAACAATTGATTTTAATCCATGTAGAACACACACATTCACTACTTTTTACGATCGTTCGATTCGTTCGTTCGTTCGTCACTTCTGGGTTCTACTGTCAAGAAAACGGGCGGGGCTCCCTGCTTCCAGCTCCGTGGACCCCGTGCAACAGGGGCGGAGTGTGTTTCCTCTCGGGCCCGCACCTTTCGCTGGAGGGGGAAATGTTATTTTTTCAGAATTCTTTAATTATTTTTTATATATTTTATTTTTTATTTTATTTTTTTATTTGGAATGGAAAAATTTGAATGTGCTTCGTAAAGAATCCTCTAGTTCGGGGAATTTTTGATTCGCTTTTTTAATTAAAATCGGGAGTTAGTGAGAGGGCACTCGGTTCTTGTTGGTACAGTACTTGTAACGCAGCGTTGGGCAGGTAAAACTCCGTGGACAATTTTTAAAGTTAGGCATCATTCACACCTTCTGTAAAATAAAGTCCAGAACGCAAAATTTGCATTCGAGTAAGAGAGATAAACTGTGTCACTGTCTCTCTTACTACAATGCAAATTCGTCCTTCTGGACTTTTGAAACTCAGTTTTAATTATTTCAACAATCGTTTTTTTTAAATTTCTATTTTTTCTACTAAATTTCATTAAAAAAAAATTCCTCATATTTTTTACTAAATTTTAATTCTTTCAACAATTTTTTTTTTACTGAATTTAAATAAATTTTCAAATTTTTAAACTGAATTAAAATTATTTCAGCAATTTTTTTACTGAATTTAAATAATTTTCAAATTTTTAAACCGAATTTTAATTATTTCGACAATTTTTTACTAAATTTCATCAAAATTTCCATATTTTCATTTTAGTGAATTTTAATTGTTTTAACAAAGTTTTGGAAACTTTTGAAAAATTCAAATTTTTTATATTTTTAAAATTTTAATCAAAAAAAATATTTTATTTCATCCATTTTTCAAATTTATTTTAAAAAATAGAAATTATAGTGAAAAGTTAAAAAAAATTTAATTTAGTAAAAAGATTTAAAACTAATTTTAATATTTAGTAAAGTTTTTCAACTAAATTTAAATTATTTTCAAAATATTTTACTAAAATTTTATTAGTTTCTATAAATTTTTCAGTATAGATTTGCTTTCATTGAAACTTTAAAACTGTTTTTTAAATATTTTCTATTTTTTTTTACTAAATATCATAAAAATTTCTTTTATTTATACATTTTTAAACTGAATATTAATTATTTCAACAATTTTTTTTACTTAATTTCGTCAAAATTTCCTTATTAACAATTTAATGAATTTTAATTGTTTTAACAATTTTTTTTACTAAAATTTAATTAATTTTCAAATTTTTTATAGATAAATTTAAAAGAAAACAAATTTTACTAAATTATAATTAGTTTACAAATATTTTTTTAAATAATTAAAATTATTTCTTATAATTATTCACAAAATTTCAATTATTTTTCAACTTTTTTTTTTACTAAATTTGATTTATTGCCCATTTTTAAAATAATAAACGTTTTAATAGATACAAAAATTGTATTATTTTTTAACTTTTATTTATTAAATTTGATTTTTTACCCATTTTTAAAATACAAACGTTTTAATATTTAAAAAAAAATAATAATAATTGAATTTTTGTGAATAAATTCATTAAAATTTTCGTAAATAATTAACTTTCAAAAAGAAATTATTATTATTTATTAAGAAAAAAATAGTTTTAACAATTAATTCTTTAAATTGAAAAATGACATTCCAAAATCGGTCAGAATTTCTCAAACGGATCACTTTAAAAAAAATATTTTTTATTTTCATCAAAAATAATTTTTTTTTACTCCTGGTAGAGTAAAAGAAAGACCCTGAAAATTGTAGACCAAAAAAAAAAGTTTTTTTGTTAATGTTATTAACAATTTAGTTTTTTTGTAGTCTTAAATTAAAAAATTTTTTTCTCCAAATCCAGTTGACCGATTTTAAAAAATTCAAAAGGGGTTTTCTTCTTCTTGAAACAAAGTATTTAAAAATCATTTTTGTTTTTGGAAAAATTAATTTTTAATAGTTTTTTATAGAATTTGTTTATAAATTGTTAATAACAAATTGTGTTCTGCGCCTCCTAGAAAAAAAATAAAAATTGTATTGTATTGCCAATTGCCAAAAATATTAACAAAAATTTTGTTGTTCTAGAATTTTTGGGGTCTTTTTTTGTACTTAACGAGGAGTAAAAAAAATTATTTTCGAACTTTTTATAACAACGACGGTGAATGAAATAATTTCAGATTCGAAATTTGAAAAACTTTCATGATTAACTATTTTACTAATGAGTTTTCATTTATTATTATTTTCGAAAAGTTTTTTAAAATTCTTATAGCAAAAATTCAATTGTTTTTATAAATAATAAAATTGTTCGGAATACTTCAAAGTACTTTTATAAACGCAATACACCGAAAAAAATAGAATCTCAAAGTGAGAAGAAAATTTCGCTTAACAGTTATTTTTACATTTTATTTTCAATATACGAAGATTCATCAACAAAAAAAGGAATTTTTTTTAGATTTGAAAGTTTTTTTAACTAAAAGATGAATTTTAATTTTTCTTCATTGATTGGAATTATTCCTCTGAAATTAAAACAAATTTACATTATAAAGAAGATTTTTAAGTTTCTTTTGTATTTCTGAACACAGCTTTAAATTGGTTAAAAAATGATATTTAATAACAAAATATAAAAAAGAAAAATCCTCTCAATTTGAAAAGAAGAATTTAATGCCCACATATAAGAGGAAAAAATGCTGCAAAAGAAGAGGAATCGTATAAAATTAAAAATATTTTTTTGGGTGTAAAATTCACAGAAGAAATCTAACTATTTTCAATATATAATTTTAATAAAATTCTTTGAAATGATTAAATTATTTTTCTAAATAGTAAAAATATTTGTAAGAATTTAATTTTTTGATAGGAATTCAATTATTTTTAATACATTTTATTAAAATTTCTCGAAAAAATGCTGCAAAAGAAGAGAAATCGTATAAAATTAAAAATATTTTTTTGGGTGTAAAATTTACAGAAGAAATCTAACTATTTTCAATATATAATTTTAATAAAATTCTTTGAAATGATTAAATTATTTTTCTAAATAGTAAAAATATTTGTAAGAATTTAATTTTTTGATAGGAATTCAATTATTTTTAATACATTTTATTAAAATTTCTCGAAATGATTCATTTATTTTATTGTAATAAAATTTTTCCAAAAAAATTTAATTATGTACTATTGTAAAAAATTTAATAAATTGATTTACAAGATCAATTTTTTAATTAAAATTATTAAAAAAAATTTTATTAAAATATTTATAAAATTCTATTATTTATGGGCCAAAATAATGTGAAACCGGCCACTTGAAAAATTTTTGTCTCCAATTTTTAAGTTATCTGTGATTTTTGGTAGATATATGAGTACACTTTTTCCCCCTGAAATATTTTTCAAAAAAAAAAAAAAATTATTTTTGAAGTAATCAGGTGTTAAAGTTTTGGGTCATTTTATTTTTATTTTATTATTACTTTGAAACAATGAATTTTTTTTAAATTAAAGCTTAAAGTCTATACTTCAAGGATTAAATAAAGCGATTGCTAAAAAAATGAAAATTTATAATTGTTTTTAACAATTATTTTAAACAATTGCAAATTGAAGAATGTTCTCAATGTTTTTGAAAGATTAAATTACGATGTATTGATGCGCAGAACACAATTTGTTATTAACAAATTTTTAATCAAATTATATAAAAAACTATTAAAAATTAATTTTTTTAAAAACAAAAATTATTTTTAAATACTTTGTTTCAAGAAGAAGAAAACCCCTTTTGAATTTTTAAAATCGGTCAACTGGATATCGAGAAAAGAATTTTTTAATTTAAGACTACAAAAAAACTAAATTGTTAATAACATTAACAAAAAAACTTTTTTTTTTGGTCTACAATTTTCAGGGTCTTTCTTTTACTCTACCAGGAGTTAAAAAAAAAATTATTTTGAATGAAAATAAAAAATATTATTTTTAAAGTGATCCGTTTGAGAAATTCTGACCCAAAAGTATAAATAGTAATAAATCATTTGCACTTTTGGTGTAATAAAAATTGGCCAAAACGGAAAATTCGCATATTGGAGAAAGAAGGACAGATTGCACATCTGCCTCTCTTTAGTCCAATACAGATTTTCAGTTTTGGACAAGTTTTACCAAAGGTGTGAATCCTCAGATGCATTGATGCTGTCCTTCCGGTTTGACGGTATTTTGCAAAGTCGTATGATTTCTATCAAAATGTTTTTAGTTCATGCCATATGGGAACATTCGTATGTCGCGAACTAAGAATTCAACCCTGTACGCTACAGAATTTTATACTTCCAACGACCCAACCGTGCGGATAATTTAACCTGTCACATCCTGTTTAATATTTATATACCGCTTTGCAAAAAAACTTTAAAATTGAATTTAAAAGGAGACATAATTTTTATAATTTTATTTCATTCAGCATGGAGAGGATCAATATTCTTTTTCGCTGACTTTAAATTACTGATGAACTATTCAGCAGGTGATGCGATTCAAAGAGCATTGAATTCATTAAATACAATGGAGCACAAGATATTCGTACTTTACAACATAATAAGTGAATCATTTTACGGTTTTGTTAATTTGAATGAGTTGAATATTGACGATCTTTTCTTAGTGTTTCCAGGTGTTGAGTTTACAATTACACACACGGATTTCATGAAAGTGGAAAATAAATGGTGTTTATTTATCAATATGCAAAGAAATCATTTATCGTACAATAATTGGCTCAATCTGATTGATGAAACAAAGGACAGAAAACTTTCTAATGTAAGAAATTCCAGAAGAATGAATGCTATTGAAAGAGTTGCAAAATTTATGTCGTCAAACCTTCCAATGACAACATTTATTTCAGCTGTGCTTGTATTGAAGGATTACATTTTATCGGTAGATTCGAACAATCACAATTTACCGACCTATGATGATCTGGCTCATGATTATTTGAAGCACCTGAAGATTTTGGACGTTTATTCATACTGGAAAATTAGTAATAAAAAATACACAAATAATCTTCTATATGAAGCAAAGTTACTTTCAGTTAATATCTATAATGATAGTATCGAGGTATTGAGACATTATTTTAAATCAATAGAAAGTAATCGTTTTAATTCCTACTATTCAATGTACCAGGCAGACTCAGATATTTTTCAGGAAAAAATCACATTGGATGATTTTATTGAAATTAAGAATGCAAAAAACCTAGGACATTCTCGTATTAATCCTAATTTAAAATTACCAATTTTAAGAGTGGCTCTTAGACAATGTGATGAGGAAGAGATTGAAGAGCCACTTGTACTTTATCAGGCTTTTGATACAACCAATAGTGTCATGAACGTAAGAAAGTATACAACAAATTTTGTGACTTTAAAATTATCATCGCCGTGCAGTAAAGATCGTCAACATTTACTAACAGACGTCTTAAATAAAACTGATCCAACAAGAGCAATATTATTTTACAAAATACACATGAAAAATCATTGTGGAGTAGCAGACGTTTATCAATTTACGAAAAATAAAATTAATTCGCATTTTTTAGCCATTTCTCAAAAATATAAACGAACTACAATGCATACAGAAACTATCAATAACAGAAGGGTAAATTTTATAACAGTTGAAGAGAATGAAATAACATCAAAGGAAAATAGAATGATGTCCTTGGTGAGAGAACTAAATAATTGGTATATTAATGTAAATGAGCCGTTCGCTCAAAAATCGACCTAAGTCGACTTGGATGGTTTTTTAAAATTTTGTTATCACTGTTCTCTAAAAGACCTATTCAATGTATTTATTAAGTTTCCGAGGTTTTACTTCACTATTTATAATTTTATTAAGGAATTGTGAATTGTTATGTTAATAATTAGTTAAATATTAAGATAAAATATGTCGTAAAACTGATTCAAAAAGTTCTAATATAAACAGGAGTATTAACTTATTGAAATGAAAATATTCTTTCATAAAAATACTTATTTTTGTATGATTTTTAGTAGTTCGCCGGAAAAACGACCTAAGTGATTTGTTAAAAAATAATTTTTTTTAAATTAGCAAAACATATTTTATTGAACCTTTTTTGTATAAAAGTAATCTTCGTTAATGTCTTTTTAATAGGGAAAATTAGCGACACAATTAATAAACAAATTATATACGAGTAATTCGATTGTAAATCTTTAATTCAATTTTTTTTGTCAAAAACCTAAGTCGACTTAGGTCGTTTTTTGAGCGAACGGCTCATTAATATAAATTACATTGAATAATAAAAAGCAATTGTATGTTGTGTTCTTAATTTCTTAAAAATTTAAGTTATGGTACAATGTAACCAAGAAAATAACGGTGATTATTAATTTTTTTCACAAAAGAATATTTTAAGAGTTTTAGGTTCAGGTCAGACCTCCGCATGCAGGTTGCCATGGTAGCGTTCAAGAGTGAGAGAGACAGAATAATTTTCCATCTCTCTCACTCTTGAACGCTACCATGGCAACCTGCATGCGGAGGTCTGACCTAACCCTTAGAAACACTCCAAGAGAATGTTGAAAATTTAAATTTATTCACTCGTTTTAAAATATGTTTGCGATTTGTAAATTAAAATATTTCAAAATTGTGTGCAAATAAATATAATTATTTAAATTGAGAAGAAAAATAAATCTTATTATTCAATTATCCCGTTAATTACAATTATTCATTTTGATTTACGCAGAGAACTAACAATTTTTATAAAGATAAAGTAAAATAAAGATATAAACTTTATAATAATTTATTACAATTTTTAAACAAAATAATTGAATTCTTCGAAAGAATTTTTCAAAAAAGTTAAAAAAAATAATTTAATTTTTTGCTATTTTATACTATTTAAATAATTGGATTATTATTGTCCAAAAAAATTGTATTATTTACAAAGATATTTCAATTTTTTTTGTGAAATTTTATTGAAAATAAATTGAAAATAGAAAATAATTAATTCAAATTAATTTTGAAAATGGATAATTAAATTCTTGCCAAGAATTTCATGAAAACTTTTAAATAAACTTGAATTCTCGGAAAAAATTTTATATCGAAAATTTAAAAAATAATATTCTTAGAAAGAATTTTATTATCATAAATTAAAAAAAAATTTTTTCTTATGAATTTTATTATTTAGAAATAAAGGAATTTAATTACTTTTTTCGTAAAATTCGACTTAAATCTATAATCGAAAAAGAATTAAATTCCAATAAATTTATTAAATAACTAATTTTTTTTTTTAATAATTGAATTTTTTTATAGAAAATATTTTATTAAAAATTTTTAAAAATAATTTAACTTCTTTTTGTTAAGTTTTTTAATATTTAGAACAAACTAATTGAATTTTTGCTTAAAAATTTTATTATTATTTATAAAAATTATTGAATTTTTTGCTAAAAATTTTATTATTTAAAAAAATATAATTGATTTTTTGTGAGGAATTTCATTAAAAAATTTTATGCAATTTATTTCAATTCTGTAGAGAAATTTTATTTATTTATTTATGAAAAAATAACTAATTTTTTTTTAAATAATTGAATTTTTATAGAAAATATTTTAATAAAAATTTTTAAAAATAATTTAACTTCTTTTTGTTAAATTTTTTATTATTTAGAACAAAATAATTGAATTTTTGCTTAAAAATTTTATTATTATTTATAAAAGTTATTGAATTTTTTGCTAAAAATTTTATTATTTAAAAAAAATAGATTTTTTGTAAGGAATTTTATTAAAATTTTATGCAATTTATTTCAATTCTGTAGAGAAATTTTATTTATTTATTTATGAAAAAATGACTAATTTTTTTTTTAAATAATTGAATTTTTTTATAGAAAATATTTTATTAAAAATTTTTAAAAATAATTAAACTTCTTTTTGTTAAATTTTTTATTATTTAGAACAAACTAATTGAATTTTAGCTTAAAAATTTAATTATTATTTATAAAAATTATTGATTTTTTTGCTAGAAATTTTATTATTTAAAAAAATATAATTAATTTTTTGTGAGGAATTTCATTAAAAAATTTTATTCAATTCATTTCAATTCTGCAGAGAAATTTTATTAAAGTTTTTTTCAAAAATAATTAAATTCCATCAGTAAATGAAAAAACAAAAAATTTTTTTTTAAGGGTATTTGAACCTTTATGACGTCACATCATTAAAATATATCAATTGTGACGTCATAATGGTTCAAATGCCCTTAAATAATTGAATTTTAGAAAAATATTGTTGTTTAATTTCTAAAAATAATTTTCTTTTAGTAAATTTTCTTGTTTAGAAACATATAATTAAATTCCTGAGTTGATTTTTATTGAAGAAATTTTTTAAATTTAATTAAATTATTTCGACGAATTTTATTGAAATATATATGTTTGAAAATAATTTTAATAAATGACGGCAAAGTTTAAAAATTTGTGATAAAAATTGTTGCGGGGTGGGGGAGGGGGGATAATAGTCAGCAAAACTGCAAAATACCGTATAAACGAACATTGTGAACGAACCCTTAGGGTGTGAAAAAAGTGGAATTTCGCAAAGCCAGCAACCCAACTCTGGCGACTCTGAAAGGTTAGGTAAGACAACTTCACATTACTCCCAACTTTTAGCCAACTTCACTTGGCTTCATTTCTCAAAAACGATTTACAATATTTTCCACATCCACCACCGTCGTGTCTATATATATATGTGTGTATTAAAATTGTCGCTGCAGTCGCTATCGCCTGCCACGTAATGTTGTGTGTCGTTTGTGAATTTCTTTTAACTGATATATAATTATTCTCTGATTTTTTTTCACATTTCACGCAGTGCAATGAGTGAATTTTCCACTATTGAAATATAACCCTTAAATTTTTGTGGAAAATTGGATAGTAAAAAGGTGAGTAAACAAATTTTTGTTTTTTCCCCCCCTGTGAGAGAAAATAGGAGAGCAAGAGAGAGAGAGAGAGAATTAAAAACCTCTTTTTGCAAATATATATATATATATATATATATAAAGTTCCCCGTCATCGTTTCTTGTTCGTATGAGTGTAAAAAGTGACGTTTTAACCTTTAGTATTATTCGAATTTTTAGTTATTGTGGACAATATTTTTTATATTTTATCAATCAAATTCCTTCGAATTTCTGTCAATTTTCTCGAGTTTTTTTTTTAAGTAAAATACATTTCTTTCTCTCTTTTTATTTATTTTCCGACTTTTCTCCAAGTTTGTGAATTTATTCCAAATTCATCCGATTCGATTAATTTTTACTATTTTTTTTTACCTTCGGATTTGTATACCATTTTTTTTTCTTTAATTTTGTAACCTTTTTCTTCCTATTCTTTTTTTCTTGTCAATAATATTCTACTTATTTGTTATTTCTTTCTCTGCGTTTGTATAATAATCTGTTTGAAAAAAGTTCAATGAAAGGAGAAATTCTTTTCGTTTTCATGTTTATTTATTGGGATAATTAATTTTATTCATTTTATTCATTTTATTATTGGGGGAAAAAAATTCGGAATTGAAAGTGACTAGTTTTATTTTTTTGCATTAATTAAATTGTTTAAGAAAAAAAGGAATAAATATTTACGTAATATATTTATGAAAGAGAGGTAAGAGAGTGGAATTTTATTTCGTAGTTTCAGTTATCAGTGAAGGCGAGCTGTAAAATGTCACAATTGAGCAATAATTCTTATCCAAAGAATTCTGAGTCGGATTCTGTTTTAAAAAGTGGACCATCACCTGTCAATGGCATACAAAATAATGTTCAATATTCGCAGAATGGCATTCAATCTCCTCATTTAGCGGGTAATTATTTTTGCAAATTTATTAAAATTTAGTAAATTTTGTTAATTTGGAAAAAACATTTTTTTTTTAAATTAAGTTTAATGATTAGTGGGAAAATTAGAAATAAATTTAAATTATAAATTAGTAATTATTATTGGTAGTACTAATTTATATTTTTGTTGGTTTTTTTTATATTTTTTAAATTTTTTTCCCTTTTATTTATAATTTCATTTTTATTATTGTTCTTATCTTATTTTTAATAATCTACATTTTTATTTAAAGTTTACTTTTCTTTAAATTTACATTTTTGTTAATATTTTGAAAAGAATTCAATTATTTTTACAATATTTATTATATTTCGACAAAAATTCAATTACTTTTCTCAATAAAAAAAAATTCGTCCATAAAAATTCAATTACTTTTTTAATAAAAAAAAATTCGTCCATAAAAATTCAATTACTTTTCTCGATAAAAAAAAAATTCGTCCATAAAAATTCAATTACTTTTCTGAATAAAGATAACTTCGTCCATAAAAATTCAATTACTTTTAAAATTCTTGATAAAATTCTTTAAAAGAATTCAAATAATTTCTTTAAAATATTTAAATAATTCTTTAAAATTAAAAAAATAAAGAAAAAAATAATAATTTTCTTAAAAACTTTAAATTATTTTTCGAAAATAATAAATTTTCTCTGAGAAATTCAATTATTTTCAAGAATTAAAAAAAAGATCTTCCCATGAATTCAGTTATTTTCAATACTATTTGACTAAAATTTGGTAAAAAAAAATTCAATTTTTTTTCTAAATAATTCAATTTTTAAAAATATTTGAATTATTCAATTTTAAATAATGAAAATTCATCAAAAAAATCCAAATACTTTTTTATTTTCCTCAGAAATTTCATTCTAAGAATTAAATTATTTTCTAAAAATTTAAAAAATTTTATTATAATTTCAATTATTTTCTAAAAATTTTAATGAATTTTATTAAAATTTCAATTATTTTCTAAAAATTTTAATGGATTTTTACAACAATTTTAATTATTTCCGATGTTTGAAAGTTAATTAAATTTTTAAAATGATTAAAATCCCTTTTTACGAAAATAATCAATTTTCCCCGAGGAATTCTATTATTTTCAATTTTTCAATCCAATTTTAATTATTTTAAAAAAATATTGTAGCAACAAAAATATAATTCGTGACATTTTATTTTATTTTTTTGCTTTTTGTTTGAAAATTTTTTTTTTTAAATATAATTGAATTATTCCAAAGAATTTTATTGCAAATTACAAAAAAAAACATGGAAATTAGAAAAAAAAATTTATAAACACTTGAAAAAATAATTGAATTTCTAGGAAAAATTTTTTCAAACTTTTTTTCTGAAAATAATTCAAATCTTGCGATAAAATTTATTAAAAAATTTCTAAAATGATCAAAATTGCTTTGAGGAAAATTAAAATTTTTTTTTATCAGAAATTTAATTAAAATATTCAAAATAATTATTGAATTTTTTGATGGATTTTATTATTTGGAAAAATAATTGAATTTTTCGATCAAATTTGATTAAAATAGTATTGAAAACATTTTAATTCCTCAGAGAAAATTTTTTGTTTTTGAAAAATAATTTAAATTTCTTAAGAAATTGAATTGAAAAATTAATTGAATTTGAATAAAATTAAAAAAATGTTTTAAAAAAATAGTTGAATTCTAAGAATTAAATTTTAAAAGAATTTGTAAAATAATGGTTTTTCTTTCATGAATTTTAATATTTAGAAAAATAATGAAATTTTAGAGAAGAATTTTAATATTATTGGAAATAATTGATTTCTTGGAAATTTTTATTCAAATCATATTGTAAATAATTAAATTCTTGCGAAGAATTTTATTAAAAAAATGTCTATAATAATTTAATTTCCCATGCGAAATTTTCATGTTTTGTAAAAAAATAATTGTATTTTTTCTATATCAATTTCATTTAAATATATTCGAAAAATAATTGAATTTTTGCAAATCATTTTATTAAAAATTTATTTCTGGTCACAAATTGAATCGTTTAGGTCAATTTTTTTTAAATTTTTAAAAAATAAATGTCGTATTTTGAAAAATTTAATTTAAATTCTATGACCTGAAAATTTGCCTAAAAATTTAACTGTTTTAATGAATTTTTTATTAATCTTTTTTTAAAACTTAAAACTTTTACTTTTTTACTTTTTTTTTATTTAATTCTTTATAAAAATTTTTATTATAATTTTATGCAAAAAAAACAACAATTCTTTCGAAGTTGAAATTTTTTTTGAAAATAATTGAATTTCTGAGAATTTTTTATTTTTATTTTTATTATTAATATTTTTATTTAAAACAAAATTGTAGACATTTTTCTTTATATAATTACAATTTTATTCATATTTTTTTATTTAATTTGAATATTAAATTTAATATTATTATTATTATTATTATTATTATTATTATCATTTATTTTTTTCAGTTAATTTTCTTCTCTATTTATTGTAAATATTAAGAATTTTGTTTTTAATAAAAAAAAATATTTAACAAAAAACCAAAAAAAGTGGTAAAATTGTCAATTTTTTTCTATTTTCTTTAATGGTAAATTTTTTCGATTTTTCTTTGAAGTCAAGTTTTTTTAAAAATTTAATTTCTTCTCTGCTTGAAATAATAGGCACACCATCGTCACAATCGTCACGTGAGACGTCGAGGGATCCATCGCCAACGCAATATTTACGTGGCGCGGGTCTTCAATCGCAATATCGACCCGAATGGAAACCGCAAATGCCGCCAATAAACGGACGTGAAATTCAAAATTTCCCCCAAAAACCAAATGAAATTCACGAATCAACAGCAGCAGCAGCAACAATAACAACAACAGCAACAACGACGACGACAAAATTTCCCCCACAACAAAATTTATTATCCTCGACGTCGTCATTGTCGTCATTATCAACGGGAACAATTTTTCAATCACCATCATCGCCAAATACAACGAATTCCATGGAAATTAAGCAAAAAATCGAACCACCATCGTCGCTATTCAATGATCTCAGGCTCAATGATAATCCATTGACAAAATCGTCAAATTCAATTATGGATCAAGTTCAGAGTGTGATTCGCAATCAGTCGCCGCAAAATCCAATTGCCTCGAGTCAGGGACAAAATCCAATTCGACCTCAAGTCATTCAAAATTCCAATCAGGGTCAAAATAATCCATTGGCTACGAGTCAAAATCCAATTGTCTCGAATCCAATTCGACCTCCAGTCATTCAAAATCCAATTGTCACGAGTCAAGGACAAAGTCCAATTGTTTCAAATCCAATTCGACCTCAAGTCACTCAAAATTCGAATCAGGGACAAAATCCATTGGCCTCGAGTCAAGGACAAAGTCCAATTCGACCGCTAATCAGTCAAAATCCAATTGTCTCGAGTCAGGGACAAAATCCATTGGCTACGAGTCAAAATCCAATTGTTTCGAATCCACTGCGACCGCAAATTATTCAAAATCCCATTGTCTCGAGTCAGGGACAAAATCCAATCGTTTCGAATCCAATTCGACCGCAAATAATTCAAAATCCAATTGTCTCGAGTCATGGACAAAATCCAACTGTCGCGAATCAAGGACAAAATTTACTCCGAAATCAAGTCACGCAAAATCCAATTGTCACGAGTCAAGGGCAAAATAATCCATTGACTACGAGTCAAAATCCAATTGTCACGAGTCAAGGGCAAAATCCAATTCGACCTCAAGTCATTCAAAATTCGAGTCAGGGGCAAAATAATCCATTGGCTACGAGTCAAAATCCAATTGCCTCGAGTCAAGGGCAAAATCAAATAAATTCACAAATTTGGAATCAAACGCCGCACACGTCGTCGAATACAATAAACTATCATCAAAATATGGCGCCGCCAAAAATTGCGAATCAAACGCAAAATATTCCACTGGCGAATTTACAACAATCGGCGTTACCAAAAATATTCAATAGTCCAAATTTAACGAATCCAAATTTTAAATTAATGAATAATGAGAATAATCAACGGAGTAATTTATCGACGAATATTGCAACTAATTTACCAACGGCGACAAATCAACAGCAACAACAACAACAACAATTTCAAGGGAAGAGTAATTTGGCGACATTTAATCAGTACGATCAGAGGAATAGTGAAAAAGTGGCGACGAATTTTGGTGGTGAAAATAGACAACATGGGGGAAATTATCAACAACAACAACAACAGCAACAACAAATTATTTCGGGAAGATATCCGAGTGGAGTTGGTAGTCAATATGGAATTTTACCACCTGGACAGAATGTTCAGAGAATGCCGGGGAATTTGCAGAATATTCCATTGGGGCAGAATTATTATGGTAGTGGTGGGAATGTTAATCAGCAGCAACAGCAGCAGCAGAATTTGAGTTCGATGCCAACGGGGAATTACTATCCGGGACAGACAAATTTAACTACTAGTCAAATTAATAGTAATGTGCCGACGAATTATTCGGGGACGAATCAATTGACGAATGCGAGTTTATCGGGACCGATGTTGCCTGGACAGAATAATGCGGCGATTGGTGGTTTACAGGGGACGAGGATGCCGTTTCAGGGAATGCCACCTACGCAGCAGGTGAGATTTTGCATTTTCGAAAACAAAAAATTATATTTATTTTAATCAAATTTTTGTTTCTTTATTTTAAATTGTTGTTTCTAATTTGTTTTTTTTAATAGAATTGTTCATATTTTCACTTTTGGGACAATTTAGATTTGGGGGGAGGGGGGATTTTAATTTGAATAAATTTTCATTTTGAAGAATTTTGGTTTAGTTGAATTTTTTAGTTATAAAATTTTACGTTGGACTGAATTTCAATTAAATTTAATTTAATATTTTATGGCATTGTTTTTTGACAAAATTTACTTTTTATAGAATTTTTATTTGACAAGAATTTAAATTCGATTGAATCTTTTTATTTAGAATTGAATTTTCAATTTAGAATTGAATTTATAATTTGAGAATTGAATTGTTATTGGACAGAATTTTTATTCGACAATAATTTTCAATTTATAAATAAATTTATAAATTTATAATCGAATTAATAAATTGAGAATTGAATTGTTATTGGACAGAATTTTTATTCGACAATAATTTTCAATTTAGAATTGAATGTCTATTTGACAAGAATATTCAATTTAGAATTGAATTTTAATTCCATTGTATGTTCAATTTAAAAATGAATTTCAATTCCATTAAATTTTTATTCGAGAAAAATTTTTAATTTAGGATGGAAATTTAATTCAACAAGAATATTAATTTAGAATTAATTTTTCAATTTAGAATGGAATTTATAAATTTAGAATTTAATTTTCAAATTAGAATTGAATTTCAATTTGATTGAATTATCAATTTAGAATTGAATTAATAAATTTAGAATTGATTTTTCAATTTAAAATCGAATTTATAAATTTAGAATTGAATTTCAATTTAGAATTGAATTTTTAATGTAGAATTGAATTCCTAAATTTAGAATTAAATTTACAAATTAGAATTGAATTTTAATTTGATTGAATTTTCAATTTAGAATTGAATTAATAAATTTAGAATTCAATTTATAAATTTAGAATTTAATTTTCAAATTAGAATTGAATTTCAATTTGATTGAATTATCAATTTAGAATTGAATTAATAAATTTAGAATTGATTTTTCAATTTAAAATTGAATTTATAAATTTAGAATTGAATTTCAATTTAGAATTGAATTTCAATTTAGAATTGAATTAATAAATTTAGAATTGATTTTTCAATTTAGAATTCAGTTTATAAATTTAGAATTGACTTTTAATTGAACAGATTTTTAATTCGACAATAATTTTCAATTTAGAGTTGAATTTTAATTATATTAAATTTTTTATTTAGAAACGAATTTCAATTCGATCGAATTTTCAATTTAAAATTTAATTTTAATTTAATTTTCAATTTAGAATTGAATTATAATTTAATTTTTAATTTAGAATTGAATTTTTATTTAATTTTTAATTTAGAATTGAATTTTAATTTAATTTTCAATTTTCATTTACATTTTAATTCAACAAGAATTTTTAATTTTGAATTGAATTTTTATAATTAAACTTTAATTCAATGGTATTTATTCGACAATAATTTTCAATTTAGAATTCAATTTTAATTAACACGATTTTTCAATTTAGAATTGAATTTATAAATTTACAATTGAATTTTAATTCTATGTAACTAATATTCAACCAAAATTGTCAATTTAGAATTGAATTTTAATAAGATAGCATTTTAATTCGACCAAATTTTCTATTTATAATTGAATTTCGATTTGATAGAATTTTCATTCGATAATTGTTTGGAATTAAGAGTTAAATTTTAATTCGATTTAATTTAGAATTTAGAAAGGAATTTTAATCCGATAGAAATTTTTTTCGACAAGAATTTTTAGTTTAGAATTGAATTTTCAATTTAGAATTAAATTCTAATTCGATTGAATTTCCAATTTAGAATCGAATTTTCATTCGGTTGAATTTCTAATTTAGAATTAATTTTAATTCAACACAATTTGATATTCGTCGAGAATTTTAATTCAATTCGATTTTTAATTTAGAATTTAATTTTAATTCAATTCCAATTTTAATTTAGAATTGAATTTTAATTCAGCAGAATTTTTTATTCAACTCTATTTTCAATTTAGAATTAAATTTGAATTCCCTAGTAATCTAGTTGGACAGAATTTTATTTCTCTTAAATTTTTCATTTGTAAAAATTTTAAATGCCATCAATTTTTATTCGAAAAGAATTTCAATTCTGTTGAATTTTTTTTTTTTTTTAATTTGCTTGAATTTTATTTAATTGTTAAATTTTAATTCTCTGAAAAATTGTAGTACGTCAAAATTTGTTAATTTCGTTAAATTTCCTTTCGATTGAATTTTAATTTGACTAAAAATTTACATTTTATAGAATTTTCATTTGACAGAATTTACATTTTATGGAATTTTAATTTAATTGAATTTTTATTCGCTTGTGTTTTATTATTGTTAAATTTTCACTCGACAGAATTTTAATTCAATTGAATTTATATTTTTTATAGAATTTTTCTTCGACAAAATCTAAATGGAATTGTAATTCATTTGAATTAATATTTTATGAAATTTTGATTTATCAATTATTTTCATTTTGTGTAATTTTTAGTTGACTTAATTAATTTTAATTCGATTCGATTTTTCTTTCTAGAATTTTTATTATTAGTATTTTTATTTATTTATTATTATTATCATTAGTATTTTTATTTTTTATTATTATCATTATTATTTATTATTATTATTATTATCATTATTATTTTTTTTTATTATTATTATTATTATTATTATTATTTTAAAAAATAATATAACATTTTTGCTATTCTTTAAAAGATATTTTACTACATAATTAATATTTTATTTAGTAGAGATTAAAAAAAATTTAATATTTCTTCTTTTCGAAGAAATATTGTTTTAGAAATTGATAATATCACGAAAAGCGATTTTTTAGGAGAAACTATATTAGAAATATAAGCAGGTGCTCAAGGTGATCAAACATAAATAATGATAAGAAACGATATTGAAATTAGATTAATTATTTTACGATAAAAGTAATTCTTGAATAAAAAACTGAATTTAAGGAATAAATTAAAATCCGCTTAATTTTTTTTTTTTTTTTGTATTTTTTTTTATTCAGATAGAAAAAAATGGAAAAATCCCTTAATCCTATGACATTTAGTTATTTATTTACTTCTTCCATTTATTTGTTTAAATAAGAAAGTAATATTTTTAAATAGAAAGTAGAATGTAAAAACATCGAAATAAAAAAAGTAATTTTTTTTTAAATATAAAGTAGAATGAAAAAAAATTGAAGTAATAAAAGTAATAAATAGAGAAATTTTGAAGCAATAATTAATTTTTTGTCGGAATAGGTGAATAAATAAGTAAATGGAAATATTTTTTGCAGCCAAATCTCCAAGACACGAGACCACAATATCCAAGGCCAATGTCGAATGTCCCTCTGGATAATATGTCGAAAAGATATCCAACCGCTTATCCAGATCAACTCAATCAACAAAATAGTCAAATTAGCGGATATGGCGTTACTCAAACCGGTTTTAATAAACTTTGGGTAAAATAGACAATTTTCAACATTTATATTAAATTTATTAATATTTATATTCATTTATATTAAATTATTATTTCAAAATTTTATAATTAAAACATTTTCTTCATTATTATTGATATTACTTTGCTTTTCATTTTATCACGAAAATACTTTCCTATGACATTTAGTTATTAATTTTTTTCTATTTATTTGTTTAGATTAAAAAAGTAATTTTTTAATACTTTTATTTCAATTTTAAAATTATTTATTTCTAAAATATACAAGAAATAAGCAAAAAAAATTTTTTTTTCCATTTGAAGATGTATTGAAATTATAAAATTTGTTATTAAAAATTTTTCTTTTTTTACGACATTTAATTGTTGACGCTAAAATAAAAATTTTGTGTATTGCAAAATTTTGTAAAGCGGAAAAAATTAATAGTTTTTTTTTGTTTTGAAAATTTCAGGGAAATGAATCGGTTGATCTTCTTCAATGTCGAAATATTTTACCAACGGAGAAAATCGAACCGCCTAAAATAAAATTAAATCAAGAATTTTTAGATCAAATTAACTGCAGTCCAGAGTATGTATCATGACAGTAATAATTTAAAAAAAAAAAATTAAAAGTAACTTGTTAATATTTTTGAATTATTTTTCTTTTCGTTTCGCAGTATTTTCCGATGTACGCTGACAAAAATTCCGGAATCAAATTCCCTTTTACAAAAATCAAGATTGCCATTGGGTGTTTTGATTCATCCCTTCAAGGATTTATACGTAAGTGTAAAGTTTATTTTTTTGGGGGATAGTTTTTGTAATTTTGATATATAGTTGTTTATTTTTTTTCTACTTTTTTTTAAATATATATAATTTTTAATTGCAATTATTTTTTTCGTTTTGGCCCGAATAATTATGTAAATGAGTAAAAGAGTAAATTAAGTAAATGTTGCCTAGTAATTAAATAAAAAGATGAAATTAATATTTCTGCTTCTTAAAATAAAATTTTCATTTTCATTTTCCAGCATTTAGCAGTGATACAATGCAGTACAATTGTTCGTTGCCGAGCGTGTCGAACGTACATCAATCCTTTTGTCTATTTTGTCGATTCGAAAAGATGGAAATGTAATTTATGTTACCGCGTTAATGAACGTAAGTATTGTTTCGAATTTAATTTACAGGCTTTCGCACTTATCAACTAAAAACTTACTATTAACTACTTTTTTTAAGTTACACTACTATTTGGGTACTATTCTCAGATTCCGGCCACTAAAAGCTACTATTTCTGTTCTTTGTGGTATTTTCACTACTTTCACTTCACTAATACTAGAAAATAAAGAACTATTCTCAAAAAAATTTTAATCCGATTCTTTCAAGCAATTCAATTATTTTTAAAAAATATCCGAAATTCAATTATTTAAAAAAAATATTCGAAATTTAATTATTTAAAAAAAAAATTCGAAATTCAATTATTTTCATCAAATTTCGCCTACAAAATTCAATTATTAAACAAAAAATTGATAAAATTCATCGACGATTCAATTATTTAAAAAATAAATTCGAAATTCAATTATTTTCATCAAATTTCGCCTACAAAATTCAATTATTAAACAAAAAATTGATAAAATTCATCGACGATTCAATTATTTAAAAAATAAATTCGAAATTCAATTTTTTTCATCAAATTTCGCCTACAAATTTCAATTATTAAACAAAAAATTGATAAAATTCATCGACGATTCAATTATTTAAAAAAAAAATTCGAAATTCAATTATTTTCATCAAATTTCGCCTACAAATTTCAATTATTAAACAAAAAATTGATAAAATTCATCCAAAATTCTATCATTTAAAAAAAACTTCGAAATTCAATTATTTTCATCAAATTTCGCCTACAAATTTCAATTATTAAACAAAAAATTGATAAAATTCATCCAACATTCTATCATTTAAAAAAAAAATTCGAAATTCAATTATTTTCATCAAATTTCGCCTACAAAATTCAATTATTAAACAAAAAATTGATAAAATTCATCGACGATTCAATTATTTAAAAAATAAATTCGAAATTCAATTATTTTCATCAAATTTCGCCTACAAATTTCAATTATTAAACAAAAAATTGATAAAATTCATCGACGATTCAATTATTTAAAAAAAAAATTCGAAATTCAATTATTTTCATCAAATTTCGCCTACAAATTTCAATTATTAAACAAAAAATTGATAAAATTCATCCAAAATTCTATCATTTAAAAAAAACTTCGAAATTCAATTATTTTCATCAAATTTCGCCTACAAATTTCAATTATTAAACAAAAAATTGATAAAATTTATCCACGATTCAATTATTTTAAAAAAATATTCGAAATTTAATTATTAAAAAAAAAAATTCGAAATTCAATTATTTTCATCAAATTTCGCCTACAAATTTCAATTATTTAACAAACAATTGATAAAATTCATCCAAAATTTAATTATTTTTATAAATAATAAAAATTTCACGAGGATTTAATTAAATTAAAATAATATTTTCAAAAAAATTT
Organism: Leptopilina myrica (nomen nudum); assembly: GCA_032872475.1. Lineage (NCBI taxonomy): Eukaryota > Metazoa > Arthropoda > Insecta > Hymenoptera > Figitidae > Leptopilina > Leptopilina myrica (nomen nudum). The sequence continues at coordinate 30,008,974 of CM065466.1, read as the reverse complement.
CGAAAAAATCAAATTTTAAAAATAAAATTTTCATAATATTTATTATATTTCGAAAAAAATAAATTCTTTAAAACAATATTTATAAAATTCGTATGAAAAATTCAATTATTTTCAAAAATAACAAAAAATGTTCCAAGAAATTCAATTCATTTTTAAATATTTTAATAAAATTTTTCACAATTCAATGATTTTCATAAAAAACAAAATTCTTCTTAGGATTTCAATTATTTTAAAAAATAACAATAACATTTATGGTAAAATTTCAATTGCATTAAAAAATTATTCTTAATTCAATAATTTTCAATATTCTACTATTTTAATAAATTTTTCCATAAGAATTCAATTATTAAAGACAAATTTTGATAATATTCGACACGAACATTCAACGATTTTCTCGAAAAAAATAAAAATTTCACAGAAATTGAATTATTTAAAATAAAATTTGCAAACATTTTTTGTTGTTGTTGAAAAAATCAAATATTTAAAAATTTGGCATTAAATTCTTAGCAATAATTCGATTATTATAAATTTTAAAATTCTTTTCAAGGATTTAATTATTTTTGTAAATAAAATCATTGTCAGAATTCTTGATAGAAATTCAAGTATTTTAAAAAAAAATCTAATAAGAATTGTAAACATTTCAATTATCTTCATGAATGCAAAATTCTTCGACAAAATTTAATTATTTTCAGAATTCCATTATTTTTAAATGTTTTTATAAAATTGTTCGAAAGAAATCACTTATTTTAAACACAATTTCATTAAAATTTTTATGAAATAATTAAATTATTCTTTTTGACATTAGTAAATTTCTTCTCAAAAATTCAATTGTTTATGAATAAATAATTTTTCGAGAGAATTCAATTATTCAACATGAATAACAAAATTATTCCCGAAAATCGAATTATTTTGAGTCATTTTAGTAACATTTTTTTGCAAAATTCAATTATTTTCATAAATAACAATATTCATAAGAAGAATTCAATTATTTTGGAAAAGTTATAAATTTATTCATGCTAATTCAATTATTTTGAAAAATTCTAATAAAACCTTTCGCAAGAATTCCATTATTTTTGTAAATAATAAAAAGTTTTTTGAAAATTTAATTTTTTTTATTAAATTTTAATAAAATCCCACACAGATATTTAATTATTCCGAAATATTTTAATTGAATTCTCTGTAAAATTGAATTACTGTTAAAAACTTTTCTAAATTCAATGATTTTCAATATTTTGAGAAAATTTGCAAACAGAATTCAATTATTGAAAAATTTCGTAAGAATTCAATTTTTTTCACGAGTAATATAACAATTTCTCAGGAATTTAATTATTTAAATTAGAATTTGTATAAAATTAGTAAAAAGAAAGGAATTATTAAAAAAAATTGTTTTTACACTTCGCAAGAATTAAATGATTTTTATAAATATTGAAACTCTTTCATGAATAATAAAATTCGTTGCAGGAATGCAATTTATTAAAATTAGAATAAGAAGGAAGTAAATATTTTTTATAAAAGTTAGGAAAGTAAAATATAGAATACGGAATTTTCGTCAGTTTTATAAAGTTTCTAAAACGATTTTTTTTTCATCGTGAAGTTTAATTTTTCTGTTGCTACTTTTTTACTACTTTTTTTTTAGTTTTAAAGCTACTTTTTCCTACTTTTTTTAAAATTAATCATCGAGTGCGAAGTCTGAATTTATAGAATATTAATTTTTCTCTTTTCTCTCCTTCACAATGAATTATTTAGTAACAAATTTTCTATTCCTTTCGAGTCAATACCCTTTTTTTTGCTTTTTTTTAAATTTATTTTCTATTTTTCTTTCTTATGTAAAATTTCGAATTCTAAATGGAATACAATTTTTATTCAATATTTTGAATATTAAATTATGTAAATGAATAAAGAAATGAATAAAAAATTGAATAAAGAATTGAAAAATTAATTAATATAAATAAAATAGTAATAACAAAAATAATAATTAATTATTAATAAATATAAATAAAATGAGGTAATTAAACAAAATTGTTTTCAATTAAAAATCGCAGCTTAATTTGTAAATTTAATTTAAAATATATAAAAACAGTTACTTGGGAGTTTTTGCAGAAAGAACTGTCTTAGTTGATAAACTATGAAACCAAAATTAACAAAACAATTTTTCTTTATAGTTCCAGACGAATTTCAATTTGATCCAGCGACAAAATCTTACGGCGATCCATCTCGTAGACCGGAAGTGAAAACAAGCACAATTGAATTTATCGCACCCAGTGAATATATGGTAAACATTTAATTTTCTTTCGCTTGTAATTTTTTTAAAAACATTTTTTTAAATCATTTTTTCCCTTTGGAAACAAATAATTAAATTTCTTTAAACAAATTATTTTAGTTAACGAGTAAATTTTCTTTTTCCAGCTCCGTCCACCGCAACCGGCGGTTTATCTTTTCGTCTTGGATGTCTCGCGACTCGCTGTCGAAAGCGGTTATTTAAGCGTTGTTTGCAAAACAATTGAGGAGGAAATTTCCAAAATGCCCGGCGATGGGAGAATGCAAATTGGATTTATTGCAATTGATTCGGCAATTCATTTCTTTAGCTTGGCGGACGGCGTTTCGCAGCCCCATGAAATGATAATGCTCGATGTTGAAGGTACAAATTCATTCTCTATAACAGGGTTGCCACAAATATTTAATTCTATTTTTCCCTGTTTTCCAGACAAAATTCTCACTTTTTCCCTGACCATAAAAAATATTCTGGTTCACTCTAAAAATTATTAGATAATCAAAAAAATGTTCTATTAAGTTTATTTACAAATTTCATTAATTGTAAAATTATTCAAAAACATCAATAACTAAATTTTTAAATAAGTATTTAATTATTACTTTTCCACGGGAATTAACATTCAAATTCAAACCTTTTTGAAACTCAACAATTTATAAGAATATTATTACAAAACATAATTCACCTTGTTCATGTTTTCTTATAATTTAAATAACCATGAAATTTTTCAACAAACATTTAATTATTTACAAAAATCCTAATAAAATCCTTCGCAAGAATTCAATTATTTTTAAAAGTAGTAAATTTTCTCATAAAAATTCAAATATTTGAAAAAATTGTAATAAAAATCGTTGCAATAATTCAAATATTTTCATAAACAATAAAACGATTATTCGGTAATTTCATTTTTTAATCAATTTTTATCCGAAAATTCTAGAAAAATTCAATTATTTAAATTGAAAAATAAATAATTTATTGAATAATTAAATGTTTGTTAAAATTGAATTCTCTTAAAGAATTTTATCAACAAATTTTTAAATAATTGAATTCTTTTGACAAATTTTAATAAAATTTTTAAGAATAATTACATTTTTCGAGGAATTTGGTTAAAATATTGTATCCAAAATTAATTAAAATCCTGCGAAGAGTTTTATTATTCATGGAAATAATTTTAAAAAATTTCCAAAAATGTTATTAAAATTTTTCTAAAATAATTGAATTTCGGTGGAGAATTTTATTATTTATAAAAATAATTAAATTCTTGTAAATAATTGATATTTTTCAAAAAAATTTATAAAATTTTGTATATTAAATACTTGAATTCACATGAAAATTTTATTATTTATGAAAATAATTGAATTATTTCAAAGAAATTTATTTAAAATTTAATAAATTATTGAATTTCTGTAAAATTTTAACAAGAATTCAATAATTCAAGTTTATAAATATATTTAAATTTTGACGAGAATTTAAAAAATTTTTCAAAAATAAATGAATATTGAAGAATTTTATTATTTACAAAGATAATTGAAATTTTGACAAAAATTTTTTGAACATAATTGAATTTCTGCGAAAAATTTGATTACTTTTGAAAATAATTTAATTCTTCCAACGAATTTTATTAAAGTTTATAAAAATAATTGAATTTCGGTGAAGAATTTTACTATTTCTAAAAATAATTGAATTATTGTAAATAATTGATATTTTTCAAAAAAATTTATAAAATTTTGTATATTAAATAATTGAAGTCACATGAAAATTTTATTATTTATGAAAATAATTGAATTATTTCAAAGAAATTTATATAAAATTTCATAAATTATTCAATTTCTGTAAAATTTTAACAAGAATTCAATAATTGAAAGTTTTTAAATGTAGTTCAATTTTGACGAGAATTTAAAAAATTTTTCCAAAATAAATGAATATTGAAGAATTTTATTATTTACAAAGATAATTGAAATTTTGACAAAAATTTTTTGAACATAATTGAATTTCTGCGAAAAATTTGATTACTTTTGAAAATAATTTAATTCTTCCAACGAATTTTATTAAAGTTTATAAAAATAATTGAATTTCGGTGAAGAATTTTACTATTTCTAAAAATAATTGAATTATTGTAAATAATTGATATTTTTCAAAAAATTTTATAAAATTTTGTATATTAAATAATTGAAGTCACATGAAAATTTTATTATTTATGAAAATAATTGAATTATTTCAAAGAAATTTATTTAAAATTTAATAAATTATTGAATTTCTGTAAAATTTTAACAAGAATTCAATAATTCAAGTTTTTAAATATATTTAAATTTTGACGAGAATTTAAAAAATTTTTCAAAAATAAATGAATATTGAAGAATTTTATTATTTACAAAGATAATTGAAATTTTGACAAAAATTTTTTGAACATAATTTAATTTCTGCGAAAAATTTGATTACTTTTGAAAATAATTTGATTCTTCCAAACGAATTTTATTCAAGATTATAAAAATAATTGAATTTCGGTGAAGAATTTTACTATTTCTAAAAATAATTGAATTCTTGAAATGAAAGTTTGTTGAATTTTATTCAATAACTGAACTCTTGCGACGAATTTTATAAAATTATTTTTAAATAATTGATATTTTTCGAAAAATTATTTGAAAATTTTTATTTGAAATAATTGAATTTCTGTGAAAATTTTATTATTTATGGAAATAATTGGTTTATTTAAAAGAAATTTTACAAAAATTTGGTAAATTATTGAATTCCTGTGAAATTTTTCCAAGAATTTTATTAATGTTTTTAAAAATAATTGAATTTCGAAGAAGAATTGTATTATTTATAAAGATAATTGAAATTTTGACGAGAATTTAAAAAAAAATTTTGAACATAATTGAATTTTGGAGAAGAATTTTTTTATTTTTAAAGATATAATTGAAATGGCCAGAATTTTTTTAAATTTTTGGATATAATTGAATTTCTGCGGAAAATTTTATTACTTTTGAAAATAATTGAATTTCTGTAATTATTTGTAACTTTTCCAAAATTAAATTTTTTTTTTGTATTTTTAACTAAAATTCTTTTATCAATCTAGTATTTATGAAAATTGTAAAAATTATTAATTACATAATTTATAAGTCATAATTTTATGATAGTTCTTTAAAAAGAAATTATTGTCTGAAATAGAAAAAATTCAAGGTTTTTTATTCAAATTCGTGGTTATTTTTATAGTTTACAAGACAAAGAAAAAAAAACATCAAAATTTAGAGTTTTTTCGTGAATTTTTGAAATTCGATTTTTTCCAGTACTTTTACTAAAAATCCCTGACTTTTCCCTGAATTCCCTGGCTTCCCCGACCTGTGGCAATCCTGTCTAATTTTTATCTAGAAAATTTCTAATCAACTCTGATTTTCAATTATTATTTAGATTTTCATTTTTTTTTTAAATTTAATTTCTTAAATTGGAATTTTTAGTTTTACTTTCAAAGAATGTTTTGGTTTCATTAGATATTTTTAACAGGTTGGAAATAATTTCTGGTTGTTTTTTAATGGTTTTTTTGTTTTTTAGTCACATTTTCAGTTTTTAATAGTATTTTTGCTTTTATTATTAATTTTTAGTTATTTGATATTTTTGTTTTTCTTATTAATTTTTAGATATTGGGTATTTTTGTTTTTATTATTAAGTTTTAGATGTTTTTGTTTTTAGTTTTTAGCATTTTTGATATTTTTATTTATTATCAGCAATTATTTGAAATGTAATTTATTTTTCAGATGTATTTTTACCCTGCCCGGAGAATTTAATAGTTAATTTGAAAGAAAGAGGTGCTCTCGTCGATATGCTATTGAAGCAACTGCCCTCGAAATTTGAGGGAACACACGACACACAATGTGCTCTAGGCGCTGGACTTCAAGCCGCTTATAAACTAATGGTAGGAAATTTTTTTTTTTCCTCCAAAAAATTACAATCAAATTTTTATTTTTCATAAAATCTTCATAAGAATTCAATTCTTTTCATGAATAATGGAATTCAATTATTAAATTTTAATTTTTTTCGGTAACAACTTCTTTTTTTTTGTTTGTTTGAATGCTACTTTTTTTTAAAAAATGAATCATCGAGCGCAAAGTCTGAAATAATAAAATAAAATAAAATTACAGGCACCGACTGGAGGTCGAGTCACCGTTTTTCAAACTTGCCTTCCAAATCTCGGTCCAGGCGCTCTTCAATCACGAGAAGATCCGAATACTCGCACCAATAAGGACGTTCCAAATTTAAATCCCGTCACCGATTTTTACAAACGCCTTGCACTCGACTGCAGCAGTCAGCAAATTGCTATTGATCTGTTTCTTCTGAATTCGCAGTACAGTGATTTAGCGACGCTCTGTAAGTTTTGCGCAGTTAATTAAGTAATTAATCAATTAATTAATTGATAATTTACAATTTAATTTTTCATTTTTGCAGCCGGTATGTGTAAATTTTCTGGCGGCTGTATATATCACATTCCATTGTTTCGAATATCGAAATCGTCGAGCGTTGAGACGCTCGATCGCACATTACGTCGTTATTTAACGAGGAAAATTGGCTTCGAAGCGGTAATGAGAATTCGTTGCTCACGTGGATTAAGCATTCATTCGTTTCATGGAAATTTCTTCGTGAGATCCACTGATTTATTGAGTCTGCCAAATGTCAATCCAGACGCTGGATTTGGAATGCAAGTTTCAATCGATGAAACTTTATCGGACGTGCAGAATATTTCGTTCCAAGCCGCCTTACTCTACACATCAAGCAAAGGTATTTTTTGCATTTCATTTCATTCAATTCAATTTAAATTAATTTTATTTGCAATTATTTTAAATTCAAATTATTCAATTCAAATTCATTTAATGCAATTAATTTAATTCAATTATATGCAAATTATTCAGATTCAATTAATTGTATTTAATTCTATTCAATTCAATTTCATTAATTTATTTAAATTGCATTATTCAAATTATATTCAAATAATTCAATTCAATTTCATTATTCAATTTACATTCAAATTATTCAATTCAATTCAATTTCATTAATTCAATACAATTCCATTATTCAATTTATAATCAAATTATTCAATTCAATTCCATTCCGAATATTCAATTCAATTTCATTATACAATTTATATTCAAATTATTAAATTCAATTTTATTACTTCAATTCAATTCTTCAATTTATATTCAGATAATTCAATTAAATTATATAAATTCAATTCAAAATAATTTAATAAATTCAATTCCATTATTTAATTCAATTCAAAATAATTGAATTAAAAATAATGTAATTAAAATTATTCAATTCAATTCCATTATTCAATTTATATTCAAATTATTCTATTCTATTCATTAAATTCAATTCAACATAATTGAATTCAAAAACTAAACTATTTAATTCAATTCATTAAATTCAATTTAAAATAATTTAATTTAAAAAATAAATTATTCAATTCAATTTATACAAATTCAATTCCATTTTTCAATTTATATTCAAATTATTAAATTCAATTCAATTTTATTAATTCAATTCCATTCCGAATATTCAATTCAATCCATTAATTCAATTCAATTTCATTATTTAATTTATATTCAATTTATTCAATTCAATTTCATTACTTCAATTCAATTTAATTCAATTCTTCAATTTATATTCAAAATATTCAATTCAATTCATTGAATTCTATTCAAAATAATTGAATTTAAATTATTCAATTGGATTCATAAAATTCAATTCAAAATAATTTAATAAATTCAATTCCATTATTTAATTCAATTACATTATTCAATTTTTATTCAAATTATTCTATTCTATTCATTAAATTCAATTGAACATAATTGAATTCAAAAACTAAACTATTCATTTCAATTCATTAAATTCAATTTAAAATAATTTAATTTAAAAAATAAATTATTCAATTCAATTTATACAAATTCAATTCCATTTTTCAATTTATATTCAAATTATTCAATTCAATTCAATTTCATTAATTCAATTCCATTCCGAATATTCAATTCAATTCATTAATTCAATTCAATATCATTATTCAATTTATATTCAAATTATTCAATTCAATTCAATTCAATTCATCAATTTATATTCAAAATATTCAATTCAATTTATATTCACATAATTCAATTAAATTTATATAAATTCAATTTCATTATTTTATTCAATTCAAAATAATTTAATTCAAAAAATAAATTATTCCATTCAATTTATACAAATTCAATTCCATTTTTCAATTTATATTCAAATTATCAAAAAAAATTAAAAAATAATTTGTCAGCAATTCAATTCTTTTAAATAATTGAATTAGAATTCATAATAAAATAAATGAGAATAATATTAAATTATTATAAAGATTAATATTAAATTTTTTTTAAGTAATTAAAATCTTGTAAATATATATTTTTTTTAATTATTGAAGATAAATGGAAATTTTTGATGGATTTTATAAATTTTTCAATGGAATTCAATTATTAAAAAAAAATTTTTTTTAATAAAATTCTTTGGAAGAATTCAATTATTTTCTTAAAAATAATAAAACAATTTTTCATAGGAATTATTGCGGAGAATTTTTATATTTAAAAAAAAATTAAATTGTCTCCAAGAATGTATTTTATGTTTGGAAAATAATTGAATTCTTCCGATGAATTTTTTACTTTCTTAGAAAAAAAAATAATTGAATTCTTCCGAAGAATTTTATACTTTCTTAGAAAAAAATAATTGAATTCTTGCAAAGAATTTCTATCTCTGTAAATAATAATTGACATTTGTTTAAAAAGAATGTTGTCTTCGAAAGTAATTGAATTCTTGAGACAAATTTATAAAAAATTATAAATTTATAAAAAAAATGAATTTTTTCTTTCTTTTTAAAAAAGTAATTGAATTATTGTTTTACAGAGTTTTTTTAATTTAATTTTCAAAAATAATTGAATACTCGCAAAGAAGTTCTTTTTCTGAAAGTAATATTGAAATAATTGCGAAGAATTTTATTATTTTTAAAAATAATTTGAATTGTTTCCAAGAATTTATTTAGAAGTTTGGAAAAATAATTGAATTCTTGCGAAGAGTTGTATTGGAATTTTTGAAAATTTGAACAATAATAATAATAATAATCGTAATAAGTAATTATGTTTATTTTATTTATTTAAATTATTTATTTAAATTTTGTTTTTCCTTTTATTTATTTTTGCCTTTTTTGTTTTTCCTTTTATTTATTTTTGCCATTTTTGTTTTTGCCTTTTTTCGGTTTTCTTATTTCTTTTATATATTTTTCCTTTTTTATTTATCCTTTTTTTTGTTTTTGCCTTTTTTTATTATTTCGTTTGTGTTTTTCGTTTCTTCGATTTTGTTTTTCCTTTTTTTTTGACATTTTTATTTTTTCCTTATTTGTTTATCCTTTTTTTGTTTTTGTCTTTGTTTTATTATGTCGTTTTTGTTTTTCCTTTTTTTATTTTTCCCTTTTTGTTTTTACTTTTTTATTTTTTATTTTTCTTTTCTTTTCTTTCTTTTCTTTTCTTTTCCTTTCTTTTTTTTTTTTTTTTTGCTTTCTCGGTAAATTAAAATTACCAACTTCCCTGAACTTATTCGAATTTGAAGACGAAACTAATGATAAATTATTGAATTATCTTGTTTTGGATGTTAAATTATTATTATTATTATTATTATTATTATTGTTATTATTATTATTATTATTATTAATTCTTGTTTTGTAGGAGAGAGGAGAATAAGAGTTCACACGCTCTGTTTGCCAGTGACGAATAGCCTCCAGGATATTTTGCATTCGGCCGACTCGCAATGTATAATAGGTCTCTTATCGAAAATGGCCGTCGACAGATCGTTGCAGTCGTCGTTGTCGGACGCGAGAGACGCGCTAATTAATGCTGCCGTTGATATGCTCTCAGCATACAAAGTTTCGCAATCGTCGACCATTGGAGGTCTTCTTGCGCCTGAAAATCTCAAATTATTACCTCTTTATATTATTGCCTTACTAAAATGCGTAAGTCATTATTATCATCATCATCATCATCATCAAAAATCAAATTTATTCAATTCCAAATTTCCATTTGTTAAATTCACTTCTGCATTTTTATTTTTATTTTATTTCTAAATTTCTATATTTAAAAATTTATTTTAATATCTCTAATTTTTAATTTTTAATTTTTAATTTAAACATTAAAAATTACCATAATCGTCACTGAAAACGAAAGAAATAATTGTATTATTGTGAGAAAATTTTATTAAAATTGAAAAATAAGGAAATATATTGAAATTGCAATTGTTTTGCAAAGAAAATAATTTCAATTCTTTCGAAAAAAAATGTTTTTCAATTTTATTAACATTGAAAAAGAAAAAAATTGAAATTGCAAAGAAAATAATTTTTTTTTTCTTGAAATGTGGAGATAATTAATTTAATAATTTTTGAAATGTGGAGATAATTAATTTAATAATTTTTGAAATGTGGAGATAATGAATTTAATCATTTTTGAAATATGGAGATAATGAATTTAATAATTTTTAAAATGTGGAGATAATTAATTTAATAATTTTTGAAATGTGGAGATAATGAATTTAATAATTTTTGAAATGTGGAGATAATGAATTTAATAATTTTTGAAATGTGGAGATAATTAATTTAATAATTTGAATAATTTTTAATGGAAAAATGAAATTTTCCAGATGGCGTTCAGATCGGGAATGAATACACGTGTCGACGATAGAATGTTCGCCATGTGCCAATTAAAAACACTACCTCTCTCGCAATTAATTCAAACGATATATCCCGATCTTTATGCAGTGCATTCGTTGAACGATAAGCAACACGTGAAGGATATTGAGGGTCGCATTTGTCCACAACCGGACAGAATGCATTTGTCAGCGGAGAAACTCGATTCAAGAGGTGTTTTCCTATTGGATACGGGCGATAAAATTCTCATCTACGTTGGCAAAAATTGCAGTCCAACGATTTATTCCAATTACTTTGGTGTTCCTGATTTCACTTCGTTGCCCGAGGAAATGGTAATTGACATTTTTCATTTATTCTGTTTTACAATTTTTTATTATTCAATTTATTAACAGGATGTCTACGAAAACGGGAAATCTGGGAAATAACCGGGATTTTGATACAAAACTGGGAATTTTTTTCACCAAAATTTTAAAAAAGTTTTATTATTTTAATTTGTTTTTAAAAAAATTACTTTTTATTTCAATTTTTTATAGATATTTATACTCTTCTCTAACTTTGAATTAGTTAAAAAAAATTAATTTCATAGTAAAAGTCAGGCACTAATTCAAACAGATTATGTAAATAAAATTTAAAAAATTATGGATTTAATAGAAATATTGTGAAATTCGACTGAAAATATGTAATTGAATTTCTTAAAGAATTTCTTTAGAAACTTTTTAACAAATGAAATTTTCAAAGTATTTTACTTTAATAATTAATTAATAATTGGATTTTATAGTCACATTTTAATGAATTCATGTTTCTTAGTGCGAAGATTAATAATTAAAATTTTTATTAGTTAATTAAAAAAAAAAGGATTTCCACTTCAAATTTTTTATTAAAATTGAATTCTCAAAAATTTTTTTTTAATTCCGACAAATAAAATTGTTGAACATTTTCAATTCCATTGTTTCAAGATAATTTAATTTTTCTAAAGAAATAATTGAAATTTTTTGAAATAATTGAAATTTCTTTACATTTTTTTTAAAAGTAATTTAATTCTTTGAAAGAATTTTATTTAAATTTTTTGAAAATAATGTTAGTGACCGTAATTATAATTTTATTTTTAAAACATAAAGTCCCTCGTAAAGTTTTAAATCAATTTTTTCGCTTTTAAAAACTATTTTAATTTATTATTATTCAACAGTTATAATTATTGAACTTCTCTTAAATTTTTATAATTTCAAATTTCTAAATGTTCAAATAACTAATATTTATCATTTCTTAAGCAAATTTAATGTTTATTACTTATTAAGTAAATAATTCATTATCACTGCTTTTTTTTTAAATTGTAATAAAATTCTTCACAGGAATTAAATTATTTTCAAACATTTAAATTCTTTGGAAGGATTTCAATTATTTTTGTAAATAGTAAAATTCTTTGCAGAAATTCAATTATTATCAATAGAATTGTAATGAATTTGAAAAAGAAAATTTTTCAATTATAATTATAAAAAGACAAGATTATTTTTTTAAAAAATGAAACAATTATTTTCCAAATTTTCGATTAAAATTACTATTTATTTATGTTTGAAATCAAATTTAAATTTAAATTTTATGGGAAAAGAAAACCGGGAAAAAATTAGGCCATAACCGGGAATTTTGTTGAATTAAAATAGTAGACACCCTGGTCTTTATTTTTGTATTCAATTTTTTCTTCTTTGTTTAATTTTTTCTCCTTTTTCTATTTTTTAATTGATTTTTCTCTTTTTCTATTTTTTCTTTCTTTTTGGTATATTTATTATTAATTTTTCTATATTATTTCTTTTTTCTTTATTCTTTATTATATTTTTTTATTTTCTTCTTTTTTTGATAAAGAAATATTTGTCTTTTTCTGTTTTTCTTCTTTTTTTGGCAAAATTTATTTTTCTTTTCTGAAAAAATTCTAGTTTTCTTTCTTTTTTGCATTGATAAATTGTCTTTTCTATTTTTATTTAAATTTTAAGTGGCAAACTTAATTAATTAACTTTTTTTCATCTGTTTTCTTTTTTCATAAACAAAAAAATCAGTATGAATTGCCTGAATTCTCGAATCCGGACTCCGAAAAGCTCTGCAATTTCGTATTTAGTCTACAAGAAGAAAAACCGTACTACGTGTCTCTCCAAATAATAAGGTTTGTTAATTTTGAATTATTTATTTAGAAAAATGTATTTAAAAAAATAGTTGGATTTACAAAAAGAATTTTATTCAAATTGTTTGTAAGTTTAATTGAATTCTCTTGAGAAATTTTACTGAAAAACAATTTGAAATTCTATTTAGAATCAGAGATTTTATAATTTGTTAAAGAAAACTTAAGATTATTTTATTATTTTTTTTTATTATTATTATTATTATTATTATTTTTGAAAACTAAATATAAATAAATCGAAATAGATCAAAAAACAAAAAGAATTAACTAAATAAAAAATTTTTTTTCTCTTCCAGGGAAGACAGTCACTTTAGGACACAATTCACCGAAAGATTAGTTGAAGATCGTTTCGAATCGGCTCTGAGTTATTACGAATTTTTGCAGCATTTAAAGCCGCAAATAAAGTGAAGACTGTAAATTTTAAAAAGAAACAAACAAAAAAATATTAATAATAATAACAAAGAGACAAATGTGAAAACAAAAAATTCTACGATAAGTTCGTCGAAAGACCAAAAATTTGTATTTGGTAACGATTATAAATTTATTTAAAAAAAAGAATGAAGAAGAAGAAGAAAAAAATGAAATTATACATAAATAAATAAAAAAGAAGTGAATATAAATGAAGAAGAAACTAAATGCCAATGGTGTTTAGAAAATGGAAAAATGCCATAAAAGGATAACCGGGTAATCGGTATATACTTTAAAGCATTTAAAGTAATAGAATGTAATTATAAATATTATATTATTATATCATTATTATTATTATTATTATTATTATTATTAATTATTATTATTATTGTTCTTAATATTATCATATGTAATTATTATTTTGATTATTATTAGTAATTATTATTATATAATTGTTATTTTCATTTTTTATTATTATTAGTAAATATTATTATTAGTCATTATTTTTATTTTTAGTAATTCTATTATTATTAGTAATTGTTTTTATTATTTTTAGTTTTTAGTAATTCTATTATTATTTTTAGTTTTTTAGTAATTTTCTCTATTCCTATTAGTAATTCTTTCAATGATCTCTAAAGTTTTGAACGTTCAAAGGAACGAAATATTTTTTATTGAAGATATTTGAATAAATTAGTAATCATAAAAAAATTTAAAAACTTAAAATTTTACATTTATAAACTCAGGGATTAATTTTTTTTTGTTAGTCACACAAAATAAGTGCAATAATCAGGGTATCTACTATTTTAATTCAACAAAATTCCCGGTTATGGCCTAATTTTTTCCCAGTTTTCTTTTCCCATAAAATTTTAATTTAAATTTGATTTCGAACATAAAGAAATAATAATTTTAATTGAAAATTTGGAAAATAATTTTTTCAATTTTATAAAAATAAAATCTTGTCTTTTTATAATTAGAAATTGGAAATTTTCTTTTTCAAGTTTATTATAATTCTATTGATAATAATTGAATTTCGGCAAAGAATTTTACTATTTACAAAAATAATGGAAATCCTTCCAAATAATGATATTATTTATGAAAATAAATTTATTCCTGTGAAAAATTTTATTACAATTTAAAAAAAAAGCAGTGATAATAAATTATTTACTTAATAAGTAATAAACATTAACTTTGCTTAAGAGATGATAAATATCAGTTATTTGAACATTCAGAAATTTGAAATTATAAAAATTTAAGAGAAGTTCAATAATTATAACTGTTGAATAATGATAAATTAAAATAGTTTTTAAAAGCAAAAAATTGATTTAAAACTTTAAGAGGGACTTTATATTTTAAAAATAAAATTATAATTACGGTCACTAACATTATTTTCAAAAAATTTAAATAAAATTCTTTCAATAAATTAAATTACTTTTAAAAAAATGTAAAGAAATTTCAATTATTTCAAAAATTTTCAATTATTTCTTTAGAAAAATTAAATTATCCTGAAGCAATGGAATTGAAAATGTTCAACAATTTTATTTTTTAGAATTTAAAAAAAAAAATTTGCGAGAATTCAATTTTAATAAAAAATTTGAAGTGCAAATCGTTTTTTTTAAATTAACTAATAACGATTTTAATTATTAATCTTCGCACTAAAAAACATGAATTCATTAAAATGTGACTATAAAATCCAATTATTAATTAATTATTAAATTAAAATACTTTGAAAATTTGATTTGTTACAAAGTTTCTAAAGAAATTCTTTAACAAATTCAATTACATATTTTCAGTCGAATTTCACAATATTTCTATTAAATTCATAATTTTTTAAAATTTATTTACATAATCTGTTTGAATTAGTGCCTGACTTTTACTATGCAATTAATTTTTTTTAACTAATTCAAAGTTAGAGAAGAGTATAAATATCTATAAAAATTGAAATAAAAAGTTATTTAAAAAAAAAATTAAAATAATAAAACTTTTTTTAATTTTGGTGAAAAAAATTCCCGGTTTTGTATAAAAAATCCGGTTTTTCCTGGTTATTTCCTGGTTTTTTGTGATTTCCCGGTTAGTAGACACAATGAATATAAATTTAATTTTTAAAAGAAATAAAGAAATTTCGTTCATTTGAACGTTCAGAACTTTAGGACCTTTTATTTCAATTATTAGTAATTATTTTTATTTAGTCAATATTTCTATTATTTTCAGTAAATATTTTATTATTATTATTATTATTTTTATTATTTGCAATTATTTCAATTGTTAGCAATTATTTTTGTTTAGTAAATATTTCTATCATTTTAGTAATTATTTTTAGTAAATGTTTCTTTTTTTTATTAGGAACTATTATTATAATTATTATTTGCTATTATTATTATTATTATTATTATTATTTTTAATATTTGTAAATGTTAGTAATTTTTTTTAATTATTATTTGTAATTATTTTTATTATTATTTGTAATTTGTAATTATTTTTGTTATTATTTGTAATTTGTAATTATTTTTATTATTATTCGTAATTTTTTTGATTATTATTTATAATTATTTGGTATTATTCTCATTCATACTATAAATCAAGTACGAAATATTTTTTTTTCTCGGCGAAAGTTATTTTCTTTGTTTTTCTTTTCTTTTCTTTTTTTTTTTTTTTTTTTTTGAAAAACGTAGTGAATGAATAACTCGCAAATAATGCACGCTAATTAGACGAATATTTGCTTTATTTTCGTTTCTTTCTTTTTCCTCTAAATTTTCATCATCTTCTAAACTCGGAAATTTTATGGCAAATATTTAAAAAAAAGAGAGAGAGAGAAAATGTATTTTTCCCAAGTATTCTTTTTTTTGCTTTTCTTTTCGTCTTTTTGTTTTTCATTTTTTTTAAAGTAAAAATAAAAAAAAATTTTGGAAAATGTCCGAATGTAGATTTAAAACTAATTCAATTATTATTAGTAATAATAAATAAACACTGCGGTAAATAATTGAAAAAGAAGAAAAAAATTTGCCATAAAAGAATTCGAGTACTATTGTTATATATATAATAGGTATTTACAGTGCGAAATAAATCGTTGTTATTATATTACTATTATTATTATTATTATTATATATTGAAAAAAAAGAGTTATATTCCGTGCGCAATTGTAATATATTAATCTCGAAAATAATCGAAAACTGAAAACAGTAGATAAATAATAAATTAATAAAAAATATGATCGTCTTCTGGATATTTAAATTTCGAAAAAAAAATTTTCTTTACAGGCACAAAGCCCTTTTGTAAAAAGTATATAGTTTTAACATATTAAAATTAAACGTACGACGTACGACGTACGAGTTTTCATTTACGCGGTAAATAAATTAGAAAGTCGAAAAAAGTCGATATTTTAATGAGGAATTTTTTCCGCGAAAACTATTGAGTAGAATCAATTTTTTAAATTAATAAATAAATAATTACACCCAAATAAACAAAAAGGGTACATTGAACTTTATTTTTGACATATTTTATTTATAGGGAAATAATTTTTTTAGACTTCTATTAAAGAATTTGCCAACCTTTCTTGAATCTTGACGGCACGAATTGATTTATGTCAATATGTAAACATAACCTCTAAATAACTTGTTTTGTTCGTTAGTAACGTTATAGTATTTCAAAAATAAATTAAAACGAACAGAAGTAATAGTTAAATGAATTCCACTAAATAAATGACAAGTACGGTAATAAATTTCGATACAAAATAACAAATAATTAAAAAAAGACATTTCTAACCATAAAGAAATTATATAACATTTAAAGAATATTGAAAGTAAACTTTTTTTATTTGCAACTGTGATACAGTTTCCGAAAAATAATCTTTCTCAAACTACTTTTTTTCCGACAAAAAGGTTTTTAAATCTTAAATAATTAACTTAAAAAGGTTTAAAAATAAAGTAAAAAAGCGGGACGTCAAACTCAAACGGTCAAATTTTGAAATAGTATTAAATCCGCCATATTGAGCGTGTAATTTACAGTATTTTACAGTTTATTACGTAAGATACTTCGTTTTAGGACCATTCGTTACGTTGTTAATTTAGGGCAAGGGAGGGGGTTAAAAAATCTGCAAAATTCTATTTAACGCAATGGTAACAGTAACGGCCCATTTGAACTTTATTTTTTAAACTCCCTTATTGTTAATAATGTTGTTCTTCAACTTGTTTATTTCTATGAATTGTTTAAAAAAAAACCCGGAGAAACCAGGGAAATTGCAGGGACGGGTAGGTAAATGAAACACAACGCAGCTTTACAGTGTGAACTAGCCTTTAAATTCTCAGGGTTGCGTCGTTGGGAAACGTGAATATTCATACCATCACCAACGACCCAACCCTGAGAAACGATTTCTCCACTCTTTTTTTTCTCGTAAAGAGATTATATATATATAGAAAAAAAATACACGACGACCGTGTGTCCAGTGTCTTAACACACACGATATTGTCGATATATATTTTTCCAAGAGTGTTTCACAATCACTCCGTGTGGACATTCCTTCTTCCTCTCTACATTTGGACATTGGCAATGAGAGAGAAAAAAATCAATTTCGTGTCATATACCGTTTTTCTTCTTAAAATTCACTAAAAAAAAAAAAAAAATTATCGCGCCTTCTTCTTTTATAATATAATTAAAAAAAAAAACGTGCGCACATTTTCAGTTATAAGAAATTTTTTTCTTTATTCACCTCTCTGAAAAATATTAAAGTGTATATAAAACATATTGAATTTTTTTTTTTTTTGGTGCGTATGTTCCTCTAGTTCGTGTGTGTGTTCATCGGCACTATGTAGAGACTTTTTTTCCTTGTATATGAACATATATTATAATCACAATTTTACAATCATCACTGATTTGTTGTTTCGCGGAAGTTTTTCAAACAAACTATTGATTCTGAATAAATAAACGAGTTGTTCGCTGTTTGAATGAATTATTAACAATTTTTTTACCGGCTCATGTGACTCTCTTTTTCCGCATTACTGAAAACTTAACCTCAATTTATTTATCGCCGGGTTTTTGCAGTGTGCTTGTAAAATTAGTGCAAAAAAAAAGTGCTTTTATTTTTCCACACGTGGGGGAGGAGAGAAATTTTTTCAAAACTATTTTTCTATCGCAGGTTTGTTGTTTTTTGATAGTAAAAAAAAAAGATAGATAGAAAATATCTTGTCACAGGAGAAAGTATAAAATAATTTTTGCGTAGTGTGGTAATTTTTTTTTTTTGTTTTTTTTTTGTTATATAGGTGAAAAGGAAAAGGGGGAAAAAATGGATTACAGGGAAGTAACACTACCAAATTATTCCTATGTGTTCAATTTTGAGGAGAAATTTATCCATCAAGACACGAGGATATGGATGAGAAAAAATTGGACGAATGGCTTTTATTTTTGTGGTATTTATATGATATTAATATTTGGCGGGCAACATTTTATGGCGAGCCGGCCAAAGTATAATTTAAGGGGTGTACTGAGTTTGTGGAACACTCTATTAGCGTCATTTTCTATTATTGGATTCACGAGAACTGCTCCTGAATTGATTCACACATTAAGAAATTATGGACTTTATCACAGTGTCTGCATACCAAGGTAAATAAAATTTTTTTTCTTCTGAAAATTTCTTAAATTCTAAACTTTGCTTTTCTTCCATTTCTCTATATTCTTTTTTTTCAATTCAAAAATTCATAGTAAATTAAAAATTTTTTTCATTTAAAAAATGTTTTACAAAATTTTTCTTAAATAATTATAGAATTATTAAAATTCAATTACTTTTTGAAAATTATAATTTAAATTTTTTTTTAAATAATTCAATTAACAATTTTTGATGAAAATTCTTTTAAAAAAATTCAATTTTAATGAAAATTTCTCGTTTTTCAAAAATGAAAAGAAATATTTTTTCCAGCAAAAAAAAAAAAATTCTTCGAAAGAATTCAATTACTTGGTTGGAAATTGTAAATAAATTTTTTTTTAATTCTTTACAGAAAATTCAATTGTTTTTCGAAATATTAAAAATATAAAATTGTTCGAAAAGATAGGAAAAATTATTTTTTTTTATAAATTAATGGGATTTAATTTTATTTTCCAATTAATTTTTTATTCAAATTCTTCCCGAGAATTGAATTATTACTTTTTCAGTATAAATTTCATCAATTTTTTTTTATTGATTTAAGTTTTAAATGAGGAAAAATTCAATTTTCAAGACAAATTAAATTTTAATTGATTTAGGTTTTAAACGAGGAAAATTTATATTTGTAATAAAATTCAAACCCATTTCAGTCTTAAATGAGGAAAAATTCAATTTTGTACGCACATTTTTTTTTATTAATTTAAGTTTTTAAATGACGAAAAAATTCGTTAATATAAAAAATGTTTTGAAATTGATTTTATAAATTTTTCAAACCAGTTAAATGTTGATTTTATTGAAATTGTATGTTTGCGTTTGAATTTGAATCGAAAAAATTGCTGCGCACAAAATAAGAAACTTTAAATACATAAATTTTTATCTACGGTCATTAAAATTGAGAAATTTTCTTCGAAAACAAAATTTCTTGACACATTGAACCCGCAGAGATTTAAAAGAATAAAATATGTAAATTAGAATTTGTTTTCGTTTTAAGTACCTATGGGAAGTGAATTTCACTCGATTGACTCGTTTCTAAAAATGTTTTCTAAAGTGTGATAATTTTTTGAGAAAAAAAAAACGAAAACATTAAAAAAAAAACAAAATTAAAAATGTAGATTAAAATTTTTAAGTATTTCGAAATTTTCACCAAATAAAGAACAATAATTAGTTAAACATTTATTTTACAAAAGTTATTCAAATTTGAAAAAATTAATTTGGAAATTTTTTAATATTTAGATTTTTGAAAAATAGTAATTAAAATTTTTTAAAGATAAAGCTGCGCTTGAATTCACAATAATAATTTTAACAAATTGAAACAATTGGAAATTCTGTAAAATTTTATATTTTAAAGAATTTTTTTTTTCCTCTTGAAAAATTGTCTATTAATAAAATTATATTTTTGAAATTACATTATTTTATGAATTTACAAAAATTATAAATTCTATTTAAATAATTCAATTCTCGTACAGTTGAATTCTGATAGAAATTGATTTAACAAAAATTTCAGTTAAAATTTAAAAAAATAATTAAATATTTAAACCATTGTAACAGGATTTTTAGGAATTAATTAAATTTTACGAGGTTTTTAAATTAAATTCCTTGAAAATCTAAGGGAAGAAAAATATAAAAATTCTTTAAATTTTTATCATAAAAAATTATTAATAAAATTATTTTTCTTTAAAAATTATTATTATTATTATTATTCAATTAAATATTTCCATAAATTAAATTCTAAAAGACTAATAAAATTAAAATAAATTTAAATAAAATTATAATAATAAATAAATTATAAAATTATAAATTTTTATTTAAATAAAATTGTTAAGAGAAAATATTTGATTGCAACAAAATTCATATTAAAATCATTGGAAAAAATTTATTTGTATTTAAAAAAATTCTCCAAAAACTGATTATAATGAAATGAATTAATATAAAAATTTAGTGAATTTTAATTACATTTTTGATAATTTTGGATAACTATTAAAAACCAATGAATTGTTATCAAAAAAATAAATTTTAGTCATTTGATAATTAAGTTTTGAAGAATTTTCCAAAAGGGAATTGAATAATCGAAAGAATTAATTTTTTGACAAATAACATGACGAAAACAATTTAATTATTACCTAAAAATTTAATTTTTGTATTTAAATAATAATTTGAATTCGATAGAAAAATTTCTTTAAAGTAGTAAAAAGAATTGATTTATAAACTAAAAATTTAATTTTTATATTTTAATAATTTAAATCTTTAAAAAAATTTCGAAAAATAATTTAAAATCAAAATTTTTATCGCGAAACTCGATTTTTCTATTTAGAAATAATTGAATTCTCAAACAACTTTTAGAGAATTGTTTAAAATAATTAAAATTTAATTAAGAAATTAAATTTTTCTATTCAACTAATTGCATTTTTTGGTGAAGAATTTAATTTTTCTATTTAATTTAAATAATTGAATTCTCAAAGCAATTTTAGAAATTTTTTCAAAACAATTGCATTTCGATTAAATAATTTAATTTTTATTTGAAGAATTGAATTTTGCATCAAAAAATAGAAATTTTTCATTTAATTAATTTAATTGTTAAATAATTGAATTTAACCCAAAATTACACTTTTGTATTTAAGTGATTTAAATTTTTAAAGAACTTGTTGTAAATTTTCGAAAATAATTGAATTCTTATTAAAAATTAAACTTTTTTTATTTATATAATTTAATTTTTGAATAACTTTCTGAAAATTTTGAATATAATTAATTTATTTAGCAAAAATTGAGATTTTTTTAAAATAATGGAATTATGTATCGAAGAATTGAGTTTTTGCTTTGAAATAATTGAATTTTTGAAAAATTCTCTATAAATGGTTGGAAAAAATTGAATTATAAACTAAAAATTAAATGTTTAATTTAAATACTTGAATTTTTGACGAATTTTCTGAAAGTTTTCTAAAATAATTGAATTATTAGATACAAATTGAATTTTTAATTTAAATAATTGAATTTAATCAAATAATTATAATTTTGTATTTAAATGATTGAATTTTGGAAGAACTGTTTGTAAATTTTCGAAAATAATTGAATTATTAGATTAAAAATTGATCTTTTTTTATTTAAATAATTGAATTTTTAAAGAACTTCCTGTAAATTTTCGAAAATAATTGAATTCTTACGAAAAATTGAACTTTTTTATTTAAATAATTGAATTTTTGACGAATTTTCTGAAAGTTTTCTAAAATAATTGAATTATTAGATAAAAATTGAATTTTTAATTTAAATAATTGAATTTAACCAAAAAATTATAATTTTGTATTTAAATGATTGAATTTTGGAAGAACTGTTTGTAAATTTTCGAAAATAATTGAATTATTAGATTAAAATTTGATCTTTTTTTATTTAAATAATTGAATTTTTTAAAAACAATCTGTAAATTTTTAAAAAATAATTGAATTATTAGCTAAAAATTGTATTTTTCTTTTAAATAATTGAATTATGTATCAAAGAATTGAATTTTCGAAGAACTGTCTGTAAATTTTTGAAAATAATTGAATTATTGATTTAAAAAATTTAAATTTTTGTATTAAATTGAAATAAGTGAACTATCAAACATATTTTTGATATTAATTATTTATTATTATATTAGATTTTAACTAAGTTGAAGTTCACAACGTTGGTCAAGGCAAAAAAAATTATTTACTAAGTAAATTAATTAAAAATGACGCTGCAATATTGCTACAAAAATATTCAGAAAGAAAGATTGATGTTTATATTTTGATAAGCATTATTTTACAATTAAATATTAAATTAAAAATAATATTTTGATGAATGAAATAAATTTTTTTCGTTTATAAACGTTTTGGACTTGAATTTCGTTAGATTTTAGTATTTTTAGTTAAAAAATTATTATTATAATTATTATTATTTTACTAAGTTGAAATTATAAAATATAATTTTCTTAATTAAAAAAAACTGACTTTTTGTTTTTGTATTAATTTCAGTTTTATCGAACAAGATCGTGTCTCTGGATTTTGGACATGGATGTTTGTCCTTTCGAAATTACCAGAACTTGGCGACACCGTATTCATTGTTCTGCGTAAGCAACCATTAATATTTCTCCATTGGTATCATCATATAACTGTTCTACTCTATTCGTGGTTCTCCTACACCGAATACACAGCATCGGCACGATGGTTCGTTGTCATGAACTATTTTGTTCATTCAATAATGTACACGTACTATGCATTGAGAGCAATGCGTTATTCGCCACCGAAAATGATATCAATGGTGATCACTGCATTGCAATTGTCGCAAATGGTCGTCGGTTGCGCAATTAATGTTTGGGCCTATCAATATCTCGAGAGCAGTCAAACCGAATGTCACATTACGAGTTTAAATATCAAGTACAGTTTAACAATGTATTTCAGTTATTTTGTATTGTTCGCGAGGTTCTTTCACAAGGCATATTTGGGCGGCTCGCGAACCAAGTCCGAGAGGAAACTCTATACAAATGGCACTCCTCATATTGCTGCTGATTTTAGTAATAATAGTAAGCTTAAAGCTAATTAAATTTTTTAAACGAAATATAAAAATAAACAGTCAAAATATTCGAGAAAATGCGTGAGAGAGAGAGAGAGAGAGAGAAAAAGAAGTCAAGGAGAATTTAAGAAACATTGAATGAAAATAGAATTTTATTATTATTATTATTATTATTATTATTATTATTATTATTATTAATTAATTAATTAAAAAAAAGTAATTATTTTCTAATTTTTAATCACGAAATAAATATTTTATTATTATTATTATTATTAAATAAAAAAAAAGTAATTATTTTCTGATTTTTCTTCATGAAATAAATATTTTATTATTATTATCATTGAATAAAAAAAAGTGACTATTTTCAGATTTTTATTCACGAAATAAATATTTTCTTATTATTATTAAATAAAAAAAAGTAATTATTTTCTGATTTTTCTTCACGAAATAAATATTTTATTATTATTATTATCATTGAATAAAAAAATGATTATTTTCAGATTTTTATTCACGAAAAAAATATCTTCTTATTATTATTATTATTATTATTAAAAAAGCATTACTATTATTATTAATAAAATTAAACTAATCATTATTCTTGATAATGTAAAAAAAAATTATAATTAATTAATTAATTATTATAAATTATTTTATTAATATTATTAAAATAATTATTTTTTCTCAGTATTTTATTTACTTTCATTTTTCGTTAATTATTATTCCATTGAAATATTTATTTTTGTATTATTAATTAATTAATTAACAAAATAATAATTATTTTCTATTGAAGAAATATGAAAAAGAGAAAAAAACGAATTTACAATTTTTTTTTTTTTTCCCATTGAAAACGAATAAAATGACAAATTTTCAATTCCTTTTTGAAAAGTACAAAAGAAAATGTGAAATTGTTCATTCTTTTTTTCTAATATAGAAAAAATGTCGAAACCACAATTCTATTTTCGGGAAAATTAAATAAATGACGAATTTACAATTCTTTTTTTCAAAAATAGAAAATAAAAAATAAAAAAATGAAATATTCAATTATTTGTCCAGAAAATGAAAAAAATTTCGAATTTTCAATTAGTTTTTCCTGAAAATAAAAAATAAATGTCGATGTTTCAATTATTTTTCCAGAAAATGAAAAAAATTGCGAATTTTCAATTATTTTTCCAGAAAATAAAAAAAAAGTGCGAATTTTCAATTATTTTTCCAGAAAATGAAAAATAAATTTCGAATTTTAAATTATTTTTCCAAAAAATGAAAAAAAATGTCGACTTTTTAATTATTTTTCCAGAAAATGGAAAAAATGTTGAATTTTCAATTATTTTTTCAGAAAATGGAAAAAAAATTTCGAATTTTCAATTATTTTTCCAGAAAATGAAAAAAAGTGTCGAATTTTAAATTCTTTTTCTAGAAAACAAAAAGAAAAAAAAAATTTTGAATTTTTTTGTCAATTCAAAAACCGTAGAAAATTACGAATTTTTTAATTTCTTTTTCGAAAGTTGAAAAAAATTGGGAATAAAAATCGATTTCTTAATTCCTTTTTTTTTGGGAAAAAAAAGAAAAAGAGTTGAATTTTTCAATTATTTTTCCTGAAAATCAAAAAAAGGAAATAAGAAAGTTTCAATTCTTTTTTTTCCAAAAACAAAAAAATGTCAAATTCTTAATTTTTTTAAACAAATTTTTAAAAAATGATAAATTTTCAATTATTTTAAATTAAAAAAAAGTCAAATTAATTTTTTTTTTTTAAATAAGAAAAATGTCGAATTTTCAATTCTCTTTCTCTGCAAAAGAAAAAAAATAGTCGAATTTTGCAATTATTTTTCCTGAAAACAGAAAATAAAAGACGAATTTTCAATTCTTTTTTCTAAAATATGAAAAAAATCTTTAGAATATTTTTCATTTTCGTATTAAAAAAAGTCAAATTTTTAATTCTTTTTCTCTAAAAACGAATAAGATGTCGAATTTTCATGTTTAATTTTTTTTTTTTTTTGAAGCGAAGAAAGAGTAAATTTTCAATTATTTTTCTCGAAAAATGAAAAAGAAAACAAATAATAAATTCTTTTTTTAAAGAAGAAAAAATCTCGAATTTTTATTTATTTTTTCTTTTTTAAAGCAAAGAAAGAGTAAAATTTTCAATTCTTTTTTCTAAAAATTAATCGAATTTTCAAATCTTTTTTATGAAAAAGAAAAGAAAGTCAAATTTCCAGTTTTCTTTTCTTTTAAAGCATAATTTTCAATTCTTTTATTTCTAGAATAGTAAGAAATGATGAATTTCGAATTTTTTTCTTGAAAAAGGAAAAAAAAAATTTCTTTTCACTTCTTTGAAAATGTAAAGGAAAATTTTGACTTTTCATTTGTTTTTTTATTTGGAAAAAGAGTCAAATTTTCTTATTAATGAAATATTAATTAATTTGTAATTTATGTAATGATTATTTTATTATTATTAACTGATGGATAAAATAATAATAATAATAATATAATAATAAATAGTAATATTAATAGATAATAATAATAATAATAATAAAAATAAATAATAATAATAATAATAATAAATACTAATATTAATAAAAAAAATAATAGAAATATACAAAAACCGGAAAAATTACAGAAAACAAAATGCCAATATCTGCTAATAGCGTTTTATAAATAACAATTACGAGTTTAAATACCAAGAGCCTTAAACCAAAGCCAATAATTAAAAGCAAAAAAAAATTGCTAATTTTCTCTTCTTCCCATAATTGTTTGAAATTTGACTCGATTTTTTTTACCATTTAAATGAATTTGAAAATGCAACAAATAAATTAGAAATTTTAATCGAAGTAAAACTTTTAAAGTTCTCGATTCTTTAAAAAAAAAATTAAAAATTAAAATACATATTTTTTTAATTTAAAATCTCATAATTCTCTATTTTTAAACATTAAAATGCGATATTTAAAAAAATCTAATTTTCTATATTAAAAAAAAAATTTCTTTAAAAAAAATCTAATTTTCAATATTAAAAAAAAATTTCTTAAAAGAAAATCTAATTTTTAATATTTAAAAAAAATTTCTTAAATAAATCTAATTTTCAATATTAAAAAAAATATATTTCTCAAAAAAAAAAAATTCTATTTTCAAGTAAAATCTTTTCGAAATTTTTTCAAAACCGGTTTTCAAGAAAACTGGAATTTTCAATTCTTACTGTGACAGTAGAATTTTTCCTTAAAATCAAGTGGAAGAAAATGAGAAAAATAGAAATTCCCGTTATTCTCAAGTTTTTCATTTTTATTTTCTTACCTGTTTTTTTATTATTTCGTTTTTATTCCTTTTCTTACACTTTAGAAGAAAAAAATAATTTTTTTGTCATTGAAAAATATAAAAAATAATTTTTTTGCCATTGAAAAATATAGAAAATAATTTTTTTGCCATTGAAAAATATAAAAAATAGAAATAAAAATAATATTATTATTATTATTAGTATGTATATAATAATATTATTATTATATTCTTACTATTGTTATATAAAAAATATTTTGTTGTTATCGGGAAACAAAAAATAAAAATAAACTAATTCAAAAATAGAAAAAAAAATAGGAATTAATTTTTCAAATCTATAAAAAAAATTTGGAAGAAATTCAATAATAATGGAAGAAAAAAAATTAAATTTTCCTTTTATTTGAAAATAGATTTTTAATTTTCACTTTCAAGTATTAACAAAAAAAGAAAAAAATCCTTTTCATGAAATGAATAAGAAAAAAAAATAATGTTTCGTTAAAAAAAAAATGTTTTTTTTCTCTCTGTATAAAAATGAAGGAAATAAACGTCGAGTAAAAACGAAAATATATTTTTAAGTATTAAAATATTGAGAGATGAAGTGAAGACTTTGGGGAGTGGTCATTGAGATTTAAAAACATCCGTTACTCACATATATTCGAGAGAGCTGGAAATTCTCTGACGTAAGAAAAATCGTGTGTGAGACAAGAATTGCGTGACATTTTTTTTTTTCCTTTTTTTCTAAGATAGTAATTTATTTTTAAGTTATATATATTTCAAAGCATGTTCTTACAATTTTTTCTTCTAATAATTTTTTTTTTTTTTTATTGATGAAAAATTATGCAATTTTTGTGTAATTTATTTGACTTTTCTATTTTTAATCTACTTGCAAAGATTTATAATATAACATTCTATTTTTTTTTTTTTGCTACTGCGCTATTTTACAGTTTTATTGTTAAATATTAATCGTCATCGCACATTGAGAGAGAGAGAGAGAAACATAAAAATAATTAATTATGATAAACGATTTGTTCGAATGGAAAAAAAAATTACGAGAATGAAAAATTTTTCGTTTTGAATGGAAAATTTTTTTATTGAATGCTTCAGTGAATGAATGAGTTGGAAGAAGAGGGGAAATAAATATTTTCTATTTTTTAAATAATTTGGAGGAAAAGAAATAAAAAAAAATTTCAACAATTGTTTTTTAAAAGAATTCTAATTCTTCCGTTATTTCTGTGTGCATAGTAAAAAATTTTTTTTTAAATAAATCGTGCTTTAAATAATGTTTAAAAATACTTTTAAATAATTGAAAATAAAGAAAAATAATTGAAAATAATTAAAAATGGAGAAAAAATTTAGGAAAATAATTGAAAATGAAGAAAAATAATTACGAAAAATTTTAAATAATTTAAAATTGAGAAAAATAATTGAAAATGATGGAAATTAACTGAAAACAAATGAAAATAATTGAAAAAAAGGAAAATAATTGAATGTAATTGAAAATAAATAAAAATAATTGAGTTTAATTGAAAATAATTAAAAATAATTGAATATAATTGAAAATAAAAGGAAAAAAAATTGAAAATAAGGGAAAATAATTGAAATATAATTGGAAATGAAGAAAAATAATTTAAAATAGATTAAAATTTTTTGAAAACAAAATGAAATAATTGAAAATAATTAAATATTGAGGGAAATAATTGAAAATAATTTAATGTAATTGATAATAAAGGGAAATAATTGGAAATGAAGAAAAATATTTACAAATGGTTTAAAATCATTGAAAGTGAATAAAAATAATTGCAAATAGTTTAAAAATAATTGAAAATGAATAAAAATAATTGAAAAATAATGGAAAATATTGAAAAATTAATTGAAAATGAAGGAAAATAATTGAAAACAAAGGAAAATAATTTTGAATAATTAAAAATTAATGGAAATTATTTATAAAATAATTCAGAATGAAGGGATAATTTCATAAGTGTTTTTCGAAGCAAAAGTTTCGTTATTAATTTGCGAATTGAAAATTTTTCAGCGCAACTTGTAAAGTAGCTAAACCACTTTTTTTTCTTATCTAAATGCTCCGACGATTTGAGTTTGCATAAAGAAAAATTGTTATGCAAACTTTGTCTTTGATAACATTATTAAAAGTAACATTTTCATAAAAAAGAAAAAAAAATTATTTCGAAAGGAAGAAAAAGTTGTTTTCGCTTTTTCTTTCTTTCCATAAATTAGAAATTTATTTTTATTTCAAAAAAAAGAATAGTCTCTATTGTCTTAAATATATTTTACATGGAATTAAATCAAATATATTTTTTCTTTTTTTCTTATTTTTGTACATTTTTCATTTTTGTCTTTTTTTTTAGTTTAATTTTTTTCTTCTTTTTTCTCTTTTTATTATTTTTTTTCATTTTTGTTTTTTATTTAAAAAATTTTTTTCATTTTTATTATTATTTTGATTCATTTTTGCTTTTTTATTATTTTTTCGTTTTCCTTCTTTTTTTCCATTTCTCATTTTTTTCTTTTAATTTTTTTCTGGTTCTTTTCCCCTTTTTATTTTTATTTCTTTCATTTTTAAACATTTCTCTTTTTTCCATCTTATTTTATTCCATTTTTTCATTTCATTCTGATTTCCTTTCTTCTTTCAGTTTCACTACTTTTTCATGTTTCAAAAAAGAATTTTTCTTTTTCATTATTTTTATTTTTTCAAATTTTTTCGCTTCTTTTCCCCTTTTTTCTCTAAAAAAAACCGTTAAATCGAAAATTGAGGTTTGAAGTTCATCAGAAAGTAGAAAGTGAAAGAGAAGGAGAGAGAGAGAAAAAAATATTTTCCCTTCATAACTCGAACACGATTTTCCAATTCGAAATCAATTTTACATTTTAATCAATTGTATTCACAAAATAATAATTTTTTTTGTCATGAACTTTTTTTGCTTTTTTTTTCTTTTTTTTAGTAACAAATTTATCTTGTTTTGAACAAGTGTGATATTAAAATACCGCAAATATTTCTATTAGTTTTTTTTGTTATGTATATATATATTATAAATATTTCTATATTTAAATATCTTCCATCAGTAATGTTTTTTTTTTTAATTTTTTTTCGCGAACTCATTGAATGACAAAATAAAAAAAAAAACTATATATCATATTTGTTTGAAGTATAGATGCACTTTGAGGTATAGTTCAATTTTTTTCAAGTAAAAATTAAATACAAAAATTTATAATTCATTCGCAGAACAAATTGTAAAGTTCTAGGTCACGTTAAAAAAACAACAAAAATTATCTTTTCCACGTATTCAATTTTTTTTTCTTCTCTTTTTTAAAATGAAAAAATTTCAAAATTATTCCGCGTCTTATTTCGTATTAAATAAATAATGAAAAATTGTTATTATTATAAACAGAATAGAAATAATTTACGTAGAAAATTTTATTTTTTACTGTAGAAAGATGGAAATAGTCGAAAAAACTGAAAAATTTGTGGAATAAAAAGAGAAAAAAATTGAATAAGTTGAAATAATTGAAAGAGGGGGAAAAATTGAAAAAGAGAAAAAAAACTTAAAAAGGGGGAGAAAATTCAAAAAGTAGAAAAACTCTCGAATTAGTCGAAAAAATTAAAAAAGGGGGAAAATCCAAAAAGTGGAAAAACTCTCGAATTAGTCGAAAAAATTAAAAAAGGGGAAAAAAAGTCAAAAAGAGAAAAAAATTCAAAAAAGGGGGAAAAATTCAATGAAAAGAGGACAAAAATTGAATAATTGTCAATCTGAAGAAATTCTAAAAAAAAGGTGAAAAATTCAAAAGAGGAAGAAAAAATAAAAAAAATTGTAAAAAATTGTAAAAAAAAATTTCAAAAGAAATAAAAATATTGCAAAAAAAATCGAAAAATAATCAAATAATTTTCTTTTAATTTTTTTTTTAATAATTATAATTATTATTATTATTATTAATATTGCGAGAGTGCGAATTGTAATGATATAATTATAATATCCGACCAAAAGTCAAAGTTACATTGTAAGGAAGAGCTTGAGGTTTAAATGATAGATAGGAAATATTGTAATTAGTATTCGAGTTTGTTCTTTACGTTGTGAATGTGTGTTTCGACTCGCGCAAAGTAAAAGTCGATGGCCCATATATATATTTATAAATTATATTTTATCATCAGGAGCGATGCGAGAATTTCGTTCGCTAAATGCATTTTTAATTTACGAAACAAAAAAACAGAAAAATCAAAAAAAAGGAAATTAACTCTATGAATTTTCGAGAAGCAAAAAAAAATTATTTGCAAAAAAAAGAGATGAAGAAAATAATAATGCATTTTTTTTTTTTTGTAATTTAGAAGGGAAAAAAATTTCTTTTTTCCTAAATTTAGAAAAGTGCATCTTAATTAATTGTAAAAAGCGAATTTTTGTTAATTAAAAAAAATGTTGACTAATGCAACAAATTTTTTAGTAACTAAAAAAAACATTTTGAGTAATTAAAAAAAACATTTTTATTCCTCAAAAGAAATAAAAGAAAATTAAAAAATCCAGAAAATGCATTTTAATTGCTACGAAAAAAAATTTCCATTCCTAATTTTCGACAGAATGCATTTTGCATTGCTTTGAAAAAAATTGCATTTCCCATTTTTGAAAGAATGCACTTTAATTAATTTCGAAAAATGCATTTTAATTACTTAAAAAAAAACAAAGTGAAAACAAAACAAAAAACTTGGAAAAAATTGCATTTGAATTAATTTTGAAAAAATGCATTTTAATTAATTAATTAATTGATTAATTAATAGAAGTGAAAAATAATGAGTTTCTCACAATTTGTTTAAAAATATACTTTTAGAAAATTTATTCAATTTTGTGAAATACAAGAAAAAGTATTTTTTTTTTTTTTGACAATCTTTACTTTTAATTTACGATTATGTTTTTTTTTTTACTTTAAAAAATAATAATTTAATTTAATAATTATTTTTTAAAGTAAACAAAAAATAATAAAGAAAAGAAGAATATTTTTGTCTGCAAAAAAAGTGGAATAAAAAATAGAAATTAATATATACAAAAACAAAATTATAATAAAATATGTAAACTTCATATTTCTTCGCCATGAAATTTAAATACTGAATGAAAAATTCAATAGTTTCATTAAAAGTATTTTTTCTTTCGAAATAAATAATTCCGAATCAATTAATCATAATTTGTGTGTGAAAAAAAATATTTTTCTTCTTTTTCAAGTGATTTAAAGCGCATGTTTTTTTACATCAGCTGCTAATTAGATTGTCAAAAAAAATAAAGAGAAAAAAAAAGAGAATTACAACACATATTTTACATAATTATGTCATAAATAGGTGGTGATATTTTATTATTAAAAAAAACGAATTTTTTTTCTATTTTATAAGCTTACGCACATTTTTCGTTATTTATTATATTTTGCATAAAAAAAAATGTGTGGGTTATATTGTTAAAGGTGTATTCTCTTATTAAAAAAAAAATAATGCCAGTATATTTATTTGAAAAAATAAATAAATGAAAAAAAAACATTTGTACGTTACGATAACTAATTGTGCATATCGTTTACGTCGAAAATTATTATTATTAGTGATGATAATAATAACAACAACAACAACAATAATGTTTTATTCTTTTATATACAAATAAATAATTATAGAAAAAATAAAAATGTGTGCAGAAAAAAAAATGTTTTATTCCTTTTGTATTTTTGATAGGAAAAAATTACTTTTTTTACTCAATTTATTTGTTTTTTTTTTGAAAAGAGGAAAAATTGTTTAACATTTTTTTATTAGTTTCTTGAGAAACAAAATTTTTTGTCTTGTAATTTTCGAATATGAAAATAAATTTTACGTTATTTTCATTAGTTTTCGAGATGGAAGTAAATTTTACATTATTTTTATTAGTTTACGAAATGAAATGAAATTTTACGTTATTTCAAAATAAAAAAAAAATTTTACTCTCTTTTTATTGATTCTTGAAACCAAAAATAATTTTGACGCTTTTTTATTAATTTTTAGGTAAAGAAAAATTTTGATTAATTTATTTCCAAAAAGAAAGAAAAAAAAATTGTTTTAAGCTTTTTACTAAAGTTTTCGAAAAAAAATTATTTTCAGCTCTTAATTACTTTTTGAAAAGAGAAAAACCTACTTTAACGTCGATTATTTGAAGAAGAAGAAAAAATTTAAATCTGACTAAATTAAATATTAATGGAAAATACTTGTTTCTAAATGGAACTATTTTAAATGTTTGACGGATTTTTTTCTTTCTATTTCACAAAAACAAAAAAATCTATTGCGTTATAATGTGATTTTTATCTAACGATTTATGTGTGAATATTGTTTTTTTTCTCTTTTCCAATATTATCAAAGCAAAAAAAAATTAATAGTGAAGAATTTAAAAGGCATCAATTATTAGATCAAATTGTAACTACTAATTCACTTCGTATTTTTCCATTTATTCCCAGGAGAATAAATAATTTTAATTCAAAACTTTATTTGCATATGAGACAATTTTATGATTGAATGAAAAAAAATTTAAATAAATAAAAAAGAAATAATAATAAAATTAATAATAATAATAATAATAATAATAATCGAAGGAAAAGGAATTGACAAGTTTAGTTTTTGAAATTAATTATTGCAAATAAAAAAAAATAATAAATAAAATATAAAAACATAAAAATTAAAAAATAAAATAATAAAATAAAATAAATATACAATAAATAAAAAAGATAACAAAATATAAATTTTATTTTTAATTTGAAATTGGAAATTGGAAAAAGATATGAATTTTAAAATGTAACTCAAAGGCAAAATAAAATTATTTTACAAAATATGAAATAAAGGCAACGAAAACTATTTTTTTTCTTCTTTTTTTTTACTTTTGTTCTCATTATCTTATCAAAATTCACAGTAATAAAGAATAATTATAAATAACGTTTAAAAATTTTTTTAACTTCATTCAATTCAAAATATTGTAAATAATGTAAATTTTTTTAAAACAAACTTTGTAAAAAAGAAAATTAAATATTAATATTTTTGTGTGTGTCTTAGAAAAAAAGTATAAAAAAAATTTGAAACAAAAAAGAAAAATGCTATTAACACATTGTCTGTGAAAATAAAATTCTCTTCTTTTCTTTAAAAAAAAAAAAAAAAAGTGAATATTATTGACAATGGAAATAATTTTATTACATTAACACCAAAAAAATTGAAAAAAAAAATTCGTAACTACTTTTTAAAAAATCAAAATTAAATTCTTTATGAGAATTTAATTCTTAAAATAATAATTAAAAATTAAAATAAAATTTTACTTTTGATTTTAGTAAAAATTACAAAAATCGAAAGTAATGGAATTATTTAATTATTATTAAAACTCGAAAAAATTTAATTTTACTTCCGAAAGTAATAATTAAAAAAGAAATTCAATTTTTTTCAAAAAATACAAAAAAAAAATTTGTTGGAATTCAATTTACTTTTCAAAACAAATTTTATTCTAATTTTTAAATTCTTTTTCTATATTTTTTTTTAGAAAATAATTAAATTTCTCGATATATATTTTTATATTTTAAAATGAATTAATTCCTGGAAATATTTAAATTCTTTTTATAAACAGAAAAAATTCTTCCCAGGAATTTTTTTTTAAAACTATTTTTAAAACTTTTCACTGAAATTTTTTCAAAAGAATTGAATTATTTACCGAAAATTTTAGAATTTTTCACAAAAATTCCATTATTTTCGAAATTTAATAAAATTCTTGTGGAGAAATTTTAATTATTTTCTAAAATAATAAACTTCTTTTGGAGAAATTTTAATTATTTTCTAAAATAATAAACTTCTTTGGAGAAATTTTAATTATTTTCAAAAATAATAAAATTCTTCGAAAGAAAAAATGAATTATTTTCTGAAATAATAAATTTCTTTTGGAGAAATTTTAATTATTTTCAAAAATAATAAAATTCTTCGAAAGAAAAAATGAATTATTTTCTGAAATAATAAATTTCTTTTGGAGAAATTTTAATTATTTTCTAAAATAATAAAATTCTTCGGAAGAAAAAATGAATTATTTTCTAAAATAATAAAATTCTTGTAGAGAAATTTTAATTATTTTCTAAAATAATAAACTTCTTTTGGTGAAATTTAAATTATTTTCCAAAATAATAAAATTCTTTAAGAGAAATGAATTATTTTCTAAAATAATAAAATTCTTCGAAAGAAAAAATGAATTATTTTCTGAAATAATAAATTTCTTTTTGAGAAATTTTAATTATTTTCTAAAATAATAAACTTCTTTTGGTGAAATTTTAATTATTTTCCAAAACAATAAAATTCGTCAAGAGAAATTAATTATTTTCTAAAATAATAAAATTCTTCGAAAGAAAAAATGAATTATTTTCCAAAATAATAAAATTCTTCAAGAGAAATGAATTATTTTCTGAAATAATAAAATTCTTCGAAAGAAAAAATGAATTATTTTCAAAAATAATAAAATACTTGTGGAGAAATTTAAATTATTTTCCAAAATAATAAAATTCTTCAAAAGAAATGAATTATTTTCTAAAATAATAAAATTCTTCGAAAGAAAAAATGAATTATTTGCTGAAATAATAAACTTCTTTGGAGAAATTTTAATTATTTTCCATAAAAACTTAATCGTAATTAATAAAAATTAACAATTACAATAATCCTTTAAATTGAAACTAGCGTTAGAAACAAAGTCCCACATTTTTTATGTAATTAAAAATAGTTTCTCTAAAAATTATTCTACTGGGATTTTTTCTTTCTTCTTTCTAAATTGAAACGAAAGAAATTTATTAATTATTAATTACAAGATGATATATTTATACTCAAATAAATATTTATTTCTTTCTCTAAAGACGGAAATATATAAAATAATAATATAATAATAATTATTATTACTATTAATAATATTATATATTTATTTTAATATATATTCAATTAATATTCGTCAATTGTCTATAAAATAACAAAATTGTCTCTCTTTTGTTTTCCATTAAAAAATAGTACGCGACAAAAAGGAGAAAATCTTTATTATGTACAATATTTCTTATCACAGGGAAAAAGTCTCTTTTCTTTTTTGTAAACTAATATTTATTTTTACAAATAGAGAGAGAGAGTGTGTGTAATAAGGAAAAAGGAAAAAAGGAAAAAAGGAAAATGGAAAAAGGAAAAAGAAAAATGGAAAAAGGAAAAAGAAGAAAGGAAAAAGGCTAAAAGGAAAAAAACGAAAAAAAAGAAAAAAAGGACAAAAGAGAAAAAAATGGAAATTCAAACAATCAATTTTGCATAGACGAAAGTGAAAAAAATGTTAATCTGGCTTTTTCCGCCTCGCTGGATCATTTTCCGTGCCCCAATCTTCGGAAATGTATTTCAATAAATCGGTGAGTCCATCGAATTCAGTGCGACTTTGTGGCGGATCATTTTTCGGTATTCTCGGCAATATTGAACCCATTTTATTGCGAAATTCCTCGGCATTCTTGGCGCCTGACAATTTCCAAATTCCATAGAACAATAATCCACAACCAGTGAAGGCATAAAGTGTTCCCCATCCTAATGCACGTAACGCCAGCGATGCGCCGCTATCGTGGAGGCCGCCCTTCACGCCAACAATTCCTTCTTGAAAATATTTTTGATCCTGTTTACGAACAACGGCCAATGTGCTTCCAAATCCAATGAGAAATGAAAATCCAGTGATTGCGCTCACGAATGCAACGGCTTTTTTCATTTTTGTTTAATGGAAGAAAAAAGGAAATTAATTTTTTTTGCTAGTGAAAAATAATATAATTCTAATTATAATCTGACATAGGGAATTTAGGAAAACTCTCGAATGTTTTACAAAATGTAAAGAAAAAAATTAAATTTTTAAAATTCATAAGAAATATCTAAATTTTTGTTCCTTTTTTCCAAACTCATAAACTATAAAATTACCGCGAATTCTGATACAAAACCCTCAATATTACCAATATCTGACAAAAATTTCTTTTTAAATAACTTTAAATCCTGAACAACTATCATAAAGTAAATAAATTATTTAATGAATAATTTTACTTAAATAAATTAATTTAATTTTCAAACAGATGCGTTTACAATTTACGTAAAAAAAAACTAACTTCAAACGGTAACAATTTGAAATTTTAGAAACTTTCAATGTTCAATTAATTAGAAATTTTAATAAACATAGATTTTTGGAAAAATTTTTAAAACTCAAAATCTTCTAAAATTAAATTTGTCAACAAATGTTTAATTAATTATTTAAAAAATAATGGATTTATAGACGAATTTTATAATTAAACGCACTAAACAAATTGAATTTTTTGAAAACGTTACGAAAATGATAGCAAAAAATTTATTTTTAAAAAATTTTACATACCCAAAAACATTTTTGTCGAAAATTTCAATTATTTTCAATAATTTTTTGACATTCACGCGAAAAATTTGAATTATCTATGAAAATAATAAAATTTTTCTCCAAATTTTAATTATTTTCAAAAACTTCAATAATATCAATTATTCGAAAAATTCGAATTTAGTTTCAAAAAATTTTCTCAATTCAAAGATTTTTCATATCTACTATTAGAGTTTTTGAAAAGAATTGAATTATTTTAAAACAAATAAAAAAAAAATTATACACAAATATTTAATTATTTGCGTAAATAATAAAAATTTCCCAAGAATTCAAATATTTACAAATTTTTTATAAATTTTTTCGGAATAATTCAATTATTTTCATGAATTTATAAATTTTTTTTTAGGTTTACAATTTTTAGAAACAAACTTAATAGCAATATTCTTTAGAAGATTTTATTATTTTTAAACATTAACTTGAATTTTTTCATAATTTTGTATTCAACTTTTTTTTAAATATTATATAAATTTGATTATTTTTATGAATAGAAAAATTCATTAAAAAAATTAATTTAACAAAATTCTATACGTAAGACTGGAATTATTTGCAATAAAATTTAAATTACCTTCATCGAAAAAACTTTATTGAAAAAAAAAATAAATTTATTTTTTATTTATAAAAATAATTCAATTGTTTCGATGAATTTTATTAAAATTGAAAAACAATTAATTGAAAATAATAATAATTGAATTTTTTTATTTATTAAAATAATTGAATTTTTGTCTTTAAATTATAGAATTCTTGACAAATTTTCGGAAAATTATTTTTAACAATTATTAATTTTTAATTTTAGACAAACATTGGAAAATAATTGAATTTTTGTGTTTGAATAATTGAATTCTCGACGAATATTCGTAAAAATTATTTTTAATACTTGATTTCGATAAAAATATTTACAAAATTATAGAAAAATAATTGAATTTTAAAAAATTTTGTAAAATAATTGAATTTTTGTGATTAAATAATTGAATTTTCGTAAAAATTATTTTTAATACTTGATTTCGATAAAAATATTTAAAATTTATAGAAAAATAATTGAATTTTTAAAAAATTTTGAAAAATAATTGAATTTTTGTGATTAAATAATTCAATTTTCGTAAAAATTATTTTATTTTAATTCAATTTTCGTAAAAATTATTTTTAATACTTGATTTCGATAAAAACAGTTAAAAATTATAGGAAATAATTGAATTTAAAAAAAATTTTGAAAAATAATAGAATTTTTTTATTTATAATAATTGAATTCTTGTCGACAATTTTACAATTTGGAAAAATAATTAAATTGTTTCGAAAAATTTTTAATTTTAATTATTTTTAAGTCAATTTCTATCAAATTCGTTCAAAAATTCTATCCTTCAAATTTTTATTATAATAATAATATTATTTATTTTTTATTATTTTTATTTTTTATTCTTTCGTTAAAATAATTCAATTATTTAAAATTTATTAATAAAATTCTTTTATAAGAATTATAACAAAATTATAGAAAAATAATTGAATTTTAAAAAATTTTGTAAAATAATTGAATTTTTGTGATTAAATAATTGAATTTTCGTAAAAATTATTTTTAATACTTGATTTCGATAAAAATATTTAAAATTTCTAGAAAAATAATTTAATTTAAAAAAAATTTTGAAATATAATTGAATTTTTGTGATTAAATAATTCAATTTTCGTAAAAATTATTTTTAATACTTGATTTCGATAAAAATATTTAAAATTTATAGAAAAATAATTGAATTTTTAAAAAATTTTGAAAAATAATTGAATTTTTGTGATTAAATAATTCAATTTTTGTAAAAATTATTTTTAATACTTGATTTCGATAAAAATAGTTAAAAATTGTAGAAAATAATTAAATTTAAAAAAAAATTTTGAAAAATAATTGAATTTTTGTGATTAAATAATTGAATTTTTGTGATTAAATAATTGAATTTTTGTAAAAATTATTTTTAATACTTGATTTCGATAAAAATATTTAAAATTTCTAGAAAAATAATTGAATTTAAAAAAAATTTTGAAATATAATTGAATTTTTGTGATTAAATAATTCAATTTTCGTAAAAATTATTTTTAATACTTGATTTCGATAAAAATAGTTAAAAATTATAGGAAATAATTGAATTTAAAAAAAATTTTGAAAAATAATAGAATTTTTTTATTTATAATAATTGAATTCTTGTCGACAATTTTACAATTTGGAAAAATAATTAAATTGTTTCGAAAAATTTTGAATTTTAATTATTTTTAAGTCAATTTCTATCAAATTCGTTCAAAAATTCTATCCTTCAAATTTTTATTATAATAATATTATTTATTTTTTATTATTTTTATTTTTATTTTTTATTCTTTCGTTAAAATAATTCAATTATTTAAAATTTATTAATAAAATTCTTTTATAAGAATTAAATTTTATAAAACCTTCATTTATTCAATAAATAATTTACCTTTGTATTTAAATATTGAATTCTCGCAGAATTTTCTAATAAAAATTGATCTAAAAATGAATTCTAGTTTAAATTTTATTTAATAGAATATGAAAATAATTTTTAAGAATTTACAAAGTAAAAATATTTTTCTAATATAAAATAACCATTTTAACACTCGATCAACTTTAATTATTATAAAACATGAAAAAAATCGATCGTTAATTAATTAGTATCTTTATGTTTTTTTTTTAATAAAATTATTAAAGTTGATTAATTCCAAAAATATTTGACTTTGAAATTTTTGAAAGTCTTAATTCCCTTTGAAAAATAATAATTAAATATTTAAGAAAGAAATTATTGTTTTCGAATAATTTTACAATTAATGAAATTCCTATAAATAAATTTAACAGAACAATTTTTTCCAATAAAATGTTTTCCTTTATTTGCTAAAAAAAATTTTCCAATTAACAAATGTAATTTATAAACATTTTCTTCCTTTATTTAAAAAAAACTTTAAATTTTATTCAAACAATGGAAATTAAGAAATAGAATCAATGCAAATTATTTCTCTATTCAAAGCAAAAATACTAAAGACTTTATAGGTTATATAAAATATAGGCACTTTTCAAAAATAAAAAAAAACATTGACATTAAATATACATGTGAATAATTGTCATAATTTTTAATTTTAATAAAAAAAAATACCCTTCTCTCGATATCTATTTTATTTATTTATTTTTTTTTTTAAGAACAATATTATTTGAAAAAGGAAACGAAAAAGTTTTTTCTTTTTTAGGTTAAGATTCTAATTGCGGAAAATTTGACATTTGATTAATAAACAATGACAAAGTAATGAGAGAAATTCACCTTTAAATTTTTCCTTCCTCTTCGTGGCATCTTTATTTGTTAATTTATCAACAGTTTGTATGTCTGAATTAATATTTGGAATCTTTGGAATTAAAACGTTGGATTCCGAGGACATTTTTTTTCCTTGTGTGTTTTGTATATTCGTGTCTCTCTATAAAGGCCTGAGCACAACTGCAGACGCGAACGCAAAGCATGAGTTAGAAAAGGACACAACTATATATCTCTGTCTTTTTCTAACCCATGCATTACTTTCGCGAATCAATTGTGCGTTGGTCTTAATATAAAAAGTATAAAGTTACGTAAATTACGTTGCAAACGTTTAAAAAAAAAATTTTTTAAGGGAATTTTTCACACTATGAGAAAAATCACTATATTTGTTGACAAAAACCCCTGTTATTTCTCCTGTTTTACACTATTCGGAAAATTCCCTAGGATTCAGTGTGAATGCTCCCTTAAAGTTGCTTCAGTATCTAATTACGCCAATTTTATTCATTTGTATTCAGAATAGAAAATTGTATTTGCTATAATTTCTACTTTTCAATACATTCATTGATAATAATAATTAATAACAATGAATTAATAAAAAATGAAATTTTTACATCTTTGGTAAAAATTATCCAGAAGGGAATATTCACAGTGGAGTAAGAGAGACAGATACACACACAGTCTGTCTCTCTTACTCCAATATAGATTTTTCCTTCTGGACAATTTTTACCAAAGATGTAAAGTCCAATGCACAATAGCTTCGGGAAAGTCGTTCGCGAACGAGACACATGAGATAAAAAAGGACACAAATATATATCTGTCCTCTTCTAACTCATGCTTTGCGTTCGAGTACTTGTGCTTTGGCCTTTAATTTAATAATTTGGCCTCGCGAACAAGATGCATGAGATAGAGAAGGACACAAATATATCTCTGTCATTTTCTAACTCATGCTTTAGTGTTCGCGAAGAAATTGTGCATTGACCTTTACACTGTGTCAGCTGATTGATATTTTAAGGTTAGAAAAATGAATTTTGTATATATTGTAAAATAAATTAACAAAATTAAATAATTCAATAGTGTTAAGAAAATGGAAAAATTACAATAATATTTATTATTTAAGAATATTTTCATTCCATCGCTGGGTAAAAATTAATATTTAATAAAAGGTTGAATTTAACGATCTATCGGGGAGTCAGAAAATAGTGTAAATAAAACAACAAGAAGTAATAAAAAGTAAAAACATTCTTTTTGGCAAATTTTTTAATTCTTTATTTACTAATTTTGACTTTTAATTATTGCACTAGAAAATTTTACGTGATATTCAATTTATTATAATGTAAATTATAAAATCTTGTATTTTTTTAAAATAAATTCATAAATTAAGGCAAATTAAACGAAAACATTCGGACATTCATTGTCCGAATGTTTTCGTTTAATTTGCCTTAATTTATTAAGGATCTCGAAGGTTAAAGATTACTTAAATAAATAATAAATAAATTCATAATTATTCAATTATTTCTAAGATTGTAAAATTTATTTCTACACTTCAATTATTTTCAAGATTTTCAATTAAAATTATTAAAGAAAATAGATTATTAAAAAAAAAAAAATTCTTGAAAACAATAATTTAATCAGAATTTTGAAATTTTTAAATAAAATTCTTCACAAGAATTTAATTATTTTCATTAATGATAAAATTCTTCAAAGGAATGCAATTCTTTTTAATTTAATTGTAGAAGAAATTCTCAAAAGAATAGAATAATTTTTAAAAATATTTTTAAAAAAGTTTTCGATTAAATACAATTCCTATTTTGAAATTTTTTTAAAATTCTTAAAAAATTTTTTTAAACATTTAATTATTTTAAAATAATATGTTAAAATTCTTTAAAACAATTTAATTATTTTTATAAATTGTAAGATTCTTCTCAAGAGATTTTAATGATTTTTATGCCATTTTATTTTTAAAAATAAAATTTGGAAAACAAAAAGCAAAGAACTTCATTAATTACGTTCAATTAAATTTTGAAATTGAAAGTAAATTTATTATTATTATTATTATTATTATTATTATTATTATTATTTATTATTAAATTACTTATATCAGTTTCCACTTCTGAAATTTTTCATATTTTATTTTTAATAATTAAATGATTATAAAAACTTTAAGACAGGATAATAATAATTTTAATTGAAAATTTGGAAAATAATTTTTACACTTTTTTAAAAAATAATCTTGTCTTTTTATAATTATTTGGATATTTTCTTTTTCAAATTCATTACAATTCTATTGATAATAATTGAATTTCTGCAAAGAATTTACTATTTACAAAAATAATTGAAATCCTTCCAAA
Organism: Leptopilina myrica (nomen nudum); assembly: GCA_032872475.1. NCBI lineage: Eukaryota > Metazoa > Arthropoda > Insecta > Hymenoptera > Figitidae > Leptopilina > Leptopilina myrica (nomen nudum). The sequence continues at coordinate 29,965,983 of CM065466.1, read as the reverse complement.
GAATGATATTATTTATGAAAATAATTTAATTCTTGTGAAGAATTTTATTACAATCTAGAAAAAAAGCAGTGATAATTAATTATTTACTTAATAAGTAATAAACATTAAATTTGCATAAGAAATGATAAATATCATTTATTTGAACATTCAGAAATTTGAAATTATAAAAATTTAAGAGAAGTTCAATAATTATTACTGTTGAATAATAATAAAATAATATAGTTTTTAAAAGCCAAAAATTGATTTAAAACTTTACGAGGAACTTTATATTTTAAAAATAAAATTATAATTACGGTCACTAACATTATTTTCAAAAAATTTAAATAAAATTATTTCAAAGAATTAAATTACTTTTCAAAAAAAAAATGTAAAGAAATTTCAATTATTTCAAAAAATTTCAATTATTTCTTTAGAAAAATTAAATTATCTTGAAGCAATGGAATTGAAAATGTTCAACAATTTTATTTTTCAGAATTAAAAAAAAAATTTGCGAGAATTCAATTTTAATAAAAAATTTGAAGTGCAAATCGTTTTTTTTAAATTAACTAATAAAAATTTTAATTATTAATCTTCGCACTAAGAAACATGAATTTATTAAAATTGAAAATCCAATTATTAATTAATTATTAAATTAAAATACTTTGAAAATTTGATTTGTTAAAAAGTTTCTAAAGAAATTCTTTAACTAATTCAATTACATATTTTCAGTCGAATTTCACAATATTTCTATTAACTCCATAATTTTTTAAAATTTATTTACATAATCTGTTTGAATTAGTGCCTGACTCTTAATATGAAAATAATTTTTTTTTAAATTATTCAAAGTTAGAGAAGAGTATAAATATCTATAAAAATTGAAATAAAAAGTAATTTTTTTAAAAACAAATTAAAATAATAAAACTTTTTTCAATTTTGGTGAAAAAAATTCCTGTTTTTTTAATAAAAATCCCGGTTATTTTCCGGTTCACCCGGAATTCCCGGTTAGTAGACACCCTGTCGAATAGTAGATTTTTTAAATAACGGAAATATTTTAAATATTTATTAATAATAATCATTAAATTTCTTTTTTTAATTTTTTGCATCTTGTATTTTGTGTTTTGTATTTTTTCTTTTTTTTGAATTAACAAAATTTTTGAATTATCTATAATTTGTAAGAGAAGAAAATTTGCTTTCTTTGAATTTTAGATACGATAAGAATGCCGAAAAATGTCGACCTCGTCACTTAATAAACACGACGTAAAGAGAAGAGTTCTAATTTCAAGAAAGCACAAGAAGATGGTTAATTTAACGCCAATAATACAAATACGAGACGATAATAATAATAACATTGACAATATAAAATTGAAAACAAAATCGAAAGTTGAAAATGATAAAAAATCGCCAACTAAAACAAAAAATGGAGTGGATAAAACTTCGAAATCCGTATTATGCGGAAAACGTCTTTCTGTCACCCTAACGGATATTATGAAAGTGAAAAATAATACGAAGAAGAAGAGTGCCATTGATTGTTCATCACTCGATAAATTTCTCTCTAATAATTTAGCAAGCGAACATTCATCTTTAAAATCGGTTCCATTAAAAAAATCATCGCTGAGACGTAAAGTAAAAAATCGTCGAGAAATTGCCGCCACTAAAAATTATTTGTTAAACAAATATTTTTCGTTGATGGGAAAGGATGGTTCAAGTTTGACGAATAATTCTCAAAAATCGGTGAAAGATTCTTTATCATTGTTTGATGATAATAATAATAATTACAATGGTGGTGCTGATGATGCTGTAAATTGTGCGGCTAACGATGATGCTAAAGATTCTAATGCTATAGATTTTAATGCTAATGATTCTAATGCTATAGATTTTAATCCTAAAGATTCTCATACTAAAGATTCTAACGCTAATGATTCTAATACTAAAGATTCTAATGCTATAGGTTCTAATGCTAATGATTCTAATGCTAATGATTCTAATGCTAATGATCCTGATGCTAAAGATTCTAATGCTATAGACTTTAATGCTAATGATTTTAATGCTAAAGATTCTAATGCTATAGATTTTAATGCTAAAGATTCTAATGCTATAGATTTTAATGCTAATGATTCTAATGCTAATGATTCTAATGCTAAAGATTATAATACTAATGATCCTCATGCTAAAGATTCTAATGCTAAAAATAATGACGATGCTGTAAAAGTGGATAATAAAGAGAACAAGGACAATAAGGACCACAATGCTGATAATGATGCTGTCATCAATGAACTAGTAAATAAAGCAAAAATATCGCCAACAGGAAAGCTGATATGTTCAAAATGTTCGAAACAAATGAAAGGACGATCATCACTACGACGGCATTTGTACACACATGGCGAGAGGAGGTTCATTTGCTCAATTTGCAATAAACGTTTAGCATCAAAAGATTATCTTCGAGTTCATGAAAAGAAACACATAATCAAAGAACGACAATTCAAGTGTAATAAATGCAACAAGAGTTACTTTACAAACAGGGAATTAAAATTTCACCTAGGATCACACATTCTAGAACGTAAATTTATTTGCGACATTTGCAAGCATACATTTAAAACAAGAAGTGCTATTAGCGCACATATGCGAGTACATCGACCAATTAAGATGACATGTAATATATGCAGTAAGGTAATGAATAATAAACATTCATATTTTTATCACTTAAAAACACACAAGAACATTGCATGCAAATGTAGCGTTTTGGGTTGTGATCGAACTTTTAAGCAACAACAACAACTGGAGCAGCATCTTATAACACATAAGAATCTCAAGGAGCACGAGTGTCCATATTGCGAGAAACGTTTTAATTTTAGAAAAAGTAGAGATCGTCATGTTGGATTTATACACAAGAAGGTGGGATTGCATATTTGTCAATATTGTGATAAGGGATTTATAATAAAATCATTTTTGATAGCGCACTTGAGGAGACACACTGGTGAACGTCCATTTACTTGTGAGGTGAGTTTGAACCCTTTTTTTTCATCTAATTACATTTTTAGAAGTAACAGATTTTACCATGATGAAGTCCACAACGTTGAAAAACGAAAAAAAATTGTTCAACTAAGTAAAATAATTAAAAATAATGCATCAACATTGAGACAAAAATGTTTAAACAAAAAAATAGTTGTTTCATTAATGAAAGTTAAAATTTTTTTTATAATTGTTGTGTAATTAAATAATTAAAAATAATATTTTATTGCATTAAACAAAATTTTATCGTTGATAAACGTTGTGGACTTTAACGTCGTATGATTTTTTTTACATCATTTTACTAATTACCCTAATTACAAACTTTTATAAATTTTTATTAACAAATTAGATTTCGTTTCACAGTGAAAAAGCGCACTATTGTATTAAAAATTTAACACTTAAACAACATTTTACTTCTTAATTTACTAAGTTGAATTTTAATAATAAAAAATTCGTAATCATAGACAGAAAAAAATCCCCGAGTATAAAGAATGTTATTAAAAAATTCTAGAAAATGAATTGAATTTAAAAAGACTTTCAGTTCAGATTTTTAAGTATTTCGAAATTTTAACCCAATAAAGAACAATAATTAGTTAAATATTTATTTTACAGAAGTTATCATAAAATTTGAAAAAAATTAATTTGGAAATTTTTTTAATATTTAGATTTTTGAAAAATAGTAATTAAAATTTTTTAAAGAGAAAGCTGCGCTTGAATTTACAATAATAATTTTAACAAACTGAAACAATTGGAAATTCTGTAAAATTTTATATTTTCAAGAATTTTATTTTTTCCTCTTGAAAAATTGTCTAGAAATAAAATTATATTTTTGAAATTACATTATTTTATGAATTTACAAAAATTATAAATTCTATTTAAATAATTCAATTCTCGTACAGTTGAATTCTGATAGAAATTGATTTAATAAAAATTTCAGTTAAAATTTAAAAAAATAATTAAATATTTAAATCATTGTAACAGGAGATTTAGGAATTAAATAAATTTTACGAGGTTTTTAAATTAAATTCCTTGAAAATCTATAAGGGAAGAAAAAGATTTAAATTTTTAAAATTTTTATCTTAAAAAATTATTAATAAAATTATTTTTCTTTAAAAATTATTATTATTATTATTCAATTAAATATTTCCATAAATTAAATTCCAAAAGACTAATAAAATAAAAATAAATTTAAATAAAATTATAATAAATAAATTATAAAATTATAAATTTTTATTTAAATAAAGTCGTTAAGAGAAAATATTTGATTGCAAAAAAATTCCTATTAAAATCATTGGAAAAAATTTATTTGTATTTAAAAAAATTCTCCAAAAACTGATTATAATGAAATGAATTAATATAAAAATTTAGTGAATTTTAATTACATTTTTGATAATTTTGGATAACTATTAAAAACCAATGAATTGTTATCAAAAAAAAAATTTTAGTCATTTGATAATTAAGTTATTTGAAGAATTTTCCAAAAGGGAATTGAATAATCGAAAGAATTAATTTTTTGACAAATAACTATGACGAAAACAATTTAATTATTACCTAAAAATTTAATTTTTGTATTTAAATAATAATTTGAATTCGATAGAAAAATTTCTTTAAAGTAGTAAAAAGAATTGATTTATAAACTAAAAATTTAATTTTTATATTTTAATAATTTAAATCTTTGAAAAAATTTCGAAAAATAATTTAAAATCAAAATTTTTATCGCGAAACTCGTTTTTTCTATTTAGAAATAATTGAATTCTCAAACAACTTTTAGAGAATTGTTCAAAATAATTAAAATTTAATTAAATTAAATTTTTCTATTTAACTAATTGAATTTTTTGGTGAAGAATTTAATTTTTCTATTCAAATAATTCGCTTTCAATAAAAAAAATTGAGTTTTTCATTTTAATTAATAAAATTGTTATCGAAGAATTAAAATTTTGTATTTAATTTAAATAATTGAATTCTCAAAGCAATTTTAGAAAATTTTTCAAAACAATTTAATTTCGATTAAATAATTCAATTTTTTATTTAAAGAATTTAATTTTGCATTAAAAAATTGAAATTTTTCATTTAACTAATTTAATTGTTACTGAATAATTGAATTCTTTTTGAAGGTTTCAATTTTTTCTTTCAAGTAATTAAATGTTTTCGAAAAACTCTATAAATGGTTGAAAACAATTGAATTATTAACTAAAAATTAAATTTTTACTTTCAATAATTGTATTTTTAAAGAAGTTCCTGTAAAGTTTAGATGTATGTTGAAATTAATAAAAAATTATTTTTTTTCAGATCTGCAATAAAGGTTTCATGAGCAATTCAAATCTGAAATATCACAAGAAATTGCATGAGGAAAAATTCACCTGCAACGAGTGCAATGAAAAGTTTACAAACAAATTTACATTGAGACGTCACTTGAAAATACACTTTCCACCTCTAGGGAATGTGTGTTCGTATTGTAAAAAGACTTTTAACAAACCATCAATGCTCGCTCTTCACATTCGAGTGCACACTGGCGAAAGACCATTTAAATGTTATCATTGCAACAAAAACTACAAAAGTAAAAATGATCTCAGAACTCATATGTTTATTCACACTGGTAACTTTCCATATAAATGCCATCGGTGCCCCAAGGGTTACTGCAAAAAGAAAGATTTAAAAAATCACCTAGACACGCACACTGGTAACAAGTCATTTTCTTGTGTCATTTGTAATTTTACATTTAGATATTTGTCGTCACACAATGGTCATTATCAGAGGCATAAAATTAATGTGAGAAAATGTAAACATTGTGAATTATATTTTCGAGCAAATGCCACATTTCAGAGGCATTTAAGAAGGCACAAGGACTTACGTGGAAAGTTTAATTGCACCTCTTGTGAACGGAGCTTTAAGTTACAAAAAAATCTTGTTGCGCATTGTCAGAAAATCATCGAAACATTGGGGAAGTGTCCGCAGAAATGAATTCTATTCTTTTGTGAAAGAAAATCGTTCTTTTTTCTATTCTTTTTTCAAGGAAAATTACTTTTTCTCTTCTCAAAAAAATATTTGGAAGTTATTTATCAGTTTAAAAAAAACTTTTTCTTTTTAAAATTTTACCAAAGTTATAAAAAAACGATCATTCATTTTATTCATTACCCAAGAAAGTAGTGGCATTTTTTTTGCCGAATGATGTTAAATTTTTATTTTATTCAAAAAGGACACATTACCTGAAAATGTGAAAGAAAAATTTTGTTTTGTTTTAAATTATGATTTATTTTCTAGGTACTGAAACATTGATTATTTATTTTATATTAGAAAAAATTGTATATTTTATTTAAAAGTTATTTTCTTAGAAATTTATTTTTTTTAGTTACAATTTTTTAAATATATTCTTATAATGGAATATAATTGTTTTTGTTTATTTGAAAACTATATTCAAGTGCAGAACAAGAAGCATGTTTATCTGCGAAGGGTGATATATGAAACATAATAGATTTACATATATTTTTTTTAACAAATTGAAATATGTTTTCTAGTTTTAGGTATAGATTGTAAAAAAAAAAAAAATAAAATTGGTCTATTTTTGAGAAAAAAAAGTCTAATTTTTTATTAATTTAGAAATTCCTGCGTTGTTTTTGTCAGTAAGTGAAAATTAAAGAGTTTAATTTTTTCCTCTCGATCTTAATTAAATATCAGTCATGAATTCAGTACAGTCTGCTATAATGTTAAATCATACAAAATACAATGTTTTACTGCTAGTATAGTAAAAAACCCTTCAACTCGATACTACCAAATTATCAATTATAATTAGACTGTACAAAATTATTTCTATATCATAACATAAATATTCAAATTCCAACAATAGAAACAAATATATTATTCAAATAAATTAATATTAATGTAGAACTAAATAACTCTTTCGTAAAAATATTTGTTGGCCCTGAAAAGGGCCGATTGTTTTCGAGGGGGATGGAAAAGATTTACTTGGAGCTGGTGTACTTGGTGACAGCCTTGGTGCCTTCAGAGACGGCGTGCTTGGCGAGTTCACCAGGAAGGAGAAGCCTGACGGCAGTTTGGATCTCCCGGGAGGTGATGGTGGACCTCTTGTTGTAGTGGGCCAAGCGGGAAGATTCGGCAGCGATGCGCTCGAAGATGTCGTTCACGAAGCTGTTCATGATGCTCATGGCCTTGCTGGAGACTCCAGTGTCGGGGTGCACCTGCTTCAACACCTTGTAGATGTAGATGGCGTAGCTCTCCTTCCTCTTGCGCTTCTTCTTCTTGTCAGTCTTGGTAATGTTCTTTTGAGCCTTGCCGGCTTTCTTGACAGCCTTTCCACTTGCTTTAGGAGGCATTGTTAGTTTTCAGAGAAAGTACGTCTGAATACGATAGCAACTCAAGGTGAATTGACTTTTTCCACGGTCCGGTATTCTATTTATGTCGGCTTGTAGTGTTGGTGTAGCCTTTTGATTGGTGCGGGCACTCACTGCCACCATCTGCCACTCACGACAAACAGAGGGGAGCGCACTGGAGGGGGACCCTACGGAGAGAGCGTAAATAGGCGAATTTCCGTGAAAAACTATCATTCGCTTTGAATACTTTATTGTGTGTGCTTCGTAAAACTAAAAAAATAATTCTAAAATGTCAGGACGCGGCAAAGGAGGCAAGACCAAGGGCAAGTCAAAGACCCGCTCCAACCGGGCCGGACTCCAGTTCCCAGTGGGTCGCATCCACAGACTGTTGCGCAAAGGAAACTACGCCGAGCGAGTCGGTGCTGGAGCTCCAGTCTACCTCGCAGCTGTGATGGAATACTTGGCTGCCGAAGTTTTGGAGTTGGCCGGAAACGCAGCTCGTGACAACAAGAAGACGAGAATCATCCCCCGTCACCTCCAACTCGCCATCAGAAACGACGAGGAATTGAACAAGCTCCTTTCTGGAGTCACCATCGCCCAGGGTGGTGTTCTTCCCAACATCCAAGCTGTTCTCTTGCCCAAGAAGACCGAAAAGAAAGCTTAAACATTCAATTCTTCCCTTCACAAAAACAATCGGCCCTTTTCAGGGCCAACAAATATTTTTTACGTTTGAATTCTATGTTCTTTACAGTACTTACTTAATTTTATTTAGGTTTACTTACATTTTATCTTTTTTGTGCACAAGCATGACTTCAACGTTCTTATTACTTGGAGACGGACAAATTTTTATAAGCTGGGGTGCGTTCGCGTATTTACTCTCACACTCTCATTCGTGAGAGTAAAAATTTAGGACTCACTTTTACTTTTTAAAAAATTTAATTCAATTTTTATTTACACTTACTCTTTCAATTTTCACGGAAAATATTTTATTTTCACATTAAACTTTCTCTTTTCACCCAAAAAATTTTCTATTTCACTTAAAACATTTTCACTTTTAATTTTCACCCAAAAAGTTTGTTACTTTCTACACATGGAAGGAAATTATTCGTGATTACTGTGAGAATTTTGGCTAAAACAGCCATATTATATTGTTGGATTTGTTACTGTGATACGATATCACTATTTGAGTCATTCTATTTTGTTTATTGCGAATACGACTATTGACAATCGCACCTAACCTTCTGTTTCAAACACGAAAGCTGTGTTTTTAATACTGATTTAAATTGGTTAGTTAATAAATAATGTAGTTTTAAAAATTAGTTTTTTAGTAAATAAGTTAATTAGTAAACTATTTAGTTCGAAAAATTAGATTTTGGTAAATAAGTTAATTAGTAAGTAAATTATTTACTTCAAAAAATTAGTTTTTAAAGTATATAAGTTAATTAGTAAATATTTAATACGAATAATTAGTTATCTAATAAACAAGTTAATTAGTAAATATGTTAGTAGGTTATTAAATTAATTAGTTAGTAACATAGAAAATTAGTTAGTTGGTTATTAAATTAATTAGTTAGTAATCGTTGACTTGCTTTTCACTGCAAAAATAGGTGTCTTTTTTGATATCTTAAAATAAGATGTAAGATGGAAAAATGATATCTTACATCTTAAAATAAGATGTTTTCTAAAGCATCTTACTGGTATTTAAGATGCTTTATACGTTTTAGCGGTGATGAAGATATTTCTTCCATCTTAGAAAAGTAAGATACTTTTGTAAGTTCTTTAAAGTATCTTAAATTAAGATGTTTCTGTTGAAATAAGATGTTTATGCGATAAGTTACATGAGAATCGTAAGATGCGCCATAAGTGTAAGTTACTAAAAACTAAGATACATTAAGTGTTTTCCATAATAGCCCATAGTTAACCTCAAAACTTTTGCCCCCAAAAAAACCACAGAAAATATGTACGAAGATACTTTTAACATCTTAAATTAAGATGTTTCAAGTAACTAAAAAGTGTCTACCAAAACATCTTAGAAATGACTATCAAAACATCTTAAATTAAGATAGTTCTTTTTGCAGTGTTGTTTTGAATTAAAATTGCATTCATATATATAAATTTTTGACGCGTCGTGAAAAATAATCTTGACTATATCAACCTCATTACTTAAATGTTCATTTTTCTTATGTAATTTTAATGGGAAATATAATAAACAGGTTAAAAAAATAAAACAACATGGAATGTTAAATAAAATATCTTAATTCATATAATATATCATATTCATATATCATAAATACGTGGATTACAGTATGTTCCATGGATTGAAATCCGTCGACTCTGTAGCTGTTGCGTGAAACTTCATTTTTCTTTATACAAAGTTTTATGTTAAGAACGCGTTTAGTAAGTTTTGTCATAAAAGCAAAACGTCTGGCAACTTTTAACATACAGTATTGTAACATTATTTTTAAAGTTTTGTATATTTTAAAATTAATTGTATTTTCCCCTGACATTTTGTACATTTTCTTGTAAATATTGTAAATTAATGACAACGAAGTAAGGCTTTCAAAAAGTACTTATCGAATATTGTAAATAATGATGTTTATTTTAATGAAAAAATAAAAAATTTTAAATATTCTTTCCAACAAGTTACTTTCATTTATATTCTTATATTGCAATATTATTTTTTCTCTTTTGAGGTTAGATGTAGGACTTGAACACCAACTGACAACTTAGAAGTAAAGAACCGAAAATTTATTTTACAAGTAGCTGAAATTCTAAGATTCGCGAATGTGATGAATCAAAGAGTTCTGTAAAAATTTTTGTTATTAAATTAAATTAAAATTGCTATTTCAACACAAAAACAATTCTAATATTAATAATAATTAATCGATTAATATTCATATAATTTTTAAAATAATTATGGTTTGAAGTTATCGAATTTTAAAAAGTTTTCGCGTTATTAACTTCAAGAATTTAAAAATCGTTTTAGCCATATTAACATCAGGTATAGTTAGTTTGGTAAGAAGTGAAACGATACATGTGCTGCCATCTCCAACTCTTGATCGGAACTTTTTGAAGGAAACTTATGGCTTCCATAAACTGATAAATTGCCGAAAAGACAGCAGCGCATCAAGCAGAAATTTTAGCAACTAATGTTCATAACTAGAAATTCTTTATCGACGACAACCATCTTCTCTTTTTCGTTTAGCTAAAATTCATATGACTACAAGATTTTCAGAACTCAGACCTTTAGAAGAGAGAAATAAGAATTAATTATATGTTGCAGTGTGTAAATCGAAAACTACGTACAAAACAAACTTGCAAGGTCAATGAACTAATGAATTAAATACAAATTTTGTTAGTGTTCATCGTTCTGATATATTGAAACGGGGCTTTAGAACCCCCAGAAAAAATGACGCTGAAATATATAGAACAAAATCAATATGCCTCTTCACATTCCATAATAATAAATACGAAAAAACTACTTTGCAATCACTTATTACCAGAAAACTATATATTTCATTATTGTATAGCTTCTAATAAGGACTATATAAAATAACATTTTTCGCAAACTTGACAAATTAGACTAGTAGCATCATGTTTCGACAAAAAATAATTCAAACGTTAAATTATTTGGTGGCCCTGAAAAGGGCCGATTGTTTTTTGATGATGACGATGATGATGGAAAAATTAACCGCCGAAACCGTAGAGAGTGCGGCCTTGACGCTTGAGAGCATAGACAACGTCCATGGCGGTGACGGTCTTCCTCTTGGCGTGCTCGGTGTAAGTGACGGCGTCACGAATCACGTTTTCAAGGAACACTTTCAAGACACCACGAGTCTCCTCGTAGATCAATCCTGAAATACGTTTCACTCCACCACGACGAGCGAGACGACGGATGGCGGGCTTGGTGATACCTTGGATGTTATCACGCAACACTTTGCGATGCCGCTTTGCTCCTCCTTTTCCCAATCCCTTTCCTCCCTTTCCGCGACCAGTCATTTTTGCAGAGAATAAGAATGTACGTTCAAACTAAACGAAGAACAAACTCGGAATGATGTTTCTAAGTGAATCGGCGCAGTTTTATTCCCTCTGGAGTTACACTGCTCCCCTCCGTGATTCGATCCACCAATCGGGATGTCAGTTTCCCCTTCCTCCTGACTAACCGGTGGAAGCGCTTCTGAAGGCTATAAATATGTGTGTTTTTGTCGAAAAAGCTATTATTCAACCGTCAGTCGTACCCTTGAATTTTTGTAAGCAATGGCTCGTACCAAGCAAACCGCGCGTAAATCTACCGGTGGAAAGGCACCGAGAAAGCAACTTGCAACCAAAGCCGCCAGGAAGAGCGCACCTGCAACCGGTGGAGTGAAGAAGCCCCATCGCTACAGGCCCGGAACCGTCGCTCTCCGCGAGATCCGTCGCTACCAGAAGAGTACGGAACTTTTAATTCGTAAACTGCCCTTCCAACGCTTGGTCCGTGAAATCGCTCAGGACTTCAAGACCGACCTGCGCTTCCAGAGCTCCGCCGTGATGGCCCTCCAGGAGGCCAGCGAGGCCTACCTCGTCGGTCTCTTCGAAGACACCAACTTGTGCGCCATCCACGCCAAGAGAGTCACCATCATGCCAAAGGACATCCAATTGGCTCGTCGCATCCGAGGAGAACGTGCTTAATTTTTCCATCACCCAAAACACAATCGGCCCTTTTCAGGGCCAACATATTTTATTACGTTGAAATATATTTGATTCTGAAACATACTTAACTATAAATGACCTTTGTCATGTCCAGCCGTCTTTAATCAAAACTTTGTAAATAAAAATCATTGCATTTGGTTCTTTTTAATTATGAATTCTATGAACTATAAACACTGTAATAGGAAGGAAGGTACTAATTTAGTGCCAATTTTATTACTAAATCGTAATTTCGTTCTACTTTAATACCGAATTTAGATCTAATTATATTAACTTTTTTACAGTGGTAGATTAGAACCTATTTCAATATAACGTATTGGTATATAAATGAGAATAACTTAGATTTTATTTTATGTGTAATAGAATAATAGACGATATAAGTAAGCAAATATTGAATTCAACTATAGTTGAGTTAGTTATCAAAAGTTTATTTTGACAAAACCTACATGTAAATATTAATTACACAGACCTGCAAATTTTTTTCCCCGACTGATATTAGAGAATACGCTCCCCCGCTCGGCGACTTCTTCCCGGCTCCTCAATTGTATCGTATAGTACTATGTATAAGCTTTAAACACCGTTTTTCAAAATAGCTTTACGATTTTTTTTAAAACATATAGATGTGAAAGTTTTCATTTAGGCAAATGTGGGTATAAGAAAAATTCAAGATGTAATTTTGATTGTATTCACTAATAGTTTTATAAATTGACCGTTATATCTTAAACTATAACCAGTAAGGGTATAGCAGTGGTCATAATTTAAAAAAAAATTTAATTACATATGTAACTTTTTAACATTTAAAAAGTTGACGTAAAATTTTTATTATTCTTTCTACACTTATATCAAATTTTGTAAAAATGTTTAGATCCTTCGTCCCTACTTTGATCTCACATATTTTATGGACGTCCCCTTTATTACTACCCCGTTTTCATAATTATAATTATATCAGCCTTCCTAGTTTAAAAAACCTACACTTGCATAAATGAATAAATAATTGGAACACAAATTTTATAAAAGTTCATACAAGAGAATATTAATATTTCTAAATTTAAAAAGAAACAGCATTTCCACTAATTTTGTTTTCTATATAAAATTTTCGCTACAGCAATTAATAACATTTTTATTTATATTCCATTTATATGATTAAAACTTATGTTCTAACCTTGCTTCAATTTTCTTTAAAATTTTTCGTATTACTTACAAATTCTATTTTTTCACAATACTAAAAGTTATTAAAATCTTTTCAATACTGTTTGTTAAAATTATTGAAATAAACATAAAAAGCAATTGCATAAGAAATAATGAAAATTATAAACAGAAGTTTTAATTTGAATTATTTTCTAAATTTTGTGTTTCACTGACAAATTTTAGTTTTCATGATGCAACGTAATTCTCTATTTTGTTATTAATATTAGAAAATGTATCGTAAACAATGTAAATTTTTATGGGTAAAATATTACTGGTCCGTTGACATAATTATTTATTCTATTTTATAGAATTATTCAACATTTGAACAATGAATGATATGTATTTATTTGTTTTTAATTATATACCACATACAAGTTAAAAAAAATATTTATTTTTTACAGCATAATACAGGTATATACTAAAGACAGTGTAAAACCTTATACTGACAGTACTCAAACTTACATTTGGATGTTTTCAAATCAATCAGTCAATGTTACTATCTAGGATGAAATACAATGTTTTAAAGATTTATTGAATTAGATTAATGGTGTTGAAAATTTATTAAAAATTTTTTATTATTGATCTAGACAATGTACACTATGCGTCTGTATTCAGTGCTGAAAGTAAGAACTCATACCCGAACTGAAGCAACTGTACCTCCTTCAAAATATAATTCAAAGTTAAAAAAGTTTTCTATTCAGAAAGGGAGATAAATGGAGCATTAAAATAAGAGGTTAATTTTTCAATAATTCCATTTGTTTACTTGTTTTTTATAATTTTCCGAACTTGTTGAGAATGATCACTAAAAGCGCTCTTGGAAATTGATCATTTTTACTGTCAAATACAATGAAAGTGTAATGTGTTTTTTAGTATTAGAAGACTAAACTAATCGTATAATTGAAATAAAATCTATTTACAATTGAAGGAGAACAATTAAATATGAAATAAGAGGGCAAAGTATTGCATGTTGTACACAAGTTAGCGAGAATTCAAACGGCAGACGCCCATCGAGCGCTGGGGTCTTTCTTCACCGTCCGCGCGTTTCACTAACACTCGGCGCTCTACGAAAAATGGTCACTTCAGTCTCACGAGTCACGTCGAGAGTATCTCTGAGCTTACTTGCAATTTTGTCGAAAACAAGCAACTTTAGTAAAATGGCAGACAAGGTAGAATCCCCAGCTGCACCCGCAGTGGCGAGCCCGAAGAAGGCTGCCAAGGCAGTGAAGCCCCGAGCCAAGGCCAGCCACCCACCGGCGTCCGAGATGGTGAACGCGGCCATCGCCACTTTGAAGGAGAGAGGCGGCTCCTCCCTCCAAGCCATCAAGAAGTACATCGCCGCCACCTACAAAGTCGACGTCGAGAAGCAGGCTCCCTTCATCAGGAAGTACCTGAAGGCTGCAGTCGCCAGCAAGGCTCTGATCCAGACCAAGGGCAAGGGCGCTGCAGGATCCTTCAAGTTGAACGTCGCCAAGGCCGAGGGCAAGGCCAAAGCCAAGCCCAAGACCAAGACTGCTGCACCAAAGGCCAAAGCCGCCGCACCAAAGGCCAAGAAAGCAGCTTCTCCGAAGAAGGCCGTGGCAGCCAAGACCAAGAAAGCCGTCGCCGAGAAGAAGAAGACCCCGAAGGTTGCGGCCAAGCCACCGAAGGCCAAGTCCACCGCCGCCAAACCCAAAGCAGCAAAGGCTGCTCCCAAAAAGGCCAAGGCTGCAGCACCCAAAGCCAAGAAACCCGCGGCAAAGAAGGTTGCCAAGAAGTAAATTCAGATAATGTTGATAGTGGATGGTTCAAAGCAAACGGCCCTTTTCAGGGCCACCAACTTTTTTTACGTATTGGAGTATATTTTGGTCAAACATTTTGAAAATATTTCTTATTTGATATACCTTAGAATTGAGTTTTTGCATACATACACTGAAAAAAAAATTTATTTGAACCCAATAAAAATTATTTGATCCAAATAAATCATTTATTTGGTTATAATCCAATACATATGTATTTGAATCAAATACATATTTATTTGACCTAAATATTTGATTTTATCGCATCAAATAACTATTTATTTGGATCAAACACAAATTATTTAATTCAAATAAATAGAATATTTCAAACTAATTATTCTTTAAATTATGAAGTACCCTTTCAATCATCTTGATAAAAAATATGTTTCTTTTGAAATTACAATTATTTTATAGAAAAAATGGCGGTGGTGCAAAAAAAATTTTGACCAAAAAAATGTTTAAAAAAAATTTTTTTTATTACTTACTTCTTACTGACTTTCTTTGTAAAAATTTTGACGACAATTTTTTTAATAAACTGTTCATATCGTATTGTACAAAAAAATTTTTTTTATGAAAATCTGTTCAGACATTTTACTGTAAAAAAGAGCGTCTTGGTTTAAGACGTTTACGTGGTCACTTCTAAGACGTTTATAATCGTATTATTTGCCTTCTAAAATGCATGTATTTGGAGGTTATGTTTTTCATTTAAGACGCTTAAATAAGACGCTTTTTTAAATAAGACGTCTATAAACGTCTCATTTTTAGACGCCATTTTTTGCAGTGATTGGAGAAAATAAACATTTTAAAATTTTTTTATTTAAAAAAAATTGTTCAACTCAAAACAAAATTTTTTTGAAGTTGAAACTTGGTGAAAATAAGTTTCATGATAGGTCAAAATTATTCCCTTAATATAAACCCAATCAAGGAGTGGGCACTTTTTACATGCTTATACTGCTACGACTTTTAGAGTTAATTGTGCAATTTATTATAACTTTAATACTTATAAGTGTAATAGAAAAACTAAAAATTCATTATTTTAACCACTGATTAAACAATTTATAATTTTAATTCATTATATTTATTATTATTTATTTATTATTCAGTTATTTTCTTATTATATTATTAATTATTATTTAACTATTTATCAATTGATTGTTTTTAGGGATAGAAATTTTGGGTTTTTCTTTAGAAGTGAAACTTTTTATAGTATAAAAAAAATATATGTATAAATAAATAGTTTTTTATCTAGTTTTAAGTGCAGTAAATTAAAAAATTAACAAAATAAATTGTTTAAAGAATGTTTAAATAATTAATTTTTAGCTTTTCTTTTATACATGAATTTTTTATTTACTAAAAGAGGCACAATACAGAAAAAAATTCAAATTTATAGCCCTAAGTACAGTTTATGACAAAAATAATAACAATTAATTGTTTTAAATGTTTAATTAATAAAATTATTAATTTTTTATCATCAATTGATATTTTATTCATGAAAAATTGCACAATAATTGAGGAAATACTAGAAATTTCTAACCCTAAGTACAATTAATGAAAAAATAAAAACAATGAATTGTTTAATCAATTTAATAAATTGTTATATTTTTTTCATACATCATCAGAAGCAGAGAAACATTAATATAGGTTTCTTGAATAATTTTTTTAATTAATTTTTTTAACGTCCTCATAATTTTCACAAAGATTTTTTATTTAATTTGGTCCCAGAGTTTCTTAACACGTAGAAAAAAATTTGTTTACTTCAAATAAATAGTTTTAGTTAACGTATTTGGTTCATTTAAATAAATGTTTTTGTTTACCTAATTTTGTTATTTATTTTCCTGTAATAATGTTTGAATTTCCAAATTCAATATTTTCTAGTACATATTATTCGTTGATTTATAATTTATTATAGAGTTATTGATATTTTAAAATTATATGTATACAATAAATCATAAATTAACCAATAATATGTATGCTACAAAATATTAAATTAGGATTATTATTTTTTTTTGTAATTTAGGCAATTTTTTGCTACATGATATCTTCTGAAACATCTTTCACAAGAATTGCTTCATTTAATTAATTGGATTTTTTCACTCCCAATAATTATTGCTTCTTTTCTTTCGTTAAAATCATATTTTCGTGTTAGTCTTATTAGCATTATTGCTTGCTAATTTTCTTTTAGGCTCTTTTTTATTTTATAATTTTTTATATTGACCTTAATTTAATCTTTAACATGCGTAATATAACAAGTTTGAGTTTAGAAAAAAAATAAAATAGTACATATAGATTTTCTAAAGTCAATTTCTCATACTATTAGTTTTGTTTACATAAAATGATAGACGTACTAAAAGTAATTAAATAATAATTCTAAAACGAAATTATATTTGTAGTTATTTAAATATCTAATTTTTTGTATTTGGATTTAGAGACTTTAATATAATCTGATACTAAAAAGTTTGTTTAGATACCAATATTTATAAAATTTGATGACATTTGTTTTTAATTTACAATGTTATTATGTCAGATATTTTGTTAGTATAAAATATTCCAATATATATAGATTCTCTTAAATTTTTGATTCAAGAATGTGTAAATGTATTAAAAGAGTTTACGTAATTGTTTTAGAAAATATTAAACGATTAAATCACATTAATTTTAATACAAGTGACTTATTAAATTAAATATGTTTGTTAATACTGTGCGTAATATGATAATGTCCTTTGGTTACTAAATTGTAAGAAGTAAGATTTAATTTGTTTATTTGAAATTTAGCTTTTCTAAAATTTGGGTTATTATTTTCTAATTTGTTAACATAATTATTTAAAGTGTAATTTTTTGCTAAAAAAATGTGTACTTCGTTTATTTTTTATTAAAAGGCCATTGAAATATTTTAATTCACAGCACTTAAGGTTATCTGTTAATCATGTACTAAAGTGGAACATATTGTAAATATTTATATTGTTTAAAATGTAACGTTTACTTGTTTCAAAAATTATATTATTTGTAGTTTCAAAAAGAATATTTGTTGTAGAAGATAGTTGTGTTTGAATGTAAGATTGTAAATGGTAAAAATAGAAAAGAAAAGTAAAGATAAAAGAGTAAGATAACTTACTTAACCTTAACATGCTGCTTTCTTACTTTCCCTAAAAGAAATTGCAATTATTTTATTTTAATTTCTTTCCTTCTTTTTGGTCAATTATTAACAGATTGATGTTAGATCGCTACAACAGAAAAATTTACATTAGTTTTCATTCTAAAAATAAATTATATTGAATGATGTATGTTTTTATGCATGGGTATAGAAAAGTGATTTGTTAGTTTTATATAATTTGTATGGTATATTTAAATTACTTTTTAATAAATAACTATTCTTAGTATTGCATTTTATTTGTAAGATAAAATATACTATTAATAAATGTGGGAATTTTAGTTTGTTATTAATTATATTTTTTTTGTCTGCAAAAGATATGAATTTTTATTCATTTTAGATAATTTTGAGGTATTGTTTATTTGACTTATTTTTAAAAAATTTAATTTGTATTCGATAATTTATTCTCTACTGAGAGGTTGTTCTGGAGGCGGTCGGTATGTATTATCTAATGATTGAGCCTCTTTGATTAATTGTATATAATTTTTTGTAGAACATTTTGTACGTCCATTGTATGGAGCAACTTCGATAAACGAATTTTCTAAGGATGATTTTATTGTTGAAAGGATTTTTCTCCAAGTTACATTTTTAATTTTTGCAATACGTATTTTCTGTTGATTAAAATTTTCGCAGTCTTCTTTTTCTAGTAGGTTATCTTCTTCTTCAGATGATTCTTCATAATTGTAGGTTTCATAGCATTGATCAATTTCTTCGTGTTTTTTCAATTTTGTTTTCTGCTTAATATACTCAGAATACGATTTAATTTCATCAGTATAAACTACGTTATAAAATTTCTTTTTCTTTGTAATACATAACTTTTTCGGTCTTCCTCTCTTCTTTTTTAACGAAGTATTAAAACGTGTGCTTTGTTTCTTTGGTCTACCTCGTTTTCTTTTTTTATGTGCTCCTTCTTCATCTTCTTTTCTTCTTGAATTTCCAGTGTTTCTTGATTATTGTTTCCTTGTATTTCTTCTTTTTGATTATTGTTTTCTTGTATTCTTCGTTGATTACAAGCTTCACTACGTGTATCGTATTTTTCTGTTTTGCAGCATTCATTATATAACATTTTTCAATATGGCGGAGATTTTTTATTACCTCCAAATTTGAGTAATTATTTTCACTTGATACCTAATTTAAGTATTTTTTAAATTTTTCTTTGATTTTTTCTTGCACACATTTATTAATATATTTTTTAACCGAATAAAAAGAAATTTTTAGTATATATATATATTTTTAATAACTTTTTAATAATATATGTGTATAAATGTTGTTTAACAAATATTGCTATTTGATTTATTTCTAACTTGCATCGCGCAGCACTTGTGTTTATTGTTCTTGGACTCATGTACCGGTGACTTCAATTGACAATTACATTTTTAAGACTGCCATTTGGTAACTTCTTCTGTTGACTACATTTTTAAGACTGTAGTGCGGGTGACTACTTCTGATGACTTCAAATTTTAGACTGACTTTTAGATGATAGTGTAGCCCTTTGTACACTGAAAAAAAAGTTCTGGTTGGTATTACCAGAAATCCCAGTTTTAACTAGAATTTCGTGTTAAATATACCCTAACCAGAACTTTTTTTTTCAGTGTATACTAGAACTTTTTGTCTTTACTAAAAGTAAAAAATAATTTCCTTTAAGTTAAATCGATAATCAATACAAAAGGTTGTAGTAAGAGTGAAATGGTAAGTGCAAACATATAAATTTTTCACTAAAATTCAAATTAGTAAGAGTGAAAGAAAAAAAATATTATTACTGAGAGTAAAAGTGAAATTTTTTAAGAAATAGTGAAAGTGAGAATCGGAAGTGTGACACTGAAAAAATTTTAGTGAGTTAAAATTTTTTTGTGTGAGATTCTAAAAAATTCAAATGCATATACAGTGCGAAAGCTGTATCTATTTAGTCTTTCATCATTTCTAATATAACAGTTCATAGTTAACGCTCAAATCATGTTGTAACACTGGTTAATTAATAAATAAATTAATAAATTAATAAATTAGGCTTTAGAACTAAATAACTCTTTCGTAAAAATATTTGTTGGCCCTGAAAAGGGCCGATTGTTTTCGTGAGGGAGATGGACAAGATTTACTTGGAGCTGGTGTACTTGGTGACAGCCTTGGTGCCTTCAGAGACGGCGTGCTTGGCGAGTTCACCAGGAAGGAGAAGCCTGACGGCAGTTTGGATCTCCCGGGAGGTGATGGTGGACCTCTTGTTGTAGTGGGCCAAGCGGGAAGATTCGGCAGCGATGCGCTCGAAGATGTCGTTCACGAAGCTGTTCATGATGCTCATGGCCTTGCTGGAGACTCCAGTGTCGGGGTGCACCTGCTTCAACACCTTGTAGATGTAGATGGCGTAGCTCTCCTTCCTCTTGCGCTTCTTCTTCTTGTCAGTCTTCGTAATGTTCTTTTGAGCCTTGCCGGCTTTTTTCACGGCCTTTCCACTTGCTTTAGGAGGCATTCTTACTCTTCAGAGAAAGTACGTCTGAATACGATAGCAACTCAAGGTGAATTGACTTTTTCCACGGTCCGGTATTCTATTTATGTCGGCTTGTAGTGTTGGTGTAGCCTTTTGATTGGTGCGGGCACTCACTGCCACCGTCTGCCACTCGCAGCACAAAGAGGGGAGCGCACTGGAGGGGGACCCTATGGAGAGAGCGTAAATAGGCGAATTTCAGTGGAAAAAGTATCATTCGCTTTGAATACTTGGTTGTGTTTACTTCGTAAATCTAAAAAACTAATTCTAAAATGTCAGGACGCGGCAAAGGAGGCAAGACCAAGGGCAAGTCAAAGACCCGCTCCAACCGGGCCGGACTCCAGTTCCCAGTGGGTCGCATCCACAGACTGTTGCGCAAAGGAAACTACGCCGAGCGAGTCGGTGCTGGAGCTCCAGTCTACCTCGCAGCTGTGATGGAATACTTGGCTGCCGAAGTTTTGGAGTTGGCCGGAAACGCAGCTCGTGACAACAAGAAGACGAGAATCATCCCCCGTCATCTCCAACTCGCCATCAGGAACGACGAGGAATTGAACAAACTCCTTTCTGGAGTGACCATCGCCCAGGGTGGTGTTCTCCCCAACATCCAAGCTGTTCTTTTACCCAAGAAGACCGAAAAGAAAGCTTAAATTTTCCATTCTTCCCTCACAAAACAATCGGCCCTTTTCAGGGCCTACAAATATTTTTTACGTTTGAATTCTATGTTCTTTACATTAATATTATTTTTTTATATAAATATTTGTTTTTTACTATGCAGTATTCTATAGTCCTATACTGTGTAGTGCAGTACTATAATTTAATATGCAGTGAAGTACATTATAAATACTATTTAGTACCATGCATTTATGTACAATATTATAAGTACTATTTAGTTCTGTACACTGTAGTAGAATATTATTAATATTATATTGTACTGAAACTTACAGTATAGTACTATATAGAGAATACAGCATAGCTGAGGGTCACTAATTCAAATTTTAAACATTTAAATGGAGAGCAACATTCATTAAAAAATTTTACTTTCAATCGTTTTAAATATTTGAAACTAAATTCTTCGCCTTTCCACCACAAGGAATTTAAAGGTTAATTTTTGTTTTTCTTTAAAATTATGAAATCATTATATATTGGATGAACTCTTGTTTTGAGTGTATGTCAGATTTTTCCTTAAAAAAATATAAAATTTTCTATTGTACTCCAAAATTTAATATAAAATATTTTTTGAATGTTGTAAAACAATAAGCAATAACATTAAAAGCTAAAAGTACTTTCTAAAACAATTACAAAAGATGCACCAAATAGTAGGACAATTTATAAATTGCGATACAGATATTCTTCAGAATGACAGTTTGCATTCTTCCCTAATATTTTATAGTGAACCGGCAGACGAAAAATTTAAAAATAGTGGCCACCCTGAATATATATTCGGGCAGCGCATTCAAGAATTTCTCCTTCGTTTAGATTTGGTAAAATTCACTGTAAAAAGAAAACATCTTATTCCAAGATACTGTTATAGTCACTTTAAAATGGGTTTAAAAAAGTTATCAAAAACATCCCGCGTGGAAATGAAAGTATGGGCAAAAGATGGCAAAGTATGGGAAAGTGTGGGTAAAGGATGGCGAAATGTGGCACTAAGTTTGACAAAGTATGGCAAAGTATTGCTAAGGAGCGAATCCCATGGTTTAACTATGGCAGCATATACTATTTTAAACCAAATATAAGCAGTCAACCAAAAAATATCCTGAATTGAAACATACATTATTATTGAATTAAACGTAATTTCTATTGAAGCAAAGTTACTATTAGAATCAAAATTATTATTTTACATGACTTTAGCATAATTTTCTTGTAAAATTGTTTTTTATCTAATATATATTTTTTTCTAGTAGACGCGCTTTACTGTATGCTGTTAAAATTATTAAATTTTTTTTTGACTTCGTGTTCTCTAATCGTTTGTTAATTACAAAGTAACTTTTTACGAAAAGGTCTATATAGATATAGTATATTTAGTAAATTTAAAACTGTTACATTTATTGAAATAAAGTTTCTACTTTATAAGAGAAGAATAAATATGTATATTTATATGAGTTAATGCAGTAAATTATTTGAAATCTTGTGGATATCTGCTATTTATTGTTTGCATTGATGTATTTTTAATTTTCTAACTTTTAAACCAATACATGAATTATTTTGTTCGTTTGTATATATTTTTAAAGCATTGTTATTGCACCATCAATAATCTTAAATTATTTCAGGATTAAGAAATAAAAAATAACGTTATTGAAACAAGAGAAAAAAAATATAGCATAAAAGATTACACTGCCTACTTTGATCACTTACTTCAAAAACCTTTAATAAATGATTGCTTTTAACTATAGAAATTGAAGTAACCTGAATAATGAGAATCTTACATTTTAATGTCTTATGATCATTTCAAAATGATAAGAATGCTTTGAAGTTAACCAAATAATAAGAAAAATATAAGTTTCATGTGAAACTATATTTAGGACCAAAATATACGCCCACGTAATAAAATGTGTTGGCCCTGAAAAGGGCCGATTGTGTTTTGGGGTGATTAGAAAAATTAAGCACGTTCTCCTCGGATGCGACGAGCCAATTGGATGTCCTTTGGCATGATGGTGACTCTCTTGGCGTGGATGGCGCACAAGTTGGTGTCTTCGAAGAGACCGACGAGGTAGGCCTCGCTGGCCTCCTGGAGGGCCATCACGGCGGAGCTCTGGAATCGCAGGTCGGTCTTGAAGTCCTGAGCGATTTCACGGACCAAGCGTTGGAAGGGCAGTTTACGAATTAAAAGTTCCGTACTCTTCTGGTAGCGACGGATCTCACGGAGAGCGACGGTTCCGGGCCTGTAGCGATGGGGCTTCTTCACTCCACCGGTTGCAGGTGCGCTCTTCCTGGCGGCTTTGGTGGCGAGTTGTTTTCTCGGTGCCTTACCACCGGTGGATTTACGCGCGGTTTGCTTGGTACGAGCCATTGCTTACTAAATTCAGAGTTCAACTGACGACTGAAAATAGCTTTTTCGACAAAAACACACATATTTATAGTCTTCAGAAGCGCTTGCACCGGTTAGTCTAGGAGAAGGGGAAACCGAAATCCCGATTGGTGGATCGAATCACGGAGGGGAGCAGTGTAACTCCAGAGGGAATAAAACTGCGTCGTTTTAGTTAGCAAGCATCATTCCGAGTTTGTTCTTCGTTTAGTTTGAACGTAAAACCTTATTCTCTGTGAAAATGACTGGTCGCGGAAAGGGAGGAAAGGGATTGGGAAAAGGAGGAGCAAAGCGGCATCGCAAAGTGTTGCGTGATAACATCCAAGGTATCACCAAGCCCGCCATCCGTCGTCTCGCTCGTCGTGGTGGAGTGAAACGTATTTCAGGATTGATCTACGAGGAGACTCGTGGTGTCTTGAAAGTGTTCCTTGAAAACGTGATTCGTGACGCCGTCACTTACACCGAGCACGCCAAGAGGAAGACCGTCACTGCCATGGACGTCGTCTATGCTCTCAAGCGTCAAGGCCGTACTCTCTACGGTTTCGGCGGTTAATTTTTCCATCATCGTCATCAAAAAACAATCGGCCCTTTTCAGGGCCACCAAATGTTTTTACGTTTGAATTATTTTCTATCGAAACATGATGCTAGTCCTATTTGTCAAGTATGTGAAGGATGTTAATTTTATATAGTCTTTATTAAAAAGTATGCAATAATGAAATACAGTTTTCTGGTAATAAGTGATTGCTAAGTATTGCAATTTTTTTCCTTTCTATAATTGTTTATTATTTATATTGATTTTGTTCTATATATTTTAGTGTCATTTTTTTCTGAGGGTTCTAAAGCCCTGCTGCAATGCATCACAACGATAAACAGTAACTTTCATTTTTCCAAAGTTTGTACTCAATTCATTAGATTGATTATCCTTTCAAGTGTGCTCTTTATACAGGTAGTTTTCTATTTGCACACTGTAGCATATGTTTATTTCTGTGGTCTAAAGGTCTCAGTTTAGAAGATCTTGTATTAATTTAGCATGACGGAAAAGAGAAGATGGTAGTTGTCGATAAAGAGTTTCTACTTGTGGAGGTTAGTGCTAAAATTTCCGTTTGGAGCTTATGTATATAAGACGTAGTCGGAGAAAATTAGTAATTTTGATTTTTTACACGAATTTTCAAAAACCATATATTTCAACAAAATTATTATTTCCTCAGCTCATAAGCAATTTTTTTTAGTAATTATTTATTATAATGTGAGAAATTATTTTTAAAAATTGTAAGAGGATCTAAGGCAAGGAAATCAGTGATTTTTAATTATTTTTGTCGTGGATTTTCCAAATATCCCGCAATTTCAACTAAATTATTATTTCCTCGCTAGAGAAGCCATTTTTTTCTATTGCTAATTGTTTATTTTTTAATATGGATGCACTTGCAATTTTTTAAAGGGCTTCTTACATTATAAAACAATTAGCAAAAGAAAACATTTTCATTACATAAAACTTGTTAACTTCAGTTTCATAACATTTTTTGGGTTTCTAAAATGTATTAATTAAAAAAAATTTTAAAGGAAGATATTGACTAAAAGAAACTAAAATTTAGAAATGCCATATTCATTTTAATTGTAAGCACTAAATTTAAAATCAAAAAGTTGTATAATGTCAACAAAAAAATTGAGTTTTTAGTATCAGGCTGAATAAAAATTCCCTGACAATTCCAGGTTTTCCAGGTCGTGGCAACCCTGTTAAAGTTTGAAGTTCAGTTCTGAATCTACGAAACATTATTTATTTTTACATAATCTTTTGTTGTTAAAATTTAAAGTTTTTCTTAGTAAGAACATTTTTTTAATTTTGTATTTTGGTTTTGGTTAAATATGATACATATTTTCAATTATTTGTTAACATAATTAAAAAATTTGTAATATAGTCTTAATATATATCAAATTGAAGCTTAAAATCTACCGTTTACTTTTCACTTATAGTTAATTTCAATAAAACAAAAGAAATTTTAAAAATAATTAATTAAAAATTATTACTGGCAATGGGAGTAAAAATTTAAATTCATCTCCGAAGCCTCGTTTTTCAGTTAATAACATCATATTTTGGAACTGTTTTTTAATTATGCGAAATCTATATATAAATATTTGAAGTTGTAGCCCAAAAAATTTGTTAAACTATGTTTCAAGATTTTTAAATTTAATAAAAACGTGGATTTTTTACAGAAAATATCAATTTTGAACTTTAAATGATTAATTTAAAAATTAATTACCATTTTTTTCTGTTCAATATAAAAAAATATATATTAGTTATTTTTGAAAAGATAAAATAGTTATAAATAAATTATTAAATGCACAATTCATTAAATTATGAATGAATAATATCAAAAATTTTATAAATTAAAGAAATTAAATTTAAAAGGAATTTTGTTACAAAAACTCAGATCAACGAAAACGAATCTAACCTATATTCACAATCCTTGTATATATACGTCTTATATACACAAGCAAGTGACAAGTTAACCTCTTTTCTCATAAAAATTATATAAAAAATCAAAAACGGGCGAAATAATTCATTCTTCTTATTTCGCCCGTTTCCCCCACTTACTCAGTTTTCATGACGGGCGAAATAATTCATTCCTCTTATTTCGCCCGTAAACGGGCGAAATAGACACTGCGTAATTAAATCGGTAAATCGAAGAAACAAAATTATAAGTGTCGGTTAAATAATTGCAATGTGTTCATTGTAAGACTTAGTGTATATTTAATTTGTACTAGTGAGAAGAAAATATCCAATAAGTTTTTGTGAAGTTTTCAGTTGGTTGTTTCGAATAAACTTTTTTCAGAGTGCATGTATAAAAATCATATATAATATTTTTAATGTTTATTATTATTAAGTAATTTTGTATACATGAAGAAATAATTATATAATATTTTATTTAATTGTTATTTATTTTCCTCTGATAATGTTCTGTGATAAGAATGCACAAAAACAATATCCACAAAACCGTATAAAATTTGTTACTTCAGCTACCACTATGAAGCGTATTTTTGTTTGCACTAATGCAGACAAAACAATTGTAATTGGTGTAAATGACGATTTAGATTTAGAATTTGACGAAAATGATACACGAGATAATTTAACAGAAAATGTTAATGTAAACACCGAGGAAAATGTTGAGAATGATGATAACAAAGAAATGTCAAAAAAGCGACGACGACTTAATAAATAAATAATTTTAATTGTTTGTAAGTTATAAAACAGTTTTTTATTTTGAATTCATCCATATTTGTCTTGAAAGAATTAATGATCCTGCACATAAAGCCGAGTATACTCGTCCAAACATTTTTGTTAATAACTTTTGTTTAAATTCATATTATAAGACATCGGTCAAGTTGCAAATTGCTTTTTATACCTAAAAAAAGGTAATTAGATTATTTAAAACCATATAAATAAATTATTTAACAATAAATATTTCATTAAAAATGTCTTAAAAAAAGAAAAAAATGTATGTCTTATAAATTAATGTTTGCGTGTCGGATTTTCTAGAATCCGTTTATTAAAGAGTTTTTGAGCTCGCTGATTACGAATATGAAGTCAAAATTGAGAAATTCAATATGGCGGATCTAATATGCCGGACCAAAATGTTAAAAATATTTACTAATCGTCCCGGTCTACCCTAGGTTAATGTACCTAATTTCAATATAATATTTAGGCACGTATTTCCTTATTGTATTCTACTTATATATTATATTACTATTGTATTTTATATTATTGTATTCAGCATATTGCAATTGTTATTATATATTTTAAACAAATTACAAATTGTAACAAATATAAGGGAGAAAAGTAATATTTTAAATCATGTAATAAGAATAATGATAGTGCATCAATTTGGTGACCTGACAAATTTTGTTAGGCGAGTGAAGATAATATTAGAGAGAGAGAGAGAGAGAGAGAAGATTATGTAAACAAGTGACGAACAAATTCCAAACAGGAGGAAAATCATCAGTCGCGCCCACAGCCTAGCAGTTTTCTATACGCAATTCCCAAATTGAGAAGAGGCAACGCAGTCGCCCGTTACCCCCACGTAAACCAATATCAACACGTGCATGATTTCAAAGCATTACACTAATGAGGAATGTTTTATATAAAAAGGGATACAAATTCTGGTTAGAACAGAGAATCATTTTTTGGAAATCAATTAGTCCGGATCTACCTGCGAACAAGTGAACATCGTCCCAGTATTATTTTTAAATATTATTTTAAAGTGAACTCCAAGTATTAATCTTCAACGTACAACGTTAGAAGTGAACTATTTCCCCAAATATTAATTTCAAAATAAATATACATCAGTTTTTAAAACATAAATTTTACCAATTTCCAAAATATAAACTTGAAAATAAATTCGAGTGTATACAGAGTGTAATATTGAAACAACGCATACCAAATTTCAAACCATCGAAAATTTAGTTCGAAAAATAAGTTTTTTAAAATAAGTTTGTTAGGAAATTAGTTAGTAATTTATTTAGTTAATTAGTTCGTTCTAAAAATAAGTTTTTTAGTCAATAAGTTAATTAGCAAATTAGTTAGTAAATAATTTAATTAGTAAATCAATTCGAAAAATTTGTTTAATTTGTTAATTTGGTTCGAAAAATTAGATTTTAAGTAAATAAGTTAATTAGTAATTTATATTTCGAAATTTATATTATATTATATTTAAATTTATATTTCTGAGGCTGAATTTAAGGTGTAAACGGAATCAACCCCGTTAAACAAGGACAGACTTATGTGAAAATAATGGACTGATTTTAAGGTGTAAACGGAGTCAGACTTTTGTTTTCCTGTATACATAAGTTAATTAGTAAATTAGTTATAAAAATATTAAAAATTATTTTAATTATCTAGTTACGTAGTGGCTTACGTGATTTACGTTAAGCTACTAGTCACATAGTTATAAAAGTAAGATTTAAATAAAGACTAAAAAAGACGCAAAATTGACACTCAGTGCAAGTTTTCTGATTGTCAGAAGGACAGGACTTTCTTTAAAGTGACAGGCCTGGATAATACCTTTACTGGCTGAAAAACTCCTAGAAGACGACGAATTGATACCTACAGTAGTTGTTAAAAAAACAATTAATGAAATGCTAGTAGATGCAAAATTTTTCATCAATAATTTAACTTTACGCAAGTTACGTAAATTATGAACTTACGTAAGTTATAATCTATTATATATTATTTTTGCTTCTTTTAATTTATTTATTCCCGCTTGGCCCACTACAACAAGAGGTCCACCATCACCTCCCGGGAGATCCAAACTGCCGTCAGGCTTCTCCTTCCTGGTGAACTCGCCAAGCACGCCGTCTCTGAAGGCACCAAGGCTGTCACCAAGTACACCAGCTCCAAGTAAATCTTGTCCATCTCCCCCCCATAAACAATCGGCCCTTTTCAGGGCCAACAAATATTTTTACGAAAGAGTTATTTAGTTCTACATTAATATTAATTTATTTGAATAATATATTTGTTAGTTTCTTTCTACTGTTGGAATTTTAATATTTATGTTATAATATAGAAATAACTTTGCACTATCACATTTTAAAATTAATAATTTAGTAGTATCCAGATAAAGGATTTTTACTATACTAACAGTAAAACACGTTTGTTATGTTTCACAGAAAAAGATTGTCTTACTTTAAGACAGGAGGGCATTTTGAAGTTAAGAATAGGGTAATGTTTTAAAAAAATAGAATATAACAATGCAAATAAATGAATTCCAATGAACTAAATGAACATAATTTAATAATTTTTTTAATAAAAAAAAGTCAACACCACGCGGTATTCCCAAGCGGTCACCCATCCAAGTACTAACCGCGCTCAATGTCGCTTAACTTTGGTGATCGGACGAGAACCAGTGCTTAACAACATTTTTTTTTTTTTTTTGTATACCAATATTTATTTAATAAAATTATATACATTATTTACAGAAAATCTTAGTCTTATAAAAAAACATTGGAAAAAAGACATATTTTAACACATTTCTCCTAATCCGTGTGATCCCTTCGTGGATTCTCGCAGATATGACAATTTTTCATTTATTTTGTTGTTGATCGTTGTGTGTTGATTTTTTGGGTACGATAAAATTGTACCATTTTAACAATTTTCATGGACTAGAAAAAATTGTTTATAAAAAACTAGTCGCAACATTAATCTTTATGTAAAAAAAAAAAAGAAAAGAGCTGATCGAAATTTTGTTCGATGTAATTGTAGTATGTTTAATGAATTTTATAATTATAAAAACCACCAATATTTATCTGCTTTATTCCTATAGAAACTTTTTGTGTCCCTTTTAGGTAAGCTGGTCGAAAATTTTAAAATAACATCTTGATTCTCTATTTGTTCAGGGGTGTATTCGATTTTTCTATTTAGTTTATTACGTTTAATGTGATAGATGACAGGAACATTATTTCTATTTTGAATTAATCCTAGTTGGTCGATGTATGTGAACGCTTCTGGTGGTATAAATCCACTGTGACGTGTTTTTTCAAAATACAATGAGTTTGGAAAGTAAGGTCCGTATATTAAACTATTTACATTATTTTTTGCCGAGTTTACAATGTGATCTCGAACTATTTTAAGTATAAATATATCGATTCTGCTGATATTCGCTTTGTCGTACAATATTTGGTTTGAATACGTTTTCTTATAATTCGATTCTGGGGTATTGTATAAATTAAGACATACGCGCAAACAGGCACGTTCAAATTTTCGGAGTTCTTCCATAGTGATCGGACTAATGTTGAACCACGTTTGTGCTCCATACGTTAATATGGGTCGAATAAGTAATAAGTAACACACTATTTTTACCTGACTATTAAGATGTTTTGAATGAAACAAAGCGCTACAAGCACCGAATGCTTTTTTGGCTTTCTTAATTTGCTTTTCAACGTGTTCAGTGAATTGTAACGTGTCTTGAAGATATACACCTAAGTAACGCACGCAAGTACAGTGTTTTAGTCTAACTTCCGAATCTTTATTTTCTTTAATATGAAATTCTCTCCATATTCCGATATTTGGTTTGTTTATTCTTTTCGGTCGGAACAATATTGTTTCGCACTTGTCAATGTTAACTTTTAGTTTCCACGTATGACAATAGTAGAGAACATTTTCGAATATGCCCTGTAATTCGTCCTGAATACTGGCTACTTTCTTTCCAGACACTGTGATAATAAGGTCATCAGCGAATGCTATTCCCTTAACGTTCGATTTAGTATTTATACCATACATCTTTAGAAGGTCATGCATGTATATAATAAACAATATTGCCGAAGTCACCGCGCCTTGCTGCAGTCCGTTTTTAATATTAAATATCCTCTTTGCCTTGCACTTGCTATCACTTACAAAAAATTTCTTATTGTGTAACATTGTCCATAAAAATCTCACTAGATGTATGGGAAAACCCTTTTTAAGCAATTTATAAAATAGACCGTCCAGCCAGACTGAGTCAAATGCCTTTTCTAGGTCAATCAAGCACGAGCCTACAAATTTATTTTGATTTAAATCCCAACAGACATCAGATACTAATTTGTTGACCGCGTGTAAAGTGGAATGATGAGCACGGAAGCCGAATTGTTCTTCTGGTAGTATTTCTAATTTTGCACAATGCCTAATAATATTTTCATTTATAAATCTTTCAAATAGCTTACCTACATTTGATAAAAGACTGACTGGCCTATAACTACCTAGATAACAACCTTCTTTTTCTTTTTTTCTTATTGGGACCACTTTCGCTATCTTCCAGAAGTCTGGAAAATAGTTGTTATTTATCATATTATTAAATATTATCGTGTAATCTTTAATTATGCTCACCGGTAAATTTCTTAATACTACATTTGGAATTCCATCATCCCCAGCCGATTTCTTTGTATTTAATTTTCGAAATAATTTAATAATTTTTTCACAAGTACAAAAATATTTTTCGTCTTCTTGGAATTCAGGGGCCGTTGCCCTGTTATTATCATTAAATTGCACTAGAGTTTTATTATTGTTTAGATCATTTATTAATTCGTTTTCGAATAGTTCTAGTCTTTTATTTATAATATTTGTTAATTCTGGTCGGCCTAAGTTTTCGTTTTGTACGTACACTGAGGCAAAATGTGCACCCATTATTTTGATTTTGTCTTCCGGTTCAGATATTATGAAGTTATCCTTTTCATCTTTTCCTACATCACTCGCGTCAATTTCTACAGAATCTAACAAGTTTTTTTTGTTTGATGGGACTTTTAATGCGGGTATTTCAGATTGATTTTTTGATTTGAAAACTTTATTTATTTCAGGAAACATATTTTTGTTGTCTTTAAGTGAAATGGAAGATATTCTTCCCTGCCAGTAATTATTTATAGACTTGGAGAATTCATTTTTTAACCTTTGCTTTACTTCATGCAATAAATATTCGAACATTTTAATTTCTTCTTTATCAGCCCTTTGTTTTTTGAGTCTATTAATTTTAGATAGGAGAAAACTTTTTCTACTTTGCAATTTCTTAATTTTTGGATTTATATATTTGCCTATCGAATCTATACTCTTAATTTTAGGAACTGAGACATCTATTGCTTCATAAATTAGTTTATTTAGATTTAAAATATGTTCGTCGATTTCTTTATTACTTAAATTAACATTACTAGGAATATTGCTGCTGTGTGAATCAAAAAATGTTTCAAAGTCTTCCCAACTAGCCTTATTAAAATTGTACCTATGCGATTCCTGGTCTATTTCTATAGAAAGGTCTTCTAAGCCTGTGAGAGAAACTGATAATTCTATAGCATTATGATCGCTATCATATGGTATTACTTTTAATTTGTTATTTACAAGATTATTTACTGTTATTCTATGATCCAAAAGACTAATATCCAAGTATGAATTACCAGCTGGATAAGTAGGTTCACAGGGACCGATAAGGTTAATTCTATGTTTTATATCGTTATTGTTTAACCAATTTCTGAAAAAGACACCTCTGTGATTGACTGAAGTACCACCCCAATCCTGATGATTAGCGTTTAGATCCCCGGCTAATATGTACCAGTTTTCGTCTTCGTATAGTCTTAGTTCGCTAAATAACGTATCTAGATCTCTTATAAAATTTTCCTTTGTGTTGCTTGGAGCATACGCACTGATTATAAAAAGGTTTTGTTTATTAGGTAGTGGTAATTTTATTATTGTTACTTCTAATGATTTTAATTTATTTTTTGACTTTAATTCGATTTTATGATGTTTTATTCCCTTCTTTATTAGAATTGCAGTACCCCCACCTCCCTTATTGATTGCTGATCTATCATTTCTTAAGACTGTGTATTTTTCGAATTGCAAAATATGTCTGTTACTAAGCTTTGTTTCACTTAATAATACTAACTCTGGATTATGTTTATTAGTTAATTCTAAAATATTGTACCTTTTTTGATTTGTTATAATTGAGTTTACGTTAATAGCAATAATTTTCATTTTTTCGAAAGAAAGTTGACTAGACTTACTCTTTACTATATTACGATTATTTGATTTATTTGTCGTAAGGTCCATTTTGGGTTTTGTTAGCATTAAATAGTATTTGAATATTTTCCGCGTTTTGTTGTACCGCTCTCTTTATTTCGACTAGCTCTCCTGTAATAAAAGTCATAAAACTTGTCTTAAACGCGTCAAGAATTGTTTCTATTTTATTTTGTAAAAACGCGGTTTGATCATTTATATTGTCATTGACCGTCCTACTTGATGACTCTTCTTTATTATTGCTACTCACAGCCTTCGCGTAAGAGAGTGCCGGATTTATGTAATTTGCAATTTTCGCAAATTTATCTTGTCTTTGCAATTTGGTATTATGAATACGCTCTTTAATTTTGTCCTGCGTCTCTTTTAGTTTTGGACACCCTCTATACGAGGCAGGATGACCATAACTATTGCAATGAACACAAAAAAGTTTTGAGAAATCGCGAATTTCCCCATCGTCCGTCCCATTCATTTGACAGTTTCCCGGCTCGTGTTTCTCTGAACACTTTACACATCGGTATTGCCTATTGCAATACTTCGCAACATGCCCTATTCTTTGGCAATTTTTACATTGCACCCCATCTTTTCGTGAAACCCTGTCCCATCGAATGACTTGACTGGCTAGACGGTCTACTTTTAACAAGTTTGAAACTTTAGCTGTTCCTGGCAATTGCACTAGAAAAGCGTCTCCGCCCCTTTTGGCTTTAAAAAACGTTTTTGTATTTATTTTTTGTATTTTAGTAATTATAACGCTGTCTAAATTTAAATTTGTTAATTCTTGCTCGATATCTTTTTCGTCAAAATCGCCTACAATTCCTTTTAATAAAAACGTGTAAATTTTTCTTTCTTTAGGAGTTCTAGTAAAGAAATCTACTTTATTTTGTTTTAATATTTCTAACGCAAGATCAAAAGTTTCTAAATTACGTACTTTTAATACACTTTTAACAGTCGAAAAATTATTTAGAACAAAGTTATTATTATCAATTTTTTCATTTAACCACGATATTACATTTTTAGTGTTACCATTATAAATGTTGATTGGCGGGAGTTTCGAAGTGAACCTGTTTCTCGCTGCGGTTGTTTTTCTGCGTTGCTTGCTGTCTGTCTGGGTTTGCTTCTTGCTTGGAGTTGAACGTTGCGTTAAGTCATCTGCGATCTCGCTTTGAATTTCCTGCTCGTCGTTCGTCCTGTTTGAGCTCCTTGTATTCCTCGAATTCATGTCATCGTATTGTTCATCTTGTTCTAATGTACTTAGAACCTCAAATTTATTTTGTCCCGCAAATTTGGACGATATAGTTCCTTTGTTACCCTCTTCGTCTGTGTGATCTTCTTGATCCATTTTTTCGTGAACAGCGTTTTGTTGACAGGTATTCTGCTCTCCATTTTTTTTGACTGAGTGTTTGCCATCATTGTTTTGATTTCGTATGGTAATTTTGCTCTCTACCTTACCTACTTTCGATTCAACTACCATCCTCTTTATTTTTTCGGCGCCAGGTGTCTCTGAATGCGACTTAACCTCTTTGTTGACTTTTTCACCAAATTCTGAATCTTTATTTATGTTTCTAATCTTTTTCGGTTGATGTTTGATTTGTCTACTGGGAGTGGAACTTGCATTCCTTAGACGCTCCTTAATTTCTCTCTTTTCAGCTGGTGAGAAATTTATTAGCAATTGTGATAAGGACTCATTCTTCTCGCTTGACGATGCTCCAGGTGTATTTGCAAATGAGTTATCACTGTCCGTATAAGACGGACTTTCCAACTGTTTTCTTTTTCTTAGATTCTCGTTCGAATCAGTTTTCTTTTTATCTTTGTCTACATTGTTGCTCATTTTGCGTGAAGCATTTTGCAACACTACTGCATGCCACACTTTGTCTGTTACTGCTTGACACAGTACCTTCTAAACACTTTTTTTTAATATTAAATGAACACTGTTTTTATTAAACTGTAACTTTTTTTTAAAGTCTATAATTCAATAATAATATTAATTAATCCATTCGATTTTTAACGATTAAATTATGCGATATTAAATTGATACAAAGTATCAGAAAAAGAGAGCTACAATATACCGATGTGCTCTCTATGGCGTCACAACGCGAAGTGTGAGTGCTTAACAACATGATTTGAGCGTTAACTGTGAACTGTGATTTTAGAAATGATGGAAGACCATATTGATACATCTTTCGCACTGTATACACATTTCAGTTTCTTCATAGAATTGTCGTTGTCAATGCATGTCAAGTAAGGAGTAAAATTTTTGATCTCAAACATTCTACACCTTTTGTATTTACAATTGTGTAAATTTGAGTTTACGAAATGCATCCAGAATGACGATAATGGACGTTAGCATCAGCAGAGAAATAAAGAAGAATTTTTCACTTGAAATTTTTTTAATTTTTCACAAAATTACTTTGTTGTAAGTTTACCTTAATCATAAAGAAAGCTTGACGTAAGTTTGCGGTAATTATCATAAAGCAAAATCTAAAAACTGCAATTTCTTAATATTATTTTTCTAATTAAAAATAAAAAATATTTATTTAGATTTAAATTTCTTTAATTGAAAGTAAAATTAAATAAAATTAAATAAAAAGTGAAAAATTAAATTGAAAATTTGCATACGTGAAAAGTGAAAGTTGAAAGTAAAATTGAAAATTTTAATAGTGAAAAGTGAAAATTTTTTGGGTAAAAATTGAAAGTGAAAGTTAAAAATAAATGAAATTTCAATTAAATTTTTGAAAACAGTAAGTGTAAGTGTAAGTTACCGGTACAGGTAGCATAGAGTAACCATAATACGCCTTTGTTGTATAAAGCAAAGTATGGAACAAGGGAGGTAACCTCGTTTATGACCTCGCACAATACTAGTTTTTCGATATTGTGCTCGGTACATAAATTCGGACGTACCTCCCTTGTTGCATAATGTACTGGGTGGTAATGAGTTACTTTGCGCCCGCTCTAAGTGCCCGAAATGACATACTTTCCGTGTAGGTAGGACAAAAAAACCTTTTCAAAATGTACTTTGTCAAATTTGTATGTTTAATTCTTGAAGAGTTAAAAATTATCGAAATAAGCATTGTACTGAAAAATCTAAAAATTTAGCCCCTTCCACCTCGAAAATATTGGACTAGGTAAAAAAATATTATCACGAAAAATTACTATCGATTAATACTACAAAAACCCCAAGTTTTGCTACGATTGAAGAAAAATTTTTCTCCACTTTGATCACTTGACATGGAATCACTCATATATAACACATTTTTAAAACAGTTTTATGTTTTAAATTGATTATTTGATTTTTTTAAAATCATAGCTATACCAAACAAGAATGTGAAAGAAACTTTGTCCCATGGCCCACAGTGGCGCAAAATGTACTTTTTTGTTCCAAATCACTCTGCAGGTCACAATTTTTGACCAAAATGGCTTTATTTTTTTTCTCAATCTTCGTAGATAAATTCTCTATCGATCTCTCGATCCCGATTTTTGAATTTTTGTTTTTAAACAGTTTTTTAATAACAATAAGTATTAAAAAAATCATGAAATTTAATAAAATTTTTATTTTTAGCTTAATTAATTTAATTAATTTTCCATAAGTAAAACATCTACTCACGATACAAATAAATTAATTAATCATTGTTTAAACAATTAATTGTTATTTTTTTCATTAACTAAACTTAGGGCTACAAAATTTGGTCTAAAAACACTAATTTTTTTTGTAGATCATGTAGCCCTTAAAAGGGATGTTTGGTAAATCATAATCATAAGTAAAATATCTGCTAATAATAAAAAAAAGTTAACTACTAAATTGTTTAAACAATGAATTGTTGTTATTTTGTTCATAGGTTGTACTTAGGGCTAGAAATTTCTAGTTTTTTCTCAATTATTTAGAATAATAAACTAAAAAAAAACAAAACATTTTAATATTTAATTTTTTTTTATACTTGAATGTTTTTATAACAAAAAATGCACAATACAGAAAAAAATTAGAAATTTCTAGCCCTAAGTTCAGTGAATTAAAAAAATAAAAACAATTAATTGTTTAAACAATGTTTAGTTAATTAACTTTTTTATCTATAGTAGATGTTTTACTTCTGAAAAATTGCACAATTGAGAAAAAACTAGATATTTCTAGTCTTAAGTACAACTTTTGAAAAAAGTAAGAACAATTAATTGTTTAAACAATTTAATAAATTGTTATATTTTTCTTTTGCATCAGAATCACTCGAACTTTATTTACATAGGTTTTTTGATTAATTTTTTAAATTAATTAAGCTAAATAAAAAATTTTTATAAAATTTCATGATTTTTTTAATACTTATTGTTATTAAAAAATTGTTTAAAAACAAAAATTCAAAAATCGGGCTCGAGAGATCGATAGAGAATTTATCTACGAAGATTGAGAAAAAAAATAAAGCCATTTTGGTCAAAAATTGTGACCTGCAGAGTGATTTGGAACAAAAATAGTATATTGTGTGGCAAGGGCGGAAAGTTGTCAATTCCTGACCGAGTTCGAAAATTGCCGCACGAGCGAAGCGAGGGCGGCAATCGTACGAGGTCAGAATTGACATTTCCGCCCGAGTTGCACACGATATTTTTTGTCCAATTGCGCGATAAACAAGACGCATCCGTAAATTCAAAAATGAATATGCACTAATTATTAAATTTGTTTGAATTATTTTTATTAAGCCTAAGGCGAATCCGAATATTTTTGACAAATTTAACAATAAAATTTTACTTAAAAACTTGACATCTTCTGAAATACAGATAAAATTAATTAGTAAGTTCGTTAGTAACTAAATTAGTTATTTAGTTAATAATCGTTCACTCCGTTTTAATTTGGAGTAATAGAAAGTGATAATATAATAATTAGTAGTATTTATTTAGTACTTTTAAAGCAGCGGGCGGAAAAGTCGTTTTTCCGCCCGCTAAGGCCATGGAGGCGGGCGGAAAAGTGATTTTTCCGCCCGCTGTTGGTAGGCGGGCGGAAAAGTAGTTTTTCCGCCCGCTGTTGGTAGTCGGGCGGGAAAAGCTTACTTTCCGCCCGCTATACATGCACGGAAAGTCGAGTTTATCGCGCATGTAGGACAAAAAGTACATTTTGCGCCACTGTGTGGCCTTCTGGAAGCGTTTTTCGTGTTCTTTCAAATGTGAAAAAAAATTTTTTTTAAATGCGAAATGCTGCCCTTTTTTGAAAATGGTATGTTAACTATTTTTGATTAATTTTTACCAATTTGTTTGATGAATTTTGAATTGGTTAATTATCAACATGTCAGTAACAAAAATAAACGCAATTTCTTAACTTGGTTTTTTGAGTGAGAGTGAAAGACTGTTTGAAAGCGTAAGTGAGGATTTTGTCACTTAATTTTAACAAACTACGAATGCACATAATTATAGAATACATTTAGAGCTCATTTTTGTATCCCTAATTTAAAATTCAATATGTATGTATGCAAAAACCCAATTCTAAGGTATATCAAATAGAAAATATATTCAAAATGTTTGACCAAAATATACTCTCATACGTAAAAAATAGTTGGTGGCCCTGAAAAGGGCCGTTTGTTTTCAACCATCCACTATCAACATTATCTGAATTTACTTCTTGGCAACCTTCTTTGCCGCGGGCTTTTTGGCTTTGGGTGCTACAGATTTCTTGGGGGAAGCAGCCTTGGCCTTTTTGGGAGCAGCCTTTGCAACTTTGGGTTTGGCGGCGGTGGACTTGGCCTTCGGTGGCTTGGCCGCAACCTTCGGGGTCTTCTTCTTCTCGGCGACGGCTTTCTTGGTCTTGGCTGCCACGGCCTTCTTCGGAGAAGCTGCTTTCTTGGCCTTTGGTGCGGCGGCTTTGGCCTTTGGTGCAGCAGTCTTGGTCTTGGGCTTGGCTTTGGCCTTGCCCTCGGCCTTGGCGACGTTCAACTTGAAGGATCCTGCAGCGCCCTTGCCCTTGGTCTGGATCAGAGCCTTGCTGGCGACTGCAGCCTTCAGGTACTTCCTGATGAAGGGAGCCTGCTTCTCGACGTCGACTTTGTAGGTGGCGGCGATGTACTTCTTGATGGCTTGGAGGGAGGAGCCGCCTCTCTCCTTCAAAGTGGCGATGGCCGCGTTCACCATCTCGGACGCCGGTGGGTGGCTGGCCTTGGCTCGGGGCTTCACTGCCTTGGCAGCCTTCTTCGGGCTCGCCACTGCGGGTGCAGCTGGGGATTCTACCTTGTCTGCCATTTTACTAAAGTTGCTTGTTTTCGACAAAATTGCAAGTAAGCTCAGAGATACTCTCGACGTGACTCGTGAGACTGAAGTGACCATTTTTCGCAGAGCGCCGAGTGTTAGTGAAACGCACGGGCGGTGAAGAAAGACCCCAGCGCTCGATGGGCGTCTGCCGTTTGAGTTTTCGCTAACTTGCGAACGACATTCAAAAGGTTTTTTATTTTTTAAGTATTAAATTATATTTATCGTCTTAATAGTATGTTGAATTTAATTTGCCCAACTATCGTCTTCCATGGTTCTTTAAAAAAATTATTTATTTTGTGGTAGTTTACTTCAAAAATCAACACTTTTGGGGCCCCTGCTGTAAGTGAACTGATGTTACAAGTTCGAAAAATTGTTAATAATATACTAACAAATTAATATTTTTAATGTTTTAGTGTTAATATCAAGTCTTTGGTTATCACTTTTGTGGAGTAATTAATTGACTTCAATCGTAAATATAAACTAAAGGCGTTGAAAGCAGTTACATTTAGTTTTGAGTTCTGACTCAATGTAGTTTTGCGGCGAGTGGCATAATGTGTAGTTCAATAATAGAAAATTTATAACTATTTAATATTATCTTTAATATGCAGTTTCGTATATTTTTAAATAATATTTTCTGCTTTGCAGAAATTTTACTTAGCCATTTAGTTTTATAAAGGAATGAGATATGTATATATATCAGGGTGGCCACCCAACCGGGAAAAACCCGGGAGAAAAATCAATCGGGTGAAAACCGGGAAAAAGCCGGGACAGAAATTTTAATCGGGAAAAAACCGGGACTAAAATTTTACATTTAAAGATTTCAGAAAATTAAAGTTAAAGGA
This sequence comes from Leptopilina myrica (nomen nudum), assembly GCA_032872475.1. NCBI lineage: Eukaryota > Metazoa > Arthropoda > Insecta > Hymenoptera > Figitidae > Leptopilina > Leptopilina myrica (nomen nudum). Next base: position 29,925,794 of record CM065466.1, on the reverse strand, counting down.
AAAAGTTTTACTCAATAAAATTTTCTGATAAGTTTATTTACAGATTTCATTCAAATTTTTCATAAAACATCAATAACTTCTTTTTTAAATAAATATTTAATTATTATTTTTATATATATATATATATATATATATATATAAATGTTAATTTTTTCATAGCATTTTACACATAAAATTATCATGTAAAAAGGTTTTGCAAAAAAAAAATGTTTACTCATATCAGGTTATTAACAATAAAAAATTTTTGTTACTTTTTTTAAATTCATTTCATGAAAACTTGGCCGATTTCAATGATTCAACCATCAATATCTTTGTTTTGAATTTAACTTAAAAAAAAATTATTTTGTTTAAAGATATTAAATTTTAATAAATAAAAAAATGGTTTATTCATAAAAAAACACTTTACCCATTAGATTTTAATTTTAAAAAAATTCTACTTATTTTTTAAACCTTATTGAACAATATTCTAAAGGGAAAAAAATGGCACGAATCATGACGCTTGATTATTAAAAATTAATAGAATTGAACACAACTTTTTACTAAAAGAGAAATTGATAATTAATAATTTCATAATGTAGTTTTATTAAAAAAAATAATTAAAATTAATATCAATTTTTAATAATATTTTATGTAACAATTAAGTTTAATACAATTAAATGTTAAAATAATAATATTATTTAAAAACTGAGAATAAAAATAATAAAAAATGCCAGAATTTAAAAGATTTCATAAATTTTGAATTACATTTCAAAGAAATTAATTTTTATGACTAAGGAGAATTACACTTTAGTAAATGCGATGATCTGACGTTGTGTTTTTATTTTTGTTTATTAAAATTTCGTTATATTTTTATTTATTTAAAGAATTTAAAAAATGACTAAAAAAATTTCTATTATAGAAATATATATTTTAAGAGCATTGAAAAAAACCAAAAAAAATTACCTACATACAAAAAATATAAAATTATTCCGTTTCTGTCTAGCATGAGTTAATTAATAAAAATATTGCATTTAACAAAAATAAAAGTATTTATTAAAATTATTTTTTTAAATTTCTATTCCAAAGAAGGATTAAAATTTACAATTAAAATTCAAAGTTTTTACAATTAACCAGGAGTTAATACTCAACCATTCATAAATGAATCTAATTTGGGATGAGGATAAGTCAATGAGCCTACTAAATGTTGTGAGAGAATAATTTATTTAAAAACCAACAAGAAAGAAAAGAGTTGACAAAAATACAATGAGTACAAAATTATGAATTTTACTTAAAGAATAATGATTACTTGTCGTGTGATGATAATCTTGTAATCCGATCTTGAAATTGTTTTGAGCACTAGACGTAAAGGGAGCCGCTCAACTGTTGTCCTTAATGATAGATGTTGTTTACACTAATGAGATAGTGTATTGTTTTCCGGAAAATATCTGCTTGTTCCAGACGGTTGTCGCCTCTTGAGCAAATTTCGATGGTTCGAAATTTGGTATGGGTTGTTTCAATACTAAACTTTTGTATGCACTTGAATTTATTTCCAATTTTATGTTTTGGAAATTGTTAACATTTGTATTTTTTAAAACAGAGATGTATATTGATTTCAAAAATTAATATTTGGGGATATAGTCCACTTTATCGTTGCACATTCAAAATTAATACTCGAGGTTCACTTTTAAATAATGCTCAACATTATTATTTGGGCTTCACTTTTAATAAAATGTTCCAAATTATTATTTGGAGTTCACTTTTATAAAATGTTCACAATTATTATTTGGAGTTCACTTTTATAAAATGTTCAAAATTATTATTTAGAGTTCACTTTTAAATAATGTTCAAAATTAATACTTGTACTTCCCTTTTAAATAATATTTAAAAGTAATACTTGGATGTTGATTTGAAATTGAATTCAAATTTAATACTTGGGGAAATAGTTCACTTTGAACATTATACTTTGAAGATTAATACTTGGAGTTCACTTTCAAATAATAATTTTGTTTTTTTGTTCGTCGGTTGTTTACATAATCTTCTCTCTCTCTAATATTATCTTTACTCGCTTGTCAAAATTTGTTATAAAGCTCATGTTTTTGGTGCGGTATCATTATTCTTCTTAAATGAACTAAAATATTACTCTTTTCTCTTATATTTGTTACAATTTGTAATTTGTTTTATAATATAATATCTATTGCCATATGTTAAAAATATGCAGAATACAATAATATAAAATACATAAAATACAATAATAATATAATATAAGTAGAATACAATAAGAAAATACATGCATAAATATTATATTAAAATTAGGTAAAGTAACCAGAAGTTACGGACGTAACACTATATAGTGTAGTACAGTACTATAATTAATAAAATTTGAAATGTAAATTAATTAATTATTATGAATTAACAATAAAAATTATTTACAAAATAATTATTTCTGACCATATAAAATTGACTTAAATAAATTAAAAATATTTATTAATTCTATAAATTTTGATAAAATATATACTTTATATACATGAATCGATTCGTTTTCATGTGAGGAATGCAATTTTGACAAGAATTATTCAAAATTTTAATATAGAAAAAAGTTATTTCAAAAAATCAAAAAATTAATTTTTTCAAAAATTAAAAAAAATGTTTAAAAAAATTTTTTTAAAAATATTTTTGAAAATCCTTTTGTCTGATTCTTGGTATTCATGACCGTAATACACCTACAAAATCTTATCAAAATCCATCAAGATGTGCAAGAGAAAATTTGTCCACAAGAATCGGTGACATACACACACACACACATACATACATACACACATACATTCGGACATTTGTTCCTCTCGACGAATTATATATACTACACTTGAAAATTTGTAAAAATAATTGATTTTAAAAAATTCGGAAATCGACATCACTATAAGGCTTCCTTTATGAGGAAGCAAAACCGAAATTATTAAATAACAATTTGGATTATTTGTTTTAATAATTAATAGAATGTTCAAACAAATTATCCATAGTTTATTGTGATATAAAATGTTAATTAACATACTGTAATAGCTATTAAATAATTGAATAACAATCAGAATTGTTATTGAATTAGTTAAAATAAATAGAAAATTGTTTAAATAATTGATTTTATTGTTGTTAACTTTAATAATTATGAATGTTTTTTTTTTTTTTTTTTGCATTCTGGCGGGTAGCTAACATAAACTTTACAACCGAATAAATCCAATTGGAAAGGTTATGAAAACAGTAAAATCTTTTATAGAGAAACAATTTGTTTTAAATTGAATCATACAGGACTCAATCGATTGCCTTTTGTTTTAGACATCAGGACTCACATCGACCATACCATGTTAAAAACCCATTTATATTAGACCTATTATTCACCTACGGAACTACCTAGGGGCTTCTGACTTCGTAGATGAATGGTCCCGTTTAGTCGCTGTCGCGACTCTTCCGTGCCGCTCTTGTTCTGGCCTTATTTTCTTCTTGTCCTTGACAAAGTCTTCTTGGCTTCCTCTAGTATTAATAATTAATATTTAAATATTGTATTAATTAACAAATTGATTAGATAGTTATTTAATAACGAAAATTTCATCGAACTGTTTGTAATAACTAAATAAAAAAATATCTAAAAACATTCATTCGTCATTTAACATGATCTATAAACAAGTGTAAAAATACTTAAAAATCTTAAAAGTTATTCAAATTTAAAAGTCTTTAAAAAGTTGTGATTTTCAAGTTTGTAAATTCTATCGAACATTATCCAATTTTACTAATCTCAACTTCGTCTTCCATCCATATCCAATTTCAACATTTTTCATCTTTAAATTGTATAAAAAAGTGAGCACCAAGTATTTAATTAAATCAAATTAACTTATTTTCTAAAAACCTTATTTTTCAAACCAATTAATTTACTAACTAACCTACTTACCGACCAACATATATTTACTAACAAAAATTGTTAAAAACTAATTTACTAAGTAAATAACTTTTTAAACTAAATAATTTACTAACTAACCTAATTACTAATTAACATATTTAATAACAAAAATTGTTAAAAACTAATTTACTAAATAAATAACTTTTTAAACTAAATAATTTACTTATTTACTAAATAACTAATTTTTTAAACTAAATAACTTATTATTTAACTTATTTACTAAATAACTAATATTTCGAAATAAATAATTTACTAACTAAGCTACTTACTAACAAAAATAATTTCTCTTCGAGAATGAAATTTTAATTAATTTTAATATTAATGTTTCACAAAAGTTAACACCAACGTAAAATTATTTGGTGGCCCTGAAAAGGGCCGATTTTTTTTTGATGACGATGATGATGGAAAAATTAACCGCCGAAACCGTAGAGAGTACGGCCTTGACGCTTGAGAGCATAGACAACGTCCATGGCGGTGACGGTCTTCCTCTTGGCGTGCTCGGTGTAAGTGACGGCGTCACGGATCACGTTTTCAAGGAACACTTTCAAGACACCACGAGTCTCCTCGTAGATCAATCCTGAAATACGTTTCACTCCACCACGACGAGCAAGACGACGGATGGCGGGCTTGGTGATACCTTGGATGTTATCACGCAACACTTTGCGATGCCGCTTTGCTCCTCCTTTTCCCAATCCCTTTCCTCCCTTTCCGCGACCAGTCATTTTCACAAAGAATAAGTTTTTACGTTCAAACTAAACGAAGAACAAACTCGGAATGATGCTTGCTAACTAAAACGGCGCAGTTTTATTCCCTCTGGAGTTACACTGCTCCCCTCCGTGATTCGATCCACCAATCGGGATTTCGGTTTCCCCTTCTCCTAGACTAACCGGTGCAAGCGCTTCTGAAGACTATAAATATGTGTGTTTTTGTCAAGAAAGCTATTTTCAGTCGTCAGTCGTACCCTTCAATTTAGTAAGCAATGGCTCGTACCAAGCAAACCGCGCGTAAATCCACCGGTGGAAAGGCACCGAGGAAACAACTCGCCACCAAGGCTGCTCGGAAGAGCGCACCTGCAACCGGTGGAGTGAAGAAGCCCCATCGCTACAGGCCCGGAACCGTCGCTCTCCGTGAGATCCGTCGCTACCAGAAGAGTACGGAACTTTTAATTCGCAAACTGCCCTTCCAACGCTTGGTCCGTGAAATCGCTCAGGACTTCAAGACCGACCTGCGCTTCCAGAGCTCCGCCGTGATGGCCCTCCAGGAGGCCAGCGAGGCCTACCTCGTCGGTCTCTTCGAAGACACCAACTTGTGCGCCATCCACGCCAAGAGAGTCACCATCATGCCAAAGGACATCCAATTGGCTCGTCGCATCCGAGGAGAACGTGCTTAAATTTTCGCATCATCCCAACAAACAATCGGCCCTTTTCAGGGCCAACACATTTTATTACGTGGGCGTATATTTTGGTCCTGAATATAGTTTCACATGAAACTTATGTTTTTCTTATTATTTGGTTAACTTCAATTTCTATAGTTAGAAGCAATCATGTATTAAAGTTTGTCAGAGGTTTGTTTATCTGTAAGCAATAACAATGCTTTAAAAATATATAAAAACGAATACGTTATTAAATGTCACTCTGAATCAGCGATAAGTATGCAACTATATTTCAATTAGCGTATATGCACTGTGAATTAGTGAAACTTCACTGAATAATCAGTAAAATTTCACTGATTAATTAGCGCATATACGCTGATTGAAATTAGTGGCATACTTATCACTGAGAATCAGTGAAAGTTCGCTGATTCAGATTTAGAGAGTATGGGTAAAGTTTACCGAAATGTGGCACTAAGTTTGACAAAGTATTGCAAAGGAGCGAATCCCGTGGTTTAAGTATGGCAGCAAAAAAATCAATTTTTCATCAAACAAAATAATAAAAAACACAAAAACTTTAAATATTTTCCTTTGTTAAACCATAAACAAAGTGAGGCATATACAAAAATTATTTTTTAAATGGTTTTCTTAATGTAACTGTTAAAATGAACTATAGGCAAAGTATGGCAAACCATGGGATGAAAATCTATAGAAAATAGTTTTTATTTCATCCCATAGTTCGCCATACTTTGCTCATAGTTCATTTTAACAGTTAAATTAAAAAACCCGTTTATAAAAAATAATTTTTGTATATGCCTTACTTTGTTTATGGTTTAAAAATGCACTTATTAATATAAAATAAAAAAAATATATTTGTAATTTAGGAAATAGTATATTTGTAGCAAATCGAAAATATATTTGATTCAAATAAATGTTTGTTTGAATTATAAGTAGACGCCTGCGCATATTGCATTACTATAGTAAAACAATAAGATGTTTTGCTTTTAACAGTTTAACGCGTTATAAGTAATAATAGATTTATTCATTATGAATAGTTAACAAATTTAATTAATTTAAGTACAGAATTTTTCTTTTTAAGTGAAAATTTTAATTAGTACAAAGTAACAGATTTGTATGTGATTAAAAATGTTACAGTGGACTTTTACATATATGAAGTGAAAAAGTAAAGTAAAATGACTGAGAAGATCTGAGATTATTTATATTCTTATAAAAATGAACATTTATTTCAATGAATATTAAAAGTTTCATTAGTGATTGTGATTGTTAAATTTATTTGAAGGTTATAAGTGAATTTTAATATTTCAGAATGCTTACGGATTTATTAAAATAAAAAATATTTTTTACTTGCTCTTAATATAAAATATGTTTAAAGAAAATATGAAATTTTTTTCATTCAAATAAAAATGGATATTTAAACGTAATATATTAATTCAAATAAAAAATATTCCCGTGTAGAAAAATTTCGTGGAGCTAGGCAGGAACCACGCTAGTGTTCCATTGCACTGTAATGGCGCTACTAGCATTTCAAACACCTTTGTCGTCTCGCGCCGTCCTCGCAATCGGCTCGCAGTGCGAGATTGCAAACATAACTTCATCTGTCAAAACTTTTTCTTTCGCGAATTTAAAAATTAACCATGTTATTTGATTTAAGAAGTTAAAAAATGAATCGTCGAATATCAACGTAATGATGTTTATGCATTTATCAATTTTATTTCTATTTATTTATTCCATAACATCAACAAAAAAGAAATACGGCCAGCTGATCGGAAAAAAATTTTTTTTTACAAAAAGTGTGTTTAAATTGTTTATATATGTGTATATACAAAAATAGAATAATATATTTCTACTATAAATGTAGAATATATTTATTCGTTTATTAATTAATCAATTTATTCAAGTAATTTGAAAGTTAACAATTTACAAAAAAAATATAGTTTTTAAGGTTAGTTGTTGCAGCAGAAAAAATTTTTTAACAAAAATTTTCTTTAGCTGAATTTTTATTAAGACAAATTTGCGTCCGATCGAAATTTTACTAGCCCGAATTTTCATTTAACAAAATTGTCATTCGCTCAAAATTTTACCAACCTGAATTTTTATATAATCAAATTTTCGTCATGCAGAATATTTACCTAACCGAATTATCCTTTGATTGAATTTTTATTTTTAAAAAATATAACATTCAATCGTCTTAACTATTTTTTATTGAACCGAATTTTTCTTTGGGTCAAATACGATAAGAAAAAATGCATACAATTGTGATTTTTTACCTCATAGGTATTCCTAGAAATTAGGAAATATAACAAATTCACGAATGAAATATGCTTATTATGTAATTGAGAAAAAGTCGAAGATGCATTAAAAAACAATATTTATATAGAAAATATATAATTATTTATGGAAACTTTTAACATCTAATTTTCAAAAATATAGAATAAACTACGATTTATGCGATAAAAATCAAAGAATCTAACATATTTTTCACGTTTTGACACTTTATGCCGGAGAAATTGGAGGTTATGTTTCAATCTAGCGGAATCGACTCGCTCCATGGATGGCGCTAGATGACTATAACATTTCCAGGGGTGGAGCGAGGATGGATCCAAACTTCCACTATTAATTTCTACACGGGTTATTTGAGCTAAATAAAAGTTTAGTTGGTTCTGTGACAAATATCCTTTTTTATTTCATTCAAATAAATTTTATTTAATTCAAATAAATAATTTCTCTAGGTGTACTAAAGATAAAAATATATATTAGATAAAAAACAATTTTATAAGAAAATTATGCTAAAGTCATATGTAATATAATAATTTTGATTCTAATAGTAACTTTGCTTCAATAGAAATTACGTTTAATTCAATATTAAAATATTTTTAAATTAATCATTTTTTTGGTTGATTGCTTATGTTTGGCATAAAAAAAACTTTTTTTTATTTTAATGAAAAAAATTCAAATGCAATACAACAAAAAGAAACATGTCAATATAATGTATAACCACTTTTAAGATATTTAAAACATCTTATTCTTCCATTTTAGAAACCAATGCATTTTAAGATGTTTTTAATAACTTCTTCATAACAATTTAGAAGTGACTATATAATAGTTTCTTGAAATAAGATGTTTTCTTTTTACAGTGAATTTTACCAAAACCAAACGAAGGAGAAATTCTTGAATGCGCTGCCCGAATATATAAATATCTCATGCTTTTATAAAACAAAATGGCTAAGTAGAATTTCTGCAAAGCAGAAAATATTGTTTACAAATATATGAAACGGAATATTAGAGATAATATTAAATTGTTATAAATTTTCTATTATTGAACTACACATTAAGCCACTCGCCGCCAAACTACATTGAGTCAGAACTCAAAACTTAATTTAACTGCTTTCAACGCCTTTAGTTTATATTTACGAATTAAATAAATTAATTACTTCACAAGAGTGATAACCAAAGACTTGATATTAACACTGAAACATTTAAAATATTAATTTGTTAGTATATTATTAACAATTTTTCGAACTTGAAACATCAGTTCACTTACAGCAGGGGCCCCAAAAGTGTTGATTTTTGAAGTAAACTACCACAAAATAAATAATTTTTTTAAAGAACCATGGAAGACGATAGTTGGGCAAATTAAATTCAACATACTATTAAGACGATAAATATAATTTAATACTTAAAAAATAAAAAACCTTTTGAATGTCGTTCGCAAGTTAGCGAAAACTCAAACGGCAGACGCCCATCGAGCGCTGGGGTCTTTCTTCACCGCCCGTGCGTTTCACTAACACTCGGCGCTCTGCGAAAAATGGTCACTTCAGTCTCACGAGTCACGTCGAGAGTATCTCTGAGCTTACTTGCAATTTTGTCGAAAACAAGCAACTTTAGTAAAATGGCAGACAAGGTAGAATCCCCAGCTGCACCCGCAGTGGCGAGCCCGAAGAAGGCTGCCAAGGCAGTGAAGCCCCGAGCCAAGGCCAGCCACCCACCGGCGTCCGAGATGGTGAACGCGGCCATCGCCACTTTGAAGGAGAGAGGCGGCTCCTCCCTCCAAGCCATCAAGAAGTACATCGCCGCCACCTACAAAGTCGACGTCGAGAAGCAGGCTCCCTTCATCAGGAAGTACCTGAAGGCTGCAGTCGCCAGCAAGGCTCTGATCCAGACCAAGGGCAAGGGCGCTGCAGGATCCTTCAAGTTGAACGTCGCCAAGGCCGAGGGCAAGGCCAAAGCCAAGCCCAAGACCAAGACTGCTGCACCAAAGGCCAAAGCCGCCGCACCAAAGGCCAAGAAAGCAGCTTCTCCGAAGAAGGCCGTGGCAGCCAAGACCAAGAAAGCCGTCGCCGAGAAGAAGAAGACCCCGAAGGTTGCGGCCAAGCCACCGAAGGCCAAGTCCACCGCCGCCAAACCCAAAGTTGCAAAGGCTGCTCCCAAAAAGGCCAAGGCTGCTTCCCCCAAGAAGGCTGCAGCACCCAAAGCCAAGAAGCCCGCGGCAAAGAAGGTTGCCAAGAAGTAAATTCAAACAATGTTGATAGTGGATGGTTCAAAACAAACGGCCCTTTTCAGGGCCACCAACTATTTTTTACGAAAGAATTTTCTTTGTCTCAAAACAGACATTTAAAACTAATCCTATATATTACAATTAACCCATTTGAAATTTTTTTTAAGTTATAAAATTATAACCAATAAAAAGTCTCGTTGTTAACAAGTTCCGTAAAAGAGGGAAAAAGCTCTATTTATGTCCATTTAAATATGACAAATTTATTATATTTAAATCGTAAAAATTTCAAGTTTTCAAGTGTAAATTGTACAACCTTCTACTTTACATTTCATGCTTTCAGTAAAGATGTAGAGAAAGTATGGTTGAAAATTTTGGAAGTTATTTCGACGCCTCCCGTTCATATAATGCTTATTGAAAAGCGAATGCAAGATGATTCTTATTTACTTTTTGGTGCAAGACAATGCTTATTCGATTTTCCGTGCAATAAAATGCTTATTCAAAATTGTGTGCAAAACAATTGCCACTGACAGAACAACAAATGTAACCCTAAATCTTCCTATTAATATTAAATTATGCAATTAAATATCTGAGAATTTCAGCACGTGTCTATTGTTATAAGAAACTTTAAACACGGATCCTATCACACGTATTAAGAAATATTTTTTAAGCAATTGCAATTATAAATTATACTGAATTGAAAATTTTATTAAATTCATAGAATAAGCTAATTTCAGAATGTAAATTTTCGCAAAGAATTTCGAATAAGCATTTTATTGCACGGAAAATCGAATAAGCATTGTCTTGCACCAAAAAGTGAATAAGAATCATCTTGCATTCGTTTTTCAACAAGCATTATATGAACGGGAGGCGTCGATTTCAATTATCCTGTTAGCTGATTTTAAAAACTGTTTAGATCGGACAAATGCGTTTGTTGGAAAAAAGTTCTGGTTATGGTACATTTAACACGATATTTTAGTTAAAACAACCAGAATTCTGCATGACGTAACTAGAAAAAATCTAGTTTAGGCATATTTAACTAGAATTTCTAGTTAAAAAAAGATTTTCAGGTAATTCCAACCATAAATTTTCTTTCATTGCGAGAAAAGCAAATATACTGTAAGACAGGCACGTCCAATCTATTTTCCGGCTCTCTGTTCGGACAATTTTTTAACTCTAGCACATCTCATACTGGGACAGTTGTTGATAAAATAAAGAGGAAAAATAGAATCTGCGTTCTATGCTGTACTCTCGTTGCGGGGGTAAAAATTAATGGAATTCGATTTGTACCGATTTGCACCATAATTTTTGTTGCAAAGCAACGTTATACGACCGAACATATATGCTCTCTACATCTGAAATATCGTCGCTTAATTATGCTATCAATTACAATTAGTTTATGTATGCTGTGATTTGGTAAAATATTGCAAATACAATTGTTACATGTACATAATGAAATATTTTATAATTATTAAAATAATTAAAAAATTTCATAAAAAATTGTCCAGTTTATAAGCATCAGCAAAAAAGTACAATTTGATAACTTTCTGTCAGTACTTTAAGTTACTTTTGCGATCATCAGATTTGCAAGAAAACAAAGATGGATAGAAATGATATAAATATTAACCTAAGTAGAAACTGGCGACGGGGTTCGTTCCGGTGCAGTACTAAAGGCGGATTATGAAAACCAGCATAAGACCGTCATTTTTACCGTCTTGATGCCTGTAAATTACCGGATGATTATTACTGCGTACAGTCAGAAAGACCTTCAAATTAAACAAATGAAAATCTAAACAACATTTTTTTAACTTGAAAAATCATATTTAAAGAAAATTGTAATTTTTAGATTTTGCTATATGATAATTACCGCAAACTTACGTCAAGTTTGCTTCAGGATGAAGGTTAACTTACAACAACATAGGGTAAAGTGCGGATAGATGCCCCCAATTGGAAAATTACATCTAAATTTAATAAATATTGATATTTATTGCTGTAAGTTAATATCATTTATTACAACAAATTATTATAAAACATGTAAAACGCGGATCTAATATGTTTCTCTGGTTAATTTGAGACAAGAAAATAATTGCAAATATTTTCTTACGTGTTAAAAATCCTTGATTCTCGTAATAAGAAATTTTATCCAGTTTTTAGAAAATTTTTGCACTCTTTTAGCAATCTGAAATTTTCACATTATTGTAACTAATAACCCCGAGGTGCTAGCGGGCTGGCACTTTACAGAAAAATTGTTATGACCAATAGGTATAAAAAGAACCAATAATACATAAATATAGTTTCTTCCATATTGGAGATCTGAGAAAGGGGGCATCTATCCGCACTTTACCCTAGTTTTTTTTGGGTGAAACTAAACAATTTTTTAGTGAACAATTCTATTTTATTTCTCTGCTGATGCTAACGTCCGTTATCATTATTCTGGATGCCTGGTGGGGACAATGGAATTTATGTTATTTGGCGATAGACATGCATTGACAACGACAATTCTATGAAGAAACTCAAATACATATACAGTGCGAAAGCTGTATCTATTTGGTCTTTCATCATTTCTAAAATCACAGTTTATAGTTAACGCTCAAATCATGTAAGTAAGTCCTAAAAAAAATATGTAATAGAATTTATTGTTTATTATAAAATATTGTATTATTATTGATTTTTGGCTATAATAAACGATTTCAAAAGCAAAAAAAAAAGCACTGGTTCTCGTCTGATCACCAAAGTTAAGCGACATTGAGCGCGGTTAGTACTTGGATGGGTGACCGCTTGGGAATACCGCGTGGTGTTGACTCTTTTTTTTATTTAAAACTTTATCCAATTAAGTTCAATTAAATTATGTTCATTTAGTTAATTGTAATTCATTTACCTATTTGCATTGTTTTATTACACTGTTTTTTTAAAACATTGCCATATTTATTTAGTAATACATTAAATTAAGATTAAACTTGTAGACACAACTAAGATTTCAATCACACAGTAAATCTTAATTTAAAATTAGTCTCGAATTCAGTACTGTCTGATATAATGTTAAATCATACAAAATACATTAGTTAAATTCAGCAATGACTGCCTTAAAAAATGTTGCGTCTTAATTTCAGAATGCCATCCTGTCATAAAATAATACTATCTTTTTACTGTGAAACATAATGTGCTTTATTGCTATATTATAGTAAAAAATCTTTATCTGGGCACTACCAAATACTTAATTTAAAAATGTGACTGTACAAAGTTATATCTATACTATAACACAAATATTCAAATTCCAACAGTCCAAAGAAAGTAATAAATATATTTATACAAATAAATTAATCAAGTAGATTTTAGAACTAAATAACTCTTTCGTAAAAATGTTTGTTGGCCCTGAAAAGGGCCGATTGTTTTCGTGAGGGAGATGGACAAGATTTACTTGGAGCTGGTGTACTTGGTGACAGCCTTGGTGCCTTCAGAGACGGCGTGCTTGGCGAGTTCACCAGGAAGGAGAAGCCTGACGGCAGTTTGGATCTCCCGGGAGGTGATGGTGGACCTCTTGTTGTAGTGGGCCAAGCGGGAAGATTCGGCAGCGATGCGCTCGAAGATGTCGTTCACGAAGCTGTTCATGATGCTCATGGCCTTGCTGGAGACTCCAGTGTCGGGGTGCACCTGCTTCAACACCTTGTAGATGTAGATGGCGTAGCTCTCCTTCCTCTTGCGCTTCTTCTTCTTGTCAGTCTTGGTAATGTTCTTTTGAGCCTTGCCGGCTTTTTTCACGGCCTTTCCACTTGCTTTAGGAGGCATTGTTAGTTTTCAGAAAAGTAAGTCTGAATACGATAGCAACACAAAGTGAATTGACTTTTTCCACGGTCCGGTATTCTATTTATGTCGGCTTGTAGTGTTGGTGTAGCCTTTTGATTGGTGCGGGCACTCACTGCCACCATCTGCCACTCACGACAAACAGAGGGGAGCGCACTGGAGGGGGACCCTACGGAGAGAGCGTAAATAGGCAAATTTCAGTGGAAAAAGTATCATTCGCTTTGAATACTTCGTTGTGTTGACTTCGAAAAACTAAATCAAAAATGTCAGGACGCGGCAAAGGAGGCAAGACCAAGGGCAAGTCAAAGACCCGCTCCAACCGGGCCGGACTCCAGTTCCCAGTGGGTCGCATCCACAGACTGTTGCGCAAAGGAAACTACGCCGAGCGAGTCGGTGCTGGAGCTCCAGTCTACCTCGCAGCTGTGATGGAATACTTGGCTGCCGAAGTTTTGGAGTTGGCCGGAAACGCAGCTCGTGACAACAAGAAGACCAGAATCATCCCCCGTCATCTCCAACTCGCCATCAGGAACGACGAGGAATTGAACAAGCTCCTTTCTGGAGTCACCATCGCCCAGGGTGGTGTTCTCCCCAACATCCAAGCTGTTCTTTTACCCAAGAAGACCGAAAAGAAAGCTTAAATTTTCCATTCTTCCCTCACAAAACAATCGGCCCTTTTCAGGGCCAACAAATATTTTTTACGTTTGAATTATTTTGTTCAATATGCTTACATGTTATTAATGAGATACTGCGATCAATAAAAATATTTGGAAATGTATTACCTGTTACAATTATTTATTTTAGTTTATACAAACATTTTTAACTTTATAAAACATTAGCTAAGTCGAATTCATTTAAAAAGATAATTTCTACTACGTGCCACATTTATAATTTTTCAAGTGCTGCATTACATCAACTTCATATAAATAATTCAGACACACCTAAACTGAGGGGTGCGCACCTAATTTACATCGACACCTTTACTCCTATTCTTGGCTTTGGCTGTTCCGAAGACAATTCAGAAGGAATATATTGCATTCTCTATTTTCACTACACAACGTTATTTCTTCTACCTTACTCCGAGGGAGGCATTGCGAATATTATATTATTTAATATTCTTAATGATTTATTCGTAAGTTGCGTTTCCAACGTAACGCTATATTATGTTGTATTATACTGCAGTCCTGATTTGAAAACACCATAACTACACTTTTTATCAAAAATGAGTTTTTTATACCGTTGGATTCGTAAAAGAAAGACGAATTTTTCTATGCTAATTAGAATTATTAATCTTAATTAATTTTCGAGTTAATTAGGAATATCGATAAAATTGTGTAAAATGAGACTGTTGTATAAAATAAGGTTTATCTTACTGGAATTTTATCTTCATTTTGACGGTATAGACTAAAAAGACAAAGTTTCAAGAAATCTCTATATGTGTGTTGAGACGAAGATAGTACATTATAAGATTAAAAATCAAAATTTTAGAGTGTTGATTCTACGACTTATAACTATATTCTTTTAGTTTAGATATTTTCCTGAAATGTGTTTTTGTATCAAGTACAGAATTTTTGGATTTTGGCCCTTTTTCAGCACCGTTCTTTTTGTTACGTCCGTAACTTCTTATTAATGTACCTAAATTAAGTACAATACTTATGTATGTATTTTGTGTTCGATATTATATTTTACGATTATATTTTATGTATCTCATATTATTGCATTATAATTATAATATTTTTGAATATATGGCAATTGATATTATATGTCTTATATGTATCTGAATAAATTACAAATCATAATAATTCTAAGAAAAGAGAATAGTATTTTAAATCATGTAAAAAGAATAACGATAGTGCATCAGTTGAACAACCTTCAAACAACTTCGCCACAGGAAGGAAGAAAAACCATCTATACACAAAGAGAGGGCTTAAAGAGACACAAAAAGTAAACAGGCTATGATCATCCCCACCACTATTTTGAAGAGACACAAAAATTAGAAAGAGAGAAAAGATTAGTCAACAGCCGCTATTAAAAAGTGCACAGGTGTTCATAGTTACCTTGCTCTCCCACTCTCCATCTATGTAATAACGACACGTGTATGATTCTAAACAATGGAACAGTTTCGTATAAAAAGAGAGACAAATTAAGGGTATGTCCAAGTTGTGAAATGTAAACAAAGCAAAATGTAAACAAACAAATCACTAAATTAACATTTTTTATACATATTTTTCTCTCACAAAAATTAGCATTAGAAAACTTTTTTTACAAAAATGATAAATTAGAGTGTCAAAGTTTCCAAAAAAATCATTTTTGAGTGTGATAAAAAAATAGCAATTAGTAAAATAACTAATTAAAATGACCTGTAAAATAGCATTTTTGACGCGTCGCGAAAAATAAACTGTTTGAGTATATCAACATCACTTACGATGAAGAAGTCTCATATCAGCGATTGGACCTTCAACATGTGGAAAGGGAAATTTTTCCCTTTCCTCCATGAAATTGCAAGGAGAAAGGGTAAAAACTTCTTCATCGTCCGTGCGGTTGATATAGTCAAACACTTAAATTTTTCGCGATGTCAGACGATTGCTCTCTGCGCACGCGCAGACCATGCCAAGGAAGCATTGACAACACTATGCAGAAAGACACATTTTGTTTTACTTTGAAACTCACTTATTTTCACATACTTTCAGGTATACTAGGTATAGATACCAAATTCAACACTTCAATTTACCATTTTCATAAAAAAACTGTTACGTCCGAAGATATAACATAGTTTAATTTAGTTAATAACTTTATATTAACTTATATTTTGAACCTAGACTAGAAAGTCTAATAGTTCGGGAATAATTTGATCCATTTTTAATAAATTAAATTGTCTTGAAATTGTTGTAAAAATATGTGTTAAAGAAAGAAGAAAAAGAAATTAACGGAAGAGAATTGAAAATGTATAGCCTACGCGCTTAATAAGTTAAGGTTAGCAACTATACACATCAATACCGCGCGTTTTTCCTATTTAAAAAAAAAAATATAGTCATCATAAAACTCGGTTTCACAAGTTCCTATTTCTGACGAAAAATGTAAAGAGTAGAAGAAGATAAAAAGAATGTGTGTGGAAAAAAAATGGTACACAATGATTACAATGAAAAAAAAGGAACTTTGTTTATTAAACTTACTTTTTAGCAGTTAGTTTTTTGTTTGGCAGATAAAATTGGCAGCGAACGTATAGTCGTTGAGATTCTTGATAACTTCCCTTCAAACTTGGCAATTTGGAGAATTAGTTAAATCTTTTCGGAAACTTGGCAGGAACTTGTTTAAAAACTTGTTAAAAACTTGTCAAAAACTTGTCAAAAACTTGTCAAAAACTTGTTAAAAACTTGTTTAAAACTTGTTGAAATATTGTAAAAACTTGTCAAAAACTTGTTTAAAAACTTGTTAAAATATTTCAAAAACTTGTTGAAAAATTGTAAAAACTTGTTGAAATAAATGGAAAATATTAAAAGTTTGAGAGTTTTCAGTTGTACTTGTTAAACTGAAGAAACAATAAAAAAAAGATGAGTGTGTCAAAAATGTGTAGAAAGTTAAACTTAGAAGTAGAAGTTGAAGTAGAAGAAGAAAAAGTGTAGAAGTATAAAATTGTTGAAAAAAAAAATTGTGTTGTTAAGTAAAAGGTGTCTCTATTTTTATACTTTTGTCCCCTCTAAAAATTTTTAAGTTGGGGGTGTAATTTTCCAGTGGAGGAGTATGGGCATGGCAAAATTTCGTTTTGACGAATAGAAGGAAAAAAAGGCGAAAAAACTCATTAGTGAGGCCCTTGCGATTGGGACCCTCCGTTACGTCCTTCAAAAAATTGCTGAATTTTTCGTGGGCGTACCAGATTTAAAAATTTTAGAGTGGGGTATTAGTTCCTAGTTTTCCGAAAAGATGGAGACTCCGTTAGGTTTTCCGAAAAAAATTCAAAGTTTAAAATGATTAACTTTTTGGGAAATTATCAAGGAATTTTACATTAAATCGAGTAAAATTCTTACATAATTCTTATAATACGTTTTTTATAACAATTCGAAATTAGTTTACTTAAATTAATTATAACTAAATTTAGTTGCTAAATTATTAACTTAAAAATTATTGAAACTAATTAAATTGGAGTACAATAATTTTAGTTAAATTATTATTTTTTTATTATTAGTTAGGCAATTAGTAAATACTAATTTTAGTATTAGTATTTATTTTTAATTTCAATAATTTTTTTAGTTTCACAATGTAAGAAATGTGTTAAAAACTTAATTTCTAAACAATGTATTATTTAAACAATTAAATAATTGAATTTTTCTATTTTATTAAAAGCAACAATTATTTAAACAAATTAAAACTTTATTATTGAAAGAAAGGAACATTTCATTTATTTAAATGTTTCTACTTATGAGTAAGGAAGAGAAAGAAAATAACAAATAAAATTCAATTCTTTTAAAAAAAAATTTAAAAAAAAGGTAGCATAAAGAGTAAAATAATAATTATAAAAATGGTTATAAAAAATATTAAATAAATGTATCAGAGAAAAGCGCAACATTCAGCATAACTTTTCAAAAATAAAAAAAAAATATGTCTATAATATGGACGGATGTTGGGTTTTTCCTCATTTGCCGCCAGCCGATCATTATCTTGCGCCGGGATCGTCTACGCAAATTTAGACCAGAAAGGGCCCTTCCCTGTTTTTATTTTTCCCAACATCTTATGTAATTAAAAACTGATTTACTTACAAATATTGATTTTTCTCGTTGAAAAGATTTTAAGCAAAATTCTATTTCTATAAAAATCAATATTTGTGTCTCAAAAAAAAAATAAAATAAAAATTCACAATTTTATCTTATTTAAAAGTAAAATGCCAAAAGGAAAAATAAAAAGAAAAAAAAGGAAGAATATCTATTCTGACGTCACAAAACTGTCAATTTCTATTCATTTACGAAAATGTGATGGTCGAAAAAAAGCAGCAGTAGAAGACCGAATATTGAGAATTTTTTCGACCATCACATTTACGTAAATGAATAGAAATTGACAGTTTTTTTATGAAAATGGTAAATTGAAGTGTTGAATTTGGTATCTATACCTAGTATACCTGAAAGTATGTGAAAATAAGTGAGTTTCAGTCTAAAGCAAAATGTGTCTTTCTGCATAGTGTTGTCAATGCTTTCTTGGCACGGTCTGCGCGTGCGCGGAGAGCAATCGTCTGACATCGCGAAAAATTTAAGTGTTTGACTATAACAACCGCACGGACGATGAAGAAGTTTTTACCCTTTCTCCTTGCAATTTCATGGAGGAAAGGGAAAAATTTCCCTTTCCACATGTTGAAGGTCCAATCGCTGATATGAGACTTCTTCATCGTAAGTGCTGTTGATATACTCAAACCGTTTATTTTTCGCGACGCGTCAAAAATGCTATTTTACAGGTCATTTGAATTAGTTATTTTACTAATTCATATTTATTGAACACACTCAAAAATGATTTTTTTGGAAACTTTGACACTCTAATTTATCATTTTTGTTAAAAAAAGTGTTCTAATATTAATTTTTGTGAGAGAAAAAAAAATGGATAAAAAATGTGATTTTAGTGCTTTGTTTGTTTACATTTTGATTTGTTTACATTTCACAACTTGGACATGCCCTTAAGCAGAGATCAGAGATTAATTTTTTGGAAATCAGCTGTATTCATCTAATCGTCAACAAGTGAACAGTCTCCCAGTATACCTTTGAACATTATTTAAAAGTGAACTCCCAGTATACCCTTCAACATTATTCAAAAGTGAACTCCAAGTATTAATTTAAACATACTTCATTACACGTGAATTATTCCCCAAGTATTAATTTCGAGTATCTACAAAATTCTAATATTGAAGTATCACATTCCAAATTTCGAAACATCGAAATTTGCTGAAGAGGCGACAACTGTCTGGGACTAGCAGATATTTTTCGGAATACAATACACTGTCTCATTAGTGTAAACACCAGCACAAATACTTCACCATTAAGGACAACCATTAGGCGGTCCCTTTTCGTCTAGTGCTCATCACCACTCAAGATTGGATTACAAAATAATCATCACACCACAAGTAA
This sequence comes from Leptopilina myrica (nomen nudum), assembly GCA_032872475.1. Classification (NCBI taxonomy): domain Eukaryota; kingdom Metazoa; phylum Arthropoda; class Insecta; order Hymenoptera; family Figitidae; genus Leptopilina; species Leptopilina myrica (nomen nudum). Next base: position 29,906,085 of record CM065466.1, on the reverse strand, counting down.
TCGTTATTCTTTAAGTAAGATCCATAATTTTGTACTCATTGTATTTTTGTCAACTCTTTTCTTTCTTGTTGGTTTTTAATAAATTATTCTCTCACAACATTTAGTAGGCTCATTGACTTATCCTCATCCCAAATTAGATTCATTTATGAAACTAATTTAAAACGAAGGACGTTAGGTTTATTTAAAACGGTTTCTTGTTTTGACGTAACAGGCCTCCTAGGTGCCGGCAAATTACCAGATAATTATTGAGGCAAATATCTCGTATACGTACAGTCACAATAACCTTCATATTAAACAAATGAAAATCTAAACAAATTTTATTATTTTTAATTCGAAAAATCATATTTAAAAAATTGTAGTTTTTAGATTCAGCTATATGATAATTACCGTAAACTTACGTCAGGCTTGCTGCAGGATTAAAATAAACTTAAAACAATGTTATTTTGGGTAAAATTTAAAATGATGTTTTTGTGGATGAAAATTAAAAGTGAAATTTTTTTTTTGGTGAAAAACTGAAAATTTATAAACACGTGAAATATAATATACTGCTATAATTAAGAAATATATTGTATTTTACTTATACATTTGAACATTTAAACCGACAGTATAACGAATAGATGAACTATCTTTGTTTTGTCATTATTTTAAACCTAGATGTTTGTATTTTGTTAAAGCTTTTTTAGAAACATTTTATTTATATTTTGATATTACATTTACACTTTCACTCACACTTTTCCAAAATGTAATACAAATTTCATTTACCCTTACACTTTTCCAAAATTTAATTTAAATTTAATTTACACACACACTTTCACTATTCACCAAAAAATTTTCAATTTCATTTTCAATTTTCACTCAAAAGAGTTTTCACTTTCAATTTCACCCAAAAAATTTTTCACTTTTAATTTCAATCAAAACATCATTTCACGCAAAAAATTCAACTTAAAGTTTCAATATACGATTTCGATTTATTTGTTAAAATATTTATTTTATTTAATTTACCATTTAATTTTTAAATATGTTGAAATAATACTTTTATTAATTTTTTATTAATTTAAAAACTTTACCATTGGTTCCTTGCAATGATGTGGGCGGTAACGCCCCCGTCTCGACCCTATACTTGACCCTTCCTATGGGTTAATTTTTTACCTGAATGACATTTTGTCACTCTTGTTTTTGCTCTTGTGCACTTCGGACGTTTTTAAGCTTGTGATTTTTCATTGGTTTTGTGATTTTCGAAAGTGTTAAGAATGCCAAATAATAAGATTTGCTGCAATCCCTTCAAATTTCCTCAACATTCTTGGGTAAAGAAAAATATCTCACGGCCAACTGCATTGTGTAAGGAGAAATTTCCGGATATTGGAGAGTATATTTGCATGTCTTGTAAATTGTTAATATCAAAGGGCTTGGATCCACCAAAAAGCAGTTACGTAAGTACTGAAATTGATGTCAATAATGAAAATAATTTGTGTTCATGTCAGAGTTCTTCTATTTCACCTACAAGTGAATTTGATCCAGAATATATTCAGAATGACGATGGGCGCGAAATGATCAATTTAGTTAAAAAAAATTTGAAAGTGCATCAACTGTTAGAGAAAAAATCCATTGGTTAACAATCACTCCCCTTACTTGGGATATTGCAAAATTACAAAAAGAATTTAAAATTTCGTATAAATTAGCTGTACATGCCAAAAATGTTCAATCTGAATATGGTTTTGGATCATATCCACCTGCAAGAGAATGTAATAGTTTTTCTAATAGCGAATCAGAAAAAGTGGTAAATTTTTATCTGTCCGAGGAAATAAGTCGTGTCATGCCAGGTCAAAAAGGTGTTGTTTCTGTTCATCAAAAGGATGGTAAAAAAGCAAAGTTACAAAAACATTTAATTTTGTGTAATGTAGAGGAAGCTTATGTAGAATTTAAAAAAGAGAATCCAGAATCTCAAATAGAAGAAACTCTCTTAGAAAATAACATTAAATCCTTAACTTATCAACAATGGTTAAATACTGATCGTTCTTCTTTAGAAACGGTCGCGCAGGAAGCAAATGATTTTCTTAACAACTTCAAGCAGCAATTAAATGTACTTCAAACACATAACTTCATAGCTAAAAATCAAAATAAATTTTTGAAAGATCTAAAATTGAATTTAAAAATAGGTGAATTCATTGTAATCGTCGATTTCTCTAAAAATTATACTTTTATTATTCAAAATGCAATACAGAGTCATCACTGGAACAACAGTCAAACAACGATACATCCTTTTGTAATTTATCGTTCTGATCGTGACGAAAATAGTATTGCTAAATTTGAAAACTTTGTAATAATTTCTGAATGTAATGAACATACCACAGAAGCTGTTATCTTTTCCAGAAAAGACTAATTACATGGCTTAAAACAAAGTATAGTTCAGATGAATTAAAAAAAATTTATTATTTCTCCGACGGTGCAGCATCGCAGTACAAAAATATAAAAAATTTTATCAATTTAACACATCATTTCGATGATTTTAATATAGCAGCTGAATGGCATTTTTTTGCGACTTCACATGGAAAAAATGCTTGTGATGGATTTGGTGGTACAGTGAAGAGATTTGTACGACGTGAAAGTTTAAGAAGACCAGATACTGAACCAATTACATCTCCTAAAGCATTTTTTCAGTTAGTGGAAAATAAATTTGACACAATTACGTTTGACTTTTGTTCCATTGAAGACCATCAAAATATAAAATTAGAAATATCTGAACGATTTAAATCTTGTAAAACAATCACCGGTACAAGAAGTTTCCATTCTTTTGTTCCAATTTCAAATAAAGAAATAAAATGTAAACTTGTTTCTAATTTCGACGACACCCATTCCCAAATATTAAACATCATGTAATTCATTGAAATTCTTTTGGTATTGTATTCACAGTTATATAATTTATTTGCAATATGTATGTAAAATTTTTTAAAAAATTAAAACATTTTTCTAATAATTTTTTTTTCAAACATTGTTTCTAATGCATAAGTGTTTTGCAATAATTAAACACAAATTTTTTAAACACGCCAGCATTTAAAATAAAATATATGTTGCCAGTCCTAAGCCTGGGTAAAGTGTGAAGGAAAAGATTTTTTACATTAATAAAGAAAAATAATGTTTAAAAATATATTGTTAAACTGTTTATAATAATAATATATAGGTATATGATTAATAAATGTATTCGGGGCGAGCAGTAAAGGTCATATCATCTTTTAAAATACACTGATATAGGCGCTGCTTAGTTAGCGCAACGCACAAAACTCGTAGCGCAAACTTCAAAAATTTTTTTTTCTAAAACACCAAAAAACGCTTCTTTAAAAATTTAACCACTTATTAAGGAAGGTTTAAATTTTGAGAAAATAATTTTTCTAGAATATTCCATGATGTCCTTCACTTTTTTTTAACAATAAAAAATTATTGTTTAAACAAATTATTGAAAAATTAATTTTTCTTAAATTTTTTTTAATATTATAAAAAATTGACATTTTCTCTACAATTTTGAATAAATGACTTTTTCTTGTAGAATCAATAGTTTTCGAAATAAAAATTCTCAAAAAAAGTCATTTTTTTCAGTTTCCGATTTTTCATATTTAAATATCTTGGAAAAATTTTTTTTTTTGCAAAACTGTTTGGCACAGTTATTTAGTACCCCAAGTACTACAAAATTACGAACTTTAAGAAAAATCGGCGATCCAACATTTGCTTTTCGTATGGAACTGCCCAATACTACAATTTCACCAAATTACAGCTTAATCCAAAGATCCCATGCAAATCGTAATTTTTCTGAAGGAGTTTTACCCGAAAGTTAAAAGTGAAAATTATTATTTGGATGAAATTAAAAGAGAAAATTTTTGTGGGTGAATGCACTGAAAGAAATGCTTTTACATTATAACCAACAAGTTGTTCAATTCATGACCATTTCGCTTCCTCAAAATATTATAAACCAATTGCTTAATTTAATTTTAATATGTTAAGGTAATATTTCAAATAACACAAAGATTTAAATTTTTTGTGAAAAAGAAAAATATTAATTAATTTTATAAATTTTGATAAAATGTGAACTTTGTATATATCAATCGATTCGTTTTTTTGTCAGGAATGTAATTTTGAGAATAATTTATAAAAATATTAAGAAACAAAAAAGTTATTTAAAAAAATACAAAAAATTTTTTTTTTCAAATTTTGAAAATATTGTATAAAAAAAAATTTTGTGGAAAAATTTAAAAATCCTTGTGACAGATTTTAGGTATTAATGACTGCAATAAACCTGCAAAATTTCAGGGCAATCCATTAAAATTTGTTTGAGATAATTTGTACACAATTTTTTGTGACATACACGCACATACATACATCTGGACATTTGCTCAGAATTTAATATACATATATCCTAGATAAAAATGAGTCCATATAATCATGTTTTGAAAAATTGAAAATCGTCACGAATGCAAAGCTTCCTTATGAGGAAGCAAAAAGAGTTTGATTAGGGAATTCTTACTAACCTATAAATAAGATTCCTTTATTTTAGTTATACGCATCATAATAACAATAAACACAATTTTCAAAAATATAAGTACCACTTTGACTGACAAATATGTTCAGTTAAAATTATTTCATCTATTTTACATTGAGTATATTATTAATAGTTATTTGTCTCTTCGTATTACCATAATTTTTATGTCAGTTTTGCCTATTCCGTTTTCTGGCTGATTCAACCATACTGAGTATCAGTATTAAAAACACAGCTTTCGTGTGTGAAACAGAAGGTATCGTATCACAGTAACAATTCCAACAATATGGCTGTTTTAGCCAGAATTCTCACAGTAATCACGAATAATTTCTTTCAATGTGTTGAAAGTAACAAACTTTTTGGGTGAAATGAGAAAGTTAAATGTGAAAATATATTCCGTGAAAATTGAAAGAGTAAGTGTAAATAAAAATTCAATTAAATTTTTTAAAAAGTAAAAGGTAGTCCTAAATTTTTACTCTCACAAATGAGAGTGTGAGTGTAAATACGCGAACGCACCCCAGTTTATTAAAATTTGACGCCTCCAAGTAATAAAAACGATTAAGTTATGCTTACAAAACAACATAAAATGTAAGTAAACCTAAATAAAATTAAGTAAGTACTGTAAAGAACATAGAATTCAAACGTAAAAAATATTTGTTGGCCCTGAAAAGGGCCGATTGTTTTTGTGAAGGGAAGAATAGAAAATTTAAGCTTTCTTCTCGGTCTTTTTGGGCAAGAGAACAGCTTGGATGTTGGGGAGAACACCACCCTGGGCGATGGTGACTCCAGAAAGAAGTTTGTTCAATTCCTCGTCGTTCCTGATGGCGAGTTGGAGGTGACGGGGGATGATTCTCGTCTTTTTGTTGTCACGAGCTGCGTTTCCGGCCAACTCCAAAACTTCGGCAGCCAAGTATTCCATCACAGCTGCGAGGTAGACTGGAGCTCCAGCACCGACTCGCTCGGCGTAGTTTCCTTTGCGCAACAGTCTGTGGATGCGACCCACTGGGAACTGGAGTCCGGCCCGGTTGGAGCGGGTCTTTGACTTGCCCTTGGTCTTGCCTCCTTTGCCGCGTCCTGACATTTTTGATTAAGTTTTTAGTTTTACGAAGTAAACACAAAGAAGTATTCAAAGCGAATGATACTTTTTTTACTGAAATCTGCCTATTTACGCTCTCTCCGTAGGGTCCCCCTCCAGTGCGCTCCCCTCTTTGTGCTGCGAGTGGCAGACGGTGGCAGTGAGTGCCCGCACCAATCAAAAGGCTACACCAACACTACAAGCCGACATAAATAGAATACCGGACCGTGGAAAAAGTCAATTCACTTTGTGTTGCTATCGTATTCAGACTTACTTTTCTGAAAACTAACAATGCCTCCTAAAGCAAGTGGAAAGGCCGTGAAAAAAGCCGGCAAGGCTCAAAAGAACATTACCAAGACTGACAAGAAGAAGAAGCGCAAGAGGAAGGAGAGCTACGCCATCTACATCTACAAGGTGTTGAAGCAGGTGCACCCCGACACTGGAGTCTCCAGCAAGGCCATGAGCATCATGAACAGCTTCGTGAACGACATCTTCGAGCGCATCGCTGCCGAATCTTCCCGCTTGGCCCACTACAACAAGAGGTCCACCATCACCTCCCGGGAGATCCAAACTGCCGTCAGGCTTCTCCTTCCTGGTGAACTCGCCAAGCACGCCGTCTCTGAAGGCACCAAGGCTGTCACCAAGTACACCAGCTCCAAGTAAATCTTGTCCATCTCCCCCCCAAAAAACAATCGGCCCTTTTCAGGGCCAACAAACATTTTTACGAAAGGATTTTTTTTGTTTTACAAACATTTATTAAATTTTTTTAAGTGTTATACTTTTTATCAGTTCTTAATCTCAAAAACGGTATGTTTGCTTTGCTTATGAAGAAGGTTAAATAGTCCTAAAATAAATTTTGAATTGATAATGGAAATCTACTTGTATATTCTCTTCCATTACATCTGAGGGTTAAAAGTTGCACAAAAAATGCGCGCTAAAGTATTTTTCTTGCATTTTATGTATTTAATTAAGGGGTTAGGTTGCCATATTAATTCATTTCGCGCCGGATAAGGAAGGGATTTCTCAAGATGGTTAATTTGTCCCTCTGTTATAAACTCATTTTTCCTCCAAGAGAAATGGCACGAATACCTGTCAATGGTGTATTTGAATATTGAGATTGTTATCCAATAGCTAACTCTCAAATATTAACGATTTGTCCCTCCAGATGTTTAATCCAATACTCCAGTTTTCTCAGTGCATAAATTTAGTTCTATTATACTGGAATTCCACTAATTGAAAGTCACTAAATGAAATAGTGAAACTGTTTTATCTACTGCTAATGAAATAGTTGCACTTGTTAGTAGATTTCTACTAAGCAATTAGTAAAATCTGATAATTAATAAAATTTCACTATTTGTTACTAAAATTATTGTTAGATCATTTAGTGGAAGATTATTCGTCATTTCATTAGTACCTGTTTACTTATTTTATAAGATTTAAAGAGAAGAGTACTGCAAAATTTTAAAACATAAACCAAATAAGCAAAGTTACAAAAATAACATGTTATGAGTTGTATAAATAGAGTTCTGTTATATTAAAAAAAAAGAGTCAACACCACGCGGTATTCCCAAGCGGTCACCCATCCAAGTACTAACCGCGCTCAATGTCGCTTAACTTTGGTGATCGGACGAGAACCAGTGCTTAACAACATGTATTGAGCGTTAACTATGAATGATTGTTTTAGAAAGGAATTTATTTATCCTACATTTAAATTATTATCAACATATAACCTCTCCGGATTTGCAGCAACAACAAAGCAATTGGCTTTAATTGAATTTGGATCTTGCAACACCAAATGAAGAACTCTGGGAGTGGTGTGACCATGTTTAATGAACTGGAATCACGTCACTAACAAAAAATGCTACTTAGGCAAAAAGTACTGGGCAATGACCGAGTGTCGTAAAAAAAGGATTTCATTTTGTTCTATGTTATATTTTTTACAATATAAATAATAGTTTTCACGTTCATTCTACGCTCTAGAAAAACACTTCTAGAAGAAATGTCAACTGTTTGAAAATTTTTCAGTTGTACATAATTGAAGGACTAAACTTTCCAATTCAATTTTTTATTCGACATCAAATGCTTTCTTATTCGAAGGTGCACTTCAACAAAATAATTTACATTATCCATTTTGCATTTTAATTCATACATATCACGATAATATTTTTGTGATTCTCAGTCCTATTTTGTTTAATTGTTGATGATGTAATACACGGAAAAAATAAGTACATTAACGATTACTTGACAGTACTTGACTTTTGGATGAGACAATAATTCTGTAAATATTTCATAGACAGTTCTAGAATTTTTCATTGACTTATGTGAAATAATCACAAGCAGTGCTGGAACATTTAAAGTAATCAATTGAATATTTTAAATATTCTAGCACTGCTCGTGATTATTTCACGCATAAGTCAATGAAAAATTCTAGGACTGTCTATAAAATATTTACAGAATTATTGTCTCATCCAAAAGTCAAGTACTGTCAAGTAATCTTTAATGTACGTATTTTTTCCGTGTATCTTCTTTGTTTATCATATATGCATATTTGTTATTCTGGTGATAGAAATTTAAATTTATTTTCCTGTTTAATAGAAAACTATTATCTGGTTGTTGATTAATAGTTGTGAAATCTATTAGTAGTTCAAAAGGATGTAACTAATTGTAAAAGGATGCAACTTTGTCTTTTATCCAACATTAGTTCACTTTCTTTGTTTCAGCTTTAATAATTCACTAATTCACTAACTTAGCGTTATATCATTAATTCACTTAGTTAATCACTAATGCACGTATCCAACTTTATATCAACACAGATGTAGTAACTGTGTAACCAAATTATGTGAATTATGTTTATTTGATAATCAATAATATAAAGAAATTTAATAAATTTTAAAACAAAATAAGACCCTGCAGAAATCTTATGCAAACAACACTAACTACAATTAAAGTAAATGGGCGAATCTATGGAACTTTTAACCTTTATGTCCCTCACATTATTTTCACTTAAACAGCCTAAATATGAAAATTAATGATTTTTAAATATTTACATGTTTTTAAAAAGAAAATAAGAATCTTGATTTAACCATTGATATAAATTATTTTGTTTATTTTTTCTATGTTTTTCTTTATTAAAGTTCACAATACTATGATTTTGCAAGTGTCACTTTCATTTTTTCTAAAAGTATTTTAACTGTTTAGTTAAGATTTTTTTGGAAAACACGTATTTTACTGTTATAAACTATTTAAGAATATCTTAAGAATTCCATAAACAAAATTAAAAAAAATAAAAAGTAAAAATTATAAAAGATATAATCTTCTATAAAGTGTCCCTCAGTTTTTGTGTCGCTGGTCAAATCAAAATGTTTTTATAAAATAAACATTAAAAAACTTAGTGAAAAAATTTGAAATAAGAGGCACAATTGAATTGTAATTCAAATTTTATGTGCGTGATTTTTATTTTTATTTTCAACTATATTTTAGGAAAAATAATTGTTGGTTACTTGTGATACTGGTGTAGTACGAAAAATATGTCGCTGGTCAAATCATTAATTTCTCCAAAGTTTCTTATTTAATTTGCTCCAAAATTGGGGCACATATTACTTTAGATGTACTTAAAACTGTGCATGTGTTTTTATTTATTCTAATTCTTATTTAATTATTTTTTTATGTGGATATTCAAATTGTCGCTCGTCAAATATGTCGCTTGGTCAAATCAATCGTTTTCCAATCAATCTGAAGTTTCGCATTTATTTGTTCCATGTTATTTATTACGAAGTAACAAAAAATGTAATAAAAAGTGACAAAATGAAAGAAAATCAAAGAAAATAAAAAACGAGAAAAAGGAAACGCGAAATGAAAAAGTTATCAACGGAAGGCACTTAAGTAATATTTATTTTTTATTAAACGTTCGTGAAACTGTTAGTTTTTTTAAGGTTATATTAAGATCCTCGATATTTTTTCAAAACAATTCAGCTAATCAAATAATTAGAAAAGTTCATGTTACTAATTCAAATAATTATACGTAAAAAATTTTAATTAATTTTTTTTATTGTAATGTTGTCCTTATTAGTTATATTAGACGTTTATTATATCTATTTTCATGCTTAATTATGTTCTTGTGATGCTGAAAAATAACTTACTTAAGTGTAGGAGATAAAATGTTTATGTATATCTTGTTACAGATTTAGATAACCTAACAATATTTTCTTTCCAAAAATTTATATTTTAAAATAGAAGCCAACCGAATAATGGTCGTAACAGTAATAAAAATGAAATCTATTTAGGTCGAAGATGTAATACTAAAAATATCAAAATTGTGCACACAAAATTTTTTTTTTTAATTCAAATTCAAATGTTAAAGTTTTCAGAGATTTGCTCATATATAGAGAAACTAAATTTCAATGAAATAATTAAACTGAATCTATTAGGCAAACATCCTAAAATGAATTGAAAAAATAATTCCAACGTAAAAACATTTGTTGGCCCTGAAAAGGGCCGATTGTTTTTTGATGATGACGATGATGATGGAAAAATTAACCGCCGAAACCGTAGAGAGTACGGCCTTGACGCTTGAGAGCATAGACAACGTCCATGGCGGTGACGGTCTTCCTCTTGGCGTGCTCGGTGTAAGTGACGGCGTCACGAATCACGTTTTCAAGGAACACTTTCAGGACACCACGAGTCTCCTCGTAGATCAATCCTGAAATACGTTTCACTCCACCACGACGAGCGAGACGACGGATGGCGGGCTTGGTGATACCTTGGATGTTATCACGCAACACTTTGCGATGCCGCTTTGCTCCTCCTTTTCCCAATCCCTTTCCTCCCTTTCCGCGACCAGTCATTTTTTCAGAGAATAAGGTTTTACGTTCAAACTAAACGAAAAACAAACTCGGAATGATGTTTCTGAATGAATCGGCGCAGTTTTATTCCCTCTGGAGTTACACTGCTCCCCTCCGTGTTTCGATCCACCAATCGGGATTTCGGTTTCCCCTTCTCCTAGACTAACCGGCGCAAGCGCTTCAGAAGGCTATAAATATGTGTGTTTTTGTCGAAAAAGCTATTTTCAGTCGTCAGTTGAACTCTGAATTTAGTAAGCAATGGCTCGTACCAAGCAAACCGCGCGTAAATCCACCGGTGGAAAGGCGCCGAGGAAACAACTCGCCACCAAGGCTGCTCGGAAGAGCGCACCTGCAACCGGTGGAGTGAAGAAGCCCCATCGCTACAGGCCCGGAACCGTCGCTCTCCGTGAGATCCGTCGCTACCAGAAGAGTACGGAACTTTTAATTCGCAAACTGCCCTTCCAACGCTTGGTCCGTGAAATCGCTCAGGACTTCAAGACTGACCTGCGCTTCCAGAGCTCCGCCGTGATGGCCCTCCAGGAGGCCAGCGAGGCCTACCTCGTCGGTCTCTTCGAAGACACCAACTTGTGCGCCATCCACGCCAAGAGAGTCACCATCATGCCAAAGGACATCCAATTGGCTCGTCGCATCCGAGGAGAACGTGCTTAATTTTTCGCATCATCCCAACAAACAATTGGCCCTTTTCAGGGCCAACACATTTTATTACGTGGGCGTTTATTTTGGGCCTAAAAATAGATTCAAATGATACTTGTTTTTCTTTTTCTTATTATTTGGTTAACTTCAACGCATTCGCGTCATTTTGAAATGATAAGACATTAAAATGTAATGTTATTATTCAGGTAACTTCAATTTCTTTACTTAGAAGGCATCATGCATTAAAGTTTGTTAAAAGTTTTTGAATGAAGTAAACCAAGTAGATAGCGTAATCTTTTATGCTATGTATATTACTCTTGTTTACTATCTAAATCTGAATTAGTGCGAATTCGTTTACCGATTTGAATTAGTAACAGTTTTTAGTAGTTTTTTACTAATTGCTAGTAAAAAAGAATTGAATTACTAATTCAATTAGTAGAACATATTTTTTACTATTTCAAATTCGTAAATTTTCTACTAATAATTAGAAATTGATAAACTGACGTAAGTTATGCAACTTTGATCATTCACGTAACTTGAGTAAGTTATTCTAGTTACGTAACTTATGTGACTTTGATCATTTACGTACGTTAAATGATTTATATAAGTTACGTGATCTTGATTATTTACGTAACTTTAGTCGTTCACGTAAGTTTCGTTATCTTAATTATTCACGTAAGTTGGATACTTTACGTAAGTTACTGTAGTTATGTTATTTACTCTAGTTACTTAACTATAGTAACTTCCTTTAATTACATAAATTAATATAGTTACATAATTTTCTCTGGTCACGCAACTTACATTAATTCCTTACATTGCTCCATAGTAAATTACGTAACTGCAGTAACTAACGTAAATGGTCAAACTTACGTGCGTTACGTAACTAACGCAACTTACGTAAATCTGATTATTTACGCAATTTAAGTAAATTTGACTATTTATGAAAGTTGCTGTACGTACATAACTTACGTAAGTTTATTCAATTACGTAAGTTATTTTATGATGCAGAACAAAACTAAATATGAAATTAATTTTGTTTTAGTTTTTGAATAATTCAAAAACAAAAGTACAATAATCTATTTAGTTTCGTGTCGACTCGAAACAAAACATTGAAAAACATATTTATTAAGCATCATTCATAGAAAAAAAATTTTCCGCAGACAATTTTATTTCTCTAAAAAAAGAAAAATTCAATTTGTTGCTCGTATACTTTCCCCATGTTTTGGTCATAATTCAACATTAAAAATTTTTTTCTCTCGAAGAAAGAAAATTACAATTTTTTGCTCCCATATTTTCCCCATGTTTTGGCTATACTTTAAAATTGTAAATTTTTTTTCTAAAAGAAAGAAAAATCATAATTTTTATATACTTTTCCCACACAATGTAAAATGAAAAAATTATTTTATAAAACTGAAAAATTTAAATGAGGTTAATTTTCTTGGTCACCCACACTTTGACAGACTGTCCCTATATGCTTGTATGAATTTAATATTTTTTGAAAAAGCTGTAAATATTGATAAAAAATATTACTTTTCCTTGCCCATACTTCAAAATTTTAAATATTTTTTAAAAAGCTAAAAAATGTTATAGAAATTTAATTTTTTAAAACGTTGAATTAATTAAAATGTACCTGTCGTCTTTATTTTAACAATCTCAACTGTAAATAGTTACAGTTTGGAAAACGAATTTTTTTAAAAGCAGGCAAATTTATTAGGGTCATTTGGGGTAAATGTAAACGGAATATCTATGTTTCACTAAAAACATTAGTTTTTATTGTTAAAACGTAAAATGGACGGATTTTTTTTACATGAACTTGTTACTTTACTTCCCTAGAAAAGTTTTATGGAGTACAAAAAAATATTGATGCACCTAAATCGCCTTAAACTGACTGTTTACATTTACCCCGAGAATTTGAAATTTTTCTAAAATTCGGGGTAAATGTAAACACCACTGGAAGTTTATGATCTTAAAATAAACAATCAACCCTTACAAAATTAGTAATGCAAAACTTGAATAACTTGAACAAATTTTAATAGATTTTCATTCAACTTGGTAAAAAGAAGTTTTTAAGGTTGCTGAATAAGAATCTAAAATCGAATTTTTAAATTTAAAAATGGCAGATCCAATAATTTATTAAATTTTTTTTAATGTAGTTTACGTTCTGTTTACATTTACCCCGAGTTTTCGAATTTTCGGGGTAAATGTAAACACTTAATTATTAATTAACTAAATTGACGAAAATGAAAAATCAAAGTCAATTTTTGTTAAGGCATTAATAAGGAAGAATTAAAAATTTTAGTTTGATTTTTAAATTTATTTTTATGCAAATGCGAGACAAAATACTGAAACAGTAAAATTTTAATTTTCAATCTTTTTTGCATTAAAAAATAACTTGTACTATGGCACTGCCAATTGCACCAAAAAGTAAATAAGAATCATCTTGCATTCGCTTTTCAATAAGCATTATATGAACGGGAGGCGTCGAAATAACTTCCAAAATTTTCAACCATACTTTCTCTACATCTTTACTGAAAGCATGAAATGTAAAGTAGAAGAAGGTTGTACAATTTACACTTGAAAACTTGAAATTTTTACGATTTAAATATAATAAATTTGTCATATTTAAATGGACATAAAAAGAGCTTTTTCCCTCTTTTACAGAACTTGTTAACAACGAGACTTTTTATTGGTTATAATTTTATAACTTAAAAAAAAAATTTCAAATGGGTTAATTGTAATATATAGGATTAGTTTTAAATGTCTGTGTTTTGAGACAAAGAAAATTCTTTCGTAAAAAATAGTTGGTGGCCCTGAAAAGGGCCGTTTGTTTTGAACCACCCACTATCAACATTATCTGAATTTACTTCTTGGCAACCTTCTTTGCCGCGGGCTTCTTGGCTTTGGGTGCTGCAGCCTTGGCCTTTTTGGGAGCAGCCTTTGCAACTTTGGGTTTGGCGGCGGTGGACTTGGCCTTCGGTGGCTTGGCCGCAACCTTCGGGGTCTTCTTCTTCTCGGCGACGGCTTTCTTGGTCTTGGCTGCCACGGCCTTCTTCGGAGAAGCTGCTTTCTTGGCCTTTGGTGCGGCGGCTTTGGCCTTTGGTGCAGCAGTCTTGGTCTTGGGCTTGGCTTTGGCCTTGCCCTCGGCCTTGGCGACGTTCAACTTGAAGGATCCTGCAGCGCCCTTGCCCTTGGTCTGGATCAGAGCCTTGCTGGCGACTGCAGCCTTCAGGTACTTCCTGATGAAGGGAGCCTGCTTCTCGACGTCGACTTTGTAGGTGGCGGCGATGTACTTCTTGATGGCTTGGAGGGAGGAGCCGCCTCTCTCCTTCAAAGTGGCGATGGCCGCGTTCACCATCTCGGACGCCGGTGGGTGGCTGGCCTTGGCTCGGGGCTTCACTGCCTTGGCAGCCTTCTTCGGGCTCGCCACTGCGGGTGCAGCTGGGGATTCTACCTTGTCTGCCATTTTACTAAAGTTGCTTGTTTTCGACAAAACGACTAAAAGTTTTCAGTAACTCGGAGATACTCTCGACGTGACTCGTGAGACTGAAGTGACCATTTTTCGTAGAGCGCCGAGTGTTAGTGAAACGCGCGGACGGTGAAGAAAGACCCCAGCGCTCGATGGGCGTCTGCCGTTTGAGTTTTCGCTAACTTGCGAACCACATTCAAAAGGTTTTTTATTTTTTAAGTATTAAATTATATTTATCGTCTTAATAATATGTTGAATTTAATTTGCCCAACTATCGTCTTCCATGGTTCTTTAAAAAAATTATTTCATTTTGTGGTAGTTTACTTCAAAAATCAACACTTTTCGGGCCCCTGCTGTAAGTGAACTGATGTTTCAAGTTCGAAAAATTGTTAATAATATACTAACAAATTAATATTTTAAATGTTTCAGTGTTAATATCAAGTCTTTGGTTATCACTCTTGTGGAGTAATTAATTTATTTAATTCGTAAATATAAACTAAAGGCGTTGAAAGCAGTTAAATTAAGTTTTGAGTTCTGACTCAATGTAGTTTGGCGGCGAATGGCTTAATGTGTAGTTCAATAACAGAAAATTTATAACAATTTAATATTATCTTTAATATGCAGTTTCGTATATTTTTAAACAATATTTTCTGCTTCGCAGAAATTTTACTTAGCCATTTAGTTTTATAAAAAGCATGAGATATGTATATATTCGGGCAGCGCTTTCAAGAATTTCTCCTTCGTTTAGTTTTGGTAAAATTTACTGTAAAATGAAATAGTCACTTCTAAATTGTTTTAAAGAAGTTTTTAAAAACATCTTAAAATGCATTGGTTTCTGAAATGGAAAAATAAGATGTTTTAAATATCTTAAATGTGGCTATACATTATATTGACATGTTTCTTTTTGTTGTATTGCATTTGAATTTTTTTCAGTAAACTAACAAAAAAATTTTTTAAAGCAAACATAAGCAGTCAACCAAAAATATGCTTGATTTAAAAATATTTTATTATTGAATTAAACGTAATTTCTATTGAAGCAAAGTTACTATTAGAATCAAAATTATTATATTACATATGACTTTAGCATAATTTTCTTGTAAAATTGTTTTTTATCTAATATATGGGGAAATCTCACGAAATGGGGACAAATTGGGTTCTGAGATATATGTGCCACAAAAAGCTTCCATATTACTAACCCACATTTTTATACATTTGCTAATACTATATTAAACAAGTATGCACCTGATTTATTTATTAAAATTGTAGAAATTGAGAAATTCTTGACGTAATTCGCATAAAATCGAATTTTCACTAAGCGATAACTTTTTGAGCAATTTTTTTTAATGCTTGGGATTTTTTGTTATTTATCTACACTGTTAGAAATTTCTGTAATTTTACAGCAACTGTGTTTTAGATCGAAATTGTGGTTTTTAATTAAAAATAAATATTTTTAAATAATAGTGAACAATAGTGAATTTCTTAATTAATTATCTGTTTAAGTGTAATTTTTGTCGAGTGCTTATTCTTCGAGATAAAGAATTTAATTATAAATGTGGAATATAATTAAACTTTTTTAATTTGGCATATGATTATTATATTTAGCTATTTTTATAACAATTTTTTGTTATTTGTAAAATAAATAATTGTGTAATAAAACATGTTTTGTGAAATAAAAATAATATATGAAAACTTATTAAAAATTAGTTACCAAACGTTTTTAAATTATTGCGGAAGAAAAATTAAGTTTCTAACTAGGTAGGAAATTTTACAATTAAAATAGAAAATATTTACAGTAAATTTGGAAAAAATTCTGACTGTACTTAAGAAATAATTCACTGTAAAATGATAGTAAATAATATTGTAAATTGCCAGTATATAATATAGTAAATTTACAGTAAATATTGATGTAAATTTACAGTAAAAAATGTTGTAAATTTACAGTATTGTATTGTGAATCCTCAGAATTTGATAGTAAATATACAGAAATAAATACTGTAAATTTACAGTACTCTACAGCATATTCACAACACTATACTGTAAAAGTTGAACAAATTATGCTGTAAATTTACAGTACTTTAGAAAAGTAAAATTACATTATTATTTTGTTGGATAATTGTTTCCTGTATTTTTGCTGTAAAATCACAACAGAATTTTCTAACAGTGTATAGGTCGTGAAGGGTAGAAAAAGATAAATTGGGCAAGTGTGCCAATTATAATATTCGAGATAATGAGCTGTTTATGACTGTAATTACATTTTCACCTTTTTTTGAAAATCATTAATTTTATTATACTTGTTGAGCGATCATTATTTGAAATTCGCCCATATATTATTTATATTTTTAGGTATTCAGAAAAAGAATCGTTCTGCGAAAACGCGCAATGAGTGCGTAACTCGTTGTAAAAAAATTGTTTTTTTGACGAGCACAAGAAATCATATTTAAAAAAATGTATTCACCTTCGTGTAATATATTGGTTTAGTGTTAATAAATATTTGTGCAAAATGCTCACCCTTAAAAAAAATATTTGTGGTTGATATAGAATAATTTTTGTACGAGATAATGTTACTTAGTCAATTATAGTGCTATTTAAGGAAAAAATATATTTGAACTATATCGCGTGTAGATTTTTGATAAATGTAAGTTTAGGTAGATAACGGAAAAAGTTTTTTGAAAGGTTGTAAAATATTATAAATTCTTGAAAATAAATACGTTTTACCTGCACTATCATAACCATAAATATGAAAAAAAAGTTTAAATAAAGTAGCAATTAAAAAAAAAAATTCTAGCAGAAACTACTTTGGCAGGGTGGCCACTATTTTTAAATTTTTCGTCTCCCGGTTTTCTCCCGGTCCTCCCGGTGAAAATGAGCTGTTTCTCCCGGTTTTTAATTATAATTTTACTGTGAGCAGAACATTACCTTTATGTAATATGTAGTTGTAAATGATGTAAATTCGGCCACAAACACTAAAAACAGGGCTCAGATCGTCTTTAAGTCTAAAAAAGTATCTTTAGTCGAATAAATTCACAACAAAAGTCACGAAAAGTCGCATAAAATTTTCGAAAAAGTCGAATGAAATTTTAGGAAAAAAACGCCGAAATGGAAACAGAAAATTGTAAAAAATCACATTTCTCGCCAACACATATACTTTAACATCAAACAATCTGGAATAATATTTAATAAAATTTAATAAAATTAATGCATGGCAAAATTTTAATTATGTATTTTTATCATTTTTTTAAAAATCTGTTCAAAATTTCAATTATTTTTATAAATAATAAAATTCTTTTCCAAAATTCGATTATTTAAAAAAATTCAATAAAATGCCTCTCATAATTTGAATTATCTTTATAAATAATAAAATTCTTCTCTGAAATTAATTTATTTTCAAAAATAATAAAATTCTTCGCAAAAATTCAATTACATTTAAAAATTTTATTTTTGAATGTTATATCAAAATGTTATAAATAATAAAATTCATCATGGAAATTCAATTATTTTCAAAAGTAATAAAATACTCCGCAGAATTTCAATTATTTTCAAATTTTTTTAAATTTCTCGTCAAATTATCATTATCTTCAAAAAATAAGGAATTTCATCATGGAAATTTAATTATTTTGAAAAGTTCAGATAACATACTTCGCAGAAATTCAATTATTTTCAAAACTTTTTTTAAATTTTCAAAATTTCAATTATCTTTGTAAATATCAAAATTCTTCTTCAAAATTCAATTACTTTTATCAGAAAATTTTATTGAGTAAAACTTTTTCCTTTAACTTTAATTTTCTGAAATCTTTAAATGTAAAATTTTAGTCCCGGTTTTTTCTCGATTAAAATTTCTGTCCTGGCTTTTTCCCGGTTTTCTCCCGATTGATTTTTCTCCCGGGTTTTTCCCGGTTCTCCCGGATCTCCCGGTTGGGTGGCCACCCTGCTACTTTGGGTAGTAATCTGAAAGAAAGTAATAACAATTTTCTTACTATAAAAGCATAAACTGCATACAAATAGAACGTATACATTTATCGCTGTCAAATTTCGCTAATTCAAAGGGGAGTAAATTAAGAATTTGAAAACTAATAAAAATGTCAGCATCATAAATAATCTTAAATTATTTTAGGAGTAAGAAATAAAAATGACTATAAAAAAATGACGTTATTTAAACAGTAAAAGAAATATATAGCATAAAGATTACACCGTCTACTTGGTTCACTTCCTTCAAAAACCTCTAACAAACTTTAAAACATGATTGCTTCTAACTATAGAAATTGAAGTTAACCAAATAATAAGAAAAACATAAGTTTCATGTGAAACTATTTCTAGGCCCAAAATAAACGCCCACGTAATAAAATGTGTTGGCCCTGAAAAGGGCCGATTGTTTGTTGGGATGATGCGAAAATTCAAGCACGTTCTCCTCGGATGCGACGAGCCAATTGGATGTCCTTTGGCATGATGGTGACTCTCTTGGCGTGAATGGCGCACAAGTTGGTGTCTTCGAAGAGACCGACGAGGTAGGCCTCGCTGGCCTCCTGGAGGGCCATCACGGCGGAGCTCTGGAAGCGCAGGTCGGTCTTGAAGTCCTGAGCGATTTCACGGACCAAGCGTTGGAAGGGCAGTTTGCGAATTAAAAGTTCCGTACTCTTCTGGTAGCGACGGATCTCACGGAGAGCGACGGTTCCGGGCCTGTAGCGATGGGGCTTCTTCACTCCACCGGTTGCAGGTGCGCTTTTCCTCGCAGCCTTGGTGGCGAGTTGTTTCCTCGGCGCCTTTCCACCGGTAGATTTACGCGCGGTTTGCTTGGTACGAGCCATTGCTTACTAAATTCAAGGGTACGACTGACGGTTGAATAATAGCTTTTTTGACAAAAACACACATATTTATAGTCTTCAGAAGCGCTTGCACCGGTTAGTCTAGGAGAAGGGGAAACCGAAATCCCGATTGGTGGATCGAAACACGGAGGGGAGCAGTGTAACTCCAGAGGGAATAAAACTGCGCCGATTCATTCAGAAACATCATTCCGAGTTTGTTTTTCGTTTAGTTTGAACGTAAAACCTTATTCTCTGAAAAAATGACTGGTCGCGGAAAGGGAGGAAAGGGATTGGGAAAAGGAGGAGCAAAGCGGCATCGCAAAGTGTTGCGTGATAACATCCAAGGTATCACCAAGCCCGCCATCCGTCGTCTCGCTCGTCGTGGTGGAGTGAAACGTATTTCAGGATTGATCTACGAGGAGACTCGTGGTGTCCTGAAAGTGTTCCTTGAAAACGTGATTCGTGACGCTGTCACTTACACCGAGCACGCCAAGAGGAAGACCGTCACCGCCATGGACGTTGTCTATGCTCTCAAGCGTCAAGGCCGTACTCTCTACGGTTTCGGCGGTTAATTTTTCCATCATCATCGTCATCATCAAAAAACAATCGGCCCTTTTCAGGGCCAACAAATGTTTTTACGTTGGAATTATTTTTTCAATTCATTTTAGGATGTTTGCCTAATAGATGCAGTTTAATTATTTCATTGAAATTTAGTTTCTCTATATATGGGCAAATCTCTGAAGACTTTAACATTTGAATTTGAATTTAAAAAAAAATTTAGTGTGCACAATTTTGATATTTTTAGTATTAAATCTTCGACCAAAATAGATTTCATTTTTATTACTGTACGACCATTGTTTGGTTGCCTTCTATTTTAAAATATAATTTTTGGAAAGAAAATATTGTTAGGTTATTTAAATCTGTAACAAGATATACATAAACATTTTATCTCCTACACTTAAGGAAGTTATTTTTCAACATCACAAAAACATAATTAAGCATGAAAATAGATATAATAAACGTCTAATACAACTAATAAGGACAACATTACAATAAAAAAAATTAATGAAAATTTTTTACGTATAATTATTTGAATTAGTGACATAAACTTTTCTAATTATTTGATTGGCTGAATTGTTTTGAAAAAATATCGAGGATCTTAATATAACCTTGAAAAAACACTAACAGTTTCACGAACGTTTAATAAAAAATAAATATTACTTAAGTGCCTTCCGTTGATAACTTTTTCATTTCGCGTTTCCTTTTTCTCGTTTTTTATTTTCTTTGATTTTCTTTCATTTTGTCACTTTTTATTACATTTTTTGTTACTTCGTAATAAATAACATGGAACAGAACTTAATGACAATAAGTTGTCATGGGAACTTACGGTCCCATGGTGCAAGGGATCGTAAGACAAAAGTACATAAGGTCCTTTTCCAAGTTTTGTCAAAATCAGCTTAATTTAGCTTCACTAGAAACAATAGTAAGTTATTAAGATACTTCATAATAATGTTTTCAATAAAGTAACCGAAATAACCACACATAATGTGCCTTTACTCTTTTCACCGCTCATTTCTCCACTGGACAAACGGCCAGTGGAGATATGAGGTACATTTCTCCACTGGTGCCTAGTGCACAATGACTCCATTTCCCCGAAGGCGTTGGACAAAAATCTTAACTAAACAGTTAAAATTATTTTAGAAAAAATGAAAGTGACACTTGCAAAAACTGATATCTCACAAGTGTCTCACAATGAGTTGTTTTAAGCGTTTCCACCATTGAGATACAAAATCTGTTTTATATTGAGACATTTAATTTCATCTCGTGTCTCATTTTGAAACATTTAAAGTAACTCAATTCGTATAAAACACATAAAACGTTTTCTTACCGTGAGACGGATACTCGAAACGCATAACGTGTCTCAAAATGCATTGCTAAATGTGTAAAACACTTGAAACGTCTTAAAATGAGACACCTATCTGTTTCAAATATGTGGACACAAAACATCTACGTGTTTCAAATATGGGGACAAAACGTCTCAAAATGAGACACTTGATTTTGCAGTGTAGTATTGTGAATTTTAATAATGAAAAACATAGAAAAAATAAACAAAATAATTTATATCAATGGTTAAATCGTGATCCTTATTTTCTGTTTAAAAACATGTAAATATTTAAAAATCATTAATTTTCATATTTAGGCTGTTTAAGTAAAAATAATGTGAGGGACATAAAGGTTAAAAGTTCCATAGATTCGACCATTTACTTTAATTGTAGCTAGTGTTGTTTGCATAAGATTTCTGCAGAGTCTTATTTTGTTTTAAAATTTATTAAATTTCTTTATATTATTGATTAACAAATAAACATAATTCACATAATTTGGTTACACAGTTACTACATCTGTGTTGATATAAAGTTGGATACGTGCAGTAATGATTAACTAAGTAAATTGATGATATAACGCTAAGTTAGTGAATTAGCGAATAAATTAGTGAATTATTAAAGGTGGAAAAAAGAAAGTGAACTAATGTTGGATAAAAGACAAAGTTGCATCCTTTTACAATTAGTTACATCCTTTTGAACTACTAATAGATTTCACAACTGTTAATCAACAACCAAATAATAGTTTTCTATTAAACAGGAAAATAAATTTAAATTTCTATCACGAGAATAACAAATATGCATATATGATAAATAAAGAAGATACACGGAAAAAATACGTACATTAAAGATTACTTGACAGTACTTGACTTTTGGATGAGACAATAATTCTGTAAATATTTTATAGACAGTCCTAGAATTTTTCATTGACTTATGCGTGAAATAATCACGAGCAGTGCTAGAATATTTAAAATATTCAATTGATTACTTTAAATGTTCCAACACTGCTTGTGATTATTTCACATAAGTCAATGAAAAATTCTAGAACTGTCTATGAAATATTTACAGAATTATTGTCTCATCCAAAAGTCAAGTACTGTCAAGTAATCGTTAATGTACTTATTTTTTCCGTGTATTACATCATCAACAATTAAACAAAATAGGACTGAGAATCACAAAAATATTATCGTGATATGTATGAATTAAAATGCAAAATGGATAATGTAAATTATTTTGTTGAAGTGCACCTTCGAATAAGAAAACATTTGATGTCGAATAAAAAATTGAATTGGAAAGTTTAGTCTTTCAATTATGCGTACAACTGAAAAATTTTCAAACAGTTGAAATTTCTTGTAGAAGTGTTTTTCTAGAGCGTAGAATGAACGTGAAAACTATTATTTATATTGTAAAAAATATGACATAGAACAAAATGAAATCCTTTTTTTACGACACTCGGTCATTGCCCAGTACTTTTTGCCTAAGTAGCATTTTTTGTTAGTGACGTGATTCCAGTTCATTAAACATGGTCACACCACTCCCAGAGTTCTTCATTTGGTGTTGCAAGATCCAAATTCAATTAAAGCCAATTGCTTTGTTGTTGCTGCAAATCCGGAGAGGTTATATGTTGATAATAATTTAAATGTAGGATAAATAAATTCCTTTCTAAAACAATCATTTATAGTTAACGCTCAATTCATGTTGTTAAGCACATCACTTCGCGTTGTGACGCCATAGAGAGCGCATCGGTATATTGTAGCTCTCTTTTTCTGATACTTTGTATCAATTTAATATCGCATAATTTAATCGTTAAAAATCGAATGGATTAATTAATATTATTATTGAATTATAGACTTTAAAAAAAGTTACAGTTTAATAAAAACAGTGTTCATTTAATATAAAAAAAAGTGTTTAGAAGGTACTGTGTCAAGCAGTAACAGACAAAGTGTGGCATGCAGTAGTGTTGCAAAATGCTTCACGCAAAATGAGCAACAATGTAGACAAAGATAAAAAGAAAACTGATTCGAACGAGAATCTAAGAAAAAGAAAACAGTTGGAAAGTCCGTCTTATACGGACAGTGATAATTCATTTGCAAATACACCTGGAGCATCGTCAAGCGAGAAGAATGAGTCCTTATCACAATGGCTAATAAATTTCTCACCAGCTGAAAAGAGAGAAATTAAGGAGCGTCTAAGGAATGCAAGTTCCACTCCCAGTAGACAAATCAAACATCAACCGAAAAAGATTAGAAACATAAATAAAGATTCAGAATTTGGTGAAAAAGTCAACAAAGAGGTTAAGTCGCATTCAGAGACACCTGGCGCCGAAAAAATAAAGATGATGGTAGTTGAATCGAAAGTAGGTAAGGTAGAGAGCAAAATTACCATACGATATCAAAACAATGATGGCAAACACTCAGTCAAAAAAAATGGAGAGCAGAATACCTGTCAACAAAACGCTGTTCACGAAAAAATGGATCAAGAAGATCACACAGACGAAGAGGGTAACAAAGGAACTATATCGTCCAAATTTGCGGGACAAAATAAATTTGAGGTTCTAAGTACATTAGAACAAGATGAACAATACGATGACATGAATTCGAGGAAAACAAGGAGCTCAAACAGGACGAACGACGAGCAGGAAATTCAAAGCGAGATCGTAGATGAGTTAACGCAACGTTCAACTCCAAGCAAGAAGCAAACCCAGACAGACAGCAAGCATCGCAGAAAAACAACCGCAGCGAGAAACAGGTTCACTTCGAAACTCCCGCCAATCAACATTTATAATGGTAACACTAAAAATGTAATATCGTGGTTAAATGAAAAAATTGATAATAATAACTTTGTTCTAAATAATTTTTCGACTGTTAAAAGTGTATTAAAAGTACGTAATTTAGAAACTTTTGATCTTGCGTTAGAAATATTAAAACAAAATAAAGTAGATTTCTTTACTAGAACTCCTAAAGAAAGAAAAATTTACACGTTTTTATTAAAAGGAATTGTAGGCGATTTTGACGAAAAAGATATCGAGCAAGAATTAACAAATTTAAATTTAGACAGCGTTATAATTACTAAAATACAAAAAATAAATACAAAAACGTTTTTTAAAGCCAAAAGGGGCGGAGACGCTTTTCTAGTGCAATTGCCAGGAACAGCTAAAGTTTCAAACTTGTTAAAAGTAGACCGTCTAGCCAGTCAAGTCATTCGATGGGACAGGGTTTCACGAAAAGATGGGGTGCAATGTAAAAATTGTCAAAGAATAGGGCATGTTGCGAAGTATTGCAATAGGCAATACCGATGTGTAAAGTGTTCAGAGAAACACGAGCCGGGAAACTGTCAAATGAATGGGACGGACGATGGGGAAATTCGCGATTTCTCAAAACTTTTTTGTGTTCATTGCAATAGTTATGGTCATCCTGCCTCGTATAGAGGGTGTCCAAAACTAAAAGAGACGCAGGACAAAATTAAAGAGCGTATTCATAATACCAAATTGCAAAGACAAGATAAATTTGCGAAAATTGCAAATTACATAAATCCGGCACTCTCTTACGCGAAGGCTGTGAGTAGCAATAATAAAGAAGAGTCATCAAGTAGGACGGTCAATGACAATATAAATGATCAAACCGCGTTTTTACAAAATAAAATAGAAACAATTCTTGACGCGTTTAAGACAAGTTTTATGACTTTTATTACAGGAGAGCTAGTCGAAATAAAGAGAGCGGTACAACAAAACGCGGAAAATATTCAAATACTATTTAATGCTAACAAAACCCAAAATGGACCTTACGACAAATAAATTAAATAATCGTAATATAGTAAAGAGTAAGTCTAGTCAACTTTCTTTCGAAAAAATGAAAATTATTGCTATTAACGTAAACTCAATTATAACAAATCAAAAAAGGTACAATATTTTAGAATTAACTAATAAACATAATCCAGAGTTAGTATTATTAAGTGAAACAAAGCTTAGTAATAGACATATTTTGCAATTCGAAAAATACACAGTCTTAAGAAATGATAGATCAGCGATCAATAAGGGAGGTGGGGGTACTGCAATTCTAATAAAGAAGGGAATAAAACATCATAAAATCGAATTAAAGTCAAAAAATAAATTAAAATCATTAGAAGTAACAATAATAAAATTACCACTACCTAATAAACAAAACCTTTTTATAATCAGTGCGTATGCTCCAAGCAACACAAAGGAAAATTTTATAAGAGATCTAGATACGTTATTTAGCGAACTAAGACTATACGAGGACGAAAACTGGTACATATTAGCCGGGGATCTAAACGCTAATCATCAGGATTGGGGTGGTACTTCAGTCAATCAGAGAGGTGTCTTTTTCAGAAATTGGTTAAACAATAACGATATAAAACATAGAATTAACCTTATCGGTCCCTGTGAACCTACTTATCCAGCTGGTAATTCATACTTGGATATTAGTCTTTTGGATCATAGAATAACAGTAAATAATCTTGTAAATAACAAATTAAAAGTAATACCATATGATAGCGATCATAATGCTATAGAATTATCAGTTTCTCTCACAGGCTTAGAAGACCTTTCTATAGAAATAGACCAGGAATCGCATAGGTACAATTTTAATAAGGCTAGTTGGGAAGACTTTGAAACATTTTTTGATTCACACAGCAGCAATATTCCTAGTAATGTTAATTTAAGTAATAAAGAAATCGACGAACATATTTTAAATCTAAATAAACTAATTCATGAAGCAATAGATGTCTCAGTTCCTAAAATTAAGAGTATAGATTCGATAGGCAAATATATAAATCCAAAAATTAAGAAATTGCAAAGTAGAAAAAGTTTTCTTCTATCTAAAATTAATAGACTCAAAAAACAAAAGGCTGATAAAGAAGAAATTAAAATGTTCGAATATTTATTGCATGAAGTAAAGCAAAGGTTAAAAAATGAATTCTCCAAGTCTATAAATAATTACTGGCAGGGAAGAATATCTTCCATTTCACTTAAAGACAGCAAAAATATGTTCCCTGAAATAAATAAAGTTTTCAAATCAAAAAATCATTCTGAAATACCCTCATTAAAAGTCCCATCAAACAAAAAAAACTTGTTAGATTCTGTAGAAATTGACGCGAGTGATGTAGGAAAAGATGAAAAGGATAACTTCATAATATCTGAACCGGAAGACAAAATCAAAATAATGGGTGCACATTTTGCCTCAGTGTACGTACAAAACGAAAACTTAGGCCGACCAGAATTAACAAATATTATAAATAAAAGACTAGAACTATTCGAAAACGAATTAATAAATGATCTAAACAAGAATAAAACTCTAGTGCAATTTAATGATAATAACAGGGCAACGGCCCCTGAATTCCAAGAAGACAAAAAATATTTTTGTACTTGTGAAAAAATTATTAAATTATTTCGAAAATTAAATACAAAGAAATCGGCTGGGGATGATGGAATTCCAAATGTAGTATTAAGAAATTTACCGGTTAGCATAATTAAAGATTACACGATAATATTTAATAATATGATAAATAATAACTATTTTCCAGACTTCTGGAAGATAGCGAAAGTGGTCCCAATAAGAAAAAAAGAAAAAGAAGGTTGTTATCTAGGTAGTTATAGGCCAGTCAGTCTTTTATCAAATGTAGGTAAGCTATTTGAAAGATTTATAAATGAAAATATTATTAGGCATTGTGCAAAATTAGAAATACTACCAGAAGAACAATTCGGCTTCCGTGCTCATCATTCCACTTTACACGCGGTCAACAAATTAGTATCTGATGTCTGTTGGGATTTAAATCAAAATAAATTTGTAGGCTCGTGCTTGATTGACCTAGAAAAGGCATTTGACTCAGTCTGGCTGGACGGTCTATTTTATAAATTGCTTAAAAAGGGTTTTCCCATACATCTAGTGAGATTTTTATGGACAATGTTACACAATAAGAAATTTTTTGTAAGTGATAGCAAGTGCAAGGCAAAGAGGATATTTAATATTAAAAACGGACTGCAGCAAGGCGCGGTGACTTCGGCAATATTATTTATTATATACATGTATGATCTTCTAAAGATGTATGGTATAAATACTAAATCGAACGTTAAGGGAATAGCATTCGCTGATGACCTTATTATCACAGTGTCTGGAAAGAAAGTAGCCAGTATTCAGGACGAATTACAGGGCATATTCGAAAATGTTCTCTACTATTGTCATACGTGGAAACTAAAAGTTAACATTGACAAGTGCGAAACAATATTGTTCCGACCGAAAAGAATAAACAAACCAAATATCGGAATATGGAGAGAATTTCATATTAAAGAAAATAAAGACTCGGAAGTTAGACTAAAACACTGTACTTGCGTGCGTTACTTAGGTGTATATCTTCAAGACACGTTACAATTCACTGAACACGTTGAAAAGCAAATTAAGAAAGCCAAAAAAGCATTCGGTGCTTGTAGCGCTCTGTTTCATTCAAAACATCTTAATAGTCAGGTAAAAATAGTGTGTTACTTATTACTTATTCGACCCATATTAACGTATGGAGCACAAACGTGGTTCAACATTAGTCCGATCACTATGGAAGAACTCCGAAAATTTGAACGTGCCTGTTTGCGCGTATGTCTTAATTTATACAATACCCCAGAATCGAATTATAAGAAAACGTATTCAAACCAAATATTGTACGACAAAGCGAATATCAGCAGAATCGATATATTTATACTTAAAATAGTTCGAGATCACATTGTAAACTCGGCAAAAAATAATGTAAATAGTTTAATATACGGACCTTACTTTCCAAACTCATTGTATTTTGAAAAAACACGTCACAGTGGATTTATACCACCAGAAGCGTTCACATACATCGACCAACTAGGATTAATTCAAAATAGAAATAATGTTCCTGTCATCTATCACATTAAACGTAATAAACTAAATAGAAAAATCGAATACACCCCTGAACAAATAGAGAATCAAGATGTTATTTTAAAATTTTCGACCAGCTTACCTAAAAGGGACACAAAAAGTTTCTATAGGAATAAAGCAGATAAATATTGGTGGTTTTTATAATTATAAAATTCATTAAACATACTACAATTACATCGAACAAAATTTCGATCAGCTCTTTTCTTTTTTTTTTACATAAAGATTAATGTTGCGACTAGTTTTTTATAAACAATTTTTTCTAGTCCATGAAAATTGTTAAAATGGTACAATTTTATCGTACCCAAAAAATCAACACACAACGATCAACAACAAAATAAATGAAAAATTGTCATATCTGCGAGAATCCACGAAGGGATCACACGGATTAGGAGAAATGTGTTAAAATATGTCTTTTTTCCAATGTTTTTTATAAGACTAAGATTTTCTGTAAATAATGTATATAATTTTATTAAATAAATATTGGTATACAAAAAAAAAAAAAAAAAAAAATGTTGTAACACTGGTTCTCGTCCGATCACCAAAGTTAAGCGACATTGAGCGCGGTTAGTACTTGGATGGGTGACCGCTTGGGAATACCGCGTGGTGTTGACTTTTTTTTTATTTAAAACTTTATTAAATTATGTTCAGTTAGTTCCTTGGAATTCATTTATTTGCATTGTTATATTCTATTTTTTTAAAACATTACCCTATTCTTAATTTCAGAATGCCCTCCTGTCTTAAAGTAAGACTATCTTTTTCTGTGAAACATAACAAATGTGTTTTACTGTTAGTATAGTAAAAATCCTTTATCTGGATACTACTAAATTCTTAATTTTAAAATGTGATAGTACAAAATTATTTCTATATCATAACATAAATATTCAAATTCCAACAATAGAAAGAAAGTAACAAATATATTATTCAAATAAATTAATATTAATGTTAGAACTAAATAACTCTTTCGTAAAAATGTTTGTTGGCCCTGAAAAGGGCCGATTGTTTTCGTGAGGGAGATGGACAAGATTTACTTGGAGCTGGTGTACTTGGTGACAGCCTTGGTGCCTTCAGAGACGGCGTGCTTGGCGAGTTCACCAGGAAGGAGAAGCCTGACGGCAGTTTGGATCTCCCGGGAGGTGATGGTGGACCTCTTGTTGTAGTGGGCCAAGCGGGAAGATTCGGCAGCGATGCGCTCGAAGATGTCGTTCACGAAGCTGTTCATGATGCTCATGGCCTTGCTGGAGACTCCAGTGTCGGGGTGCACCTGCTTCAACACCTTGTAGATGTAGATGGCGTAGCTCTCCTTCCTCTTGCGCTTCTTCTTCTTGTCAGTCTTGGTAATGTTCTTTTGAGCCTTGCCGGCTTTCTTGACAGCCTTTCCACTTGCTTTAGGAGGCATTGTTAGTTTTCAGAGAAAGTACGTCTGAATACGATAGCAACTCAAGGTGAATTGACTTTTTCCACGGTCCGGTATTCTATTTATGTCGGCTTGTAGTGTTGGTGTAGCCTTTTGATTGGTGCGGGCACTCACTGCCACCGTCTGCCACTCACGACAAACAGAGGGGAGCGCACTGGAGGGGGACCCTACGGAGAGAGCGTAAATAGGCAGATTTCAGTAAAAAAAGTATCATTCGCTTTGAATACTTCTTTGTGTTTACTTCGTAAAACTAAAAACTTAATCAAAAATGTCAGGACGCGGCAAAGGAGGCAAGACCAAGGGCAAGTCAAAGACCCGCTCCAACCGGGCCGGACTCCAGTTCCCAGTGGGTCGCATCCACAGACTGTTGCGCAAAGGAAACTACGCCGAGCGAGTCGGTGCTGGAGCTCCAGTCTACCTCGCAGCTGTGATGGAATACTTGGCTGCCGAAGTTTTGGAGTTGGCCGGAAACGCAGCTCGTGACAACAAGAAGACGAGAATCATCCCCCGTCACCTCCAACTCGCCATCAGAAACGACGAGGAATTGAACAAGCTCCTTTCTGGAGTCACCATCGCCCAAGGTGGTGTTCTCCCCAACATCCAAGCTGTTCTTTTACCCAAAAAGACCGAAAAGAAAGCTTAAATTTTCCATTCCTCCCCTCAATCAAAACAATCGGCCCTTTTCAGGGCCAACAAGTATTTTTTACGTTTGAAAATTGAGTTCTTTAAATTAATATTATTTTTTTATATAAATATTTGTTTTTTACTATGCAGTGTAGTATAGTCCTATAATTTAGTATGCAGTGAAGTACATTATAAATACTATTTAGTACTTTGCAGAGATGTACAATATTTTAAGTACTATTTAGTTCTGTACAGTGTTGTAGAATATTATGAATACTATATTGTACTGTCATTTACAGTATAGTACTATATAGAGTATAAAACAGCATAGCTGAGGATCACTAATTCAGATTTTAAACATTTAAATGGAGAGCAACATTCATTAAAAAATTTTACTTTCAATCGTTTTAAATATTTGAAACTAAATTCTTCGCCTTTCCACCACAAGGAATTTAAAGGTTAATTTTTGTTTTTCTTTAAAATTATGAAATCATTATATATTGGATGAACTCTTGTTTTGAGTGTATGTCAGATTTTTCCTTAAAAAAATATAAAATTTTCGATTGTACTCCAAAATTTAATATAAAATATTTTTTGAATGTTGTAGAACAATAAGCAATAACATTAAAAGCTAAACGTACTTTCTAAAACAATTACAAAAGATGCACCAAATAGTAGGACAATTTATAAATTGCGATACAGATATTCTTCAGAATGACAGTTTGCATTCTTCCCTAATATTTTATAAAGTGATAAATATAAGATATAGCTTTTCAGACGAAATGTAATGTATATACACTTTCCAAATTCGAATTAGTTATATAAATAATTTAATATAGTATAAAGTCAGTGATTTAAATGGTAAAATTTCTAAAAATCAAACAGTGAATAATTATTATTTACTTGTAGGTTTTGGCAAAATTAACTTTTATTATCTATCTCAACTATAGTTTAATTTAATGATGCTTATTTATATCGTCTATTATTATTCTATCACACATTTATTAATATATTAATAAAATATAAATGCATTCTTCATGTATATACCAATAAGTTATAATATTTAAATAGGTTCTAAACTATCACTGTAAAAAAAGTTATTAATTATTATTTATAGTAAAGTATGTTTTACAAGAATTAAAAATATTTCAACGTAATAAAATGTGTTGGCCCTGAAAAGGGCCGATTGTGTTTTGGGGTGATTAGAAAAATTAAGCACGTTCTCCTCGGATGCGACGAGCCAATTGGATGTCCTTTGGCATGATGGTGACTCTCTTGGCGTGGATGGCGCACAAGTTGGTGTCTTCGAAGAGACCGACGAGGTAGGCCTCGCTGGCCTCCTGGAGGGCCATCACGGCGGAGCTCTGGAAGCGCAGGTCGGTCTTGAAGTCCTGAGCGATTTCACGGACCAAGCGTTGGAAGGGCAGTTTGCGAATTAAAAGTTCCGTACTCTTCTGGTAGCGACGGATCTCACGGAGAGCGACGGTTCCGGGCCTGTAGCGATGGGGCTTCTTCACTCCACCGGTTGCAGGTGCGCTCTTCCGAGCAGCCTTGGTGGCGAGTTGTTTCCTGGGTGCTTTTCCACCGGTGGATTTACGCGCGGTTTGCTTGGTACGAGCCATTGCTTACTAAATTCAAGGGTACGACTGACGGTTGAATAATAGTTAGGGCGTTTTTTTTTTTTTTTTTTTTTTTTTTTTTTTTGAAGCGGGTTGTGATGAGAAAATCTTCGAAAGACACCCAGAAAATTTGGGTAGTGTCGGATTCACATAAATATGTGCCTACCGACTAAAAACTCATCACAGTGGTTATCAACCAGAGGTTATAAACCAAGAAAGAAGTTGGATACCCAGAGTAGTTGTAAGGCTACAAGGGTGTTGACGCATATAGCGAAGCACGAAATCGAGAGGTTTAAGAAGAAGATGGAGAGATGAGAAGGCAAGGCCTTCTAACACGATCTTTGTTTTTGCTCTTGTACTGGATGAGCGAGTTGATAGTTGGGTTTGGGTGGTTTTCTATGGAAAGACGAAGGTTTTTTGAGTAGGTTTGGGCGGCTGTAAAAATGGAAGGAAGGTTTGTTCCCTTGAGGATTTGTAGATTTCGAATAAACCAGGGAAAGTTCAAGGCAGAACGGAGTAGTCGCATGTAAGTCTTGTTAAGTCGAGTTTAACTGTCGTGGGGACGCAGAGCCCCAGATGGGGATGGCGTAAGTGCAAATGCTACGGATGATAGCGTTAAAAGCACGGATTTTGGTGGATTGAGAGACTAGAGGGTTGCTAAAGAAGGGTTTGAGGGACATAAAGGCGCCGTTGGCTTTACCGCGAACTGAGTTATGTGTTTGGACCAGGTGAATTTTTTATCGAAAATGACACCAAGGTATTTGGCAGAGGTGCTCCACTTAATAGGGTGGGAGTTTACTATGGGTCTAGGAGGAGTGCGTATGCGTCGTGAAAAGAAGACTGCTTCGGATTTGGTTTTGTTGATGTCGAATCGCCATCTCCAATACCAAATTTAAAACGGTTGGAATAAATTTGTTTAGATTGGAAGTGCAGTGTTTGATGACTTTGGAATGTTTCAAGGAAGCCAATATCATCGGCATATTGGACAGTCAGATCTTTTCGTTTGTGGAATGTCGTAGCAGTACAAGTTGAAGAGGGTAGGAGAGAGTTTGGAGCCTTGAGGGACTCCAGAGGTGATTGATTGAGGAGCTGAGAGAGATTTGCCTACACGGGCGCTGATGGTGTCTGTCGGTGAGAAAGGATTTTACTAGGCCGATAAGGTAATGAGGAAAGTTGAGTTTTTAATGAGTTTGAAGATAAGTCCGTCGTGCCAAACTCGTCGAAACGCTTGTTTACAGTCGAGAAGGAGCATGGAAGTATGCTTACTTTTGTTAAGGTTGTCAGCGATAAATTCGGAGACGCGTAAGAGTTGGTGGGCTGAGCCGTGACCTTTGCGAAAGCCATGTTGGAAATCAGGAAGAATATTGTTTTGTGCGATGAATTTGTCGAGGCGAGAAAGGATAACTGATTCTGCTACTTTGCTTAGGGTGCATAGTAGGCTGATTGGACGATGGTTAGAAGGGTCACTGAGGGATTTTCCTGGTTTAGGTAAGAATATGACAATAGCAGATTTCCAAGTAAGAGGAAAGTATTGAAGACGCATCATAGCGTTTATTATGTTTGCTGATGGCGACTAGATGTTTGCGAGGAAGGATTTTGAGTACTTTGTTGCTGATGGCATCGTTTCCTGGTGCTTTGCGATTTTTGAGGAGGCGAATTGTGTTAAGAATTTTCTTTAGGACATGTTGGAGGGAAGTTGTTATCGAGGCTGTTGAATTTTGAGACTATGTTTGAGACTTTTTTTATGAAAGGAGTTGAATTTTTGGCGACTTGGAAAAGGAGAACATTGGTTTTTAAGGGATTCAGCAAAAATGTTTGCTTTAATCTTCATCTAAGGTGAAGGTATTGCCGTCTTTTTTGAGGGGTGGTGAGTGAGTTTTTCTGTTTCGAAGGGATCTGATAACTTTCCAACAGCTTTTTGGGTGTTGTTCAGCTTCAGCTATGAATGAATCAAAGGATGTTTTTGATGGTGTGGTTTAGAGAGTCTTTTAGTTTTCTCTGTAAGGAGTTTAGGAGACGTTTGTAAATTGGGAAGACGAAATGTTTGCCATCTTTTTCTGGCTTTATTCTTCTTTTGGATAAGGCGAAGGATGTGGGGTGATGATCTGTTTGTGTGTGTTGGAGCAATAGTGGTTGTTGTGGCGAGATTTACTGATGTTTGAATTTCAGTAGTCAGGGAGTCAATTGCGCGGCTTCTAAATCTGTCTTGGATTTTATGGAAGGGCATTTGAAGGAGGAGGTTTCTAGGATGTATTTTAGATGGATGTAAGTCTATTTTTGATTCTGTAGGTGGAGTGAGAGATGGGTTTCCTGTAATTTCAAGGTAGACTGGAGAGTGGTCGGAACTGAGTTCAGGATGTGTCCAGGGGTCTTTGTGCAAGGTGATGTTTTTTGTAAGAAAGATGTCTAGAATGCTAGGTTGGTATCGAGGGACATGTAGGGTGGTAAGTTGGTTCGGCAGGAGCTTCGACATTGAAGTTATAGCGGATTGAGGCTCTAAAAAGTGTGTTTCCCTTTTTGTTGTTACGGAGGCAACCCCAAGCTGTATTTGTAGCATTGAGGTCACCGGCAACAATTGTAAGGATGAGAATCAGAGGCAAAAAAGTCTTGGAGGTTGGAAATATCTTTTAGGCTGGTTGAGGAGTAAAGTGCGAAGATGCGAAGGGGGCCGGAATCGAGGAAGATAGTGGCTCCGACTGTTTCGCTAGATAGGTTACTGGTATTGATAGGTTTGTGTTGTATCGAGTTTTTGATGCAGAGTGCTACGCCGCCTCCCTTCTGGGTAAGGCGGTCTTTTCTGTAGATAGTGTATTGTGGAAGAAAAAGGGATTTTTTTGGGTTTAAATGGGTTTCAGAGATGCAGGCTATGTCAATAGTTCTCTCCTCCAACAGTAGAGCTAGTTTCTATACGTTTAGGCAGGTGAGAGACCATTTGCATTCCAGGTGACGATGTTGATGGTTTGCTTAGGAGTGGATTGTGGGGAAGAGAGTGGAGTTGAGGGTTGTGATGAATTCACGAAAAAGCTGCTGGAGTTGGTGTGCGATGTTCGGATCAGAAGTTAAATTTTGTTGTTGTGGTGGTTGGTTTGTGGGAGGATAAGTTTTAGAGGTTATGTCTGCATAGGTTGGTTTAATGTGAGAAGGTGTTGTTGTTTTGGTAGGAGGTTTTGTAGATGGAAGGGTGGAAGTTTTTTGTGAAAGTGAAGCGGATTGGGCGTTCACCTTGTTGGGTGTGTTTGGTTTGGATTTTTGAGGGCATTTAGGGCAACCACGATAGGTGGCTCGGTGAGGACCTTTACAGTTGAAGCAGGTTGGAACGGAGTCTTTGTTGTTTTTGGTGGTGCAGGATGCGGTGGTGTGATTTTTTGCGCAGAAGGCACATGCCCAAGAAGCATGGCAGTAGTTTGCTGTGTAAGAGAATTTTAAACAGCGGAGACATTGAGGAATGAGTGAGGATTTTCTCTTGGGTTCGCTTTGACATCTAGACCAGCGAGAGTTTTGAGGTCGAAGATAGTGTTTGCTGTAGAAGAGGAAGGGTCAAGATGGACAACAATGAGTGGCCAGATTTGTTCGCCTTTTCTCATTCTGTGAATGGTTTTTGACGGCAGGAATTTTGCTTTTTAGCTCGGAGAGGAGAGGTTCGTCGGAGATGGTCTCACTGACGCCACGAATGACAACAATGAGGTCTTTGTCTTGGTGCAGTTGGTTTGTTGTGTAGTTGATTTCATGTTTTTCAAGCATTGAGGTAATGGTGCGAAAACCAGCAACGTTGACAGGGTAGACGAGGATGGCATCGGTTGTAGTTTTAGAAAAGCGGATAGGGATGTCTGCTTTAAACTAAAGCAGAGTGAATTCTGGGCCAGAGTTCCTTTCGGAGAATGCGGATAGGAGGAGGCTGTGTTCCTTTGGTTCGTCCTCTTCGGAGGAGCTTGAGAGAGAGAGTTCATCATCGGTTGAGTCAGTAGATGTTTCGGTGCGTCTACGTTTAATTAAGGATTTTGGTTTGGTGGTAGTTGGTTTAAAGGAGGTAGGTTTCGGTTGCTGGATGATGAGGTCCTGGCTTTCTGTGTCCATGAAGACGGTGCTAAGGGCGGCTTCATATATATGAAGGATCTTTTTAAGGTCAGCGATTACTGTTGAGATTTCGGCTTTGGAGAGGAGAGTAGGGTCTGAGGGAATGCTGAGTGGTGGTGGGATTTGTGTGTTGTTGACAGGAGTGGTGGTAGGTGGAGTTGACATGGTGAGGGATTTTTGTGCACAGAACTTTGCCACACCCTGTGGGACAGGACGCCGTTCGACGAACGCAAAGTGGACTTAGACTTACTGTCACTAGGTATAAGAGGATTTGATTAGTCCTGATAAGGACTGGTTTTGGATTTTGTTGTGGATTTTTAGAGAGCGAGAGTAAATCAGATCGAGTCGTCAATCGATGAGTCGATGATGATGTTAATCGCACGAGGGTCAGAGCGCGTCTGAGATAGTTAGGGCGACAAAAAATCACGTATTTATAGTCTTCAGAAGCGCTTGCACTGGTTAGTCAGGAAGAAGGGGAAGCTTACATTCTGATTGGTGGATCGAAACACGGAGGGGAGCAGTGTAAAGCCAGAGGGAATAAAACTGCGTCGTTTCATTTAGAAGCATCATTCCGAGTTTGTTCTTTGTTTAGTTTGAAAGTAGAACCTTATTCTTTGTAAAAAATGACTGGTCGCGGAAAGGGAGGAAAGGGATTGGGAAAAGGAGGAGCAAAGCGGCATCGCAAAGTGTTGCGTGATAACATCCAAGGTATCACCAAGCCCGCCATCCGTCGTCTCGCTCGTCGTGGTGGAGTGAAACGTATTTCAGGATTGATCTACGAGGAGACTCGTGGTGTCTTGAAAGTGTTCCTTGAAAACGTGATCCGTGACGCCGTCACTTACACCGAGCACGCCAAGAGAAAGACCGTCACCGCCATGGACGTTGTCTATGCTCTCAAGCGTCAAGGCCGTACTCTCTACGGTTTCGGTGGTTAATTTTTCCATCATCATCATCGTCATCATCAAACAACAATCGGCCCTTTTCAGGGCCAACAAATGTTTTTACGTTTGAATTATTTTCTATCGAAACATGATGCTAGTCCTATTTGTCAAGTATGTGAAGGATGTTAATTTTATATAGTCTTTATTAAAAAGTATGCAATAATGAAATATAGTTTTCTGGTAATAAGTGATTGCTAAGTATTGAAATTTTTTTCCTTTTTATAATTGTGGAATGTGACGTGCCATCATGAAGGAGGATAAGGAGATGAAACGGCCTATATTTATTGGCCCTCAAATGGGGGGTCAGAGTAGTGGAGTTTTTCTCTCCCTACTGTCTTCAGCGCCACATTAGGTAAAGTGTAGAATTATAATTTATCGTCTGCAATATGTTTGTTTATGACATTTATGAGATGACAGCTGAATAAATCGGGTTGTATTTAAGGTTTGAACGAGTTTTATGACTAAAATTGGAAATAAAAATGAAAAGTTAGTATAAAATAATAAATTCATGAGTAAATAATATTATGTTAATATAAAAATTCATTCTTGCTGTCATTTTACTACAAAAACATTGAGGTTATATTTATGTTTTTCTCCTTAGATCACGTGACGAAATAGTTAAAAAATTTACCACTGTGAGCGCTGTAACCAGTAGGGAGAGAAAAACCGCACTACTCTGACCCCCCATTTTGGTGTCAACTTTTTCTGCTATATACTGCAGGCGTTTCATCTCCTTATCCTCCTTCATGCGTGCCATATTGATTTTGTTCTATATATTTCAGTGTCATTTTTTTCTGAGGGTTCTAAAGCCCTGCTGCAATGCATCAGAACGATGAACAGTAACTTTCATTTTTCCAAAGTTTGTACTAAATCCATTATATTGATCACCCTTTCAAGAGTGCTCTTTACACAGGTAGTTTTCTATTTACACACTGTAGCATATATTTATTTCTTATTTCTGTGGTCTAAAGGTCTCAGTTTAGAAAATCTTGTATTAATTTAGCATGACGGAAAAGAGAAGATGGTAGTTGTCGATAAAGATTTTCTACTTGTGGAGGTTAGTGCTAAAATTTCCGTTTGGAGCGCTGCTGTCTTTTCGACAGTTGATCGTTTACGAAATTTCTGTATTATTTAGTTAAATACAATTTGTTTGACACAACAAACAAATTTGTTTGATTCAATCAAATTATTTTATTAGAGTCAAACAAAAATATTTGCTTGTCTCAAAAAGTACATGTGTGAATTTAAAAATGGCGATCTCACTTGTCTATACAGTCCGCGTTCGCGTCAAATTCATTAATTAAATCGTCTATTTCGCCCGTTTACGGGCGAAATAAGAGG
Source organism: Leptopilina myrica (nomen nudum) (assembly GCA_032872475.1). NCBI lineage: Eukaryota > Metazoa > Arthropoda > Insecta > Hymenoptera > Figitidae > Leptopilina > Leptopilina myrica (nomen nudum). The sequence goes on along the minus strand of CM065466.1, from coordinate 29,867,921 downwards.
AATGAATTATTTCGCCCGTTTTTGATTTTTTATATAATTTTTATGAGAAAAGAGGTTAACTTGTCACTTGCTTGTGTATATAAGACGTAGTCGGAGAAAATTAGTCATTTTGATTTTTTACACTGAAATGGTACTTCAATGGTCATAATTAATTTGTTGAAAATATATAAAAAAAATTATAGTTTAATTAAAAAGATAAGATTCATAAGTAAAAGAAAATACAAATTTAAAAGAAACACACTTTTATATAATTTAGAGATAAATATACAAAAACAGTATATACACTCACACATGGCAAAGGCTCAGCTGACCCAAGGCCAAGGTAAGTGAGAAAAGAAATTAATATCTTAAAAGTGAAAAATGGAAAAGTTTATAAAAAACAAAATAAAAAAAATTAGAAAAATATTTTATTATCAATAAATTGCATATTTTTTATTTAATATTATACAAATTATTTAAAGATAAAATTTATAATTTGTTAATAAAAAAAATTAATAATTATTAACAAATTGCGACATAATTAGTATCAAAAAATAGGTAAAAATTAATAGAAATTATTGTAAAAAAATAGAGTTAATAAAAGTTTATTAGTTAAAGAATTATTCAAAATTAAAGAAATAGAATAATTTCTATAGAAATAAATGATTGACAGCTAGACAATAGCATTGTTCTCGGGAAACGTTAGATCCGTTAGCGGCGAGAAAGAGAAAAAATATATCTCTATCTTCAATGGAAAATTTAAATATGATTGGCGAGAAAAATTAGACGCTTTCCGAAAAGTAGAGAGTGGGACAAAATTGGCGGGCAGAAAATACATGGCAAAAATAAGCGTCTCTAGAAGGTAGGGGAAAGCTTTGAATTTCAGTCAATCAAGGGAAAGAGTTTTACTTACACAAAATAAAATTTTGAAATTTACACAAAAATCGTGAATCTGGGGGTGGATAGCGACTATATAAACCCTGAGAAAGTAAGCGTTGGTCTCTCAATCTCGAAGCAAATTATAAAGGTAAGTCACCTAATTAAATATCCAGGGGCTATTGAGAAATCTTTGTTCCACCTGGATAATACACATACTTAACATCACAAACAGAAACATATCACACAAAACTATAATATTCAGGGGCTATTGAGAAATCTTTGTTCCACCTGAATAATACACTACAAACAAAACATAATCTTTCCTAAAAAAATATTTATTGATTATTTAATCAAAATATATTTTTAAAAATCTACAAAGTCAAGCCATGGTGAAGGTGTTGAGGGGCTATTGAGAAATCTTTGTTCCACCTCATAATCTGGATCCTTAAATGGTATAAAAAGCAAATCGTAAGTTTATTGAATATTCTTATAAGCTATGTTCATATAGTAATAGGCTATATCGACGTAGCAGTTTGAAAGATTCAATAAATATTGAACCAAACCCACCCAAATTATTATTTATTATAGGAAATAATTAATTCATGTGAATTGATTATTTAGGTAATTTTTCAGAGAAATAAATAGATTTTATAATGTAAGTTGAATAAATTTTGATCATTTTTCGATATAATAAATTTTATTATATCCAAAATAAATCGGAATTTAGAAAAATTTATAATTTTAAAGAATATTTATTTATTGATAGAATGGTTAATTTAGGGTTTAGGGAAAACTTGACCTTGTTAATTAGGCAGGATTTATGAGAATTAAATACTAAACTTTTATTTAAATTTTGTTTATAGAATATCTAAGCGGACAATTTTACAGAAGTATTCTAGTGTGAAAATCTATATACAAACACAAGGTGAATGACTTTTATTTTTTTTATTTTTATATACATATATTGAGTCAATTCATATAGACAATAGCAACCGAACTTACAAAATTATTTATTTATATGAACTATATCAAAAGAAAAGATTTCTTTATAACTAAATAATTGTGTTAATTTATAATTTATTAATTTATATTTTATAATTTTATCCTACGAAAGAAAGATAACAAAATTATCTTATTAAGTAGTGGATAATTTCGAATAAATAAAAGCTGAATCACCGAATAATTATTGGAGAAGATTCCTTTAATTTGGTTACAAAGCGACAAATTTTCTCAAAAATAAAATATAATATTGAAAAGAAATTTGAATTACATAATTTCATTCACTTATAATATCACTATAAGCAGTCAAAACAAGATCTTATCTATTGATATGGTTTGGCGCGTGCTTCACTGTCTGAGGATCTTTAAATTTTGGAAACAATGTCTTTTTAAAATTATATACAAACATTCTTTCTGTTCAGATATATAGATATATAAATGAGAAATATTTAATACACCTGTATAAAATATTTCTCATGTTTGAAACACGTGGATTTTCAGAAATTTACCGTGCAGTGGGCTTTTAAACTAAAATAAAGGAAAAATATATAGATATATACTTCCCTCGGTCTGTCAATCTATACACGTATATGTTTCAACACGAATTTTCAAAAACCATATATTTCAACAAAATTATTATTTCCTCAGCTCATAAGCAATTTTTTTTAGTAATTATTTATTATAATGTGAGAAATTATTTTTAAAAATTGTAAGAGGATCTAAGGCAAGGAAATCAGTGATTTTTAATTATTTTTGTCGTGGATTTTCCAAATCTGCAACCCTGTTAAAGTTTGAAGTTCAGTTCTGAATCTACGAAACAGTATTTATTTTTACATAATCTTTTGTTGTTAAAATTTAAAGTTTTTCTTAGTAAGAACATTTTTTTAATTTTGTATTTTGGTTTTGGTTAAATATGATACATATTTTCAATTATTTGTTAACATAATTAAAAAATTTGTAATATAGTCTTAATATATATCAAATTGAAGCTTAAAATCTACCGTTTACTTTTCACTTATAGTTAATTTCAATAAAACAAAAGAAATTTTAAAAATAATTAATTAAAAATTATTACTGGCAATGGGAGTAAAAATTTAAATTCATCTCCGAAGCCTCGTTTTTCAGTTAATAACATCATATTTTGGAACTGTTTTTTAATTATGCGAAATCTATATATAAATATTTGAAGTTGTAGCCCAAAAAATTTGTTAAACTATGTTTCAAGATTTTTAAATTTAATAAAAACGTGGATTTTTTACAGAAAATATCAATTTTGAACTTTAAATGATTAATTTAAAAATTAATTACCATTTTTTTCTGTTCAATATAAAAAAATATATATTAGTTATTTTTGAAAAGATAAAATAGTTATAAATAAATTATTAAATGCACAATTCATTAAATTATGAATGAATAATATCAAAAATTTTATAAATTAAAGAAATTAAATTTAAAAGGAATTTTGTTACAAAAACTCAGATCAACGAAAACGAATCTAACCTATATTCACAATCCTTGTATATATACGTCTTATATACACAAGCAAGTGACAAGTTAACCTCTTTTCTCATAAAAATTATATAAAAAATCAAAAACGGGCGAAATAATTCATTCTTCTTATTTCGCCCGTTTCCCCCACTTACTCAGTTTTCATGACGGGCGAAATAGACACTGCGTAATTAAATCGGTAAATCGAAGAAACAAAATTATAAGTGTCGGTTAAATAATTGCAATGTGTTCATTGTAAGACTTAGTGTATATTTAATTTGTACTAGTGAGAAGAAAATAATAAGTTTTTGTGAAGTTTTCAGTTGGTTGTTTCGAATAAACTTTTTTCAGAGTGCATGTATAAAAATCATATATAATATTTCAAATGTTTATTATTATTAAGTAATTTTGTATAGATGAAGAAATAATTATATAATATTTTATTTAATTGTTATTTATTTTCCTCTGATAATCCGTTTATTAAAGGGTTTTTGAGCTCGCTGATTACGAATATGAAGTCAAAATTGAGAAATTCAATATGGCGGATCTAATATGCCGGACCAGAATTTTAAAAATATTTACTAATCGTCAGCATATTGCAATTGTTATTATATATTTTAAACAAATTACAAATTGTAACAAATATAAGGGAGAAAAGTAATATTTTAAATCATGTAATAAGAATAATGATAGTGCATCAATTTGGTGACCTGACAAATTTTGTTAGGCGAGTGAAGATAATATTAGAGAGAGAGAGAGAGAGAGAGAGAGAGAGAAGATTATGTAAACAAGTGACGAACAAATTCCAAACAGGAGGAAAATCATCAGTCGCGCCCACAGCCTAGCAGTTTTCTATACGCAATTCCCAAATTGAGAAGAGGCAACGCAGTCGCCCGTTACCCCCACGTAAACCAATATCAACACGTGCATGATTTCAAAGCATTACACTAATGAGGAATGTTTTATATAAAAAGGGATACAAATTCTGGTTAAAACAGAGAATCATTTTTTGGAAATCAATTAGTCCGGATCTACCTGCGAACAAGTGAACATCGTCCCAGTATTATTTTTAAATATTATTTTAAAGTGAACTCCAAGTATTAATCTTCAACGTACAACGTTAGAAGTGAACTATTTCCCCAAATATTAATTTCGAAATCAATATACATCAGTTTTCAAAACATAAATTTTACCAATTTCCAAAATATAAACTTGAAAATAAATTCGAGTGTATACAGAGTGTAATATTGAAACAACGCATACCAAATTTTAAACCATCGAAAATTTAGTTCGAAAAATAAGTTTTTTAAAATAAGTTTGTTAGGAAATTAGTTAGTAATTTATTTAGTTAATTAGTTCGTTCGAAAAATTAGTTTTTTTAGTAAATAAGATAATTAGTTAATTAGTTAGGAAATTATTTAGTTCTAAAAATAAGTTTTTTAGTCAATAAGTTAATTAGCAAATTAGTTAGTAAATAATTTAATTAGTAAATCAATTCGAAAAATTTGTTTAATTTGTTAATTTGGTTCGAAAAATTAGATTTTAAGTAAATAAGTTAATTAGTAATTTATATTTCGAAAATTTAGTTGCTTAGTACACACTACAAAAAAGTTTCACTTTCAGCCTCATTTTGAGGCTGAATTTAAGGTGTAAACGGAATCAACCCCGTTAAACAAGGACAGACTTATGTGAAAATAATGGACTGATTTTAAGGTGTAAACGGAGTCAGACTTTTGTTTTCCTGTATACATAAGTTAATTAGTAAATTAGTTATAAAAATATTAAAAATTATTTTAATTATCTAGTTACGTAGTGGCTTACGTGATTTACGTTAAGCTACCAGTCACATAGTTATAAAAGTAAGATTTAAATAAAGACTAAAAAAGACGCAAAATTGACACCCAGTGCAAGTTTTCTGATTGTCAGAAGGACAGGACTTTCTTTAAAGTGACAGGCCTGGATAATACCTTTACTGGCTGAAAAACTCCTAAAAGACGTCGAATTAATACCTACAGTAGCCAAAGTAGTTGTTAAAAAAACAATTAATGAAATGCCGGTAGATACAAAATTTTTCATCAATAAGTTAACTTTACGCAAGTTACGTAACTTAAGTAATTGATAAACTTACGTAAGTTATATTCTATTATTATATATTATTTTTGCTTCTTTTAATTTATTTATTAACATATAGAACCAAATAATTCTTTCGTAGAAACATTTGTTGGCCCTGAAAAGGGCCGATTGTTTTGAGTGAGGGTAAGAATGGAAAATTTAAGCTTTCTTTTCAGTCTTTTTGGGTAAAAGAACAGCTTGGATGTTGGGGAGAACACCACCTTGGGCGATGGTCACTCCAGAAAGAAGCTTGTTCAATTCCTCGTCGTTCCTGATGGCGAGTTGGAGGTGACGGGGGATGATTCTCGTCTTCTTATTGTCACGAGCTGCGTTTCCGGCCAACTCCAAAACTTCGGCAGCCAAGTATTCCATCACAGCTGCGAGGTAGACTGGAGCTCCAGCACCGACTCGCTCGGCGTAGTTTCCTTTGCGCAACAGTCTGTGGATGCGACCCACTGGGAACTGAAGTCCAGCCCGGTTGGAGCGGGTCTTTGACTTGCCCTTGGTCTTGCCTCCTTTGCCGCGTCCTGACATTTTAGAATTAGTTTTTTAGTTTTACGAAGTACACACAACAAAGTATTCAAAGCGAATGATATTCTACGACTGAAATTTGCCTATTTACGCTCTCTCCGTAGGGACCCCCTCCATTGCGCTCCCCTCTTTGTGCCGTGAGTGGCAGATGGTGGCAGTGAGTGCCCGCACCAATCAAAAGGCTACACCAACACTACAAGCCGACATAAATAGAATACCGGACCGTGGAAAAAGTCAATTCAACTCGAGTTGCTATTGCATTCAGACGTACTTTTCTGAAAACTAACAATGCCTCCTAAAGCAAGTGGAAAGGCCGTGAAAAAAGCCGGCAAGGCTCAAAAGAACATTACGAAGACTGACAAGAAGAAGAAGCGCAAGAGGAAGGAGAGCTATGCCATCTACATCTACAAGGTGTTGAAGCAGGTGCACCCCGACACTGGAGTCTCCAGCAAGGCCATGAGCATCATGAACAGCTTCGTGAACGACATCTTCGAGCGCATCGCTGCCGAATCTTCCCGCTTGGCCCACTACAACAAGAGGTCCACCATCACCTCCCGGGAGATCCAAACTGCCGTCAGGCTTCTCCTTCCTGGTGAACTCGCCAAGCACGCCGTCTCTGAAGGCACCAAGGCTGTCACCAAGTACACCAGCTCCAAGTAAATCTTGTCCATCTCCGCCCCCAAAAACAATCGGCCCTTTTCAGGGCCAACAAACATTTTTACGAAAGAGTTATTTAGTTCTACATTAATATTAATTTATTTGAATAATATATTTGTTTCTATTGTTGGAATTTGAATATTTATGTTATGATATAGAAATAATTTTGTACTATCACATTTTAAAATTAAGAATTTAGTAGTATCCAGATAAAGGATTTTTACTATACTAACAGTAAAACACATTTGTTATGTTTCACAGAAAAAGATAGTCTTACTTTAAGACAGGAGGGCATTCTGAAATTAAGAATAGGGTAATGTTTTAAAAAAATAGAATATAACAATGCAAATAAATGAATTCCAAGGAACTAACTGAACATAATTTAATAAAGTTTTAAATAAAAAAAAAGTCAACACCACGCGGTATTCCCAAGCGGTCACCCATCCAAGTACTAACCGCGCTCAATGTCGCTTAACTTTGGTGATCGGACGAGAACCAGTGTTACAACATGATTTGAGCGTTAACTATGAACTGTTATTTTAGAAATAATGAAAGACGAGATTAATACATCTTTCGCACTGTATACACATTTCAGTTTCTTCATAGAATTGTCGTTGACAATGCATGTCAAGTAAGGAGTAAAATTTTTGATCTTAAACATTCTGCACCTTTTGTATTTACAATTGTGTAAATTTGAGTTTACCAAATGCATCCAGAATGACGATAATGGACGTTAGCATCAGCAGAGAAATAAAGTAGAATTTTTCACTTGAAATTTTTTTAATTTCTCACAAAATTACTTTGTTGTAAGTTTACCTTAATCATGAAGAAAGCTTGACGTAAGTTTGCGGTAATTATCATAAAGCAAAATCTAAAAACTGCAATTTCTTAATATTATTTTTCTAATTAAAAATAAAAAATATTTATTTAGATTTAAATTTCTTTAATTGAAAGTAAAATTAAATAAAATTAAATGAAAAGTGAAAAATGAAATTGAAAATTTTAATAGTGAAAAGTGAAAATTTTTTGGGTAAAAATTGAAAGTGAAAGTTAAAAATAAATGAAATTTCAATTAAATTTTTGAAAACAGTAAGTGTAAGTGTAAGTTACCGGTACAGGTAGCATAGAGTAACCATAATACGCCTTTGTTGTATAAAGCAAAGTATGGAACAAGGGAGGTAACCTCGTTTATGACCTTGCACAATACTAGTTTTTCGATATTGTGCTCGGTACATAAATTCGGACGTACCTCCCTTGATGCATAATGTACTATTAATGAAGAAAATCGAATAACTAACATGTGGGCGCAAAATATTTTGCGCCCACTTCCCCTACCCCTGGGTGGTAATGAGTTACTTTGCGCCCGCTCTAAGTGCCCGAAATGACATACTTTCCGTGTAGGTAGGACAAAAAAACCTTTTCAAAATGTACTTTGTCAAATTTGTATGTTTAATTCTTGAAGAGTTAAAAATTATCGAAATAAGCATTGTACTGAAAAATCTAAAAATTTAGCCCCTTCCACCTCGAAAATATTGGACTATAGGTAAAAAAATATTATCACGAAAAATTACTATCGATTAGTACTACAAAAACCCCAAGTTTTGCTACGATTGAAGAAAAATTTTTCTCCACTTTGATCACTTGACATGGAATCACTCATATATAACAAATTTTTAAAACAGTTTTATGTTTTAAATTGATTATTTGATTTTTTTAAAATCATAGCTATACCAAACAAGAATGTGAAAGAAACTTTGTCCGATGGCCCACAGTGGCGCAAAATGTACTTTTTTGTTCCAAATCACTCTGCAGGTCACAATTTTTGACCAAAATGGCTTTATTTTTTTTCTCAATCTTCGTAGATAAATTCTCTATCGATCTCTCGAGCCCGATTTTTGAATTTTTGTTTTTAAACAATTTTTTAATAACAATAAGTATTAAAAAAATCATGAAATTTTATAAAATTTTTTTTTAGCTTAATTAATTTAAAAAATTAATAAAAAAACCTATGTAAATAAAGTTCGAGTGATTCTGATGCAAAAGAAAAATATAACAATTTATTAAATTGTTTAAACAATTAATTGTTCTTACTTTTTTCAAAAGTTGTACTTAGGGCTAGAAATATCTAGTTTTTTCGCAATTGTGCAATTTTCCATAAGTAAAACATCTACTCACGATACAAATAAATTAATTAATCATTGTTTAAACAATTAATTGTTGTTATTTTTTTCATTAACTGAACTTAGGGCTACAAAATTTGGTCTAAAAACGCTAATTTTTTTTTGTAGATCATGTAGCCCTTAAAAGGGATGTTTGGTAAATCATAATCATAAGTAAAATATCTGCTAATAATAAAAAAAAGTTAACTACTAAATTGTTTAAACAATGAATTGTTGTTATTTTGTTCATAGGTTGTACTTAGGGCTAGAAATTTCTAGTTTTTTCTCAATTATTTAGAATAATAAACTAAAAAAACAAAACATTTTAATATTTAATTTTTTTTTATACTTGAATGTTTTTATAACAAAAAATGCACAATACAGAAAAAAATTAGAAATTTCTAGCCCTAAGTTCAGTGAATTAAAAAAATAAAAACAAATTATTGTTTAAACAATGTTTAGTTAATTAACTTTTTTATCTATAGTAGATGTTTTACTTCTGAAAAATTGCACAATTGAGAAAAAACTAGATATTTCTAGCCCTAAGTACAACTTTTGAAAAAAGTAAGAACAATTAATTGTTTAAACAATTTAATAAATTGTTATATTTTTCTTTTGCATCAGAATCACTCGAACTTTATTTACATAGGTTTTTTTATTAATTTTTTAAATTAATTAAGCTAAAAAAAAAATTTTATAAAATTTCATGATTTTTTTAATACTTATTGTTATTAAAAAATTGTTTAAAAACAAAAATTCAAAAATCGGGCTCGAGAGATCGATAGAGAATTTATCTACGAAGATTGAGAAAAAAAATAAAGCCATTTTGGTCAAAAATTGTGACCTGCAGAGTGATTTGGAACAAAAAAGTACATTTTGCGCCACTGTGTGGCCTTCTGGAAGCGCTTTTCGTGTTCTTTCAAATGTGAAAAAATTTTTTTTTTAAATTCGAAATGCTGCCCTATTTTGAAAATGGTATGTTAACTATTTTTGATTAATTTTTACCAATTTGTTTGATGAATTTTGAGTTGGTTAATTATCAACATGTCAGTAACAAAAATAAACGCAATTTCTTATCTTGGTTTTTTAAGTGAGAGTGAAAGACTGTTTGAAAGCGTAAGTGAGGATTTTGTCACTTAATTTTAACAAACTACGAATGCACATAATTATATAATACATTTAGAGCTCATTTTTGTATCCCTAATTTAAAATTCAATATGTATGTACGCAAAAACTCAATTCTAAGGTATATCAAATAGGAAATATTTTCAAAATGTTTGACCAAAATATACTCCAATACGTAAAAAATAATTGGTGGCCCTGAAAAGGGCCGTTTGTTCTGAACCATCGACTATCAACATTATCTGAATTTACTTCTTGGCAACCTTCTTTGCCGCGGGCTTTTTGGCTTTGGGTGCTGCAGCCTTCTTGGGGGAAGCAGCCTTGGCCTTTTTGGGAGCAGCCTTTGCAACTTTGGGTTTGGCGGCGGTGGACTTGGCCTTCGGTGGCTTGGCCGCAACCTTCGGGGTCTTCTTCTTCTCGGCGACGGCTTCCTTGGTCTTGGCTGCCACGGCCTTCTTCGGAGAAGCTGCTTTCTTGGCCTTTGGTGCGGCGGCTTTGGCCTTTGGTGCAGCATTCTTGGTCTTGGGCTTGGCTTTGGCCTTGCCCTCGGCCTTGGCGACGTTCAACTTGAAGGATCCTGCAGCGCCCTTGCCCTTGGTCTGGATCAGAGCCTTGCTGGCGACTGCAGCCTTCAGGTACTTCCTGATGAAGGGAGCCTGCTTCTCGACGTCGACTTTGTAGGTGGCGGCGATGTACTTCTTGATGGCTTGGAGGGAGGAGCCGCCTCTCTCCTTCAAAGTGGCGATGGCCGCGTTCACCATCTCGGACGCCGGTGGGTGGCTGGCCTTGGCTCGGGGCTTCACTGCCTTGGCAGCCTTCTTTGGGCTCGCCACTGCGGGTGCAGCTGGGGATTCTACCTTGTCTGCCATTTTACTAAAGTTGCTTGTTTTCGACAAAACGACTAAAAGTTTTCAGTAACTCGGAGATACTCTCGACGTGACTCGTGAGACTGAAGTGACCATTTTTCAAAGAGCGCCGAGTGTTAGTGAAACGCACGGGCGGTGAAGAAAGACCCCAGCGCTCGATGGGCGTCTGCCGTTTGAGTTTTCGCTAACTTGCGAACCACATTCAAAAGGTTTTTTATTTTTTAAGTATTAAATTATATTTATCGTCTTAATAATATGTTGAATTTAATTTGCCCAACTATCGTCTTCCATGGTTCTTTAAAAAAATTATTTCATTTTGTGGTAGTTTATTTCAAAAATCAACACTTTTCGGGCCCCTGCTGTAAGTGAACTGATGTTTCAAGTTCGAAAAATTGTTAATAATATACTAACAAATTAATATTTTAAATGTTTCAGTGTTAATATCAAGTCTTTGGTTATCACTTTTGTGGAGTAATTAATTGACTTCATTCGTAAATATAAACTAAAGGCGTTGAAAGCAGTTATATTTAGTTTTGAGTTCTGACTCAATGTAGTTTTGCGGCGAATGGCATAATGTGTAGTTCAATAATAGAAAATTTATAACTATTTAATATCATCTCTAATATTCCGTTTCGTATATTTTTAAACAATATTTTCTGCTTTGCAGAAATTTTACTTAGCCATTTAGTTTTATAAAGGAATGAGATATGTATATATATCAGGGTGGCCACCCAACCGGGAGAAACGGGAGACAAATAAATCGGGTGAAAACCGGGAAAAAGCCGGGACAGAAATTTTAATCGGGAAAAAACCGGGACTAAAATTTTACATTTAAAGATTTCAGAAAATTAAAGTTAAAGGAAAAAGTTTTACTCAATAAAATTTTCTTATAAGTTTATTTACAGATTTCATTCAAATTTTTCATAAAACATCAATAACTTCTTTTTAAAATAAATATTTAATTATTATTTTTATATAAGAATTGAAAATCATCAAAAGATTCAAATTCAATCATTTTGAAATCGAGTGAGAAAATCACTATTTTATATTATAAGATTTTATAAAAAAATATTAGAAAATAATTGAATTTCTAGGATAATATTTTTTATTTATAAAGATAATTAAAATTCTTTGCATATAATTAAATTTCAGAGAAGAATTTTATTATTTATAATGATAATTGAAATTTTGAACAGATTTGTTTTAAAAATGTTTAAAAATTATTGAATATTGAAGAAGAATTTTGATGTTTTTAAAAATAGTTGAAATTGTGAGGAGAATTTTTAAAAAAATTTTAAAATAAGTGAATTTCTGCGAAGAATTTTCTTACTTTTGAAAATAAATGAATTTCTAGGATAAATTTTATTATTTACAAAAATAATTACAAATGTACAGAAATAAATCATTGAAATTCTGACAAGAATTTTATTAAAATTCTTTAAAAATAATTGAATTACAGAGAAGAATTTTATTATTTATAAAGGTAATTGAATTTTCGAACAGATATTTTTTCAAAATGTTTAAAAGTAATTGAATTTCTGCGAAGTATGTTATCTGAACTTTTGAAAATAATTAAATTTCCATGATGAAATTTCTTATTTTTTGAAGATAATGGTAATTTGACGAGAAATTAAGATTGTTTGATGTTAAAGTATATGTGTTAGCGAGATATGTGATTTTTTTACAATTTTGTGTTTCCTTTTCGGCGTTTTTTTCCTAAAATTTCATTCGACTTTTTTCCGACTTTTTCGAAAATTTTATGCGACTTTTCGTGACTTTTGTTGTGAATTTATGCGACTAAAGATACTTTTTTTTAGTTTTAAAGACGATCCGAGCCCTGTTTTTAGTGTTTTTGGCCGAATTTATATCATTTACAACTACATATTACATAAAGGTATGTTCTGCTCACAGTAAAATTATAATTAAAAACCGGGAGAAACAGCTCATTTTCACCGGGAGGACCGGGAGTAAACCGGCAGACGAAAAATTTAAAAATAGTGGCCACCCTGAATATATATTCGGGCAGCGCATTCAAGAATTTCTCCTTCGTTTAGATTTGGTAAAATTCACTGTAAAAAGAAAACATCTTATTTCAAGATACTGTTATATTCACTTTAAAATGGGTTTAAAAAAGTTATCAAAAACATCCCGCGTGGAAATGAAAGTATGGGCAAAAGATGGCAAAGTATGGGAAAGTGTGGGTAAAGGATGGCGAAATGTGGCACTAAGTTTGACAAAGTATGGCAAAGTACTGCTAAGGAGCGAATCCCATGGTTTAACTATGGCAGCAACATAAATCAATTTTTCATCAAACAAAATAATAAAAAACACAAAAACTTTTAATATTTTTCATTTTTAAACCATAAACAAAGTAAGGCATATAAAAAAATTATTTTTTAAATGGTTTTTTAAATTTAACTGTTAAAATGAACTATGGGCAAAGTATGGCGAACCATGGGATGAAAGAAAACTTATTTTCTATACATTTTCGAACTATGGGCAAAAGATGGCGAACTATGGGATAAGAAAAAAAATTATTTTTTATACATTCTCGAACTATGGGCAAAAGATGGCGAACTATGGGACGAAATTTTTCTTTATATATTTTAAGTATGTACAAAGGATGGCGAATTATAGAAAGTATATATATATATATATATATATCAGGGACCGCTTCTAAAACGAAACTAAATAGAAAATTACTTTCGTTTTAGTGCTTGAGTCGAATTGAAATTCCGATCCCATTAGGATATTCAGAATCCAAATTGGAATTCTGACAGAATTCTTATAGGAATTCCAATTAAAATTCGGATCAGAATTATTTTAGGAATTCCAATCAAAATTCCGATTACGGGCGGAATTCCGATTCCATCGAAATTTTCAGATTACAGATCGGAATTCTGACAGAATTCTGACAGAATTCTTATAGGAATTCCGATTTCTGAGGAAATTCTGAGCCCATTACAATTTTCAGAATCCAGATCGGAATTCTGACAGAATTCTTATAGGAATTCAGATCCCATTAGAATTCTGACAACATTCTTATAGGAATTCTAATCAAAATTCAAATCGCAATTCCGACAGAATTCTTTTAGGAATTACAATAATAATTTCGATTACTGATGAATTCCGATCACATCGCAATTTTTAGAATCCATATCGGAATTCTGACAAAATTTTTATAGGAATTCCAATCAAAATTCCGATCCTATCGGAATTATCAGAATCCGGAATGGAATTCTGACAGAATTCTTACAAGAATTCTAATCAAAATTTCAATACGAATTTCGACAGAATTCTTCTTGGCATTCCAATCAAAATTCCGAAAAAATTATATTAGGAATTTCAATCAAAATTCCGATTTCTGACGGAATTCCGATCTCATCGGAATTTCCAAGTGAAGGTAAAATTCCCTGTAGAAGACGTGTCGAATTTGCACCGAATTTAGTCAGGTTGTTGTTGTCCATCTTTTGCCGATAGTTCGAAAATGTATAAAAAATATTTTTTTTCTTATCCCATAGTTCGCCATCTTTTGCCCATAGTTCGAGAATGTATAAAAAATAAATTTTCTTCATGCCATAGTTTGCCATCTTTTGCCCATAGTTCGAGAATGTATAAAAAATAAATTTTCTTCATGCCATAGTTCGCCATCTTCTGCCCATAGTTCAAAAATGTATAGAAAATAAGTTTTCTTTCATCCCATGGTTCGCCATACTTTGCCCATAGTTCATTTTAACAGTTAAATTAAAAAAACCATTTTAAAAATAATTTTTTTATATGCCTCACTTTGTTTATGTTTTAAAAATGAAAAATATTAAAAGTTTTTGTGTTTTTTATTATTTTGTTTGATGAAAAATTGATTTATGTTGCTGCCATAGTTAAACCATGGGATTCGCTCCTTAGCAATACTTTGCCATACTTTGTCAAACTTAGTGCCACATTTCGCCATCCTTTACCCACACTTTCCCATACTTTGCCATCTTTTGCCCATACTTTCATTTCCACGCGGGATCTTTTAAAATACATTGGTTTCTAAAATGGAAAAATAAGATGTTTTAATTATCTTAAAAGTTGCTATACATTATATTCACATGTTTCTTTTTGGTGTATTGCATTTGAATTTTCTTCAGTAGACTGAAAAAATATTTTTTAAACCAAATATAAGCAGTCAACCAAAAAATATCCTGAATTTAAACATACATTATTATTGAATTAAACGTAATTTCTATTGAAGCAAAGTTACTATTAGAATCAAAATTATTATTTTACATGACTTTAGTATAATTTTCTTGTAAAATTGTTTTTTATCTAATATATATTTTTTTCTAGTAGACGCGCTTTACTGTATGCTGTTAAAATTATTAAATTTTTTTTTGACTTCGTGTTCTCTAATCGTTTGTTAATTACAAAGTAACTTTTTACGAAAAGGTCTATATAGATATAGTATATTTAGTAAATTTAAAACTGTTGCATTTATTGAAATAAAGTTTCTACTTTATAAGAGAAGAATAAATATGTATATTTATATAAGTTAATGCAGTAAATTATTTGAAATCTTGTGGATATCTGCTATTTATTGTTTGCATTGATGTATTTTTAATTTTCTAACTTTTAAACCAATATATGAATTATTTTGTTCGTTTGTATATACTTTTAAAGCATTGTTATTGCACCATCAATAATCTTAAATTATTTCAGGATTAAGAAATAAAAAATAACGTTATTGAAACAAGAGAAAAAAAATATAGCATAAAAGATTACACTGCCTACTTTGATCACTTACTTCAAAAACCTTTAATAAATGATTGCTTTTAACTATAGAAATTGAAGTTACCTGAATAATGAGAATCTTACATTTTAATGTCTTATGATCATTTCAAAATGATAAGAATGCTTTGAAGTTAACCAAATAATAAGAAAAATATAAGTTTCATGTGAAACTATATTTAGGACCAAAATATACGCCCACGTAATAAAATGTGTTGGCCCTGAAAAGGGCCGATTGTGTTTTGGGGTGATTAGAAAAATTAAGCACGTTCTCCTCGGATGCGACGAGCCAATTGGATGTCCTTTGGCATGATGGTGACTCTCTTGGCGTGGATGGCGCACAAGTTGGTGTCTTCGAAGAGACCGACGAGGTAGGCCTCGCTGGCCTCCTGGAGGGCCATCACGGCGGAGCTCTGGAAGCGCAGGTCGGTCTTGAAGTCCTGAGCGATTTCACGGACCAAGCGTTGGAAGGGCAGTTTGCGAATTAAAAGTTCCGTACTCTTCTGGTAGCGACGGATCTCACGGAGAGCGACGGTTCCGGGCCTGTAGCGATGGGGCTTCTTCACTCCACCGGTTGCAGGTGCGCTCTTCCGAGCAGCCTTGGTGGCGAGTTGTTTTCTCGGTGCCTTTCCACCGGTGGATTTACGCGCGGTTTGCTTGGTACGAGCCATTGCTTACAAAAATTCAAGGGTACGACTGACGGTTGAATAATAGCTTTTTCGTTTTTTTTTTTTTTTTTTTTTTTTTTTTTGAAGCGGGTTGTGATGAGAAAATCTTCGAAAGACACCCAGAAAATTTGGGTAGTGTCGGATTCACATAAATATGTGCCTACCGACTAAAAACTCATCACAGTGGTTATCAACCAGAGGTTATAAACCAAGAAAGAAGTTGGATACCCAGAGTAGTTGTAAGGCTACAAGGGTGTTGACGCATATAGCGAAGCACGAAATCGAGAGGTTTAAGAAGAAGATGGAGAGATGAGAAGGCAAGGCCTTCTAACACGATCTTTGTTTTTGCTCTTGTACTGGATGAGCGAGTTGATAGTTGGGTTTGGGTGGTTTTCTATGGAAAGACGAAGGTTTTTTGAGTAGGTTTGGGCGGCTGTAAAAATGGAAGGAAGGTTTGTTTCCTTGAGGATTTGTAGATTTCGAATAAACCAGGGAAAGTTCAAGGCAGAACGGAGTAGTCGCATGTAAGTCTTGTTAAGTCGAGTTAACTGTCGTGGGGAAGCAGAGCCCCAGATGGGGATGGCGTAAGTGCAAATGCTACGGATGATAGCGTTAAAAGCACGGATTTTGGTGGATTGAGAGACTAGAGGGTTGCTAAAGAAGGGTTTGAGGGAAATAAAGGCGCCGTTGGCTTTACCGCGAACTGAGGTTATGTGTTTGGACCAGGTGAATTTTTTATCGAAAATGACACCAAGGTATTTGGCAGAGGTGCTCCACTTAATAGGGTGGGAGTTTACTATGGGTCTAGGAGGAGTGCGTATGCGTCGTGAAAAGAAGACTGCTTCGGATTTGGTTTTGTTGATGTCGAATCGCCATCTCCAATACCAATTTAAAACGGTTGGAATAAATTTGTTTAGATTGGAAGTGCAGTGTTTGATGACTTTGGATGTTTCAAGGAAGCCAATATCATCGGCATATTGGACAGTCAGGATCTTTTCGTTTGTGGGAATGTCGTAGCAGTACAAGTTGAAGAGGGTAGGAGAGAGTTTGGAGCCTTGAGGGACTCCAGAGGTGATTGATTGAGGAGCTGAGAGAGATTTGCCTACACGGGCGCTGATGGTTCTGTCGGTGAGAAAGGATTTTACTAGGCCGATAAGGTAATGAGGAAAGTTGAGTTTAATGAGTTTGAAGATAAGTCCGTCGTGCCAAACTCTGTCGAACGCTTGTTTACAGTCGAGAAGGAGCATGGAAGTATGCTTACTTTTGTTAAGGTTGTCAGCGATAAATTCGGAGACGCGTAAGAGTTGGTGGGCTGAGCCGTGACCTTTGCGAAAGCCATGTTGGAAATCAGGAAGAATATTGTTTTGTGCGATGAATTTGTCGAGGCGAGAAAGGATAACTGATTCTGCTACTTTGCTTAGGGTGCATAGTAGGCTGATTGGACGATGGTTAGAAGGGTCACTGAGGGATTTTCCTGGTTTAGGTAAGAATATGACAATAGCAGATTTCCAAGTAAGAGGAAAGTATTGAAGACGCATCATAGCGTTTATTATGTTGCTGATGGCGACTAGATGTTTGCGAGGAAGGATTTTGAGTACTTTGTTGCTGATGGCATCGTTTCCTGGTGCTTTGCGATTTTTGAGGAGGCGAATTGTGTTAAGAATTTCTTTAGGACATGTTGGAGGGAAGTTGTTATCGAGGCTGTTGAATTTTGAGACTATGTTTGAGACTTTTTTATGAAAGGAGTTGAATTTTTGGCGACTTGGAAAAGGAGAACATTGGTTTTTAAGGGATTCAGCAAAAATGTTTGCTTTATCTTCATCTAAGGTGAAGGTATTGCCGTCTTTTTTGAGGGGTGGTGAGTGAGTTTTTCTGTTTCGAAGGGATCTGATAACTTTCCAACAGCTTTTTATAGCTTTTTCGACAAAAACACACATATTTATAGCCTTCAAAAGCGCTTCCACCGGTTAGTCAAGAGGAAGGGGAAACTTACATTCTGATTGGTGGATCGAAACACGGAGGGGAGCAGTGTAACTCCAGAGGGAATAAAACTGCGCCGATTCATTCAGAAACATCATTCCGAGTTTGTTTTTCGTTTAGTTTGAACGTAAAACCTTATTCTCTGTGAAAATGACTGGTCGCGGAAAGGGAGGAAAGGGATTGGGAAAAGGAGGAGCAAAGCGGCATCGCAAAGTGTTGCGTGATAACATCCAAGGTATCACCAAGCCCGCCATCCGTCGTCTCGCTCGTCGTGGTGGAGTGAAACGTATTTCAGGATTGATCTACGAGGAGACTCGTGGTGTCCTGAAAGTGTTCCTTGAAAACGTGATCCGTGACGCCGTCACTTACACCGAGCACGCCAAGAGGAAGACCGTCACTGCCATGGACGTTGTCTATGCTCTCAAGCGTCAAGGCCGTACTCTCTACGGTTTCGGCGGTTAAATTCATCCACCATCATCCAAAAAACAATCGGCCCTTTTCAGGGCCAACAAATGTTTTTGCGTTTGAATTCTATGTTCTTTTCATTTTTTTAAAGTACAACGAATATTTATAATCTAAACAGCACGTTCTTTTTTGTTTACCCATTTCTAGAGTAATATATTTTGTGAACCACGCAGGTTATTTATAAATAGTATTAAAGGTTATAGTAATAATATAAATATTTGTGTGGTGAACGTTTCTTTCAATAAGTAGAATTTCGGTATTGTGTCGGCTTGGTAGAAAACTATCATTTCAAGAATTCGTTGTAAACTATTATACCATTACACTATCTTTTTTCTTTACTTAAAAAAAATTAATTTATTTTCTTTATTTATATTTTTGTTTAAATGTTAAGTTGTCTAAGTCTTAATTAGAAATGCTATGTATTGTACGTGTTTTTAATATTATATGAGGACGAGAGGTATGCAATTTTATAAATTATCTTAATTTACTTGGGGGGGGGACATTACTTTGTCATCTATGTTTGACTATTGAAATAACATTTAGAACAAGCCTAAGATCATTAAAAAGCATTTACTACGCTCAGATCCCTATATAGTTTTGGATTGCTGTGATACAATTTTGGGCGCGACAGTATTGCAGTTTATGTAGAACTTGGAAAATGACGATTTTTTAGAAATATGTGAATAAAATATATTAAAAACTTTTTTTCTTAAAGTTACACTCTGACTCTAAGGAATACATTATTATCATATATTTTTCATCTCGAGGTCAATTGGTTAATTTTTGTCGCCAAAAATATTTTATTTTAAAAATAATAAAACGTCAGAAAAGTGTAAAAGGTGTGAATTGAAAGGAAATAAAATTAATGCAAACTTTCTAAAATATGGCATTTATTTATATGATGGACCCATCGCAAAATCTTAAATAAACTTATAAAAATTTACCAAACAGAACACTTGGTTTTTAGGATTTTTCAGCAAATTGGTTATCAGAACTAGGCTCCCACTAATCGTTTAAATTTTCATTTTTATCATAATGTTTACCATAGGAGCTGTCAAACCCGTGTATTAACTCATGTCCAACAATACTTCCAATTGCACCGTAATTCATGTACATTGGTCTGCTTTCATTAAAGAAAATTCCTTGAAAAATTTCTGGTGATTTACCTAAAGCAAAGGAAAAACTTTAAGCTTGCGTCGTGTGAATAATATTTAAACAACACATTTTTAAAATAAAAATTAACATACCAAAACCATTCAAAGTTGCAATATAATATACAGTTATAAATGTTGCATCATACCAAGTCAATAAGCTGGACTTATTTAATGGTAATGTTGAAGTGATGAAAAATATTAGTGTTCAATTTTTCCATATTTTTGTCATTATTTTCCTTATTTAGGTAGTTTTTCACATAAAGAGCACCTAAACTAGTCATGAATGAATCTCTCGTTTGTTCAAAACATTTCTCCCACATTTCTTTCTCTTGGAAATTTGTAAATCATCTGCTTCGAGAAAATCTTAAATTGCAGTCCACATTACTGTCCTACAACGGAAAAATTGCGGTAAGTGACATTTTTATCAAAAATGAGTTTTTGGTATCAATGGAATCGTAATGAAAATTCGCATCTAATAAACATTGTAAAAATTAAAAATTTTATAAATTTTTAATAAAAAATTGATGTTTTAGTTTGTAGAATTAGTGAAAAATGACGAATTACAGTGGAATAAATTAGGTAAGCGACTTTGCGCTTGCTAAATATTGAAACGTCTGTGAAATACGTCACAAGATATCGAATAGAAAAGTGAGCAAAGTGCTTTGCGTACTTTTCGTTTGGGAAAAGTTGTCGAGATCTGAGCTCCATGCAAATGATGAGTTCGCATGTGCTTATGCGGAATTCGCTTATAAAAAACTCGCATGTCCATTTTTTATTATAAATTGTTTAAATAATTAATTTTTTTTGCAGAAATGAAAAGAGCGTATTCGTTTTGTTAAGAACACATATTGATATTGTTCATAATATAACGTTATATACAAGTAATTTTGATAAACAGTTTTCTTTAAATATCTCATTTCAACTCAAATTGCACATGCCGCAGTTTTTCCATTGTAGGGCAGATTAAATAAATTGTCTAATCTCTTTTTGAAATATTATTAATATGTTCGTTAAATTGTTTAAAGAAGCTGCTATATGAAACTAGTACAATATCGTCATCTTTAACTTCCGCCTAAATTTGCATTCCATTAAAAATTTCCCTTCATAAAATATTCGAATATTTTTCCTCTAGTTCTTTAACAGTGATTCTATCATAAATATCAAATAGTCTGTCGTCTTCAGGTATATAGATATTTGTATAAAATAGAAATTAACGTTTGTTAATTTCTAAAATTTATTAAAGTAAGAAACAATATATATTGCCAAATAAATTTTGAACTCTTGAAAAATAATATACTTACATTGTAAATAAATAGGGATAATTACACGAATAATTAATATTAACCTTATTATTTAATTAATTATTACTTAAACATAACCCTAAAAATTACGATAAAATTATAATTCAAAAAAGTACATATAATTAAAAATTGTAAATAATTAAACTACGTTATAAAAATTAATAAAATCTTCCGGAAAACCAATCCTAAAATTATCCACCCTCTTTTTCCATCTCTCTAAAAATATTTTCCCAAAATTTGAAAACTCCTTAAAATCTTAGTGGGGAGAATACTTTAAAAACAGTGTGCACACAAGACAAGTCAGTTAGTTCTCAATTCAGAATTATAAGTTCCAAGCAACTTTCCAAGCAACTATCCTAACAAATTCCAAGTTCTTATTTCCAAGTGAAAAGTAGCGTGTTAAAGAAAAAAAACAATTATTCCAAGTCTTATTTTACAAGTATCAAAGATTTAATTTAAATCGACTGTTGCATCCCGTAATATTTTAAAATTTGTGAATTAATAATAATTGCTAATTTAGTTAATCAATTAACTAAATGAGAATTATAAATATAACAATTGAACAATGTCCAAAGGCATGATTTAATTTAATACATTACTTTTCACGAATCCCGTATATAGAAATATAAAAATAGAAATCATAATTAAATATTATAATTCTTCATTCACATGAGTCATTAGCACGTGTTACTACTCATATGAATGAAATAGTAAAACTGAATCACGTACTATGCCTTTGCGACAAGTGTCAAAGCCATGAATGAAAAAGATGACGCATGACTGAAAAGAATGACAGAGAAATAAACGTAAATTATGAAATTAATTAATATTATTAAGAACAATTATTTAAAATAACTAATAACTTTCAATTACTGTTAATTTACGTTTATTACCAAACAATTAATTTAAAATTCCTTTAAATTGGTCGAATCGAAAAATTAATCGATAGTCGACAATCGATTAATCGATAATCGACTGTAGATTCGATTAATAGAGCAAAAACTCGTATCAATGTTTGAATTCAATAAATATCAATTCAAGCATTGATTATAATTCTCAATAATAGATATATAAAAACTAGAATGAAAAATAAAAGATCATATTACAAGTCGCCTGAAACTAGCAGTAGCAACCAGCAGCCTCCCATAGGCGTCCACCGCAAATATATTCAACATGAGCCCCTCTACTTGCAATTGCTAGAAAACTATTATAAACTTGCAAAAAATATACAGATACAAAACAAAAACAGAAATAAGTTGCCAAACACATAAAAAAAATAAATAAATAATATAATTGTTTATTATAATAAATAGCAGTCATCAATTAATTTAAAAAAACTACATTTTCACAGAAATGTTTAATTTCTGAAAAATTTAAGGGGGTAGATAACGACGGGAATATTTTTTTCTTACTTAGGACATATATCTAAGTAAGAAAAAAAATATAAACAATAAAAATTAATTTATATAATGTACAGCAGTAGACATTATTTCTCGAAAAAATGCATTTTCACAGAAAAGTTTAATTTGTGAAAAATTTAAGGGGGTAGAAAACGTTGGGAATAATTTATTATTACTCAGGACATATATCTGAGTAAGAAAAAAAATATAAACAATAAAAATTAATTTAAATAATGTACAGAAGTAGATATTATTTTTCAAAAAATTGCATTTTCACAGAAATGTTTAATTTCTGAAAAATTTAAGGGGGTAGAAAACGTTGGGAATAATTTATTATTACTCAGGACATATATCTGAGTAAGAAAAAAAATATAAACAATAAAAATTAATTTAAATAATGTACACCAGTAGATATTATTTTTCGAAAAATTGCACTTTTCCAGAAATGTCTAATTTGTAAAAAATTTAAGGGGGTAGAAAACGTTAGGAATAATTTATTATTACTCGGGACATATATCTGAGTAAGAAAAAAAATATAAACAATAAAAATTAATTTTAATAATGTACAGCAGTAGACATTATTTTTCGAAAAATTGCATTTTCACAGAAATGTTTAATTTCTGAAAAATTTAAGGGGGTACATAACGACGGGAATATTTTTTTCTTACTTAGGACATATATCTAAGTAAGAAAAAAAATATAAACAATAAAAATTAATTTAAATAATGTACAGCAGTAGACATTATTTCTCGAAAAAATGCATTTTCACAGAAACGTTTAATTTGTGAAAAATTTAAGGGGGTAGAAAACGTTAGGAATAATTTATTATTACTCGGGACATATATCTGAGTAAGAAAAAAATATAAACAATAAAAATTAATTTAAATAATGTACAGCAGTAGATATTATTTTTCGAAAAATTGCATTTTCACAGAAAAGTTTAATTTGTGAAAAATTTAAGGGGGTACATAACGACGGGAATATTTTTTTCTTACTTAGGACATATATCTAAGTAAGAAAAAAAATATAAACAATAAAAATTAATTTATATAATGTACAGCAGTAGACATTATTTCTCGAAAAAATGCATTTTCACAGAAAAGTTTAATTTGTGAAAAATTTAAGGGGGTAGAAAACGTTGGGAATAATTTATTATTACTCAGGACATATATCTGAGTAAGAAAAAAAATATAAAAAATAAAAATTAATTTAAATAATGTACAGCAGTAGATATTATTTCTCGAAAAATTGCATTTTTACAGAGAAGTCTAATTTCTGAAAAATTTAAGGGGGTAGAAAACGTTGGGAATAATTTATTATTACTCAGGACATATATCTGAGTAAGAAAAAAAATATAAACAATAAAAATTAATTTAAATAATGTACACCAGTAGATATTATTTTTCGAAAAATTGCATTTTTACAGAGAAGTCTAATTTCTGAAAAATTTAGGGGGGTACATAACGTTGGGAATAATTTATTGTTACTCAGGACATATATCTGAGTAAGAAAAAAAATATAAACAATATAAATTAATTTAAATAATGTACAGCAGTAGATATTATTTTTCGAAAAATTGCACTTTTCCAGAAATGTCTAATTTTTGAAAAATTTAGGGGAGTACAAATCGACGGGAATATTTATTTCTTACTTAGATATATGTCCTAAGTAAGAAAAAATTATTCCCGTCGTTATGTACCCCCCTTAAATTTTTCACAAATTAAACTTTTCTGTGAAAATGCAATTTTTCGAAAAATAATATCTACTGCTGTACATTATTTAAATTAATTTTTATTGTTTATATTTTTTTTCTTACTCAGATATATGTGTTGAGTAATAATAAATTATTCCCAACGTTATGTACCCCCCTAAATTTTTCAGAAATTAGACTTCTCTGTGAAAATGCATTTTTTCGAGAAATAATGTCTACTGCTGTACATTATTTAAATTAATTTTTATTGTTTATATTTTTTTTCTTACTCAGATATATGTCCTAAGTAAGAAAAAAATATTCCCGTCGTTATGTACCCCCCTAAATTTTTCAGAAATTAGATTTTTCTGTGAAAATGTAATTTTTTTAAATTAATTGTTGACTGCTATTTATTATAATAAACAATTATATTATTTATTTTTTTTTTTATGTGTTTGGCATCTTATTTCTGTTTTTGTTTTGTATCTGTATATTTTTTGCAAGTTTATAATAGTTTTCTAGCAATTGCAAGTAGAGGGGCTCATGTTGAATATATTTGCGGTGGACGCCTATGGGAGGCTGCTGGTTGCTACTGCTAGTTTCAGGCGACTCATATTACATCTGTATGTGCTCAATGCTCTTTTAGATAAAAACGTGACAAATGCTCTTTTGGCTAGGAACGTGTTACATGCTCTTTTGACCAGAAACGTGTTTTTTGCTAATTTCCCCACACGACACATAGACCAAAAGTCCTATATAAGCCAATGCAAAATCAAGAGCGATTGTCAAAAGTTCCGGTGTAATTCAGAGCGAATAGTATCATTGTAGAGCGACCCTTCAGTTTAAACGCGAGTTACTGTATTCTTTCCGTAAAAAGGTGCAAGTTAGATTATTTATCACTTAGAAACAAGTTTCTTTCCGTAAAAAGGTGCAAGATAATAATTTAACACTTAGAATCATTAATTTTGTTGTTTTAACTGTCGTATTTGTTATACAAAATTAACAGTGTAAATTTCATTAATTCCTTCCGTAAAAGGTGCAAGTTATATTGTTATCACTTAGAAACAAGTTTCTTTCCGTAAAAGGTGCAAGATAAATAATTTAACACTTGGATAACGTGAAACTGTTAATTTATAGCAAAACTCTTACAAAGTTGTGAAAGTTACATAAGTGTAACATAACAAACTTTAAGTTTCATTCACTTGAAACGAAACCAATCAAGAACCTAAATATAACGACTTTGCTGTATTTTGTCAACGAATATTGTGTAATAAACGTAAGTAATGAATTGTAATAATTGTAATTTTAATTAATGTTGTAAACAATAAATTCATAAAAGGAATATTATTCTTGTTTTTAACGCAAAACCCATAGTTTTGACAAGTGATCACGATCCTACTATAAAAATAAAGATCAGGCCTTACCAACCTGATTAATCAGCTAACTGGTTTTACAACCTCTTTTAACTAAATAATCAAATTTATTTAAAAGCCTTTCTTTTGCTCGGGACATAACATCGACAACTACAACTATTCCATCGAAGGATAAATCGATATATCGATTAATAATACCGATTACTCAATTTTCGATATATCGATAGTATAAATCGATATAATACAAAAATTAATATTATTTCACTTCTGAGGAAAAAACAATTTCTAATTTTTGAATAAAAAGTGAGTACAAATAAATTATCTATTTTCTTTATTAAATTCATGTTTCTCTTCTCAAATTTACTCAAATCTCTTACTTTCTTATGTTTGAAGATTTGCTTTTACTCCTCCTAAATATTATGAATATCCTTTGTCAATACCAATTTTTAAAACCTTTGTGAATCCTAAACGTGTTACCTATGTTATCGAAAGCTGTTGTCTTACTTTCTTGTGTTTGATGAATTGCTTTTATTCCGTCTAAATTAAATTTCCAAAAATCCCAACAAATTGTTACAAAAACAAAATAAAACTCGAAGTGTCCCGAACTATTAGGCGAGAGTCTAGGTTCGACTCACACTAATTATTTATTTAATAAATAAAAAATAATAGTTATTATGTCCAGTTCATAGGACGTAACAATGGTAGTTTGTACATCGACATTAAATATAATATAACAAAATTTGAATAAAAGTTGAAGTTAATCTGACTTTTTAAAGCTTTATTAATGATTTAATTACTTAATATTCAGAGAGTAAACGAAATTAATTTACAGAAGTAAATGTGGAGTAGTTATTTGCAATAAAAATCTTTCATAGAAAATTCACGTGTTAAAAGCAAATGGCGAAACAACTCGGTATAATTATCATTTACAACATATTCATGTGCTTGAAAATTTAATTTTTAGTTTGTATTAAATTGAAAAGTTTTAATTAATTGAAAGAGAAGAATAACGTAGATATGCAAAATTACATGTTAAAATGTTTATAGGAAAATTACGTGTTGAATGGAAAATGGAAGCAACGTAGTCGACCGCGAAAGTCGAGTGAAAAAAAGTTGAGTGAAATTTCACTTATTACAAGTGTGTATGCACTTATTGCTCGAGAAGACGTTGTTCTCCATTTAAATGTTTAAAATTTGAATTAGTAATACTCATATGCAATGCTGTATTATACTCTATATAGTATATTATACTCTATATATAGTACTATTATACGACACTATATTACAGTACAATATAGTACTTCACTGCATATTAAATTATAGTACTGTACTACACAGTACAGGACTATATAGTACTATACAGCACTATATAGGAAGAAACAAATATTTATATAAAAAAAAATATTAATGTAAAGAACATAGAATTCAAACGTGAAAAACATTTGTTGGCCCTGAAAAGGGCCGATTGTTTTCGTGAGGGAAGAATGGAAAATTTAAGCTTTCTTTTCGGTCTTTTTGGGTAAAAGAACAGCTTGAATGTTGGGGAGAACACCACCCTGGGCGATGGTGACTCCAGAAAGGAGTTTGTTCAATTCCTCGTCGTTCCTGATGGCGAGTTGGAGATGACGGGGGATGATTCTGGTCTTCTTGTTGTCACGAGCTGCGTTTCCGGCCAACTCCAAAACTTCGGCAGCCAAGTATTCCATCACAGCTGCGAGGTAGACTGGAGCTCCAGCACCGACTCGCTCGGCGTAGTTTCCTTTGCGCAACAGTCTGTGGATGCGACCCACTGGGAACTGGAGTCCGGCCCGGTTGGAACGAGTCTTTGACTTGCCCTTGGTCTTGCCTCCTTTGCCGCGTCCTGACATTTTTAAATTAGGTTTTTTAAATTTACGAAGTAAACACAACCAAGTATTCAAAGCGAATGATACTTTTTCCACTGAAATTTGCCTATTTACGCTCTCTCCGTAGGGTCCCCCTCCAGTGCGCTCCCCTCTTTGTGCCGTGAGTGGCAGACGGTGGCAGTGAGTGCCCGCACCAATCAAAAGGCTACACCAACACTACGAACGGACATAAATAGAATACCAGACCGTGGAAAAAGTCAATTCACCCTGAGTTGCTATAGTATTCAGACGTACTTTCTCTGAAGAGTAAGAATGCCTCCTAAAGCAAGTGGAAAGGCTGTCAAGAAAGCCGGCAAGGCTCAAAAGAACATTACCAAGACTGACAAGAAGAAGAAGCGCAAGAGGAAGGAGAGCTACGCCATCTACATCTACAAGGTGTTGAAGCAGGTGCACCCCGACACTGGAGTCTCCAGCAAGGCCATGAGCATCATGAACAGCTTCGTGAACGACATCTTCGAGCGCATCGCTGCCGAATCTTCCCGCTTGGCCCACTACAACAAGAGGTCCACCATCACCTCCCGGGAGATCCAAACTGCCGTCAGGCTTCTCCTTCCTGGTGAACTCGCCAAGCACGCCGTCTCTGAAGGCACCAAGGCTGTCACCAAGTACACCAGCTCCAAGTAAATCTTGTCCATCTCCCCCCCATAAACAATCGGCCCTTTTCAGGGCCAACAAACATTTTTACGAAAGAGTTATTTAGTTCTACATTAATATTAATTTATTTGAATAATATATTTGTTTCTATTGTTGGAATTTTAATATTTATGTTATGATATAGAAATAACTTTGTACTATCACATTTTAAAATTAAGAATTTAGTAGTATCCAGATAAAATTTTTTTACTATACTAACAGTAAAACACGTTTGTTATGTTTTAAAAACATAACACAAAAATTAATGTAATTATGTAATATAATTAATTAAATTACTTAATATATTTACTTCGTCATATTTAATAAGAGTCATCGTTTAAAAAGTATTGGGAAATTATTTTTGAGTGAACATGTTTTTTAAATTTGACAAATGATCTTTTGTACATCACACTATGTACATCACTGTTTCGCGCAGAGAGGGAAGTCAAGTAGCGAGGCACGTTGACGCCCCACTGCTGGTCAGGTTACGAGGATATGCGAGTTGCGAATTATGCAGGTTGCGGGGGATGACTGTAAATGAACATAATTTAATAAAGTTTTAAATAAAAAAAAGAGTCAACACCACGCGGTATTCCCAAGCGGTCACCCATCCAAGTACTAACCGCGCTCAATGTCGCTTAACTTTGGTGATCGGACGAGAACCAGTGTTACAACATGATTTGAGCGTTAACTATGAACTGTGATTTTAGAAATGATGGAAGACCAGATTGATACATCTTTCGCACTGTATACACATTTCAGTTTCTTCATAGAATTGTCGTTGTCAATGCATGTCAAGTAAGGAGTAAAATTTTTGATCTCAAACATTCTACACCTTTTGTATTTTCAATTGCGTAAATTTGAGTTTACGAAATGCATGTTTATCTCCCAGGATAATGATAAACGTATTATTTCTTTAACATATATCAAAATTTAAAAACTGCAATTTTTTAATATGATTTTTCAAATAAAAAATATTCGTTTAGATTTAAATTTCTTTAATTGAAAGTAAAATAAAATAAAAAGTGAACAATGAAATTGGAAATTTGTTTAGGTGCGAAAAGTGAAAATTGAAAGTGAAAATTTTAATGCTGAAAAGTAAAAATGAAAATTTTTTGGGTAAAAATCAGGGACCGTCACGGAAATAAAATTTTGATTTCGTTACGACATTCCAAAAAAACGAAATTATTAATGTTTTTTTATTTTGATTCTGTAACGAAACAAAATTTACTTCCTATTTTGAGTCAATGTTTAAACATTCTAGTCCCACTTTTTCATATATATGTCATTTTAGTAAAAAACCTCAGCTTTCGTTTTAAAAAAATCGTATCTTTTACCAGCTGTTACGGTCTAATTTATTAAATAGACTACGATTGAAGAAAAATTTTTCTCCACTTTTGATCACTTGACATGGAATCGCTCATATATAACAAATTTTTAAAACAGTTTTATTTTTCAAATTGATTATTTGATTTTTTTTAAATCATAGCTATACCAAACAAGAATGTGAAAGAAACTTTGTCCCATGGCCTTCTAAAAGCGTTTTTCATGTTCTTTCAAATGTGAAAAAAAAATTTTTTTTAATTCAAAATGCTACCCTTTTTTGAAAATCGTATGTTAACTATTTTTGATTAATTTTTACCAATTTCTTTGATGAATTTTGAGTTGTTTAACTATCAACATGTCAGTAACAAAAATAAACGCAATTTCTTAACTTGCTTTTTTGAGTGAGAGTGAAAGTCTGTTTGAAAGCGTAAGTGAGGATTTTGTCACTTAATTTTAACAAACTACGAATGCACATAATTATAGAATACATTTAGAGCTCATTTTTGTATCCCTAATTTAAAATTCAATATGTATGTATGCAAAAACCCAATTCTAAGGAATCAAATAGAAAATATACTCAAAATGTTTGACCAAAATATACTCTCATACGTAAAAAATAGTTGGTGGCCCTGAAAAGGGCCGTTTGTTTTGAACCACCCACTATCAACATTATCTGAATTTACTTCTTGGCAACCTTCTTTGCCGCGGGCTTCTTGGCTTTGGGTGCTGCAGCCTTCTTGGGGGAAGCAGCCTTGGCCTTTTTGGGAGCAGCCTTTGCAACTTTGGGTTTGGCGGCGGTGGACTTGGGCTTCGGTGGCTTGGCCGCAACCTTCGGGGTCTTCTTCTTCTCGGCGACGGCTTTCTTGGTCTTGGCTGCCACGGCCTTCTTCGGAGAAGCTGCTTTCTTGGCCTTTGGTGCGGCGGCTTTGGCCTTTGGTGCAGCAGTCTTGGTCTTGGGCTTGGCTTTGGCCTTGCCCTCGGCCTTGGCGACGTTCAACTTGAAGGATCCTGCAGCGCCCTTGCCCTTGGTCTGGATCAGAGCCTTGCTGGCGACTGCAGCCTTCAGGTACTTCCTGATGAAGGGAGCCTGCTTCTCGACGTCGACTTTGTAGGTGGCGGCGATGTACTTCTTGATGGCTTGGAGGGAGGAGCCGCCTCTCTCCTTCAAAGTGGCGATGGCCGCGTTCACCATCTCGGACGCCGGTGGGTGGCTGGCCTTGGCTCGGGGCTTCACTGCCTTGGCAGCCTTCTTCGGGCTCGCCACTGCGGGTGCAGCTGGGGATTCTACCTTGTCTGCCATTTTACTAAAGTTGCTTGTTTTCGACAAAACGACTAAAAGTTTTCAATAACTCGGAGATACTCTCGACGTGACTCGTGAGACTGAAGTGACCATTTTTCGTAGAGCGCCGAGTGTTAGTGAAACGCGCGGACGGTGAAGAAAGACCCCAGCGCTCGATGGGCGTCTGCCGTTTGAATTCTCGCTAACTTGTGTACAACATGCAATACTTTGCCCTCTTATTTCATATTTAATTGTTCTCCTTCAATTGTAAATAGATTTTATTTCAATTATACGATTAGTTTAGTCTTCTAATACTAAAAAACACATTACACTTTCATTGTATTTGACAGTAAAAATGATCAATTTCCAAGAGCGCTTTTAGTGATCATTCTCAACAAGTTCGGAAAATTATAAAAAACAAATAAACAAATGGAACTGTTGCAAAATTTACCTCTTATTTTAATGCTCCATTTATCTCCCTTTCTGAATAGAAGAATTATTTTGCTTTGAATTATATTTTGAAGCAGGTACAGTTGCTTCAGTTCGGGTATGAGTTCTTACTTTCAGCACTGAATACAGACGCATAGTGTACATTGTCTAGATCAATAATAAAAAATTTTTAACAAATTTTCATCATCGTTAATCTAATTCAATTAATATTTAAAACCTTTTATTGCATCACAGATCGTAACTTTAAATGATTGATTTGAAAACATCCAAATGTATGTTTGAGTACTGTCAGTATTAGGTTTTACACTCTCTTTAGTATATACCTGTATTATGCTATAAAAAATAAATATTTTTTTTCAATTTGTATGTGGTATATAATTTATAACAAATTAATACATATATCATTCATTGTTCAAATGTTGAATAATTCTAAAAAGTAATAGAATAAATAATTATGTCGACGGACCAGTAATATTTCACCCATATAAATTTACATTGTTTACGGTGCATTTTCATAAAAACTAATATTTGTCAGTAAAACACACAATTTTGAAAAGAATTCAAATTAAAACTTCTTTTTACAATTTTCATGATTTCTTATGCAATTGCTTTTTATGTTTATTTCAATAATTTTAACAAACAGTATTGAAAAGATTTTAATAACTTTTAGTATTGTGAAAAAATGGAATTTGTAAGTAATACGAAAAATTTTAAAGAAAATTAAAGCCCGGTTAGAACATAAGTTTTAATCATATAAATGGAATATAAATAAAAATATTATTAATTGCTATAGCGAAAATTTTATATGGAAAAAAAATGAAATTAGTGGAAATGCTGTTTCTTTTTAAATTTAGAAACATTAATATTGTCTTGTATGAACTTTTATAAAATTTTTGTTCCAATTATTTATATTTTTATACAACTTTTATAAAATTTTATTCAGATGTGTAGAAATTAATAATTGCGGTCAAGTTTTAAACTTTTTTGGCATAAGAGTTTCCCTTCTTTATTCTTCAAATAGTCATAGCATGAAATACCATGGAAGTTAATAAATTAAGTTAATTAACTTCCATGGTATTTCATGCTATGACTATTTGTAGAATGAAGAAGGGAAACTCTTATGCCAAAAAAGATTCGATCAAATGACTTTTCGATCAAATGTCTATTCGATGGAATGTCTTTTCGATCAAATGACTTTTCGATCAAATGTCCATTCGATCGAATGTCTTTTCGATCAAATGTCTATTCGATCGAATGTCTTTTCGATCAAATGACTTTTCGATCAAATGACTATTCGACCAAATGACTTTTCGATCAAATGTCTTTTCGATCAAATGTCTATTCGACCAAATGACTTTTCGATCAAATGACTTTTCGATCAAATGTCTTTTCGATCGAATGTCTTTTCGATCGAATGTCTTTTCGATCAAATGACTTTTCGATCAAATGTCTATTCGATCAAATGACTTTTCGATCAAATGTCTTTTCGATCAAATGTCTATTCGATCAAATGTCTATTCGATGGAATGTCTTTTCGATCAAATGACTTTTCGATCAAATGTCTATTCGATGGAATGTCTTTTCGATCATATGTCTTTTCGATCAAATGACGTTTCGATAAAATGTCCATTCGATCAAATGCCGTTCGATCAAATGACCATTCGATCAAATGTCTTTCGGGAAGAATTCCTGCGCCTCGACATTTATGACACTATTTTAACAAAAATAAAGAAATTTGATAAAAAAAATACAATTAAGACAATAAAAATGAAATAAAATTATAAATTAAGCAAATTCCAACAACTAATACGACAAACTGCGAAACTGCTGATTTATTAACCTTAAATATTAAAATTATTATTAATATTTGATATTTGATTCGTATGACATTGCAATATTGTGTCGATCCAAAGAGAACTTAAAAACCCTTTACGGGGTCGAAAAAATTTATTTTTTTCCACAATCTGATGTAATTTTAAGTTCTCTTTTGATCGACACAATATTACAATGTCATACGAATCAAATATCAAATATTAATAATAATTTTAATATTTAATGTTAATAAACCAGCAGTTTCGCAGTTTGTCGTATTATTTGTTGGAATTTGCTTAATTTATAATTTTATTTCATTTTTATTGTCCTAGTTGTATTCTTTTTTATCAAATTTCTTTATTTTTGTTATAATAGTGTCATAAATATCAGTTATATTTTCATTAATTTTTTAACGTTACGTTCTTCAATCCAATTACTTATTAAGGATTTTTACTAAAAATTTTGAATTTTGAGTAACATTTAGAAATTGTAAGAAACGTGTAGTAAATTTCAAGTTAATGTAACTTATGGATGCTTTCAGTACCGTCATTTGGAAAATTACGTTAAATGTGTGTCTGAATTCTATAGGAATTTTCAGAACATTTGTAACAGTGTATATACACTTTCTAAATTCGAATTAGTTATATAAATAATTTCATATAGTATAAAGTCAGTGATTCAAATGGTAAAATTTCTAAAAATCAAACAGTGAATTACTTGTAGGTTTTGTCAAAATTAACTTTTGATATCCATCTTAACTATAGTTTAATTTAATGTTTCCTTATTTATATCGTCTATTATTATTCTATTAGACATAAAATATATTGATAAAATATCTAAGCATTTCTCACACTGGGAGAAATGAATAGTGTGGTAACAATTTTTCCAGGATTATTTTTAGTTAGTAAACTATACTGCTGTTAGCATATTGGTTGGTGTTACCATTTTCTATTAGTACACGGAGAGAAAAATCTAACTTTAATAGTATAACACTACCTATAGTAATTTTGCATGGACTATAGTCACGCTTCAAATGCATGAATTCATACCCAAAAACCATGAGTCCACGCTTTTTGGGTATGAATTCATGCATTTGAAGCGTGACTATAGTCCATGCGAAATTACTATAGGTAGTGTTATACTATTAAAGCTAGATTTTTCTCTCCGTGTATACTCGACTATTTTATTATTTGATTCAACTACTTTTTTTGTTGGTCTACCTATTTAATTAGTTACGTTACTAACTAAATAGTAACAATAACTAATTAAAATTATTATTATTATTATTGTTGCTAAGATTTCAGACCTTGAACTAAATTGTTGAGAATATTCTCTTTTATTTAAAACTTTATTTTAAAAAGGGTGTTTTCTACCCTTAAAACTCAAAACGGGCCAATATAAAAAAATACGTGTCAAATATTTTTCGATGTTTTCGTAGTATACCAATTTTCAGCAAAATCAGCGTATAGCACTAGGGAAGTGTTACTTGTCAGTGCATGTATATTCAAATAATTTAAATAGGTTCTAAGCTAAATTCGGTGTTAATATAGAACGAAATTACGATGTAGTAATAAAGTTGGTACTAGATTAGTACCTTATTTTCTATTACAGTGGCCGAGAAAAAGAAGCCGGCGAAGGTCGCGGCCAAACCGCCGAAGGCCAAGTCCACCGCCGCCAAACCCAAAGTTGCAAAGGCTTCTCCCAAGAAGTCCAAGACAGCTTCTCCGAAGCCCAAGAAGACTGCGGCCAAGAAAGCTGCAAAGCAGTAGATAATGAAAACATCCACACACTCGTCCCTTTTCAGAGCCACCAAACGTTTTTACGAAAGAATTTATTTTGTTTCTCTCAATCTTGAATTCAAAAAAAAAATGTTTGACATAATATGATGAATATCAGAATAAAATAATTATTGTACTCTTTGTTTACTTGACAGATAAATTATTATTTCATATTGGAGCCAAAGTTTTGTAAACAAATTTAAATATCAGTAATTTTATGATTTTCAACAAGACAATTTATGCTCTTCAAAAACTTGTATATATACTCAGAGTTGCCACAAATATTTAATTTTATTTTTCCACGATTTCCAGACAAAATTCTCACATTTTCCCTGACCACAAAAAAATATTAGAAAAATTCAATTATTTAAATTGAAAAATAAATAATTTATTGAATAATTGAATGTTTGTTAAAATTGAATTCTTATAAAGAATTTTATCAACAAATTTTTAAATAATTAATTTCTTTATTCTTATTCTTTACTTTTTTTTTTTTTTTAAAAACTATGTTAATTTTTTTTAAATAATTGAATCATGTGACGAATTTTATAAAAATCTTTTTAAATTTATATTTTTCAAAAAACTTTGTATTTTAAATAATTGAACTTACGTGAAGATTTTATTATTTATGAAAATAATTCAACTATTTCAAAGAAAGGACTCCGCACAAAACGCACTGAAATAACTTGAAACAACCTAGCATGATTACTTATAACTAAAGAAATTGAAGTTACCTGAATAATAAGAAAATTATATTTTAATGTCTAATGTTCATTCAAAAATGATAAGAATGCTTTGAAGTTAACCAAATAATAAGAAAAACATAAGTTTCATTAGAAACTATATTTAGGACCAAAATATACGCCCACGTAATAAAATTTGTTGGCCCTGAAAAGGGCCGATTGTGTTTTGGGATGATGCGAAAATTCAAGCACGTTCTCCTCGGATGCGACGAGCCAATTGGATGTCCTTTGGCATGATGGTGACTCTCTTGGCGTGGATGGCGCACAAGTTGGTGTCTTCGAAGAGACCGACGAGGTAGGCCTCGCTGGCCTCCTGGAGGGCCATCACGGCGGAGCTCTGGAAGCGCAGGTCGGTCTTGAAGTCCTGAGCGATTTCACGGACCAAGCGTTGGAAGGGCAGTTTGCGAATTAAAAGTTCCGTACTCTTCTGGTAGCGACGGATCTCACGGAGAGCGACGGTTCCGGGCCTGTAGCGATGGGGCTTCTTCACTCCACCGGTTGCAGGTGCGCTCTTCCGAGCAGCCTTGGTGGCGAGTTGTTTCCTCGGCGCCTTTCCACCGGTGGATTTACGCGCGGTTTGCTTGGTACGAGCCATTGCTTACTAAATTCAAGGGTACGACTGACGGTTGAATAATAGTTAGGGCGACAAAAAATCACGTATTTATAGTCTTCAGAAGCGCTTGCACCGGTTAGTCTAGGAGAAGGGGAAACCGAAATCCCGATTGGTGGATCGAATCACGGAGGGGAGCAGTGTAACTCCAGAGGGAATAAAACTGCGCCGTTTTAGTTAGTAAGCATCATTCCGAGTTTGTTCTCTGTTTAGTTTGAACGTAAAACCTTATTCTCTGTGAAAATGACTGGTCGCGGAAAGGGAGGAAAGGGATTGGGAAAAGGAGGAGCAAAGCGGCATCGCAAAGTGTTGCGTGATAACATCCAAGGTATCACCAAGCCCGCCATCCGTCGTCTCGCTCGTCGTGGTGGAGTGAAACGTATTTCAGGATTGATCTACGAGGAGACTCGTGGTGTCTTGAAAGTGTTCCTTGAAAATGTGATCCGTGACGCCGTCACTTACACCGAGCACGCCAAGAGGAAGACCGTCACTGCCATGGACGTCGTCTATGCTCTCAAGCGTCAAGGCCGTACTCTCTACGGTTTCGGCGGTTAATTTTTCCATCATCATCGTCATCATCAAAAAACAATCGGCCCTTTTCAGGGCCAACAAATGTTTTTACGTTTGAATTATTTTCTATCGAAACATGATGCTAGTCCTATTTGTCAAGTATGTGAAGGATGTTAATTTTATATAGTCCTTATTAAAAAGTATGCAATAATGAAATACAGTTTTCTGGTAATAAGTGATTGCTAAGTATTGCAATTTTTTTCCTTTCTATAATTGTGTAATGTGACGTGCCATATTGATTTTGTTCTATATATTTCAGTGTCATTTTTTTCTGAGGGTTCTAAAGCCCTGCTGCAATGCTTCAGAACGATGAACAGTAACTTTCATTTTTCCAGAGTTTGTACTCAATTCATTAGATTGAGATTACTCTTTCAAGTATGCTCTTTATGCAGGTAGTTTTCTATTTACACAATGCAGCATATAATTAATTTTTATTTCTGTTTTCTAAAGGTTTGAATTTAGAAAATTTTGTTATATTAATTTAGCATGACGGGAAAGAGAAGATGGTAGTTGTCGATAAAGAGTTTCTACTTGTGAAGGTTAGTTGCTAAAATTTCTGTTTGGAGTTAAAGTTAAAGTTAAAGTCAAAATAATTTGATTTAAAATATTTATTATACTAATCATTAAATATTAATGTATTCCTATAAATAAATGATTTGGTTAAAAATTTGTAGCATTTCCACGGAAAAATGTCCAATGAACAAGAAGAAAAAATATGTTTTCTCTGTGATAATATTTTGTTGATAACTGACGCGAGAACTATTGGAGAACGTGCCCTTCAATCTCTTATTGATATCAGTCTCAAAAGGAAGGATAAAAAGCACGAGTTCTTGAGGACTATCAAATCTTTGGACATCCACAAAAATTGTCACACATATTATGGAAGGCCGCGGAACATTGCAGCATCACTGCAAGCGAAAAAGAAGGCTTTTGACAAGAAACGAAGGCAGAGCTCAGAGGCAAAAGACTTTGACTTTTCTTCACATTGTTTCTTCTGTGGTAAGAATGCACAAAAACAATATCCACAAAACCGTATAAAATTTGTTAATTCAGATACCACTATGAAGCGTATTTTGAATTATGTACATTGTTTATTCGCAAAAACACTATTTCATCAAACTCATGAAATTGTTCTTTAGCTTTCCTCATGGATATTTCATTCAAATACTTTTCATAGTGGTATCTGAATTAACAAATTTTATACGGTTTTGTGGATATTTCTTTTGTGCATTCTTACCACAGAAGAAACAATGTGAAGAAAAGTCAAAGTCTTTTGCCTCTGAGCTCTGCCTTCGTTTCGAGTGTTGTATTTGAACAAGAAACACGAGAAATGATCAATCAAAAAAGAAATTGGTGTTTTTTTGTTTCAATTCTCATCTCATCTCATATCGTCTCTCACTCAAATGAGTTTTGGTTATTTTTGGTATTTTTTAAAATAACTTTTCTTTCCCTCATTGCGAAATAACATCAGTTTCTATACCTTGCGACGATTTCTTTCTCAATGCATTATTCTATAAAAACATTTAGTTTAAACATAATTACTTTTTAGCTATGACTTATGAGGCTTCAAAGCGAAAAAAAATGAATAAATTTTTTAATTACAATAATAAAAATTCAGAAGCAATGAATATCAAAAGCTGATTTTGCCCATTGTATAGATTTATATTTTCCAATAGTTGAACAAATGTTATCAATTCAAAAAGACAATTTATTATATCAAATCTTTAAAGTTTAAACACAATTAGATTGATTCAATAAAAGCATTCTAACTAAATTGCTAAACATTAAGTCCAGCTTTTATTTTAGAGGATAAGGAACATGAAACGAGTGAGTTTAAGACATTAAGCTGTCTAATTGATTCGTCGTTCAATTTATTACGGTGTTTTCTAATAATCAAGGAGCTCTGGAGAAAACTCTTCTTGAGGCGACGCGACGGATGTAGCTTGAATTGCAAGAAAGTCTTTAGCTATTCGTGAAAGATTTGGAAACGTATTTTCGTTTTCTCTCCACCATTCTAAAATATTTACATTTTTGTGTGCTCTTTTTTGCGAAAAATAAAATTCAATTTCGTATCGCCATTCTCTGTTTTGACAATCTTGCATCCTCTTGTTTTGAATTGTTGGAGTTAAATTTTCAGAATCACTATCGTAAAACGAAAATATGCCAATATCATTAAAGTCATGTTGAAAATCTTGATCTTTCTCTTGTATTTCATTTGAAGCAACTGTTATGTCATCGTAACGTATTTTTCAATATTAATAATAATAATAATAGGAATAACAACAAATAGTTGTTATTAACATATTATTAACAATTATTGTAATAATAAGAATAATAAAATAATAATTACATTTAAACAATAATAATGTGTAAAACAAATAATAATTTATAATAACAAAATAATAATTATTATTGTAACAATATTAACAAAATATTAATAATAAGCAATGGTAATAATAATAACAGGGTAGTAATAAAAAAACAACAATAATAGTTAATAATAACAAGATAATAACAATTTGTAGCAATAAATAATAATAATTAATTATAACAATAATATCAAAATAATAATAAATAATTGTAACATTAATAACAAGTAATAATAATTAATTGTAACAAGATAGTAATAAAATGTAAAAACAAAATAATAATTATTAATAATAAGTTAATAATAATTTGTTATAACAAAATAACAACAAATAATAGTTAATAATAACCAGGGACCGTCACGGAATCAAAACAAAATTAAAAAATACTTTTGTTTTGATTCGGATATGGGTATCAGAATCAAAATTCCACTCTATTTCATTTTGGTTGTAACATCAAAATCAAAATTCTTTCTTGTTTTAATTTTGATAAAATAATACTGCGCATGTAGAAGTGTGATTGAACCTAAATTTTGTTGCAAATGTCAAATATATCAGAAGATAATATCGTTTTTACTTACGAAATCTGAAATAGAATTCGAATCGATTTCTGTTTCTATAAGAAAACCGAATTGCAGTATTACAGTATCAGAATCAAAATAGGAAGTAAATTTTCTTTCGTTACAGTATCGGAATCAAAATAGGAAGTAAATTTTGTTTCGTTACAGAATGAAAATCAAAGTACATTAATAATTTCGTTTTATTTTGGAATATCGTAACGTAATCAAAATTTGATTTCCGTGACGGTCCTTGATAATAACAAGATAATAATAAGTTGTAACAAAATAATAATTAACAACAAGTTATAATAAAGTAAGCAATAATAACAAATTGTAATAACAAGTTAATAACAAATTGTAATAACTATATAAATAATTAACAAACAACATAAAAATATAATATTATATTGTAAAAACAAATGACTAAGAAGTTGTGAGCACGTGCGTCCTAGAGACTGAGTCACCACAAGTGTTTCTCTAAAAAAATAATTAACAAAGCATTCAGTCTTAAAAATGTAATCGTCAGTAGTAGTCACCTGGACTACTAGTCTTAATTTATTTATCATAACAAGTGGTAACAATTTCACAAAATCATACTTGAATTTAAAAATTGTTCTAAACAATAGAGTAATTTTAATTATAACAACGTAATAAAAAAGATGGCATTAAGTTTAAATTTAATAATCTCGAAAATTGATTAAAATAGAATATTAAGTATACAACAAAATAATAAATTTAATTTTTTACTTCAGTTTGTTGCATTGGAATAGTTTCCAATGCTCTAAAATAGCTAAAAACTATTTTTCAATAACTACCCATAAACTCAAAAATTGCCTAACTAAAATAAAAAACGTATTTGAAAAAAAATTTCATAGGAATTTAAAACTAATTTAGTGCTCTAACGTAGCATTAAAAAAAGTTTCCAAAAACTACTCACAAACTCAAAAACTACCTAAAGAAAATGAAAAAGCGTATTATTAAAAAAAATTTTCACGACAATTTAAAACTAATTTAGTGCGCTAATATAGCATTAAACAATAGTTTCCAAAAACTAACCATAAACTCAAAAACTACCTAACTAAAATTAAAAAGCGTTTTTTTAAAATTTCTTTCACGAGAATTTAGAGATCATTTAGTGCTCTAACATTGCTCAAAACAATTTTTCAAAAACTACTTGTAAACCCAAAAACTACCTAACTAAAATAAAAAAAACGTTTTTTGAATAAAATTTTCATACGAATTTAAAACTCATTTAGTGCTTTCACATAGCATTAAAAACAATTTTTCTAATACTAACCAGAAACTAAAAAACTACCTAGATAAAATAAAAATGCATATTTTTAAAAAAATTCTTCCACGAGAATTTAAAGCTAATTTAATGCTCTAACATAGCATTAAAAATTTTGTCCAAAAACTACCTAACTTAAAATAACGTTTTTTTTAATAAAAAAATTTATAGTTTGGAATACTTAAAATAAAGGTTAAAATAAAAAAAAATGAATAAAAACTTTTATTTAAAAATAGAGCAAAAAAAATTTTAGAATACATAAAGAAAATAAATAACAATTTTTTAGAATTAAACATTTTTATACTTCAAACTAAAAATTCTGTATAATTAATTGGTTTACAAAAATTCTCAATAAACTTTGTAAAAAAAAAATGTTAAAGATAATATGGAAGAATTTTAGTTAAAAATTCTAGAAGATAATAATTGCATTAAAACGTTAAAAATAACTTTGAAGTATTATAGTAAAAATGTTCTTATAAAATAAAATATTGAATTTGATTACTTGTTAGGTGGTTAATAAACTCAAAAGTTTATGGGTAGTTTTTGGATACTTTTTTTTAATGCTACGTCAGGTCACTAAATTAGTTTTAAATTTTTATAAAAATATTTTTTTAAAAACTACGCTTTTTCTTTTAGCAAGTAGTTTTTAAGTTTAAGTGTAGATTTAAAAAAAATTTAATTCTCGAATAGAACACTAAATTAATTTAAATTCCTATAAAAATTTTATTAAACAATACGCTTATTTTAGTTAGGTAGTTTTTGGAATTTTTTTTAATGCTATGTTAGAGCACTAAATTAGCTTTAAATTCTCGTAGAAGAATTTTTAAAAAAATATGCATTTTTATTTTATCTAGGTAGTTTTTGAGTTTCTGGTTAGTTTTAGAAAAATTGTTTTTAATGCTATGTTAAAGCACTAAATGAGTTTTAAATTCCTATGAAAATTTTGTTCAAAAAACGTTTTTTTATTTTAGTTACGTAGTTTTTGGGTTTACAAGTAGTTTTTGAAAAATTGTTTTTAAGCAATTTTAGAGCACTAAATTATCTCTAAATTCTCGTGAAAGAAATTTAAAAAAACGCTTTCCTATTTTTGTCAGGTAGTTTTTGAGTTTATGGTTAGTTTTTGGAATCTTTTTTTTAATGCTACATTAGAGCACTAAATTAGTTTTAAATTCTCGTGAAAATTTTTTTAATAATACGCTTTTCTATTTTCTTTAGGTAGTGTTTAAGTTTATGGGTAGTTTTTGAAAAATTGTTTTAAGCTATGTTAGAGCACTAAATTAGCTTGAAATTCTCGTGAAAGAAATTTTAAAAAAATCTTACTTTTAAGGGTATGTTACTTGTGCTATACGTCAAGCTAGCAGTACCATATGTTTTTTAAAAAAGTTTAACAGCTCTAAATTTTTAAATTCGGTACTAAATTAACACTAAATTAGTTCTAAATTCTGGTATTGAAAAAAAAATTTTGTGGAAGTGGTACTTGCTATACCTACTTGAATGAAATGTTTTTTGCCTCACTTTATATTAAATAACTCTTTATGTAAAAAATAATGTACAATAACAATATGAGGAGTTTCATATGAGATTGAGGGGTCAACTCTCGATTTTTTTTCAAATTTTGTTTTTCAATAGTTTGTTTGTCTATGTAATTATACCAAATATTAATTAAAAATATTTAATATTTTGTTAGATATTTGCATTAACAAATTAATGCAATATTTTTTTAAACTTGAATGACTTTTTTATTTTTGCTTAAAGAAAAAAGTTGTTTAAATGTTTTTGTTTAGAATGAATCAAATTTTTTGAAAAAAAATTAATTACATAAAATTTAAGTTTCTTAATAAATTTATTTAAAAAATAAAATTCTTTTTAATATTTAAACCTGATATCGGCTTTCAAAAAAATTCAGATTACGCACAGAACACAAGTGTACTGTGTCGAGTCGGAGACAGAAATGGACTTCAACTCTTGTTCGAAAACTTACGGCTTTCGTAAACGATCAACTGTCGAAAAGAAAGCAGCGCTCCAAACAGAAATTTTAGCAACTAACCTTCACAAGTAGAAACTCTTTATCGACAACAACCATCTTCTCTTTTCCATCATGCTAAATTAATATAACAAAATTTTCTAAATTCAAACCTTTAGAAAACAGAAATAAAAATTAATTATATGCTGCATTGTGTAAATAGAAAACTACCTGTATAAAGAGCACACTTGAAAGGATAATCAATCTAATGAATTGAGTACAAACTTTGGAAAAATGAAAGTTACTGTTCATCGTTCTGATGCATTGCAGGAGGGCTTTAGAACCCTCAGAAAAAATGACACTAAAATATATAGAACAAAATCAATATGGCACGTCACATTCCACAATTATAGAAAGGAAAAAAAATTGCAATACTTAGCAATCACTTATTACCAGAAAACTGTATTTCATTATTGCATACTTTTTAATAAAGACTATATAAAATTAACATCCTTCACATACTTGACAAATAGGACTAGCATTATGTTTCGATAGAAAATAATTCAAACGTAAAAACATTTGTTGGCCCTGAAAAGGGCCGATTGTTGTTTGATGATGATGATGGAAAAATTAACCGCCGAAACCGTAAAGGGTGCGGCCTTGACGCTTGAGAGCATAGACGACGTCCATGGCAGTGACGGTCTTCCTCTTGGCGTGCTCTGTGTAAGTGACGGCGTCACGGATCACGTTTTCAAGGAACACTTTCAAGACACCACGAGTCTCCTCGTAGATCAATCCTGAAATACGTTTCACTCCACCACGACGAGCGAGACGACGGATGGCGGGCTTGGTGATACCTTGGATGTTATCACGCAACACTTTGCGATGCCGCTTTGCTCCTCCTTTTCCCAATCCCTTTCCTCCCTTTCCGCGACCAGTCATTTTCACAAAGAATAAGGTTTTACTTTCAAACTAAACGAAAAACAAACTCGGAATGATGTTTCTGAATGAATCGGCGCAGTTTTATTCCCTCTGGAGTTACACTGCTCCCCTCCGTGATTCGATCCACCAATCGGGATGTAAGTTTCCCCTTCTCCTTGAATAACCAGTGCAAGCGCTTCTGAAGTCTATAAATATGTGAATTTTTGTCGCCCTAACTATTATTCAACCGTCAGTCGTACCCTTGAATTTAGTAAGCAATGGCTCGTACCAAGCAAACCGCGCGTAAATCCACCGGTGGAAAGGCACCGAGGAAACAACTCGCCACCAAGGCTGCGAGGAAGAGCGCACCTGCAACCGGTGGAGTGAAGAAGCCCCATCGCTACAGGCCCGGAACCGTCGCTCTCCGTGAGATCCGTCGCTACCAGAAGAGTACGGAACTTTTAATTCGCAAACTGCCCTTCCAACGCTTGGTCCGTGAAATCGCTCAGGACTTCAAGACCGACCTGCGCTTTCAGAGCTCCGCCGTGATGGCCCTCCAGGA
This sequence comes from Leptopilina myrica (nomen nudum), assembly GCA_032872475.1. Taxonomy (NCBI): domain Eukaryota; kingdom Metazoa; phylum Arthropoda; class Insecta; order Hymenoptera; family Figitidae; genus Leptopilina; species Leptopilina myrica (nomen nudum). The sequence continues at coordinate 29,823,566 of CM065466.1, read as the reverse complement.
AGCCAGCGAGGCCTACCTCGTCGGTCTCTTCGAAGACACCAACTTGTGCGCCATCCACGCCAAGAGAGTCACCATCATGCCAAAGGACATCCAATTGGCTCGTCGCATCCGAGGAGAACGTGCTTAATTTTTCCACCACCCAAAACACAATCGGCCCTTTTCAGGGCCAACATATTTTATTACGTTGAAATATATTTGATTCTGAAACATACTTAACTATAAATGACCTTTGTCATGTACAGCTATCTTTAATCAAAACTTTGTAAATGAAAATCATTGCATTTGGTTCTTTTTGATTATGAATTCTATGATCTATAAATGCTGTAATAGGAAGGAAGGTACTAATTTAGTACCAATTTTATTACTAAATCGTAATTTCGTTCTTTTTTAATACCGACTTTAGCTTAGAACCTATTTGAATATACATGCACTGAGAGAAATGAATGACTGTGACTATTTAGTTAGTAATAACGTCGCTGCTAATTTTCATTAATTATTGTTACTATTCAGTTAGTAATTCCAGCTATTTAGTTAGTAACGTAACTATTTACATAGGTAGACCAACAAAAAAAGTAGTTGAATCAATTAATAAAATAGTTGAGTATACTAATAGAAAATGGTAACACCAACCAATAAGTTAACAGCAGTATAGTTTACTAACGAAAAATAATCCTGGAAAACATGGTTGCCACAACTATTCATTTCTATCAGTGTGAGAAAAGCTTAGATATTTTATCAATATATTTTATGTCTAATAGAATAATAATAGACGATATAAATAAGGATACATTAAATTAAACTATGGTTAAGATGGATATCAAAAGTTAATTTTGACAAAACCTACAAGTAATTCACTGTTTGATTTTTAGAAATTTTACCATTTAAATCATTGACTTTATACTATATGAAATTATTTATATAACTCATTCAAATTTAGAAAGTGTATATACACTGTTACAAATGTTCTGAAAATTCCTATAGAATTCAGACACACATTTAACGTAATTTTCCAAATGACGGTACTGAAAGCATCCATAAGTTACATTAACTTGAAATTTACTACACGTTTCTTACAATTTCTAAATGTTACTCAAAATTCAAAATTTTTAGTAAAAATCCTTAATAAGTAATTGGATTGAAGAACGTAACGTTAAAATATTAATGAAAATAAAACTGATATTTATGACACTATTTCAACAAAAATAAAGAAATTTGATAAAAAAGAATACAACTAGGACAATAAAAATGAAATAAAATTATAAATTAAGCAAATTCCAACAAATATTTTTTTATTTTATTTTTTATAGCATAATACAGGTATATACTAAAGACAGTGTAAAACCTTATACTGACAGTACTCAAACATACATTTGGATGTTTTCAAATCAATCATTTAAAGTTACGATCTGTGATGCAATAAAAGGTTTTAAATATTAATTGAATTAGATTAACGATGATGAAAATTTGTTAAAAATTTTTTATTATTGATCTAGACAATGTACACTATGCGTCTGTATTCAGTGCTGAAAGTAAGAACTCATACCCGAACTGAAGCAACTGTACCTGCTTCAAAATATAATTCAAAGCAAAATAATTCTTCTATTCAGAAAGGGAGATAAATGGAGCATTAAAATAAGAGGTAAATTTTGCAACAGTTCCATTTGTTTATTTGTTTTTTATAATTTTCCGAACTTGTTGAGAATGATCACTAAAAGCGCTCTTGGAAATTGATCATTTTTACTGTCAAATACAATGAAAGTGTAATGTGTTTTTTAGTATTAGAAGACTAAACTAATCGTATAATTGAAATAAAATCTATTTACAATTAAAGCAGAACAATTAAAGATCAAAAAGGTGGACAAAGTATTGCATGTTGTACACAAGTTACCGAGAATTCGAATGATAGAAAGCAACGAGCGCTTGGGTCTTTCTTCACCGTCCGTGCGTTTCACTAACACTCGGAGCTCTGCGAAAAATGGTCACTTCAGTCTCACGAGTCACGTCGAGAGTATCTCTGAGCTTACTTGCAATTTTGTCGAAAACAAGCAACTTTAGTAAAATGGCAGACAAGGTAGAATCCCCAGCTGCACCCGCAGTGGCGAGCCCGAAGAAGGCTGCCAAGGCAGTGAAGCCCCGAGCCAAGGCCAGCCACCCACCGGCGTCCGAGATGGTGAACGCGGCCATCGCCACTTTGAAGGAGAGAGGCGGCTCCTCCCTCCAAGCCATCAAGAAGTACATCGCCGCCACCTACAAAGTCGACGTCGAGAAGCAGGCTCCCTTCATCAGGAAGTACCTGAAGGCTGCAGTCGCCAGCAAGGCTCTGATCCAGACCAAGGGCAAGGGCGCTGCAGGATCCTTCAAGTTGAACGTCGCCAAGGCCGAGGGCAAGGCCAAAGCCAAGCCCAAGACCAAGACTGCTGCACCAAAGGCCAAAGCCGCCGCACCAAAGGCAAAGAAAGCAGCTTCTCCGAAGAAGGCCGTGGCAGCCAAGACCAAGAAAGCCGTCGCCGAGAAGAAGAAGACCCCGAAGGTTGCGGCCAAGCCACCGAAGGCCAAGTCCACCGCCGCCAAACCCAAAGTTGCAAAGGCTGCTCCCAAAAAGGCCAAGGCTGCTTCCCCCAAGAAGGCTGCAGCACCCAAAGCCAAGAAGCCCGCGGCAAAGAAGGTTGCCAAGAAGTAAATTCAAACAATGTTGATAGTGGATGGTTGAAAACAAACGGCCCTTTTCAGGGCCACCAACTATTTTTTACGAAAGAATTTCCTTTGTCTCAAACAAGTTTTTAAAATGGTATCTCAATTTAACAAGCTGAAAATGTTTTTTCATAGTTTTTCTCAAATTTTTGTAAAAATCATGATTATTAGAGGTGTAATGTGCAAAAAGCTCGAAAAGCCAAATCAGAGTTTAGCTCGATGTATCGAGTACTCGAGTGAATTTTCTACATATTACTAGTTTTTCTTGGTAACTTTAAATCCAATCGAGTACTAGAAAACTTCGATCACTCGAAAATGTGTCTCTACTCATATCATGAATTTCTTACAATTATAACGATTTTAAGACTCCCGCTATAAGCGTTATTTCCAAACACATTTTAGCCAATTGTTATTGCATCTTGACTTATTAATAACAAGCAATTAATGATTTATTGTAAACGTATTACCAACCAAATGTCGAAACATTCTAATTTTACATGGATTCGAAACTCGAACGGAGCCCATTTCTTATGGAGAGAATGGTATTTTTAAAATTCGCATAGCTCTAATTGAGCGTTTCGGTGCAATAATCGGTCTTACGCGTGAACGCAAGCGTTAATACCAGTCGGGTGGAAGTGAGCGCCTCTGGGCCTATCACTGCCACCCGACCTGTATTAGAGCTTGCATTCAAGCGTAAGACCGATTATTGCACCGAAACGCTCAATTTCTACTACAGTACATTTGAAAGATGTAATAATTTATTACGATTATATTACTTTCATAGTGGGGAGGGCTCAAAAGATGCGTCTAAAAAACTCTACAAAATTAGAGAAAAACAAGATCCTAAAGTTCTGAACGTTCAAATGGACGAAATTTATTTATTTCTTCTAAAAAGTAAATTTTTGTTGCAATTATTTTGCATCACTATCTAAAAAGTTAATTACTGAAATTGTAAACGTACAATTTTAGTTTAAAAATTTTTTTATGATTAATTATTCATTTAAACAACTTGCATAAAAAATATATTTTAAAGTACTCTCATTTTATGTCCGCAGGTGAGACCTATAATTTAAAAAAAATTCATCCCAAATGCTCTTTCAAATTTGGAGATATTTATGAAAATATGACACAACTAAGATTAACTAAGTAAATCTAAATAAACATCAGACATAAGTTCAGTACTGTCTGCCATAATGTTAAATCACACCAAAAACATTAATCAATTGAATGTTAAAACTAAATAACTCTTTCGTAAAAATGTTTGTTGGCCCTGAAAAGGGCCGATTGTTTTTGGGGGGGGGAGATGGACAAGATTTACTTGGAGCTGGTGTACTTGGTGACAGCCTTGGTGCCTTCAGAGACGGCGTGCTTGGCGAGTTCACCAGGAAGGAGAAGCCTGACGGCAGTTTGGATCTCCCGGGAGGTGATGGTGGACCTCTTGTTGTAGTGGGCCAAGCGGGAAGATTCGGCAGCGATGCGCTCGAAGATGTCGTTCACGAAGCTGTTCATGATGCTCATGGCCTTGCTGGAGACTCCAGTGTCGGGGTGCACCTGCTTCAACACCTTGTAGATGTAGATGGCGTAGCTCTCCTTCCTCTTGCGCTTCTTCTTCTTGTCAGTCTTGGTGATGTTCTTTTGAGCCTTGCCGGCTTTTTTCACGGCCTTTCCACTTGCTTTAGGAGGCATTGTTAGTTTTCAGAGAAAGTACGTCTGAATGCAATAGTAACTCGGTGTGAATTAACTTTTTCCACGGTCCGGTATTCTATTTATGTCCGTTCGTAGTGTTGGTGTAGCCTTTTGATTGGTGCGGGCACTCACTGCCACCGTCTGCCACTCGCAGCACAAAGAGGGGAGCGCACTGGAGGGGGACCCTACGGAGAGAGCGTAAATAGGCAGATTTCAGTGAAAAAAGTATCATTCGCTTTGAATACTTTGTTGTGTGTACTTCGTAAATCTAAAAAACTAATTCTAAAATGTCAGGACGCGGCAAAGGAGGCAAGACCAAGGGCAAGTCAAAGACCCGCTCCAACCGGGCCGGACTCCAGTTCCCAGTGGGTCGCATCCACAGACTGTTGCGCAAAGGAAACTACGCCGAGCGAGTCGGTGCTGGAGCTCCAGTCTACCTCGCAGCTGTGATGGAATACTTGGCTGCCGAAGTTTTGGAGTTGGCCGGAAACGCAGCTCGTGACAACAAGAAGACGAGAATCATCCCCCGTCACCTCCAACTCGCCATCAGGAACGACGAGGAATTGAACAAGCTCCTTTCTGGAGTGACCATCGCCCAGGGTGGTGTTCTCCCCAACATCCAAGCTGTTCTTTTACCCAAAAAGACCGAAAAGAAAGCTTAAATTTTCCATTCTTACCCTCACTCAAAACAATCGGCCCTTTTCAGGGCCACAAATTTTTTTATACGTTTGAATTTTTATGTTCAATATGCATATATATATATGATCTCAAAAATTATTAAATTCGCTGTAGTGAACAAACTACTAATTACAAATCTTACAATTTGTACAAAAGAAATTTCTTATAACCATGATTGTGGTTATACTATTTTTATATTGCTTTCTGTTTATTATTATTTATATTAATTTATTAAGGAAAAGTTATTTTGTACTGTTTATCGGTAATTCAGATTTCGCGGTTAATTCTGGACAAATTTTGCACTGTTACCACATTTCTTATTTTTATGTTGGTAGGTCTACATTCCCTTTAAATTTTATACTCTCTAGCAGAAGAAGCTTTTTATTTATTTTTGTCATGATGATTTTCGTATTCATTGGTTTTGAAAAAAAGAAAATAAATAAATACACGATTACACATAAATAATTCCTGTAAATTAATTGCAAAAATGAAGCGAAGGAGAAATAAAACATGTTTAGATTTAAAATCGAAAATAGAAGTTTTAAGAAAAATAAAAGCTGGTGTTGAGAAAAGTAAAATATTGAAAGAATATAAAATTGGAGAGACAACGTATTATAAATTTATGAGAGATGAAAATGAATTAATGAATAAAGTGAAGAAACAGCAAAATAAACATCGAAAAACATTTAGAAAATTAAAAAGTAATTATTTAGATGACGCAGTGTTAGAATGGTTTCAGCAGGCGAGAGATCGTGGTGATCCAGTGTCGGGGCCGCTTATTCGTGAAAAAGCATTAATTTTAAATGAAAAATTATATGGACCTTCTGATTTCAAGGTAACTGTGTAGATTTAAATAGAAAATTAATTTTATTCAACGAAAAGAAATATTTTAGATAAAAATGGAAAAATTACTACATATAAAGTTAAATTGTTTACTTTTTATTTTGAGGTTATGTTTTCCTTTGTTTTCATATTTCAGCTGTTACAGCTCTTAATTGTTTTTTAATCCTTTTTCAACTTTATATTCAATTTAATTGTTATTATATGCCTTTTTCGCCTATTTTCCAAAATTGCGACTTTTTCGATTTTTCTAATCAAAAAAATAACTAAAAACAAATCTTTCCAAAAAAATTGTGAAATATTTTTGAATTTTTTATAATTAAATCTTCAACACATACAATTGAAATGATTTGGAATAATGTATTATTTTGTTATAAAACATTAACTTTAAAAATTGTTTTCTTTCTCAAATTCGCAGGCAAGCAACGGATGGCTAATAACATTCAAGAAACGCTACAACATTCGTCATGTCGATATGAAGGGCGATAAACTTGTAAACGACTCCGAATGTGTAACGGAATTTTCGAGTTATTTAAAGGAGAAAATAATAACTGAACGATTATTATTGGAGAATATTTATAATGCCGATGAGGCGGGTATTTATTGGCGCACAATATTGTCATGTTCAGCGCCGGAAAAAATGAAAATCAACAATAATGAATGTGAAAGAAAGCGTGAGAATCGTATCACAATGGTATTTTGCTCTAATGCAAGTGGCACTAATCGTATCCCACTGTTTGTCATTGGCAAATCGGATGTGACTGCAATTCAACAAGAATTACAGTGCCATGGTGATATTTATACGAGTCAGGAAAGCTCATGGATGAATCAAGAGATATTTGAAAAATGGTGAAATTTTTTTCTTACCATTTATATAATTTATTAGCAATTAAGATGATTCAGCGATCGTACCACTTTCTGGTAATGATAAAGCAATTTTAAATAAATGTTAAAAGTCAATGCTGAACAGGGTTGCCACGCAACCCAGAAACCATGAAAAATCCGGAAATCTCAGAGAATTTTCTAAAAATTGAAAAAACTTGGAAATGACAGGGAATTTTGATCGAAATCCTGGAAAGTTTATTTTTGAAATCTAATTTTACTGAAATATTTCAAAATTAATTTAATTTTAATAGAATTGCAATTACAATTTTTCGAAGTAGATGAACCTGAAAACATTTTCATTAAAAATTTTGCAAGACTTCACTTTTAAATAAATTTCATTAAAAAAAATGAAAAACTTAGTTTTTCAAAAAACCTTATTAACTAAAATACTTCTAAAATTATTAAAATTTTTTAATATATATATATTTAATTGATTATTTAAAAATAAAGGATTTATAGAAGAATTTTAGATAAAAAATTTAATAAAATTGAATTTTGAAGCAAAAACAAATATTATTGGAGAAATTCAATTATTTTTAGAAAAATTAAAATTCTTCTCAGAAATTCGATTATTTTTTTTCTCTTTTATTATTTATTCTTGAAAATAATTTAACTATTTTCAAAAATTTTAATAAAATTCTTTTGTGACAATTTAATGTTTTTCAAAATAATTTTAATAAAATTCTTCGTAGAAATTTAATTGATTTCAAAACTTTTCTAAAATTCAAATATTTTCAATGTTTGCTATTTGAATAAAATTTCACGAAACAATTCAATTATTTAAACCGAAATTTTAATAAAATTAGTCTAAAGAATTCAATTATTTTCAAACAGTAATATAATTGTTCGCAAAAATCCAATTATTTTTGAAAAATTACAAAAATTCTTGTCAAACTTTAAATTTTCTTTACAAATTATAACATTTTTCTCCGAAATTCAATTATTTTCAAAAATTTTAATAAAATTCTTGTCAGAATTTCAAATTATTTGTAATATACAAAATTTTCATCGAATTTCTCGAAAAATGAATATTATATTTTTCTTAATGTGTCTCTTGACAATAAGTAATAATAAACATAATAATTAAATTCTGATTACATTTGTTACAAAAATTCAATTATTTAATAAATTATTTATTTTTATAGTTAAATAATTGATTTCTTGTAGAATTTTCTAATAAATATTGATTTAAAAATAAATTTCAGTAAAAATGTTCCTTTTTAATTGAATATCATATTCAATAATATTTATTTATTTGAAAATTCTACGAGAATTCATTTTTTTCACTCTAAAAATAAATAATTTATTAAATATTTGAACTATTTTTAAAATTCAATTTTCATGAAGAATCAACAAATTTTTAAATAATAATTCAATTCTTCTAAATCATTTTAATACATTTTTTTTAAATAATTGCATTTTTCGAGAAATTTGATAAAAATTTTGTATATATTAAAAACTATTGAAATTCTTATAAGAATTTTATTCAAATTTTTGAAAATAATTAAATTCCGGTTAAAAAATTTATTATTAATAAAGATTATTTCAATTTCGACGGGAATTTTTGACAATTTTAAAACATAATTGGATTTTTGTGAAAAATTATGTTACTTTTGAAAATAATCGAATTCTTGAGGTTTTGCATTAATTTTCTTATTAATAATAAACGTAGTTTTAAAAACTTGGAAAAATTCTGTTTTTAACCTGGAAAAATCAGGGAATTTTGATCGAAATTCTGGAAAGTTTATTTTTGAAATCTAATTTAACTGAAATATTTCCAAATTCATTCAAGTTTAATAGAATTGCAATTACAATTTTTATGAGTAGATGAACTTAAAAAATATTCTTTAAAAACATATTTAATAAACTTAAAACATTTTCATTTAAAATTTTGTCAAACTTCAATTTTAAATGAATTTCATTAATAAATTGAAGAACCTAGATTTTTAAAAAAATCCTTAATAACTGAAATTCTTCTAAAATAATTAAAATTTTTTATTTTATATTTCATTGATTATTTAAAAATAACAGATTTATAGAAGAATTTTAGTTAAAACACTAAAACAAAATTGAATTTTGATAATTCTTCGCAAAAATCTAATTATGTTTGAAAATTTACAAAAACTCTTGTCAAACTTTAAATTGTCTTTATCTTTATAAATAATAAAATTTTTCTCCAAAATTCAAATATTTTCTCAAATATTAATAATATTCTTGGCAATGAAATTATTATTAAATTTTTTTTTTAAATTTGTCTCTTGACAATAAATAATAATAATAAACATATAATAATATAATTCTTATTAAATTTTGTTATAAAAATTCAATGAAATTATTAAAAATTTTAATATTTATTTAATTGATTATTTAAAAAAAAAGGATTTATAGAAGAATTTTAATTAAAACACTATAACAAAATTGATTTTTGAAGCAAATTCATATTATTGGAGAAATTCAATTATTTGAATTGGAAAAGGTTAGAATCGTGGCAACCCTGTCAATGCTGAATTAATGTTAAGTCAATGTTAAATAATTATTAAATCAATGTTGAATTTTTATTTAAACTCATTTTGGAATTGAAGGACAATGTTGAATTATTTTTGAATCAAAGTTAGTTTAATGTTAAATGCAAACACAATTTTTTTATTTTTTGAGATTTAATTTGAACCCACAGAGTCGTTAAATCCTTTTTCTTATAGATTTTTTTTAGTAATTTTTAATAAATTTTTCAGCAAAACAGTAATGCGTTTCCTTGCAGGTTCATCGAAATCTTCATACCTCGTGCCTTAGCCTTTCAAAGAGAAACTCAAATAACAGGAAAAATTCTCCTAATTCTCGACAATGCACCCTGTCATCGTCCACTCGAAAAATTGAATTCCCTTAACGAAAATATTGAAATCATCCACCTCCCTCCGAATATACCAGCTGCATTGCAACCCATGGCCCAAGGACCCATTTCACTAACGAAAAAGTACTACAAAAGAAATTTTCTCCGTCAACTAATTATTTCGGAAAAATTGGACTCTATCGATGATTATCTGCAAAATTTCAATCATCAAGATTGTCTCACTCTTTTAATAGACGCTTGGAAGCAAATAAAAAATTCAACATTGAAAAGAGTTTGGAAACTCTTTTTGAATTATCTCTGTCTAACAGTCGTCGAGAGGCTCGATTCAACAGACTCAAGTAAAACATCGTCAAATTCCAAGGAATCGTCAAGAAATGATTTGGAATTTGTCAACGTTGATCGTATCTTGGACAATAATGAGGACGCAAGTTTTTTCCCCGACGACGAAAATGCCAATGATCTCGAGCGTATTCTGTTGGGACCACATTTTATGTTGAAAAATCCATTGAAAATATTACGCCACTGGTATGAGACGGATACAAATGATTGTGGATGGAAACCGCTGACTGACATTGAAATTGTGAATTTAGTGAAAAATGTTGAAATGAATGGAAAAATTAATGGCGATATTGAAAGTAATACGGATGAGAGTGAAAATTGTTCTGAGGATGATGATGATAATGATGATGATGAGGCATTTCAAATGGAAGAAATAACATCAAAGCGTGCTTACGAGAGTTTACAGACTATTAAAAAGTGGATTAGAGGGAATTTTTCGTCGCAACGAATTAATAATTCAATGACTTTGGGCGAAGTTGAGAGTTTAATAAATCAAGAGTTCAAGACTGAATTTAGTTGAAAAAAAAATAGCTTCGATTTTTTTAATGTACAGGTGGAATGATTCTGCAAAAAAAAAAAAAACAATAGGACGTTACAAGTTCGAAGCTTTAATTGTACACTCTTTAGTTGTAATTTACGACTATTTTTCTATGCACATGTACATAACATTTTTGTAATTATAAATTAAAAACTGAAAAAGTTTACTTTTCATTTATTTCAAATCTCCAGACCCGAAAAAACAGTGCTGATCATAAATTTAAATGTTTTTATACAATACTGTATGCACCATATTAATGTTAAGTCAATGTTAAGTCAGGGTTAAATCAATGTTTAGTCAAACTCTAGTTAGGGTTAAATAAACGTTAAATCAACGTAAAAATGGAGTTAAATTCTAGTCAGGGTTAAATAAACGTTAAATAAACGTTAAATCAACGTTAAATCAACGTGGAATCAAACTCTACTCAAGGTTAAATAAACGTTAAATCCCTATTGAATCAAACTCTAGTCAAAGTCAAATAAACGTTAAATTAAATATAAAATCAGTATTAAATTAATGTTAATTCAACTTTAAATCAATATTAAATTAAAGTCTAGTGAATATTCTTTTAATGTTATGTCAATATTAACCAATTCCTAAAACAAGGTTGAATTAATGTCAAATTAATGTTAAATCAAAGTTAAAGCACAGTTAACTAAATATTCACTGAATATGAAAACAAAAATTAAGTCAATGATGAATTAATGTTGATTTAACATTGATATGATATTATCTAACAGTTTAGTCAATGTTGAATCAATGTTAAATCAATTTTGAATTCATTATTAAATCTATGTTAAGACCAAAATTTTGTTAATGTTAAATAAATTCTAAACCAATATTAAATCAACGTTAAATGTAAGTTAAATTAAGGTTTAATCAATTTTAAATCAATGTTAAATCAACGTTAAATTAAAGTTTAATTACTCTTAAATCAATATTGAATCAATTCTGAATCAACGTCAAATCTAAATTAAATTAAGGTTAAATTAACATTAAATCAATGGTAAATTATAATAAGGTTAATTTAACTTGTTTTAAAGTTAACTAATCGTTAGAATTAATGTTGAATCAATATTAATTCAAAGTTAAATAAACGTTTAATCAATATTAAAACAAATTTAAATCGATGTTAAGAAACAGTTTTTAATGTTAAATGAATATTAATTCAATATTTCAATCAGTGTTAAAAGAATGTTAAACAATGTTAAATCAATGTTAAATGAATGTTAATTCAATATTTCAATCAATGTTAAATGAATGTTAAATCAATGTTAAATGAATATTAAATCAATATTTCAATCATTGTTAAATGAATATTAAATCAATATTTCCATAATTGTTAAATGAATATTAATTCAATATTTCAATCAGTGTTAAAAGAATGTTAAACAATGTTAAATGAATGTTAAATAAATGTTAAATAAAAATTAAATCAATGTTAAAACAAATTTAAATCGATGTTAAGAAACAATTTTTAATGTTAAATCAATATTAATTTAATGCGACATCAACGTCAAATAAAAATCAAATTAAAGTTAACTCAATGATGAATTAATGTTAATTTAACTTCGATTTAACATAAACTGACCGTTAAAATTAATGTTAAATCAATATTAAATCAAAGTTAAACAACGTTGAATGAACGTTTAATCTATTTTTAAACAAATTTAAATCGAAGTTAAGAAACTTTTTTTCAAATATTAAATCAATATTAATTCCATCTTACATCAAAGTCAAATGAAAGTGAAATAAAAGTCAAATTAAAGTTAATTTATTGTTGAATCAATTTTAAATCGAAGTAAGGATAAAATCTTTTTCATGTTAATTCAACATTTAATCAATATTGAGTCGCAGTTAAATCATATAGTTAAATAAAAGTTGAAGCTATTTTAATATTAAATCAACGTTAAATGAAATTTAAATTAATGTTAAATCAATGCCAAATCAAAATTAAGTCAATATTGTTATAAAGTTTACTTTCCTTGGGATTAATATTATTAACTAACCGTTAACTAAATGTAAAATAAATTTGAAATTAATGTTATACCAAAGTTAAATCAATTTTAAGTAAACGTTATGAAATTTTTAAAAATGTTAAATCAAAGTTAAATGAACGTTAAATCTATATTAAAGCAAATTTAAATCCAAGGTTAGAACATATTTTTTCAATGTTAAATCAATATTAATTCAATGTCACATCAATGTCAAAAAAAGGGTAAATAAATGTCAAATAACTGTTAATTCAATGTTTGAATTAATTTTAAATCAATGTTAAATTAAAGATAAATTAACGTTAAACCAATTATAAATCGAAGTTAAGACAAAACCTAATTCATATTAATTTAATATTAAATCAGTGTTAAATCTAAGTTAAGTCATAGTTAAATAAAAGTTAAGTTAAGCTTATATTAATATTGAATCAACGTTAAATGAAAGTGAAATTAATGTCAAAGCACTTATAAATCGAAGTTAAACAAAATTTATTTAATCTTTACTCAATATCAATTTAAAGTTAAATGAACGTTAAATAAATGTTAAACATAAGTCAGATTAATGTTAAATCAGTGTTGAATCAATTTTAAATCAATATTAATTTAATGTTTAATTACCGTTTAAACAATTTTAAATCGAAGGAAGGACAACATTTTTTCAATGTTATGTCAATATTAAAACCGTGTTGAATCAACATTAAATAAAATTAAATTTTATTTTAAATTAAAGTTAAATTCTTAAATTTAATATTCACTGAATGATAAGTCAATATTTAATGAAAATTAAATCAACAGTGAATTAATGTTGATTTTAAGTACATTTAATATTAATTAAACGTTAAAACTATGATAATTTAATATTAAATCAATTTTGAATAAATATTAAATCAACGTTAAATTCATTTTAAATCCAAGTCACGCAATATTTTTTTAATTTTAAGTCAATAATATTGAGAATATTTAATAATATTGTTGAATCAACGTTAAATCAAAGTTAAATCAACGTTAAATTTATGTTAAGTTAATGTAGATTTAATTTTAAGTAAATTTTATATTATTGTTGAACCAAAGTTAAATCAAAGTTAAATTGAGTTTAAATCAATATTAAATCAAAATTAAGTTTATTATACTGTTTTAATGTTGACTTTATACTTTGGTTTAACATTAAGTTGCCGTTAAATCAATATTGAATCAGTTTGGAATTAATATTAAATCAAAATTAAACTAATGTTATAAGAATTTTAAATCAATGTTAAGAAAATAGTTTAAATGTTAAATCAATATAAATTTAATGTTACATCAACGTCAAATAAAAATTAAATTAAAGTTAAGTGAATGTTGATCCAATTTTAAATCAATATTGAATCAAAGTTAAATTAATGTTAAAGCACTTATAAATGAAAGTTAAACAAAAGTTATTTAATGTTTATTCAATATTAGATCAAAGTTAAATCAACGTTAATAAATGTTAAACATAAGTCAGATTAATGTTAAATCAGTGTTGAATCAATTTTAAATCAATATTAATTTAACGTTTAAATACTGTGTAAACCTTTTTAAATCGAAGGTAAGGCAAATATTTTTTTTAATGTTATGTCAATATTAAAACAGTGTTGAATCAACGTTAAATAAAAGTAAGTTTGAGATTAATTCAAAGTTAAATTAATATTCTCAATAAGTCAATATTTAATGAACATTAGGTAAATAGTGAATTAATGTTGATTTCACTTACATTTAATATTAACTAATCGTTAAAACTATGTTAATTTATTATTAAATCAATTTTGAATAAATATTAAATTAACGTTGAATTGATTCTTAAACTAAGTCAGGCGATATTTGTTTGATGTTAATTCAATAATGTTGATTTAATAAATTAATGTTGATTCAACGTTAAATCAATGTTAAATTTAAGTTGAGTCAGTATAGATTTAACTTTAGATAAATTTTATATTATTGTTGAATCAACGTTAAATCAATGTTAATTCAATGTTGAATCAATGTTAATTCAATGTTGAATCAATGTTAATTCAATGTTGAATCAACGTTAAATCATAGTTAGATCAATATTAAATCAAAATTATGTCAATATTTAATTACTGTTTATTTACTTTGAATTAATATGAAATGTTAAATAAATGTTGAATCAATGTTAAATCAATTTTGAATCAATATTGAATCTACGTTAAGGCAATGTTTTTTTAAACGTTAAATCAATATTATATCAACGTGAAATCAATGTTAAATTTAAGTTAAGTCAGTATAGATTTAACTTTAGATAAATTTTATATTATTGTTGAATCAACGTTAAATCAACGTTAAATCAAAGTTAGATCAATATTAAATCAAAATTATGTCAATATTTAATTACTGTTTATTTACTTTGAATTAATATGAAATGTTAAGTAAATGTTGAATCAATGTTCAATCAATTTTGAATCAATATTGAATCTAAGTTAGGGCATTATTTTTTAAAATGTTAAATCAATATCAGATCAACGTTAAATCAACGTTATTTTCATTTTTTACAATCATTCTTTTCGTCATTCGATTTATTAATCAGGTATATTCCTAATAAAACAGAAATTTCTTTTAACAATTTTTTTTTCTTTTAGATTTCTTTTTATTTTTCTAACATTTTGTGGCATTTTCGGTAGTACAAGAATGATTTGCCTATATACATGAAAAAAGAAATAGAGGAAAGAAAAAAATATATATATTCGCAGTGACGTTTTCTTTTTTTTTTGTTTGATTTTTTTTTTGTTTAACAACAGACGTCTCCTTTTCGTATGGTAATTAAAAATTGTATAGAGAACTTTTTTTGACTAATGTTTATCATTAAGAATATTATAGAATGAAAATAGTGATGAATAATTTTTATTCATAAACGTCTTGTTTATCTCCTATATAGCGAATAATATCGGCTGGTCTCATTAATCTTTCCGCATCCATATCTGGTATTTCAAAACCAAATTCATCCTCTATCGCCATTATAATTTCAACATGATCCAATGAATCGAGTCCCAAGTCATTGATGAAATGCGAGTCGGTACGCAACTGGAAAAGGAGGAGAGAAATTATTTCGATTAAATTTTGAAAAGCAAAAAGAGGGGGAAAATGAGTTATTATTGTTAATAATTAACAGGAGGACTTTTATTTATTTATTCAATGTGTCTTTTGAATTATATATATTTTTGTAATATGAGTAAATAGAGATTTAATTTAATATTTCAATAAATGTTAAATCAATGTTAAATAAATGTTAAACAATGTTAAATGAATATTAAATCAATGTTAAATGAATGTTAATTCAATATTTCAATCATTGTTAAATGAATATTAATTTAATATTTCAATCAGTGTTAAATGAATGTTAAACAATGTTAAATAAATATTAAATCAATGTTAAATGAATGTTAATTAAATATTTCAATCATTGTTTAATGAATATTAATTCAATATTTCAATCAGTGTTAAATGAATGTTAAACAATGTTAAATGAATATTAAATCAATGTTAAATGAATGTTAATTCAATATTTCAATCAATGTTAAATGAATGTTAAATGAATATTATTTCAATATTTCAATCAATGTTAAATGAATATTAATTCAATATTTCAATCAGTGTTAAATGAATGTTAAACAATGTTAAATCAATGTTAAATGAATGTTAATTCAATATCTCAATCAATGTTAAATGAATATTAAATCAATATTTCAATCATTGTTAAATGAATATTAATTCAATATTTTAATCAGTGTTAAATGAATGTTAAACAATGTTAAATGAATGTTAAATAAATGTTAAATGAATATTAAATCAATGTTAAAACAAATTTAAATCGATGTTAAGAAACAATTTTTAATGTTAAATCAATATTAATTTAATGCGACATCAACGTCAAATAAAAATCAAATTAAAGTTAACTCAATGATGAATTAATGTTAATTTAACTTCGATTTAACATAAACTGACCGTTAAAATTAATGTTAAATCAAAGTTAAATCAAAGTTAAACAACGTTAAATGAACGTTAAATCTATTTTTAAACAAATTTAAATCGAAGTTAAGAAACTTTTTTTCAAATGTTAAACCAATATTAATTCCATATTTCTTACATTAAAGTCAAATGAAAGTGAAATAAAAGTCAAATTAAAGTTAATTTATTGTTGAATCAATTTTAAATCGAAGTAAGGATAAAGTCTTTTTCATGTTAATTCAACACTTAATCAATATTGAGTCGCAGTTAAATCATATAGTTAAATAAAAGTTGAAGTTTTATATATAAATAAATAAATAAATAATATTAAATCAACGTTAAATGAAAGTTAAATTAATGTTAAATCAATGCCAAATCAAAATTAAGTCAATATTGTTATAAAGTTTACTTTCTTTGGGATTAATATTATTAACTAACCGTTAAATAAATTAAATAAATAAATGAAGATTAATTTAACTTCGATTTAATATAAAGTAACCGTTAAAATTAATGTTGAATCAATATTAAATCAAAGTTAAATGAACGTTAAATCTATATTAAAGCAAATTTAAATCTAATATTAGAAAATATTTTTTCAATGTTAAGTCAATATTAATTCAATATTTCAATCAGTGTTAAATGAATGTTAAACAATGTTAAATGAATATTAAATCAATGTTAAATGAATATTGAATCAATGTTAAATGAATGTTAAATGAATGTTAATTCAATATTTTAATCAATGTTAAATCAATTTTAAATCCATTCAGACTGAAACAAACAAAAATTTTAATTCAAAATTAAGACACATTGAATGCCAGATATTCGAATCAAGCAAGTTTTCTCAACTTTTTGCCCATAAAAAGCAGACGACAAAAATTTCTAAAAATGATTTTTTCAGTTTGACAAAATTGTTCTCTTTTCCTCTCTTTTTCTTCTTTCCTTCTTTGATTTTCATTTTTTTTTTCTTTTTTTGGAATTTAATCGTTTTTTTCTCTCAGTATGCAAAAAATAATAATAAAATGCGATTGTCCAAGTCAATAAAGATGATTTTTAAATGCGGTAAAATCGCATCATCAACTTTGACATTCCCTTAAAAAAAAAAATCTAAAGAAAAAGAGTGAAAAATGTCGAAAAGATCATTTTTAGACTTAAGTTCCTCATTTTTTTTTGGTTTTTTTTTTTTTTACTCATTAAAAATGGGTACAAGTCTGAAAAAGAAATACCTTTTCTGGATCAATTTTGTCAAACAATTTGAGATTCAAGAGGACACGATCGGTGATTAGTTTTAAACTTCTCGGTTCCGGTGCACTGTAGTGGCGCACCTGCTTGACTCGTAAATCCGTTAAGTCCTAGAAAATAAGTGGAAAAAAAAACTTTTTAAAATAATGCATTTTCCAAAGATTTTTTTACCTTATCAGCTGTAACTTTATCGTACGTCGCTACAACTTTCATAACTCGATCCTCAATTTCTTTTGGCGTCGATTTCTCGACTGTCGAACAATTTCGCGTTTGATTACTAATTATCTGGGCAGTTAGATTCTATAAAAGAAGGTTTATTTTTTATTTTACAGTTTTTCATATATAAATAGAATTTTTCAAATGTGCCGTTTTTCTCTCTTTTCTTTTAATATAAAGAAATTATATAGGTTTTTGTTTAGGAAAGTTTTTTTCCTTCATTTAACGTTTCTTTTTAGTTATCTAAAGTAAAAAAAACATTTTTCTTCACTTTTTAGTTAAAAAATATGAATAATATTAGTAATATTAATAATATTAATTATAATTGTTATTATTATTAATAATAATAATAATATAAAAAATATTAATAATAATAATAATATAAAAAATATTAATAATAATAATAATAATAATAATAATAATAATAATTTTCAAAATTTCTAATTCAAAACCTTTCGAAATCCAATTATTCTCAACATTTCAATTAAATTGTGATTTTCTACAACTTTTAACTAATATTCTTCTTAAAATCGATTATTTTTAATAATTTTTCAAGAAAGTTGTTTGAGAATTTTTAAATCCATGTGTTTACAATTTTCAATTTTCACGTGAGATTTCAATTATTCGGAAATTTTTGAATTAAATATACATAAGAAAATTAAGACATTAAATAAATTAAAAAAATTTCAATTAAGCTTTTTGAAAAAAATTAGCAACAATAGAATTTTTTTAATTAAAAGTATGAAAAATTCAGACATTCAAAGATTTTAATTTGAAACCTTTACGAAATTCAATTATTTCTCAAAATTGCAATTATTATTATTAACTTGTACACAATTGAATTTATTATTATTCAATTTAACGGAATAATAACTTTAACGGAAAATTTTTCAACTTTAACGGAAAATAGATTAAAAATTCATTTTTAATGGAAAATTCTACGAGAATTTAATTATTTAAAATTTAAATACAAACATAGATAATTTAATGATTGAATAATTGAAAGTTTCTTAAAATTCAATTTTTGCACTTTTATCTACAAATTTTTAATTAATTGAATTCTTTCAACGAATTTTAGACAAATTTTTAAAAATAATTACATTTTTCGAGAAATTGGATTAAAAGGGTAATGAAAATAATTTAAATTCATTAATGATTTTTATTATTTATGAAAATAATATTGAATTATTGTGAAGAATTCTATAAAAAAGTTTCAAACAATTGATTTTTTTTTGAAAAAGTTTATGCAAATTCTATATTTTTAATAATAGAATTCCTGTGAAATTTGCATTATTTTAGAAAATAATTTAATATTCGTATAAAATAAATTTTTAAAAAATAAATAAATTTTAAAACATTTTATTTTTTTGAAAATAATTTATGGATATTCTATTTTAAATAATTGAATTTCTATGAAATTTTTATTTTTTTAGAAAATAATTAAATGTTTGTGTAAAATTTTATCAAAATTTCTGTTTAAAAATTGAATTTTTTAAAAATTTTTATTAAAATACTTTTCAAAATACTTTAATTTTTGCGATGAATACTATTATTTATGAGAAGAGTTGAATTTTGCAATTAATTTTTTTTATACAATTCCTAAAAATAATTGAATTTTTGTCGAAGAATTTTATTAATTTTGAAAATAATTTAATTCTTGCAATACATATTGATATTTTTGAAAATAATTCAATCCCTGAAAAGAATTTCAAAATTTATGAAAAAAAATTGTATTAAAGCGAAGAATTTATTGCTAAATTTTAAAACATTTCATTAATTCAAAAAAAATTTATAAAAATTCTATTTTAAATAATTGAATTCCCGTGAAATTTTAATTAAAAAACAAATATTTGAATGTTTGTTTAAAAAATTTAATCAAAATGTTTGTTTAAAAATTGGAAAATTCAGAAAAATTTTGGAAAATGTTTAAAATTTTGTTATGAATTTTATTAAATTTTTTAAAAATAATAATTGAATTAAAAAAATTATTTAAATTACTTTTCAAAATAATTGACTTTGTTTTATGAATACTACTATTTATGACAATTGAATTTTGCAATTAATTTTATTTTAAAATTTTTGAAAATAATTGAATTTTGTCAAACAATTTTGATATTCTTTTTTAAAAATAATTATTACAGGTAATTAATGTTGACAATTTTAAAAAATTTTTTAAAAATAATTGAATTTTTCCCAGAATTTTCTTAATATTGAAAATAATTGAATTTATTCCACAATTTTATTAATTTTGAAAATAATTGAATTCCTGCGAATCATTTTATTATTTATATGAAAATAATTCAATCCCTGAAAAGAATTTCAAAATTTATAAAAATAATAATTGTATTACAGCGAAGAATTTAATGCTAAATTATAAAAACATTTGATTTTTTCGAAAAAAATTTAGGGAAATTCTATTTTAAATTAGTGAATAATTCTTATAAAATTTTTATTTTTTTGAAAAGAAATTGAATGTTTCTGTAAAATTTCATCAAAATTTTTTGTTTAAAAATTAAATTCTTTTAAGAAATTTTATTATAATATTAAAATATTAAAAATCGTTGAATTCAAAAAAAATTTTGGAAAATGATTGAAATTTTGGTATGAATTTTATCAAAATTTTTAAAAATAATAATTGAATTTAAAAAAACAATTTAAATTACTCTTCAAAATAATTTAATTTTTTGTGATGAATACTATTATTTAGGACAATAATTGAATTTTGTTAAAGAATTTTGATATTTGTTGATAAAGTTAATTGAAATATTGAAAATTTTTTAAAAATATTTTTTGAAAATAATTGAATTTCAGCGAAGAATTTTATTAATTTTAAAAATAATTTAATTTCTCAAAATCGTTTTATTATTTATATATGAAAATAGTTCAAACTCTGAAAAGAATTTCAAAATTTATGAAAATAATAATTACATTACAGCGAAGAATTTATTGCTAAATTTTAAAGCAATTAATTTTTTCAAAAAAAATTTATGGAAATTCTATTTTTAATAATTGAATTCCTATGAAATTTTATATTTTTTTGGAAAATAATTATTAAATGTTTATATAAAATTTTTGTTTAAAAAAAATTTATTAAAATAGTAGAATATTGAAAATCGTTGAATTCAGAAAATTTTTGGAAAATGATTGAAATTTTGTTATGAATTTTATTATATTAAAAAAAAATAATAATTGAATTAAAAAAATTATTTCAATTACTTTTCAAAATAATTGACTTTGTTTTATGAATACTATTATTTATGACAATTGAATTTTGCAATTAATTTTATTTAAAAATTTTTGAAAATAATTGAATTTTGTCAAACAATTTTGATATTTATTGATAAAGATAATTGAAATGTTGACAATTTTTTTTTGGATTTTTTGAAAATAATTGAATTTCTATGCGAAGAATAAAGAATTTTATTAGTCTTGAAAATAATTTAATTCTTGTGATGAATATTGTGATTTTTTTAAATTATTAAATTTTACAATTTATTTGAGAAAAATCCTGAATATAATTCAATTTCTGCGAACAATTTTGCTGTTTATTAATAGATAATTAGAATAATTTTTTATATAATGTAATATAATTTAGTATAGTATAATATAATGTTATGCAATATAATATAATATAAAATAATATAATATAATATAATGCAATATAATATAATATAATAAAATATAATATAATATAGTTTAATATAATATAATAAATATAAGTTTCGAAAAAAACTTTTTGCCCTCCGTGACGTTAGTCAAACCGAAAAAAAATAACTTTTTCCCTTATAACCAAAGAAATCGAAAGAGAAAAATTCCGAGAAAAATTACCGAACAATGTCCTTTTAGGAATATTAATTAAAAAAGCACTACTTTAACCAAAGAATCATCAATTTCCCTCTTTTCCGACAAATAAACGAAAACTCTTTCGAGTTATGTAATGTCTGTAGATAAAAAGAAATTGATAAAACATTGTTTGCAAATTTTATTTTTCCTGACCTAAATAGAAAAAGAACGCTCAAGTAAAATACAGTTTATTAATTTTTTTACCAAAAATTCACTCCTCTTAGAGTAGAAAATTTGTTTATTTCATAGGGTGGAAAAAATAATAGAAATCAATATAATAACGTGAAGAGGAGTTGAAAGGAAAATAGAGGATATAAGTCTCCAAAGAGATAAAGAGAGAGAGAGAGAGAGGTTACCTTTTGAATTGACAGTGAACACCTTGTAGCATTGTGAATGAATCTCTCTTGAATTTTGTGTGTCATTTCATTTTGAAGAATGCTTAAGCAACGACGGGAATTCCTTAAAATGCCGGTATTTCGCACGATAAATCGTACACTCGTTAGCGACGCCATTTTTACACGTGCAGTTAGAAACCCAAAGTGGGGAAAAAAAATATACCATTCAATTCGATGCAGACTAAAATTTTCAAGTGCCGTGAAAGTTTCTTTTTCAGCTCACTTAACGTCTCTTTAAATTAAACAGCTGATCCGCTCGTTCGGCTGTTCTTCTATTCTCACTTCTTTCAATCCGCTAATTTTTAAATCCTATTTTTTTTACTATTTTTACAATTCTCCAAAACTTTTTTCCCCCTATTTTCCGACAAACGGTATATAATTTAATATTAATTATTTAAAAATAAGTAAAATATTATGTTTCTCCTTAATTCTGGTGTTTTCTGGGAATTTCGGTAATCGCCCGCAAGGGAAAGTTACCAGAAAAAATTGTCCAAGGTATTTTATATACGGGAATTGTTTATCTTTCCTCAAGATATTTATTTTCAAAACGATTTTTTTAATTGGAAAATAACTTTCATCATGATTTGCAGGTAAATGGAAGCGAATTTCGATCGTTAATATTTTACTCCCTCTAATTTGGTTGTGTTCTTTATTTTTAGAATACGACATTGTATTCTTCAACAATTGAATAATTCTTGTCAGAAATATTTTTCGAGTGTTGCTAATTTGGAGAATTATTCGTTAAATTTAGAAGACGATGGACTCAAGGCAAATGATAAACCTCAATACAAGAAGGTGAGATTTTTTTTTTCTTCTCTTTTGACAAACTTTGCGTTATTTTATTTTGAGGTTATGGTCGCCTCGAAACAGAAAATCGCAATTTTTTTCTTGCTCGAAAATTAATAAAGCAAATTTTTTTTTTTGCGGGGCTTAGACTGAAATAGAAAAGAAACAAAATTTTATAATTGACGAGGATGGATTTGTCACTGTTTACACTGACGGTTCATGTGCATTTAATGGTAATCAAGAAAAGGCGAGAGCTGGAATCGGTGTCTGGTTTGGTGACAATCATCCACTGTATGTTTTTTTTATAATAATAATAATTTTATAATGATAATAATAATAATAATGATAATAATAATAATAATAATGTAATTATTTCGTTAAAATAACGGGTTTTTCCATATAAAATCGGAAAATAATCGAATTTTAATTTGTAGTAATATTTCTGCGCCGATTGTGGGACGATCGACGTGCAATGTTGCGGAAATTGTCGCGGCAACAAAGGCAGTGGAAGCGGCAAAGGAAGCAGGTGTAAAAAAATTAAAACTCTACACGGACTCAAATTTTCTTGTACAATCGGTGACCGCTTGGATGCCAAAATGGAAGACAAACGGATGGCGAAGTGTAACGAAAAAGCCAGTTATCAATAAAGACGAATTAATGCAATTAGACGAAATGTTATCATCGATAGAAGTCTCTTGGGTGAATTAACAATTGAAAAAATTTTTCTTTTCTAAACTCTAAATTTAAAATTTATTCCAAACAAAAATAGTTATAGCAAAAGGTAAAGTACCTTTTGTTATAACTATTTTTGTTTGTTTGTTTGTTTGTTTTTTTAATAAAAAACTATTTTTGTTTAATATTCAGGTTCACGTTCCGAGTCACTCTGGAATTCATGGCAATGAAATGGCAAATTTATTGGCAAAACAAGGAATCGACGTGTCGGTGAAATGAATTTATTGCTATTGTTATAAAAATATAATTTTTTTTTTTTATTAAAACAAACATTTTTTGGACTTTATTTTAATTTTAATAATTCACATTGCACTTGTTCGTGGTACAGATTTTCGCTTTTGTAGCGAAACTCGACTGATTTGTCGAAGAAGCGTGTAAATATCTTCCGGACATACTTGAAGGGACAATAGTTCCATTAGGACCCTGAAAAATAGAAAAATTCTAAACTTAACTCTTGGATAAATTTCACAGGAATTTAATAATTTACAGAATTTTTGATAAATTTCTTTTAAATAAATCAATTATTTTTAGAAATAATAAAATTTTCACAGGAATTCAATTATTTGATATAAAAAATTTCAAATAATTTTTCGAAAAATATCAATTATTTAAAAAGAATTTTAGAAAATTCGTCGCAAGAGTTTAGTTATTGAAAAAAATTTAACAAAGTTTCATTTCAATAATTCAATTATTTAATATAAAAAATTTCAAATAATTTTACGAAAAATATCAATTATTTAAAAAGAATTTTAGAAAATTCGTCGCAAGAATTTAGTTATTGAAAAAAATTTAACATAGTTCTTTTAAATAAATCAGTTATTTTCATAAATAATAAAATTTTACAGGAATTCAATTATTTTATATAAAAATTTCAAATAATTTTTCGAAAAATATCAATTATTTAAAAAGAATTTTAGAAAATTCGTCAAAAGAAAACAATTATTGAAAAAAATTTAACAAAGTTCTTTTAAAAAAATCAATTATTTTCATAAATAATAAAATTTTCACAGGAATTCAATTATTTAATATAAAAATTTCAAATAATTTTTCAAAAAATATCAATTATTTAAAAAGATTTTTATAAAATTTAACAAAGTTTCATTTCAAGAATTCAATTATTTTTAGAAATATAGTAAAATTCTTTACCGAAATTCAATTATTTTTATAAACTTGAATAAAATTCGTTTGGAAGAATTAAATTATTTTCAAAAGTAATAAAATTCTTCGCAGAAATTCAATTATGTTCAAAAATTTTTGTCAAAATTTCAATTATCTTTCTAAATAATAAAATTCTTCAATATTCAATTATTTTTAAAAAATTTATTAACTTCTCGTCAAAATTTCAATTATTGTTATAAATAATACAATGTTTTTTTCAAAATTAAAATATATTTAAAAACTTGAATAAAATTCTTGTTAAAATTTCACAGAAATTCAATAATAATTTATGAAATTTTTACGTGACTTTAAATAATTTAATGCACAACATTTTTTTAAAAATATCAATTATTTAAAAAGATTTTTATAAAATTCGTCGCAAGAGTTCAGTTATTGAAAAAAATTTAACAACGTTTCATTTCAAGAATTAAATTATTTTCATAAATAATAAAATTTTCACAGGAATTCAATTATTTAATATAAAAATTTCAAATAATTTTTCGAAAAATATCAATTATTTAAAAAGAATTTTAGAAAATTCGTCGCAGGAATTCAATAATTTACCAAATTTTTGATAAATTTCTTTTAAATAAATTAATTATTTTCATAAATAATAAAATTTTCACAGGAATTCAATTATTTAATATAAAAAATTTCAAATAATTTTTCGAAAAATATCAATTATTTAAAAAGAATTTTAGAAAATTCGTCGCAAGAGTTTAGTTATTGAAAAAAATTTAACAAAGTTTCATTTCAAGAATTCAATTATTTTTAGAAATAATAAAACTTTCACAGGAATTCAATTATTTAATATAAAAATTTCAAATAATTTTTCGAAAAATATCAATTATTTAAAAAGAATTTTAGAAAATTCGTCGCAAGAGTTTAGTTATTAAAAAAAAATTTAACAAAATTCTTTTCAAGAATTCAATTATTTTCATAAATAATAAAAGTTTCACAGGAATTCAATTATTTTATAAAAATGTTCATAACATTTTTGGAAATTTTTAAAAATTATTTTCATGAATAATTAAACTCGTAGGATTTTAATTCATTTTGGATACAATATTTTAATCAAATTCCTCGAAAAATGTAATTATTCTTAAAAATTTTATTAAAATTTGTCAAAAGAATTCAATTATTTAAAATTTGTTGATAAAATTCTTTATGAGAATTCAATTTTAACAAACATTCAATTATTCAATAAATTATTTATTTTTCAATTTAAATAATTGAATTAATCTAGAATTTTCTAATAAAAATTGATTAAAAAATGAAATTACTGAATAATCGATTTATTGTTTTTGAAAATAATTGAATTATTGCAACGAATTTTATTACAATTTTTTCAAATAATTGAATTTTATTGAGAAAATTTACTACTTTTAAAAGTAATTGAATTCTTGCGAAGGATTTTATTAGGATTTTTGTAAATAATTAAATTTTTGTTGAAAAATTTCATGATTATTAAAATTATAACAAAACATGATCGCCTTTATATGTTTGGTAATAATATTCTTATAAATTGTTGAGTTTCAAAAAGGTTTGAATTTGAATGTTAATTCCCGTGGAAAAGTAATAATTAAAATAATTAAATACTTACATAAAAATCTAATTATTGATGTTTTTGAATAATTTTACAATTAATGAAATTTGTAAATAAATTTAATAGAACATTTTTTTGAGTATCTAATAATTTTCAGAGTGAATCAGAATATTTTTTATGGTCAGGGAAAGAAAGTGAGAATTTTGTCTGGAAATCAGGGAAAAATAAAATTAAATATTTGTGGCAACCCTGCTTAGTTAAAACTTACTTTTAGGTATTTAGAATGCAATGATATATAACTACGTGAATATAATTTTCGAGGTTATGTTTTTCTAAACTTGGTGAAATTCGCGGTCATTAAAGAAGAAAATAAATGGAGAATGAAACTATTCCTATTGACATACCGAAATATTTCCGGCGATGTTTGTATTCCAGCAGATTCTGCGAGTGCGATCAAGTCAGTCAGGTTATCATTCGACTGTGTCATTATGCGAATGCAACAATTTTACACTAAATTTAAAATCTGTTTTCAAACATTTGTTTATTTTTTGACTTGAGAGTTGAGATTTATTGTTTCCCCGAAAGAATAATAACACTCTCAGGGTTGGGTCGTTTATTTCTCAATCGATCGTGTTGTTGGTAAATATTTCCTGAACCAATCAGAAGTCGAGTTTAGTTTAATTTTGAAGAAAATCCATCGGAATTAGTATTTATACAGAAATGTGTTAGAAAAAATACTTTTTGCTTTTTCTGTATTTGCAAAAAAAAAATCTACCTACATTAATATATATTTATTCTTTTTATGTTTCAGATTAATTTCTAGGAGCGAGAGAAAGCATGAAAAGGTGAGATAATATATTGGTGTGAAAAAAAGATTCTTATTATTCGGATAACTTCAAAAACTTTGATTCCTTTAATTAGGAAAAAGCAACCATTACGATTCAGTGTGAAAAAAATTCTTATTATTCAGATAACTTCAAAACCATCGATTCCTTTAAATAGGAAAGTTAAAATTATGACACAGTGTAAAAAAAATTTCTTATTATTCAAATAACTTCAATAACATCGATTCCTTTAACAGGATCGCCACGTAACCTGGAAACCTGGAAATATCAGGGAATTTTATAAAAATGGAAAAAACCTTGAAAAGTCGGGGAATTTTGATCGAAATCCTGAAGAATTGTTGTTTTCTAATTGTATTTATCCTTAAAATCTAATTTTATTTAAATCTTTTGTGATAGGTAGTTTAATGTTTTTCAAATTAATTTTAATAAAATACTTAAGTAGAAGTTTAATTGATTTCAAAATTTTTTTAAAATTCAATTCTTTTCAAATGATTGCTTTTTAAATAAAATTTCACGAAACAATAAATTTAATTACTTTAGCCGAAGTTTTAATAAAATTAGTCTAAAGAATTCAATTATTTTCAAACCATAATATAATTTTTCGCAAAAATCCAATGATGTGTGAAAAATTACCAAAATTCTTGTCATACTTTAAATTGTCTTTATTAATAATAAAATTTTTCTCCGAAATTCCAATATAAATAATATTCTTGGCAGAATTTCAAATATTTTAAATATACAAAATTTTCATCAAATTTCTCGAAAAATGAAATAATTGTAAAATTTTTTTCTTTTAATTTGTTTCTTCACAATAAATAATAATAAGAAAACACATAAAATTTAAATTCTGATAAAATTTGTTATAGAAACTCAATGTTAAAATTCAATTATTTAATAAATTATTTATTTTTATTGTTAAATAATTGATTTCTCGTAGAATTTTCTAATAAATATTGATTCACAAATGAATTTCAGTAAAAACTTTCCATTGTAATTGAATATGACATTCAAAAATATTTATTTATTTGAAAATTCTACGAGAATTCATTTATTTCACTCTAAAAATAAACATTTTTTTAAATAATTGAACTTTTTTTAAAACTGAGTTTTCATGAAGAGTCAAGAAATGTTTAAATAATAATTGAATTCTTCCAAAACATTTTAATAAATTTTTTTTTAATTAATTGCATTTTTCGTGAAATTTGATAAATATTTTGTATATATTAAAAACTATTGAAATTCTGATAAGAATTTTATTAAATTTTTTGATATTTATTGAATTTTGGAGAAAAATTGTATTATTTATAAAGATTTTTTTTTAATGAGAGTTAATTCGTTAATTAATAAGAGTTAATTTGTTATTTAAAAAAAGAATTAGAATCAATTTTGTTAACTAACCATTGAAAATTAATTATTAATGAGAATTGATTATTAAAAATAAATTTGGAAGCAATATATTAAAAGTCAGGGAATTTTGATCGAAATCCTGCGGAAATTTATTTTTGAAATCTAATTTCACTTAAATGTTTCAAAATTAATTTAATTTTAAAAGAATTGCAATTAAAATTTTTCTAAGTAGATGAACTTGAAAACATTTTCATTTAAAATGTTGCAAGACTTCAATTTCAAATGAATTTCATTGAAAAATTTTAAAACCTAGATTTTTACAAAAAATCTTAAAAACTAAAATTCTTCTAAAATTATTAAAATTTTCTAATACAAATATTTAATTGATTATTTAAAAATAATAGATTTATATAGAAGAATTTTAGTTAAAACACAAAAACAAAATTGAATTTTGAAGCAAATACATATTATTCGAGAAATTCTGTTATTTTTAGAAAAAGTAAAATTCTTCTTAGAAATTCGAAAATAATTCATTAAACAATTAATTACAATAAATTTGATAATTATTTATTGACAATTAGTTTATTTATTAATTTCAATTAACTTTTGTTAAATAATTATTTACAAATATTCGATTCAAAAACTAAATATTTGTTAATTATTTCGTTAATTAGCTATATATTAGTTAATTAATTTATTTACAAAATTTTTCAAAAATTTCAATAAAATTCTTTTGTGACAATTTAATGTTTTTCAAAATAATTTTAATAAAATTCTTCGTAGAAATTTAATTGATTTCAAAACCTTTTTAAAATTCAAATATTTTCAATGTTTGCTATTTGAATAAAATTTCACGAAACAATTCAATTATTTAAACCGTAATTTTAATAAAATTAGTCTAAAGAATTCATTTATTTTCAAACAGTAATATAATTGTTCGCAAAAAAAACAATTATTTTTGAAAAATTACAAAAATTCTTGTCAAACTTTCAATTTTCTTTACGAATTATAACATTTTTCTCCGAAATTCAATTATTTTCAAAAATTTTAATAAAATTCTTGTCAGAATTTCAAATTATTTGTAATATACAAAATTTTCATCGAATTTCTCGAAAAATGAATATTAAATTTTTTTTAATGTGTCTCTTGACAATAAATAATAATAATTAACATAATAATTAAATTCTGATAAAATTTGTTATAAAAACTCAATGTTAAAAATTCAATTATTTAATAATTTATTTATTTTTATTGTTAAATAATTGATTTCTTGTAGAATTTTCTAATAAATATTGATTTAGAAATGAATTTCAGTAAAAACTTTCCATTGTATTTGAATATCATATTCAAAAATATTTATTTATTTGAAAATTCTACAAGAATTCATTTATTTCACTCTAAAGATAAACATTTTATTAAATAATTGAACTTTTTTTAAAATTGAGTTTTTATGAAGAATCAAGAAATTTTTTATTAATAATTGAATTCTTCTGAAACATTTTAATAAAATTTTTTTAAGTAGTTCCATTTTTCGAGAAATTTGATAAAAATTGTGTATATATTAAAAACTATTAAAATTCTGATAAGAATTTTATTAAATTTTTTGAAATTTATTGAATTTCGTTGAAAAATTTTATTTAGAAAGATTATTTAAATTTTGACGGGAATTTTTGACAATTTTGAAACATACTTGGATTTTTGTGAAGTATTATGTTAGTTTTGAAAATAATCGAATTCTTGAGGTTTCCAATAATTTTCTTATTAATAATAAACGTTATTTTAAAAACCCGAAAAAATTCCGTTTTTTAACCTGGAAATTCTGGAAAAGTCAGGGAATTTGAAAAGGGTAAAAGCGTGGCATACCCTTGCTTTAATTAGGAAAGTTAAAATTATGACTCAGTGTCAAAAAAAGATTCTCATTATTCAGATAACTTCAAAAATTTCGATTCCTTTAATTAGTAAAAGTCAACAATTAATTTTATTTATTTTCAAAAAGGAAAAAACAAATTATTACAACAACAAAGGTTATTTTCCATAATTTTTGCAAAAAAAACAAACTATTAAATGAAATTTAACTACAATAACTTATTTTGAGGATTTAAATAAATTTTCAAAACTTAAATTGCAATTAAAAACTTTTATTTTGGTTCACTTGGTTTTTTTTTTGTAAATGGGAAAAATATATATATCGCGTGTGCCTGTAGGAACTTTGGACTACAGATTCCGAAGAAATTGTCTGAGGTAATCTACCGGCATTTTTATATGTATATATATATTTATATTTATAATAATATGTATGTGAATTAGCAAAGAACACGTGTCTCGTGGCTGATGATCGCAACGTCGCGTACAAAAAATTCCTTAACAAAACTAATTATTACAATCTACCAAGTAAATATTACGCTTAAATTCTTATTCAATAATTTATCATTTTTAATTTATACACATTGGTAACAAATATGGTATCAAATTAATAAATGGTAATTAAGATTTCTTTTTCTAAATGTTAACTTCTTTTTTTTTATAACTTCATTCTTGCACGTCTTATTTCAATTTTTCTTAAATTATAAAATTTTCTTTTTTCAAATTTTTACCGACTAAATTCTCATCTCTTAATCATCTATTTTTTTTAATAATATATTTATTTATATTATATTCGGCTCTATATGTATATATATCAAATCGGTAACAGAAAAAATTGGCAAATTGAAGTAAAGACTTTTTTGTCCTACATGCGCGATAAACTCGACTTTCCGTGCATGTATAGCGGGCGGAAAGTAAGCTTTTCCCGCCCGACTACCAACAGCGGGCGGAAAAACTACTTTTCCGCCCGCCTACCAACAGCGGGCGGAAAAATCACTTTTCCGCCCGCCTCCATGGCCTTAGCGGGCGGAAAAACGACTTTTCCGCCCGCTGCTTTAAAAGTACTAAATAAATACTACTAATTATTATATTATCACTTTCTATTACTCCAAATTAAAACGGAGTGAACGATTATTAACTAAATAACTAATTTAGTTACTAACGAACTTACTAATTAATTTTATCTGTATTTCAGAAGATGTCAAGTTTTTAAGTAAAATTTTATTGTTAAATTTGTCAAAAATATTCGGATTCGCCTTAGGCTTAATAAAAATAATTCAAACAAATTTAATAATTAGTGCATATTCATTTTTGAATTTACGGATGCGTCTTGTTTATCGCGCAATTGGACAAAAAATATCGTGTGCAACTCGGGCGGAAATGTCAATTCTGACCTCGTACGATTGCCGCCCTCGCTTCGCTCGTGCGGCAATTTTCGAACTCGGTCAGGAATTGACAACTTTCCGCCCTTGCCACACAATATACTATTTTATAATCGAAAATTTCAATTCTAGAGCGGGAAAATAAGTATCGCTGGTTTATGTGATAAAAAATAAAAAAAAACTGATATTATGCAAATAGCATTTTATGAAAAAGAGTCACTAAGTCTTTTTGCGTTCTTTAAACACATCTCTCACTGATTTTCTTTTTTTTTTATATATATAAAAATTATTTACAAATGTTGCAACTTACAGTAGTCACACACGCTCGCGAACATTTATTTTTCTTTGCGAATAAACGAAACATTTTTTATTTTTTTTTAATAAACACGGAATTAATAAATACAACGATTATCACTTTTTAATGCATTGAATTGAAAAGAAATTCAAATTTCATTTATAGTTTTAAATATTTTAAAAAAACTAAAAATAACACATTTTGAACATTTTGGAAAAATGAACAATTTAAAAAACGAATATCGTAGAAATGTAAAATTTCCAGTCTTCTGAATGATGCGATTAAAAAAAAAAGAAAAGAATAATGAATTTTGAGCCTCGATTGCAAATACTCTTTGGTTTTAATCGGAGCACAAATTTTGTATTTAAAAAAAAAAAAGATTTTACCAAACACTTTTTGGTAATTAAGCGCCATTTTTCTTCTAATTTTCTTTTTAGGAGGGGAAAAAAAAATTCTTTAAAAAGTCCTCTTGATTCTTTTTAAGAATATGTTTTTCTTATTGTATTATTGAACTAGAGTTTTCTTTTTGTTTTTAAGAAAAACTTTTTTCTAGTCAATACTGTCAGTTGCAACGTTACTCAGAAAAATAAAATTTTCGTCGATTCAGAACAAAAATTCAATAATACGAAGAATTTTTCGATTTTTGAAAAAAATGGGTTCCTTTTTTGAAAAAGAAAACATTATTATTGTATCCGTAATTTTTTTTTTTCTTCAAGTGAAAAACTTTCACTGACGGACATTTTTCTTTCTTCTTTTTTTTTTTTTGAAATTTTTTTTTATAAACTTATTCCCGGACTCGTTCTCATGCTTTGCTCAGCAATTCGCGCTTGCCTTTCGTACCCTGACTAGATTTATTTTTCGGTTTTGCGCGATTCGAACGAGGCCGAGCTTTTTCCTAGCCTGAACACACCTCCGAATGTTCGTCCCAAGCGGCGGCCTGAAAAAAAACAAAAAAACGAACAAAATTACCAAACAGTTTAGATTAAAAAAATTTTTTTTTTTAAATTTAAAAAGAATTCTCCATTTATTTCTTTATTTCTATTCGAAAATTTGCAAAATTTATCAAAAATAATTTTAAATCGAAAAAAATGAACTGTTTCATTATTTGAGTTCTAATTAAAATGGTTCTTTTTGTTAAAAAATTTTCATTTGTTTTCTCAATTTTCAAATGTAAGAAATAATTTTTTTTTTTTTTTAATTTTGAAGAAATAAAAAAAATTTTCTTTTACCTGACACTCGGGACTGCAGTACCATTGATTTCCGCATCCGGCGCACACATATTGTGCGGCACGTTCGTGACAACCCTGACAGCGTGGCGAAATGTCTCTGTCGTCACGACTCCCGCCAGAAATCCTCGACTCTCTCTCCTCCATTATTGACGATTCCTCCTCGTCATCCTAAAAAAAAAAGACGAGAAATTCATTAGTAATATTTTTCAAAATTTACGACAAAAAGGAAAAATTCTTTTTTAATTTCTTCCGAAATTTTGAATTTGCAATTAAAAAAAAAAAAGAAAACAAAAAAACTAACCTCAAACTTTTCATCGTCGACC
Source organism: Leptopilina myrica (nomen nudum) (assembly GCA_032872475.1). Classification (NCBI taxonomy): domain Eukaryota; kingdom Metazoa; phylum Arthropoda; class Insecta; order Hymenoptera; family Figitidae; genus Leptopilina; species Leptopilina myrica (nomen nudum). The sequence goes on along the minus strand of CM065466.1, from coordinate 29,789,884 downwards.
TGGAAAACCGCTGGATAAGAAATTGTATTTTTTTTTCATTTTTTTAAACAAATATTTATAAATTTTGTCCGTTAATTTGAATTTTGTTTTTTATTTTTCGCATCTAAACCGTAAAATTTTTAGACAAATGAAAATTTTGCCAATTATTTTGGATTTTTTTTAGTTTCAATACAGGGTGTCTACTAACCGGGAAATCCGGAAAAACCGGAAATAACCAGGAATTAATCGGGATTTTTATACAAAACAGGAAATTTTATCACCAAAATTAAAAAAAGTTTTATTATTTTAATTTGTTTTTTAAAAAAAATTACTTTTTATTTCAATTTTTATACATATTTGTACTTTTCTCTAACTTTTAATTAGTTAAAAAAAATAATTTCATAGTAAAAGTCAAGCACTAATTCAAACAGATTATGTAAATAAATTTTAAAAAATTATGAATTTAATAGAAATATTGTTAAATTTGACTAAAAATATGTAATTGAATTTGTTAAAGAATTTCTTTAGAAACTTTGTAACAAATAAAATTTTTCTAAACAAATAATTGAAAATTTTTGAAATAATTGAAATTTCTCTACATTTTTTAAAATAATTTAATTCTTTAAAAGAATTTTAATTTAAATTTTTTTGAAAATAATGTTAGTGACCGTAATTATAATTTTATTTTTAAAATATAAAGTCCCTCTTAAAGTTTTAAATCAATTTTTTCGCTTCTAAAAAGTATATTATTCTATTATTATTCAATAGTTATAATTATTGAACTTCTCTTAAATTTTTATCATTTCAAATTTCTGAATGTTCAAATAAATGATATTTATCATTTCTTAAGCAAATTTAATGTTTATTACTTACACTGAAAAAAAAATTTATTTGATTCAAATAACCGATTATTTGTCTATAATCAAATAAATATTTACTTGAATCAAATAATTTTTTTTTGAATCAATTAATCAGTATTTGCTTCAAATACTGAAATATTTGATTCAAATACAATTTATTTGATTCAAATACAATTTATTTGATTCAAATAAAAATTATTTGATTCAAGTAAATATTTATTTGATTATAGACAAATAATCGGTTATTTGAATCAAATAATTTTTTTTTCAGTGTATTAAGTAAATAATTAATTATCACTGCTTTTTTTGTTTAAATTGTAATAAAATTCTTCAAAGGAATTAAATTATTTTCATAAATAATATCATTCTTTGGAAGGATTTCAATTATTTTTGTAAATAGTACAATTCTTTGCAGAAATTTAATTATTATCAATAGAATTATTGTTATAAACTTGAAAAAGAAAATTTTCAATCATAATTATAAAAAGACAAGATTATTTTTAAATAGTTTAAAACATTACCTTCTAAATTTTCAATTTAAATTATTATTTATTTATGTTTGAAATTAAATTTAAATTTAAATTTTATGAGAAAAGAAAACCGGGAAAAACCGTAAATTTTGTTGAATGAAAATAGTAGACACCCTGTTATAAGAATCCTAAATTTTAAGTTTTTTTCTAATTAATATTTCATTTTTGAAAATTAAAACTACGGAAAAAGGGGACTAACAACCGGAATAACTCCGGGAAAATTCGAAAATAATATTTTATTTTAAAAAAATTTTATTATTACTATTATTATTATTACTGTTGGTACTATTACTACTATTTCTATTACTATTATTATTACTATAATAATTATTTTTTAATACTAACATAATTTTTATTATATTTAAAATTATTAAATAATTCAATTTAAGGAAGTATCAAACTAGATTCGATTATTTCCATATTGAAACTCTGCGCAAAAATCGTCTCGTCTTTTAACATCCTTTATACTGTAGAAAGTAGTCAAGTTTGTATATCGTCGAAATTAGTAAGTTATTTTTAACTTAGGTACAATTTGAACGAAAGGTCATTTTTGCCTTCTCTCCCTTTGTAGGTCGTTTAAAAATACATAAAATAAAATATTACACGTATTTTAAAGCAAAACAGAAGCGTTGAGTTAGAGAAGAAATGTTAGTGAAAGCAGTGTCCATTCTTCTTTGCAAGATTCAGGTGTTATGAATGCCCCTTTAAACTGCTGACGTTGCCAAGCGTGAGTAGGAGAGAGACAAGTGTTTTTGTCTGTCTCACTTACTCCAACACGTTACCATGGAATATTGCCAGTGGAAGTATGAACGAAGCAATAAAAATTTGTATTTCTTTACAAACTTACCACTTGCATCATGTTGTTAGCGTGCGATGGTACTAGTGCATTAACTACCGGTGTGATCGTTATTTCCGTTCGGCCCTAAAATAAAGAGGTAAGTTGTAAAACGAAAATTCAAATTTTTTAATGTAGCTAATGTTAAATCAACGTTTAGTGAATGTTAATTAAGTTAAATCGAAGTTAAGACAGTGTTAAATTAATGATAAATGAATGGTAAATTGAATTTAAATCAAAATTAGGTTAATGTTAAGTAAATATTTCATCAAAGTTATATTAATGTTAAATCAAAGTTAAGTCACTGTTAAATCAACGTTTAGTTAATATTAAATAAGTTGAATGAAAGTCAAGACAGTGTTAAAAAAATACTTAATCAAACTTAAATCAATGTTGATTCAATGTTAAATCAACGTTTAGTCAATGTTAAATAAGTTAAATGAAAGTTAAATCAATGTTTAATCAAAGTTGAGTGAGTGTTAAATCAATGTTAAAAGCACGTTAAATTAAATTTAATAAACATTAAGTCTTGCTGAATCAGGTAAATCAAAGTAAAGTCAGTATTAAATCAGCGTTTAGTCGACGTTAAGTCAGTATGAAATCAGCGTTACATCAACGTTAAGTCAGCGTTAAATCAGCGTTTAGTCAACGTTAAGTCAGCGTTAAACCAGCGTTTAGTCAACGTTATATCAACACTAAGTCAGTATTAAATCAGCGTTTAGTCAACGTTAAGTCAGTATTAAATCAGCGTTAAATCAACGTTAAGTCCGTATTAAATCAGCGTTTAATCAACGTTAAGTCAGCGTTAAATCAACGTTAAGTCAGTATTAAATCAGCGTTTAGTCAACGTTAAGTCAGCGTTTAATCAACGTTTAGTCAGCGTTAAATCAACGTTTCATCTACATAGGCCTAATTATATGTTAACGAACCTTTGAGGAGGACAATAGTTCACTAATAGAAACGGGATTCGCCTCCTGATAAGCCTGAATCATTCGTTGACTCGCCGAATTTGAATGTGGCGTGACGGTCGTTACCGGGGCACTGCGCTCTCGTTCGGGCGCAGTGAGCAATCGTGCCAATGTCGGCGAGAATGTTGTTGGTCTTGGCGATTGTGCTTTGGTTAGAATTCCATGTAATAGAGATCCACTTGGTTGTGGCGTTGAATTTTGCGTTATTGGCGGCGATGGCGCCACTGGATGTAGCGTAACGTCCGGATAATTTTGTGGCGTCTTCAATGCTTCTCCTGTTGAATATCACATGAAAATGTTAGTTTTCTGTATTTTCTGCGTTAAAACAATTAGCTTAACTTTGTAATATTGCGTTTTATAAATAAAAATGATGGTAGTTAGAAAAATATTGGAAATTTCGTCTTGCATGATATTCAATTACAATGGAAAATTTTTACTGAAATTTATTTTTAAATCAATATTTTTTAGAAAATTCTACAAGAAATCAATTATTTAACAATAAAAATAAATAATTGATTAAATAATTGAATTTTTAACATTGAGTTTTTATAACAAATTTTATCAGAATTTAATTATTATGTTTATTATTATTATTTTTTGTCAAGAGACACATTAAAAAAAATTTAATATTCATTTTTCGAGAAATTCGATGAAAATTTTGTATATTACAAATAATTTGAAATTCTGACAAGAATTTTATTAAAATTTTTGAAAATAATTGAATTTCGGAGAAAAATGTTATAATTCGTAAAGAAAAATTAAAGTTTGACAAGAATTTTTGTAATTTTTCAAAAATAATTGTTTTTTTGCGAACAATTATATTACTGTTTGAAAATAATTGAATTCTTTAGACTAATTTTATTAAAATTACGGTTTAAATAATTGAATTGTTTCGTGAAATTTTATTCAAATAGCAAACATTGAAAATATTTGAATTTTAGAAAAGTTTTGAAATCAATTAAATTTTTACGAAGAATTTTATTAAAATTATTTTGAAAAACATTAAATTGTCACAAAAGAATTTCATTGAAATTTTTGAAAAATTTTGTAAATAAATTAATTAACTAATATTTAGCTAATTAACGAAATAATTAACAAATATTTAGTTTTTGAATCGAATATTTGTAAATAATTATTTAACAAAAGTTAATTGAAATTAATAAATAAACTAATTGTCAATAAATAATTAGCAAATTTATTGTAATTAATTATTTAATGAATTATTTTCGATTTTCTAAGAAGAATTTTACTTTTTCTAAAAATAACAGAATTTCTCGAATAATATGTATTTGCTTCAAAATTCAATTTTGTTTTTGTGTTTTAACTAAAATTCTTCTATATAAATCTATTTTTTTTAAATAATCAATTAAATATTTGTATTAGAAAATTTTAACAATTTTAAAAGAATTTTAGTTTTTAAGATTTTTTGTAAAAATCTAGGTTTTAAAATTTTTCCATGAAATTCATTTGAAATTGAAGTCTTGCAAACTTTTAAATGAAAATGTTTTCAAGTTCATCTACTTAGAAAAATTGTAATTGTAATTCTTTTAAAATTAAAATAATTTTGAAATATTAAAGTGAAATTAGATTTCAAAAATAAATTTCCGCAGGATTTCGATCAAAATTCCCTGACTTTTCCAGGTTTTTTCAATTTTTTATGAAATTCCCTGACATTTCCGCAGGTTTTACAAGTTTCCAGGTTGCGTGGCATTCTTTCAAGATGCAAGGTCGGGTAGTTTAAAAAATATTTAAATATTCGTTTCGTAAGGTTGAGAATTTGAAAAAAAGTTAAAAATATAGTCTAGGATAAAAAAAGGGTGAAAAATTGTTGTAATTACATCTTGTAAGTTTCAATAAGTTTAAATTTCGCTTTTTAAGATTTAGTATAGTTAAAAATTCTATAAAATTGTGTCTTACAGGGTTGGTTAGTTTAAAAAAATAATAACTTCTTTTTGCAAGGTGGGTTAGTTAAAAAATCGTTGTACTTGCGACTCGCAAGGTTGGGTAGTTCAAAATACTTAGTTGGTCAGTAGAAAAAGTGTCAATACACCCAATATCATATATGCCTTCCTTCCGATTCGGACAATTTTTTGGAAAGTGTTGTGCCTTCTATAAAAATGTTTTAAGTCTATGCCGTATCTCAATCATGATACGCCATAGACTTAAGACGGTGTCAAAGTCGATGCAATTTTCCCCTTGAAGCTCAATGTAAAAATCCAATCGACTATGGGAATTTTTATAGAAAGCTCACCACTTTTTAAAAAGTTGTCCAAACCGGAAGGAAGGCATTTATGATATTGGGTGTATTCAGAGTATTGCAAGAAATAGGGTTTTCCCCCTTGCAGAGCTGGGTAGTTAAAAATCGAAAATTTTGCAACTCACTTAAATAATTACCTTGCTGTTGACTGAGTTTTGCAAAATGGACCAAAACATCTTTGAAATTAAGGGAATTATTCCCCTCGACATTGGAATTACTCTTGCACGAATCAGTGCTCGATGGCCGTGAATCAGTATTTTGATTATTCTCCATAACAGCGCCACCAGCACCCAAATTAACATTCACCGAATTTCTCATTCGACGTCCACGTCTTGGTACACTCTCAGGATGTCGTAATCTATAGTCAGCAATAATTGATCTCACATCAACAGTTGGTCCCTGACGTCCCTCGCCAATTTGACGATTCTCACCCATTAAATCAGCCGCCTGCTTTCTTGCATCGGCCGACAGTCTATTCGACAAATTCTGTGCAGTTTGTTGCAATGATTTGGATATTTTATCAGAATTATTACTTTTATATAGAATATTCTGCTCATCATCAACACCACCACCGCCGCGTACTGTTGGAAATGCACATTTTTCCTTAATATTACCCAATTTCTTCGCCTCCCAATCGTGTGAATCGTGCGCTGAATTCATCGATGGCAATAAATCATTAAGTCTATCGTGACCCTCCATAAAATTAACAACCTGTCGCCTCCTCTCGACTCGCAAATAAGCTTCCTCCTTTAATTTTCTCATGGTGAGAACGCGATTCCATTCCATTTCGGCGGCGCGCGCCAATTCGTCGAGTGCTTGTAATTCGGCACGTAAGCAATCGGCTCTTGTCGCTAATTCATCGGCCGATGCATTCTCATAGCCGGTGATTAGCGATGAGACTAATTGCTCACGTTGCTCGAGACAAATTCTTTTTGTATTCGCATTGCCATTGGCTGATGGCATTTCGTCCGTTGAACGACGCTTTCTACTTGCACGTTCATCGGTGCGAATTATTTTCGTATCCTCGACGTGTTTTGTCAATGACGTTAAGTCTGTTGATGATTTTTTGCTGAGATCAGTTATTGTATCTTGAAGTGGCTCTTCCTTGACGGCTGAGGAATGTAGACGCTCAGTGGCAGCTGTCACTGTTTCCTCGGGCAGTGCAGCGCCATTTTGCTGATTTTGAGGCACTTGCGGTGATTGCCTCGAAAAATCATCATCCTCCTTTTTCTCTGTGGCTTTCATATTTTTTGTATTTGCAACAACACTCGAATTCTCGTCCATTGCATGCATCTTGTTCAAGCTGAAAGCAGAAAAACAAATTTTAAGGTTAGATCATTCACATTTAGCTGCATATTTTTTTTTTTGCTTCTAATAATTTCCACATCAGTTAGAATACAACAATAATAATAATAATTTCAACTCTATTATTAAATATTATTATAATAATTTTAATATTAGTTAGAATACAATAATAATAATAATTTTAACTCTATTATTAAATATTATAATAATTTTAATATTAGTTAGAATATAACAATATTAATACAATTAATAATAATAATAATAATAATAAACAAATATCAATAATAATAATAATAATTTCAACTCTATTATTAAAATTTGCTGAGTGATAGCTTCAATCATTAAGATAAAATAATAATAAAAATGATAAAATAATATAAATAATAATAATAATAATAATAATAACAATAATATTAAATAATATTAAATAATAAAAATAAAATAATACTAATGGTAATGTCAATAGAAATAATAATACCTAGACATACTACAAGTATAAATAAATGATAACAAAAACAAAAAATTATAGAAAAGAAAGTAGAAAAAATATATTTATGAACAATTATACAAAATAGTAAAACCAATTGTTTTTATTACTTGTAAATTGATATCAATTTCGTCAGCAAACAGAATTGTTCACAAATTGTCAATGTTAATTTTTGGTTGGTTTTGTTGTTTTGAAGAGAAAACAAATGAAGAGTGAATATTTCGTGATTTTCCAACATTATTTTTTTAAATGGCAGTAAAGAAAATGATTTCTTAGAAATTTATTTTTAATAATCAATTCTCATTAATTAAATAACAAATAAATTCTCATTAATTAATTTACTAATTGAATAGCAAATTAATTCTCATTAATTAATTAACTGATTAAATAACAAATAAATTCTCATTAGTTAATTAACTAATTAAATAACAAATAAATTTTCATCAATTAATTAACTAATTGAATAACAAATTAATTATCATTAATTCATTAAATAACAAATTAATTCTTATTAGTTAATTAACTAATTAAATAACAAATAAATTCTAATTAAATAATTAACTAATTGAATAACAAACTAATTATCATTAATTCATTAAATAACAAATTAATTCTTATTAGTTAATTAACTAATTAAATAACAAATAAATTCTAATTAAATAATTAACTAATTGAATAACAAATTAATTCTTATTAGTTAATTAATTAATTAAATAAAAAATAAATTCTCATTAATTAATTAACTAATTGCATAACAAATGAATTATCGTTATTTAATTAAATAACAAATTAATTCTCATTAATTAATTAACTAATTAAATTTAAATAATTAACACATAATTTGTAATTATTTATTTAATTTAATAAATTATTTCTCATTAATAAAAATATAATTAAGAATAATTGAGTAAATATTTGAAAAAAAATCAATTAATAAATTATGTATTTAGTTAACAAATAATTTCTTAATTAACTAAATATAACTGCTATAAATTTATTAACAAGTTAATTCTTATTAATAAATAAACTAATTATAAATAATTATTCAACTAATTAATTGTATTTATTTCACGAACAGATTAATTCTCGTTAATTAACAATCAAACAAATAATTCGTAATTATTTACTTAATAAATTAATTCTAGTTAATAAATAATATTAAAATAAATAGTTAATAAATAGTTAATAAATAAACAAAGAGTAATTAACTAATTATTTGTAAATAATAAATTAATTAGTTTATGATACTTATAAAGAAAATATTTTAAATTTTTGAAAACATTTTTTTATATAAATAATTAGCGTATATTTAGTAAATTAAGTAAATAACTAAAAAAGTATTAATTAACAAATTAATTCTAATTGTTAAGAAAAATAATTATAAATAATTGGGGTAACTGTTGAGAAAAAATAGAATAGTTAATTAACAATTAGCAAAATTAGTTAACAAATGCATTGTGTTTATTTTATTAACCAATTAATTCACATTTAATATGAAAAAAAAATTAATTAATTAACTAATGAACAAAAATATATTTATGTGTTTGAGTAATTATTTGTTATTAATTAATCATTTAACAATTAATGGCACTTATTAACAAAATATTTGTTAATAAATAGTAAATAAATATTTAGTTAAAGTATATTTAGTTAAGTAAGAGAATATTTTTAAATAAATAATTAACGTATATTTAGTTTAATAACAAAATATTTGTTAACAAATTAATTAACTAATCTTTAGCGAACTAACTAAATATTTGTAAATAACAAATTATCAAATACCTAGTTAAAGAACAAAATATTTGTAAATAAATAAATTAACTAATATTTAGCTTATTAACTAAATAATTAACAAAAAATTTAGTTTTTGAACCGAATATTTGTAAATGATTATTTAACAAAAGTTATTTCAAATTAATAAATAAACTAATTGTAAATAAATAATTTACAGATATTTAGTTGATGAACTAAGTATTTGCAAATGATTACTTAACAAAAATTAATTCTAAATAATAAATATACTAATTGTCAATAAATAATTAGCAAATTTATTGAAATTAATTAACTAAAGTATTTTTAAATATTTAATTACCAAATGAATTGTAACTTAGTAACTAATTGTACGTAATAAATTAGAAAAATAATTGTAACTAATTAGTTAACTAATTAATTATTTAATTAATTAAAGCTAAAAATTATTTAACTATATATTTATTTTCTTAATTTATATTTAATAAATTTTTACCCCCTAGTTGTTGTCAATTAATGTTTAATTAATTTTTAACTGGAATAGTAGGTGAAGAATTTATTAATTATTAATTAGTACAATGATTAATTTGTTTATTTATTAATTATCAATTTGCAAAAGTAGAACCGTTCACCGCGACAATAAAAAAAAAGTTATTGTAGAAGTACCTTTAGAACAATTTGCACTCATCTTTTGTCCTTTTCTATTTTATAGAAAGTTGACAATTGTAAAATTAACTCTTTAAATGTAACAAATTTTTATTAACTTTTGGAAACAAAAAAAAGGTCACTTTACAATAAAAAAAATGCAGAATCTATTTTGCAGTTGGCCTTCTTATATAGAGTAGAACATCCGAAATCTGACACTTGTAGAAGGAGTCAAAAGTGATTTTCGCCAAAGGACTTCATTCAACTCAAGTGTCACATTTCGGAGGTTGAATGGTGTATAAACTCTCAGTTGACTAAAAAAAAAATCACCGACTTTCCAATCTATGTGGTAAAAAATAAAGTCTGTCTCTAGTGCAGGCAAAAAACCATGGTTAAGAACGGTAAAAACGAAAAAGGGTATAAAAACAAATATATCTCTCCTCGTTTCCATCGCATTTCGAATAGAAATCTTCTTTTTAGGTTCTAAATCCAAAAGAATATAAAATCACTTCACACATATAATAATTGTGACGCGAAAGGTATCTAAGAAGCAAATAAATTATAGGTTAGGTTCGTGATACATTTATCTTGATTAAAAGTTTATTATTACACTGAAAAAAGAATTTATTTGATTTAAATAACCGATTATTTGACTATTATCTAATAAATATTTACTTGAATCAAATAAATTTTTGTTTCACTGTATAATTATCGGAATTTAAAACCCAATTTTCATTGAATATTTTCGATTTAATGAAGACTTGAAGATCAATAACTTTTAATTAATAATTATCTTTCTGTATTTTCACTAAAAAAAAAAATGTTTAAACCTAACCTCAAATTTTTTGACCTTTCTTCGGAGCGTGACACAATTATTAAATAATTCCTTTTTTTTCAATATCTATTGAGAATTAATAAACAATGATTTATACCCCCACCCCCTCCTCCTTTTTTTATTTCAACTTAACGAGAAATTGAAAATTATAGTATTAATAGATTTTTTTTCGCAATAAAAAAAAAAAAATAGGGAAAAATTCATTGTCAGCGTTCTCCACAGTTTAATTAAAAGCCCATGGCTCAAAATGCTCACGGTAGGTGGCTGGCGCTCTAGAATAGAAGGTGACCGCAGTGGGGTTAACATACATGCTCTCTGCTGTATATATATGTGTGTGTGTGTATAGGTTTGCGCGCGCTTCTAACAGTGGAAAAAAAAATAATACAAATACAAGCTTACATCTCCGATTAGAGTTTGCCTCGTGTTCGTGAAGGGAGAGTTTCAGATCAGAACTGAGTGAGACAGAAAAAGAGAATGACAAAGTGAGATGAACTAGATGACGAAGGGGGCAAGGAGATAGGTTCGTTGCACCCACTCGCGTTCACTGCACTTTATATATCGTTGATGATGTATATATATATATATATATATATATTTATATATATATATATATATATATATTTATATATATGTGTGTATATAGTTTATACCCAGACTAGTCGTTTAAATTTATTAGTTTCTAACACTTGGCGTCCTCTAATTCAATTCTCAACGACTTTTACCCCCTCCCCCCAACAAAATTTCTTTGTTTCGTGAATTATCATATTTTATCACTTCTTTAGGTTATGAAGACTTTTAAAATTCTTTTTCGCCCTCTAAATCAAAACTGAATTTCTTTGTTATGGAATTTTTCATATTTTCACTTTTTAAGGTTAGAATGACACTTTTTACTGATATAGATGTAAAACGTGTAAAAATTACCACAGAAAAAATAGTTTTCAGGCTATGTTGACAATTTTTTTTTCTTTCGATTTGACCACTTTAGAAGAAAAGAAACAAAAAAAAAATTAAGATTATATTGAAATATTTTCGATTTTATAACCTTAGAACTAAAAGTCAGAGAGAAAACAAAAATTTTGAGGTTATATTTGTATATAAATTGAATAAATAGAGGAAAAATTAAATAATAAATTTTGAGGTTATATTTATTTTCTGTTTCAACAAAAAAATAACTTAAGATCAGAAAATAAAACCTGAATCTTGAGGTTATGTTTCAGATGGATTTTCCATTTTTAAAACAAGTATTTAGGGAAACTTTTGTCTAATAAGTGAAAGTTAATGATAAAAAATTTGTTTCACTCTAAAGGCGAACTAATAGCAGTGGAGAATTGATAGGGATAATGGACTTTTAAGTTCAATGACATTTTCTATTAATTAGGCCAAAATAACAAAAAGTCACTTTTTTCAGAGAAGAAAATTTCGTTTTCCATTTTAAGATTTTTGTCACTACTTATTAGAAAATTGAAAACTGAAATAGAAAATGAATAATAAATAAATAAATATAAATAAATAAATAAATATAAATAAATAAATATAAATAAATAAATATAAATAAATATTAAATAGACAAATGTAAATAGTCAAAAATAAATGAATAATTAATAAAAAAATAACTAAAACTTAAAATTCAAATAAATGAATAAATTATTAATAAATAAAAATAAACAGACAAGGAGGAAATAAACAGTAATTAAAAAACTAAACAAAGTAATTAAAAAATTACAAATGTAATCAAAAATTGTTATTTTTTTTATTACATTTTTAATTTTCTAATCATTTTCACAATTTTGTTTTTTTTAGTTAGAAAATAGAAAAAAATAGTTAATAATTTTGGAAAATAATGCAACTAAACGGTAATCGTTCACTTATTGCTTCTTCCTTTCACTTTCTTTCTTCAAGTAAAAGCAGCATTTCAACTGTAAACTATGGAGAAACTTTTTTTTTTTACTCCTCCACAAAGACTAATCGTCGCGACTATGTTTTGTCCGTTAACACATAGAGCAAATAAAGGTTTCTGCAATAAGAATAGACAAAAAAAAGGAGGATGAAGAGGAGAAAATCGAACACAGGATACAAGATTGAAAAACAGTAAACAAATGATTATAGTTTCCTTTATCTCTTTCTCTCTAAGAAGAAGATTTTTTTTCCCCATCTCATATCACTTATCAGATAAATCATATCACAAATAGAAATCTTTGTTTGATAAAAAGAAAGGAAATCATCAAAGTTAAATAAATTTCAACTCCCTATCTCAATTTGTAAACAAAATATATACTAACAGAAAAAGAAATTTATTAGATCAAAAAAAAAAAAAAAAATTGCGAAAAAATGTTTCCACTTTTTGATAATTGGTACTTTGTTCAGAATATTTTATTTTCTTTCTTTTTTTTTTTGTTGCAGATTTACAACCAAGTGGAATGAAAGGATGAAAAGACGCTCAACTTACAATTTGGACAGCAATGGATCGGCAAAAATGGATACAACAGTCTCATCATCATCATTTAACTCGGTGGACATTGGTACGTATAAGGTAGTTTTTTAGAAAACCAAATCGTAATAAATCCATGTGGTCGAAGAACAAATACCACACACAGTCAAAAAATAGATTTTTCCCTCTTCAAATGAAGAGCATTTGGAGAACCACGACCTCCACTTGATGCACCATCGCACATAATACACATAAAAACAAACCACAGATTCACATATGAACCTTTTTTCTTCGGACCCAAAAAAAAAAAATTCACATTTCACACACACACACAAATATCGAGAAAGTTCGGAAAAAAAGAAATTCTTTATAAATTAAATGAAAAAAAACAAAGATAGACAACTCGTTTGGTGTAGAAATCGCGTCTCCGTGATCCGAGAGTGCCCGTCGATTGTAACAGCTTAAACGCGAGTGCATTGGGTTTGCATAAGGAGGTGGGGTTGCCTCGTCTACACGAGATTGTTATATATATATATATATATATATATATGTATATAATGGTAGGGGGGAGAAGCTAGGGCTCCACTAGTATTGGACTAGGTGAGTGGTGTGCGAGGGAGGTTAGGTAAAGTTACGTTAGGTTGCCCGAGGACCTTGTCGTCGCGTCCTACTTCTTCGCGAGGGCATACACTACGACGACGACGACGACGGCGAGAAATGCGAAAAAAAAACAATATTCCAATTCGTTTTCTTTTTTCGTAATATAGGCAATTTAAAAAAGAATAGTGAGAGGGGAGATTTTACTTTCTATCCAGAGTCACAAACTTTTCCTAAAATTCGATTAGAGAATTTCTTTCGAATAGTATAAAAGACGCACTTGTAATTTCTTCGTGGTACTATAATGTTCCCTTGAAATTTTTTCCAATTAGTAGTTTTTCTAAAGTTCTCCTGGAATCAACACTAAAATCCCTTTGGAAATTTCTTCTACATTATCTAATTCCCCTGAAAATTTCTTCTGTATCCTATACTTCCCCTGAAGTTTTCTATCTTTCAATTCCCCTGGAAATTTTCTCTCAAACACCGCATGAAGTTTCTCTAAAATTCTCTACGAATTTTGTTCTTTTTATCGAAAAGTATCCCTTTCAAAATTCTAAATTTCTGATATTTAAATTCTTGTGACTATCAAGTCTTCTAGTTTTGTAAAAATGCCTCTTCCTTGTTATCAAAGTGGCTACTAAAAATACCTTTGGAGAAAAAGAATAATTTTCATTCTCGTATAATAGTAGAAAAAAAGAGAGAAAACACAAGCTTTAATTGTCTTAAATTGCAGAACGTGGCTCTTTAGAGTTCAATGACCCGCGTTACGCGCTTCTGTCGTAATGATGAGTCTGATTTTACTGAACTTTGATCTAAAACGTAAAAGAACGTTCAGGAACGGATTTTTCATTCTTTTTTTTTTAAAAATATATTTTTTTTTGTTTGTTAGGTATTATCAAAAGTAGGGTGTTAACTCACGGTTATCGGTATATATATATAGGTCCTTGAAAATAAAAACAGGCAACGATAGTATATAGTAGACGTACGGTTCTCTTTCTCTTAGGTTTATTATCAAGTGTGTGTTATTAAAATTGTCGATGGCGCGACCTAATTCGGTGGCAGTAGCGCTCTCTCTCTCTCTCTCTTTCTTTCTCTCTCTAGCTCTCTTGATGTAGTGTATATAGAGGAATGGTTGAATCGCCTAAGCTGTCCCTGATATCCAAGGCCGAACTTACTAACTCTGCGATTATAAACACCTTGGGGGCTTTTGTTTAGGTCATATACTCTCTACGCGACGTGTTGAGTAGTTTTTCTCAACACGGGGTATTTTTTTATTTTCCATGGTAGACAACAAGTAGGACGACTTTTATCGACAGAGTCAAAACTTTGTGTATTCAACAAGAGTTTATAAAGTCTTAGAGGAGAGAAAGGAGCAAGTTTTATGCTTTCGATTTCGTTCACCACGTGCGTGACGGCGCGTGCCTCGTCACCCCCTCTCCCCCTTATTCGTTATCCCCCCCTCTTTTACTCTTTCTCTTTTTCCCCTACAAATCCTTCCTTTATTTCTCCTTTTTTTTTTTGAAATCCTAAGAAAGTAAAAAAATTAAAATTCGATGGCCTTTTATTTATTAAAATTAAAATTAGCTAATTCTATTCAGAACTAAAAATTTTGAATTTTTAAAATCTAGATGTGGAGCATCGAGATTAAAGTTAGAGGAAAAAGTTTTAGTCTAAAAAAATGTTCTATTAATTTTATTTACAGATTTCTTTCAAATTTTTCCAAAAAAACATGAATAACTTCTTTTTTAAATAAATATTTACTTATTATTTTTTTTATAAGAATTAAAATTCTTCAAAAGATTCAAATTCAAACCTTTTTGAAATTAAACTACTTATAAAAAAATTGTTATAAAACATGAAGAAAATGATCACTCCAAGTCTTCGACTCGGAGCAATCGATGTCTTCGTGTTTTATAATAATTAAAGATGACCTAGTGATAAAATAATTATTTTATATTATAAGATTTTATAAACAAAAAAAAAATTTGAAAATAATTGAATTTCTTGGATGATTTTATTTTATTTATAAAAATAATTAAAATTTTGAACAGATTTTTTTTTAAATGTTTAAAAGTAATTGAATTTTGATATTTATAAAGATAATTGAATTTTTGAACAGATTTTTTTTTAAATGTTTAAAAGTAATTGAATTTTGAAGACGAATTTTGATATTTATAAAGATAATTGAATTTTTGAACAGATTCTTTTTTAAATGTTTAAAAGTAATTGAATTTTAAAAAAGTATTTTGAGATTTATAAAGATAATTGAAGTTTTGAGAATTTAAAACAAATTTTTGAAAACAATTGAATTTCTGCGAAGAATTTTCTTACATTTGAAGATAATTGAATTTTGCAAAGAATTTTATCAGAACTTTTGAAAATAATTACATTTCCACGATGAATTTTATTATTTATAAAGATGATAATTTTGACAAGAAATTAAAAAAAATTTTGAAAATAATTGAATTTCTGCGAAAAATTATATTACTTTTGAAAATAAATGAATTTCGAGGATGAATTTTATTATTTATAAAGATAATTAAAAATATACAGAAATAATTAAATAATTGAAATTCTGACAAGAATTTTATTAAAATTCTTTAAAAATAATTGAATTTTGATATTTATATAAAGATAATGAATTTTTAAACAGATTTTTAAAAAAATGTTTAAAAGTAATTGAATTTTGAAGAAGAATTTTGATATTTATAAAGATGATTGAAATTTTAAGAATTTAAAAAATAAATTTGAAAATAATTGAAATTCTGCGGAGAATTTTATTAGTTTTGAAAATAATTGAATTTCTATGATGAATTTCATTATTTATAAAATTTTGATTGAGAAATTAAAAAAAATGTTTAAATGTAATTGAATTTTTGCAAAAAATTTCATTATTTTTGAAAATAAATGAATGTTAGAGAAAAATTTTATTATTTATTAAGATAATTGAAATTTTGACAGACATTTTATTACTATTTTTTTAAATAATTGAATTTTAAAAAATAATTTTATTATTTATAATTAAATAATTGAAATTTTGAAGAAGAATTTTGATATTTATAAAGATAATTGAAATTTTAAGAATTTAAAAAATAAATTTAAAAATAATTGAAATTCTGCGGAGAATTTTATTAGTTTTGAAAATAATTGAATTTCCATGATGAATTTCATTATTTATAAAATTTTGATTGAGAAATTAAAAAAAAATGTTTAAATGTAATTGAATTTTTTCAAAAAATTTCATTATTTTTGAAAATAAATGAATTTTAGAGAAGAATTTTATTATTTATTAAGATAATTGAAATTTTGACAGACATTTTATTACTATTTTTTTAAATAATTGAATTTTAAAAAATAATTTTATTATTTATAATTAAATAATTGAAATTTTGAAGAAGAATTTAGATATTTATAAAGATAATTGAAATTTTAAGAATTTAAAAAATAAATTTAAAAATAATTGAAATTCTGCGGAGAATTTTATTAGTTTTGAAAATAATTGAATTTCCATGATGAATTTCATTATTTATAAAATTTTGATTAAGAAATTAAAAAAATTGTTTAAATGTAATTGAATTTTTTCAAAAGGTTTCATTACTTTTGAAAATAAATGAATTTTAAAGAAGAATTTTATTATTTATAAAGATAATTGAAATTTTGACAGACATTTTATTACTATTTTTTTAAATAATTGATTTTTGGAAAATAATTTTATTATTTATAATTAAATAATTGAAATTTTAAGAATTTAAAAAATAAATTTAAAAATAATTGAAATTCTGCGGAGAATTTTATTAGTTTTGAAAATAATTGAATTTCCATGATGAATTTCATTATTTATAAAATTTTTTTTTTAAATAATTGATTTTTGGAAAATAATTTTTTTATTTATAATTAAATAATTGAAATCTTGAACAGATTTTTTCGAAAAAATATGTTAAAAATACCTTATTAAAATTTTGCCATGCATTTTATTAAATTTTATTAAATATTATTCCAGATTTGTTTGTTATTAAAGAATATGTGTTGGCGAGAAATATGTGATTTTTTTATAAAATTTTAACAATTTCGTGTTTCCTTTTTGGTCTTTTTTTCCCTAAAATTTCATTCGACTTTTTCGGAAATTTTATGCGACTTTTCGTGACTTTTGTTGTGAATTTATGCGACTAAAGCGCGACTTTTTTTTGAGTCTTAAAGACGTTCCGAGCCCTGGTAATTTCTAACCTAGAATATATGTTATAGGTTTAAATTATTTATAGTAATCTAGATTTATAATCTAGTAATCCAGAAGTTTATAGTTTCCTTCGAATCAGGAATCTCTAAATTCCTCTAGATTCAGATTCTAGAATCTCTAGGTTTTATCTGTTTAGATTCTATAGAAGACATAGAAAATTCGGAGATGCTAGTAATTTAGAAGTTTAATTTCAGTTGAATCTAGAATCTCTCGAGAAATATATATATATATATATATATATATATATATATATATATGAAAATGTTCACATTCATATATCGATTAAAGCGGATCAAAAATGGAAATTTCAATTTATAATATAAGAAAATTCAAATATACATTTGACCTCTTTAATGACCTCAATAGTTCCGACACACAAGATTTCCACGTTCGGTTATTGTTCTCTTTTCTGTTATTTTAGTCACGACCTGACATTTCAATTTTATTTGAATATTGCTCCCTTTTTTTAATTATCATTATTATCATTATGATTATCATTATTATTATCATTATTATTATTATTATCATCATCATTATCATTATCATTATCAATATTGTTATTATTAACAAATTTTTTTAAATTTTTCAAATGGTGGGAAGGCGAATTTTTACAACGATTGGGCCTCTATGTGACCTTGCTCATTGACATTCAATGACCCTCGAGCAAGAAGGGAGAAGAGAGAAACGATTTCAAACCGGATGTGATTATTTAAATTCCTGTTTGAGGCATTTTTTTTGTTTGCCAAATTGAATCAGAAATGTAGTAAGGGTTTTGTCTATAAATTGCGTAATATTTTTTAATAAGACTAGAATTAACAAATTAGTCTTAACCCCCCTCCCCCTCTTTTCCTCTCTTCTACCTTCTCTCGTTAGATAACACTTGTTTACTTTCAGTTTAATTTTTTTCCCCTTATTAGCAAGTATATAACTTGATCCCCACGCACCCTTGGAGTGCACCGTAGTTTATAAACTTAAACACTCACCCTAATTTTTATAAAAAGTAAGGGGGTTCAAATATTTTTATAGAATATTCAAGGGAAAAAGAAGGAAAAATAAGTTTTCGAAATTTAAAAAAAAAACGACTGTATTCAAATGTGTGTGCGGATCTTTTTTTTTGTTCTCCATATTAGTTTATAGAGAAGAGAAAAAATAATATAAAAGTCGACACTGATTCACTGCAGTTTAAAATTTTGAAATTCAAAGCTTGCCATAGGGGTTAAAGGTATTTTATTCAGACGGCAATGCGGGTAGTGCGTTTGATAAACTGAATCTTTAAGAAGAATATAATGATCTTCAATTTCGGAAGATTGGATTCTTTTTTTAGGGTTGAGGATGGTATTTGGAATTATTTATTTTGATTAGAACTCCTTTTGGGATTGTAAGATTATTACTAAAATTTGAACCCTTTGCAATTATTTTAATTTAATTCCTCAGTCTAGTACCATATGGAATAATTAATAAATTGCGCATAAAATTTTCTTCCAAATTCTAAGTTTCCTAAAAAATGAACTAAAACTTTCTTCCGAAAACTAATGTTTCAAAGAACACTTGGAGATATTTTTTAATAATATGATTTCGAAAAATAGTTTCTTAAAAATCTTTAGAATCATTAAATTTTCTAAATTTTTATTGGTTAGAATTTCTATAGATTTTCTATATAGAGGATTTAGAATTTAATAATCTCAAAGTTCAGTATTCCTAGAATGTAGAATTTCTAGATTTAAATTTAATGTTCCATTAACAAATAAATATTCACTTAATTCAAATAATTTTTATTTACAACAAATAATTTTAAATTTGAACCAATACAGGGTTGCCACACTTTTCAAATTCCCTGACTTTTCCAGGTTATCAAGGTTAAAAAAATAGAATTTTTTCAGGTTTTTAAAACTAAATTTTTTATTAATTAGAAACTTATTCAAAAACAAACTAATAACTTGATTTTAAAATAAATATTTAATCATTATTATTTTTTCTAATAGTAATTAGGATTTTCCAAACATCAATTATTTTTTTTATTTATTCTTCAAGGAATTAAACTATTTTCAAAAATAAAAAAAAAAAATTTCAACTTTGTTTTCAAAATAATTTGTCAAAATTCAATTATTTTCAATGTCTATATATACTATTTCAGAAAAGTTTAACAAAAGAATTCAAATATTTAAAAAGAAATTTTATTAAAATTCATCACAAGAATTCAATTATTTTCGAAAGTAATATACAATTCATTGCAAAAATCCAATTATTTTCAAAAATTTACAAAATTTCTAGTCAATTTTCAATTATTTTAAAAAATTTTTTATAAATAATAAAATTTTTCTCCTACATTCAAAGATTTCTGAAAAATTTTAACAACAATCGTGACAGAATTTCAATTATTTTCAGTACGTGTACAATTTTCATCAAACTTCTTGAAAAATAAAATTATTTCTAAAATTGTTATTAAAATTTGTCAAGAGAAATCAATTATTTAAAAATTCGTTGATAAAATTCTTTGTAAAAATTTAATTTTAAGAAACATTCTAAGAATAATAATCGTATAACGATGATAATAATTTTTGAAGAAGTATTACAGTAAAAAAGTAGCAAGTAAACAACTACAAAAATCTTTTAAAAAATTAATTCTACAGCATTGTTCCTTAAAAGTATAAAAATTCAAATTTTCAAAGATTTTAATTTAAAAAAACCTTTTGAAAATTTAATTATTTCTAAAAAATTAAATAATAATTGAATTCTCTGAACAAAATTGTTTAGAAAAATTTTTGCGAAGAATTTATTACTTTTGAAAATAATTAAATTCTCGGGACAAATATTATTAAAATTAGTTTTAAATAATTGAATTTTGACAAATTTTTGAAATTAATTAAATTTCCACAAATAGAGTTTATAATTGAATTCTTGAGAGTAATTTTATTTAAATATAGTAAACATTGAAATGAATTGAATTTTGACAATTTTTTGAAATTAATTAAATTTCCACAAATAGAGTTCATAATTGAATTCTTGAGACTAATTTTATTAAAATTAGTTTTAAATAATTGAATTCTTTTGTGAAATTTTATTAAAATATAGTAAACATTCAAAATAATTAAATTTTGACAAATTAATTTTATGAATTTTATTAATTAATTTTTATGAAATGAAAACCAATTTTTATTAAAAAATTCTACAAGAATTAAAGTATTTAAATGCAAAAGTAAATAATAATTGAATTCAATATTTCAGTATTTAAAGCAAACATTATTTAATTGATTCAAATTGAAATTATTTGATTCAAGTAAATATTCATTTGATAATTCAAATTTTATTCAAAATTTATAGAATTTTATTAAAACTTGCATGAACATATTTTACTTTTTTCAAGGAATTCAATTATAATTGAATTAAAAATAATTGAAACGCTGCGATGAGTTTTATGAGAATATTCAAATTTATTTCTTTTTCAATTCAATTTTACAAAATTTCAATTATTCGAAAATTCTGCAATTAAATATATTTTAAAGAATTAAAACTTGAAATAATTTCAATAAAAATCCTATTAAACTTTCAAAAAGAATTAATTCTACAGAACTTTTTGTCAAAAAATATGAAAAATTAAGAATTTTAATGATTTTAGTTTGAAACTTTTTGAAAATTTAATTATTTCAAAAAATCCTCGTTATAATGCTTTTAATACTTAAGTATAATTGAAAATTTTAACTAAAATTCATTTTTAAAACCATTTTTATTAGTAAATTTTACGAGAATTGAATTATTTAAATAAAAAAATAAATAATTTATTAATTTCATGTTTCTTGAAATTAAATTCTCATAAAAAATGTTAGTGACAAATTTTTTAAATCATTAAATTCTTTGGAATTCTAATAAGAATTTTAATAAGATTTTTATGAATAATTACATTTTTCAAGGAATTTGATTAAAATTGCATTAAAAATAATTGAAATTCTGCAATGAGTTTTATAAGTGAATAAAATTTAAATAATTTAATTAATATAATTGAATAATTGAATTCCTAAAAGAATTTTATTATTTATAAAAATAATTGAATCCCTGTAGAAATATTATTATTTATGAAAATAATTGAATTTCCAAAGAAACGGATTAAAAAACCCTAAAAATAATTGAATTTTAGGGAATAATTTTGTTATTTATCTTTAATAATTAAATTCTTCCCCAGTATTATTTATGTAAATGATTGAAGACTTGGATAAAATTTTAGCAAAATCGTAAAAAAATAATTGAATTATTTCAATAACAAAAATTTTATTTAATTTGTAGTTAAAATAATTGATTTCTTTCGATAAATTTTATTAAAATATTCGAAAATATAATTAAATTTCTGTGAAAACTTCTAATATTTATTCTAAATAATTGAATTCTTCAGAAGAATTTAAAAAAAACATTTTTTTAAGTAATTACTTTTTTCGAGGAACTGAATTTTAATTTTTCAGAATAATTTCCTTCTTACGAACAACTTTTGTAAAAACTATTAAAAATAATTAAAATCCCGCGATGAATTCTGTTATTTAGAAAAACAATTGTCAATAATTGTCAGGATTTTGTTACTATTATTAATTTAAAAAAAATAATTGAATTTATAAGAAGAGTTTCATTATTTATGAAAATAATTGAATTCCCAAAAAAATTTTTTTATTATTTATCGAAATAATTGAATCCCTAAAGAAATGTTATTATTTATAAAAATAATTGAATTCCTAAAAGAATTTTATTATTTATAAAAATAATTGAATCCCTGAAGAAATGTTATTATTTATGAAAATAATTGAATTATCGCGAAGAAATTTATAAAAAAAATTTGTAAATAATTGAATTCCTGTAAAAAAAATTTTATTATTTCTGAAAATAATTGAATCTTTGCGTGGAATTGTATTGAAATTTTTTTTAATAATGCAATTCATTTGGAAAACATTATTGAAATAGTAGATATTGAAAATTATGGAATTTTAGAAATCTTTTTGACAAGAATTTAATTGAAATTTGGTAAAATAATTGAATGTAAAAGAAGAATATTTTTATTTATAAAGAGAATTGAAATTTTTATGAGAATTTAAAAAAAATTTTTGAACACAATTGAATTTAGTAACTATGTATTACTAAGTTAGTAACTAACTTACTATTCTCCCTTAAGAAACTAAATTCGTTAAATTTTTCCAAATCGTTGACTTTGGTGTTTTATTTAAACTAAAATTTCATTCATATAGTTGAAAATAACAGCAAAAATAGATTATATTAATCCTATTTGGAGTTAATTTAATTCTAAAAGGATTAAACTGTTGCAGATTATTTTAATCCATTCTGGTGTTATTTTAACACTTCACGTTTTACTGTGCGCTCTAAATTCTTGTAAACTTTGGAAAAAAAGTTACTTCTCTGCGGTTATAGCAATAGCAGAGTGTTAAAATAGGTCTCTCTCCACATATTGTATCACATTTCCAAGGCCAGGGGTAACACCCTACCGAAAAAATAGCCTTATATCCAACAGTTTATAAAATGAATAAGTCTAGACGACTCGACTTGGGGGTTGAAAATACCAAAAAAAAAAAAAAAAAACCCCCATGGAATCTTTAATTTGAAAAAGTCACAAATATATATTGACAAAACTTATCAGATGATGACGATAATATGATGACTCACCGGGGTTGTAGGCCAAGGGCCAATAGAACATTGACCTCGTGATTAAGATTATTCTCCTCCTCAAGAATAAAAGAATTTTGCCCCTTTTGACCCTTCAGGTGATTATTAGCTTGTTGCTGCTGTTGCTGTTGTTGTTGTTGTTGAATCCGTTGTTGTATTTGAATCTGCCGTTGGGTATGAATTCTCTTCTGTTGCTGTTGTACCTGTCGATTTGTAAGTTTTGGTTGTGAATTACGTGTTTGTTGTGAACCACTTGCTTTTGGTTGTTGTTGTTGTTGTGAACCACCAGGTCGTGGTTGTTGTGAATTATTAGCAGCACGTGAAGCGCCAGCGCGTGTTTGTTGTTGTTTCAAGCGAACTTTAGGCATTTTGGTTCCATCGCTTCCATTGCTGGTGGTTGTGGATGTTGTTGTTGTTGTCGTCTCTGTATTAGTGAGGACTTTCTGTCCGTTGAGTATTTTCGCATGCGCAACCTTAAGCAATGAACGTTTAGCGTCCTCGACAAGCATTCTTGTTACGGGCTCAACACTAACCGGTACACCAACTGTTGGTACTGCGCCACGACGCAACCTACTGCGCACCGGAAGTCCAAGTACAAGATGCTCCATGTCCTTCTCGTATGATTCATTTGTAAAATGGAGGGAGCAGATGCGCGCCGTTTGGATGTTGAATGGAATCTCACCGTTTGGCAATGGTACACGACCACAGGCGCATACCCAACGTGAACGTACTTCCGGTATTTGAGGGAATCGATGGTACCGTATACGTCGACCCCTTGTACGTCGATGACTATTTCTGCACGTTGCTACCGCACACTGTGGCATTTCTTATTTTCTTCTCTTTTATATTTTATCTCTTCAATTGAAATTCTCTTTTCTTTCTTTATTTCTTCTTTTTTTTCTTCTTTTCCTTTAATTCACAATTTCAAAACTTTATCTCGACTTACAACTTGAAATAAAAATAAAAATTGACAGATATATTCCTTATCTTTCTCTTCTACGTAAAACGTTGTTTAAGGTTGATTCACTCCCTCTCTCTCTCTTTCTCTCTCGCTTTTACGATTATAGAGGCAGGCTTTTGAGTCACTATATCGACTTCGTCTTGGTCCCAATTTCAGTCTCTCTCTATAATAATTAGATTTTATGTAATGAGAAAAAGTTTTTTTTTTTTTTTTTTGAAATTTTTGTCTTTTTCACACCATTTTGTGTTCTTTACTTCTATAATATATTTTCATTTACAAAAATACACCGCGAGGTCACTTCATTTCAAAACAAGATACCATTTCAAAATACCAATTTCCAAAAGTTTTCATTCTATTGAGTTTACAATAAGTGAATTTTTTAAAAATATAATTATAATATATAAATTTTTTCAAGAATTTTATTTATTTATTATTTAATATTCAAGTAAATAAAATTAGTATGGTAATTAAATAAAATTAATTAAATAAATTAATCAATGTTACTCTTTAAATTTTAATTAGTAAAAATGTTTACTAATTTGAATTAGTAACTGACTTTTTGCTTTTGAATTAGTGAACTTTACTAATAAATTAGTAGAAATGACTATTAATTAGTGAAATTTACCAATTAATTTACTAATTAATTTCACTAATAAATAGTCATTTCTACTAATTTATTAATAAAGTTTATCAAAAACTCAGTCAGTAATTCAAATTAGTCAACATTTTTACTAATTCACAAATTTAGAGCGTAATTTAATAATAAATAAAGAATAAACTATTAAAAACAATATATTACATAAATATTTGTAATTGTATTATATTATACACTGAAAAAAAAAATTTATTTGAATCAATTAAATATTATTTGCTTCAAATACTGAAATATTTGATAAATAAATATTATTTATTTATTAATATAATATTTAATTTATTTTAATTCATTATTAATGTAATTTATTGTTAATATATTACGTTATTCTGAATAATAATTTTAATTGAATGAAATAATTTTCTAAAAGGAATTTCAAAAACTACTATTTTTAAAAACGTTTTTTTTTGGTATTTTTTTTTTTATTTTCTAAATTTCAAATAGGGTGCAGAAAAATTGTTCCAAAAATGTTTTTTTTTTAATTTAAGGAGAAAAATAAATATTATGTTTATACATACAAACATATAGGTAGTTGTGGCTAATTAACGAAATAAATTGAATATCATTATTAATCAGGAAATAACTGATATCTAAGATTGAAATGAAGAATGAATATTGCGTGAGAGCAAAAATAATTTTTTGGTTCAAAAATATGACATTCGTTTGGTATAGCAACAAAAGAAAAATCAGAAAAATGCAAAATAACATTAAAAATTCAAGATCATAATTATAGTTAGTAAGTTAAAATTATTTCAAGAAGTTTAAATAATTTTAAAAAGTTAAAATTATTTTAAGAAGTTTGAATAATTTTAAAAAGATTAAATACTTTGAAAAAGTTAAAATTATTTCAAGAAGTTTTTAAACAATTTAAAGAAGTTGAAATTATTTTAAGAAGTTTAAATAATTTTAAAAAGATTAAATAATTTGAAAAAGTTAAAATTATTTCAAGAAGTTTTTAAATAATTTAAAGAAGTTGAAATTATTTTAAGAAGTTTAAATAATTTTAAAAAGATTAAATAATTTGAAAAAGTTAAAATTATTTCAAGAAGTTTTTAAATAATTTAAAGAAGTTGAAATTATTTTAAGAAGTTTAAATAATTTTAAAAAGATTAAATAATTTGAAAAAGTTAAAATTATTTCAAGAAGTTTTTAAATAATTTTAAGAAGTTTAAATAATTTTAAAAAGTTCAAATATAATATAAAAAAGTAAAAATAATAATAGTCAAGATAAAAATAACAATTAAAAATAGGCTTTAAAAAAAGAACCAAAAAGAAAAATTACAGTAAACTCTTTAATGATTTCTATTGAAGCTCAAAATATACGGGGTCATTCATAAAAAGTGTAAATATAACATTTCTTCGAAACTATATATACATGTATGTATATTCGTCATGTTGGTACCCATTCAAAAAAAACGATATTTGTATTTTATCTGAGAAATCTTTTCTTATCCCCCCCAAAAATTCCTAAATCTTTATCAAACAAAATGTATTTTTTCAAAAAAAAAAAAAAAATGAAGTTTAAACAGAGCATATCATATATGAAACAAAAAAGAACACTAAACACACTGCATCATATCAAACATAAAAAAATAAACTTACAAAAAAATAGCGTTAGTATTAATCATTATTAACCACGTAGTGAATATGATACCAAGCGTTTTAGAATCTTATAATAATTATTAGGTACCATAACAAACAATAAGTATCATACTAAGAAAAAAAGTATCATACTACACTTAATTTATTATTCTACAATAAGAAATTTCACTATGTATCATAGTATGATACTATGGTAATGTATCATATTAAGATAATGTAGCATATGTCGATAAAGTATCATAATTGGTTAATACAGTACCGTTTATATCATACTATATGATACTTGGTAGCATAAAAGATACTAGCTACCAGTATGATACTTAGTACCATATTAGATACTATAGGTACCAATATGATACTTGGTACCATATAAAATACTAGGTACCAATATGACACTTGGTACCATATAAGATACTATAAGTACCAATATGATACTTGATACCATATAAAATACTAGGTACCAATATGATACTTGGTACCATATAAAATACTAGGTACCAATACGATACTTGGTACCATGGAAAATACTAGGTACCAATATGATACTTGGTATTACGTAAAATACTAGGTACCAATATGATACTTGGAAGCATATAACATAGTAGGTTAACCATAATGATATTAGGTGCCATATAAAGTGAACTAAGTATCTTACTGTATTCTTATAGTATGATACTATATATTTATTTTAACATTTATGATTATATTTATTGATATATTTATATTAATTTATATTTTGAAACATTTTTAATTTATATCATACTGTATTAAACTTAGTACCATATAAAGTTGTCCAAGTATGATACTGTATTATAGAATTTATCATAAATACATTGAGCTTAATTTATAAGTTACTAGGTATCATATAGTATGATAAAATTTTTTTTTTGAAATATAAAGTATCATACTCAACATAAGATATTACATTTCGTATAAAGTATCATATAAACCACCATTTATTATACTAATCATAGAGTATCATATAAATCACATAGTATCATAATCTAAGCATAGAGTAGCATATTAATCACACAGTATCATACTAATAATAAAGTATCATACGAATCGTATAATATCATACTAATTATAAAGAATCATATGCTGAGTATGATACTTTATGATAAGTATCATACTTTACGATTCGTATAATATTTTTCGATTGGTATATGATACTATACAATTTATATGATAATTTATCATAAGTATGATACAGTATAATTTATATGATAACATGTGCTTAGTACGATTCGTTTGATACTTTTTTATTAGTGTCATACTATATGATACTGTATACTTAGAATGATACTGTATGATTTATATGATAACATGTGCTTAGTATGATACTGTACGATTCGTATGTTACTTTTTTATAATTATGAGGGTATAATCTATATGATTAATTTAGGATGAGTATCATACTGTATGATTTATATGATACTTTAGGATGAGTATCATACTATATGATTTATATAGCATACTTATCATAAAGTATCATACTAATGTTCAAGTATCATACAAAGCGTGTAGTATCGTACTAAGTATACATTATCATACTCAGCATAAATTTTCGTGCTAAACATAAAGTATTTTATTTTTGCATAAAGTATCATACTAACATAAAGTATCATACTGACAATAGAGGAATACCCGAATTAAGTATTTAAAAAAACGTTGAGTATCATACACGGAGCATAAAGTATAATATTCTAAGCAGAAGAAAATTTATTTAGCCGAGAGAAATATAACGAGGGCAATTAAGCATTCTACAAATAAAGTATCATATGCAGTGGTGTGTATCATATTCATATATGAAAACTATATCACGTTCAAAGTAATAAATCATTTTTTTGTTTTAATCTACACTAATTAATTTTAAAAACAAAATAAAAGTTTGATGTATTGTAAACCTTTTTGTCTATATAATAATATTTTTGCTAATAATTTTTTTTTCTCCAACAAAATCGTGTATTTAAAAGGGAAAATGAAACTCACACCTTATTGCAAATGCCACCTAGCGATTGCGACTTCATCCCCAAACCCGGCACACGTAAACACGCTTTGGCTGCACCCTATTTTCTCCACGTATCTATATATATATATCTATATAACTTGGTGTATTGAGTTGAGAACACAAAATGGCGTTTTAACATTTCGCAAAAGGCATGTGGTGTGTGCCTCATGTAAATATAAAAAATATATTACACACTAAATAGATTGCCTTATTTTTTATTTTTGCAAAAAAAGTTGTTTACTTAAGAAAAAAAAAAATGATGAGAAAAGAAAAGAATTTTTTTTTCTAGATTCGCAAATGTTTATTACTTACTTCTTCTTGGTAACCTGACATTTGGTTCACGGAAGACGGTTTCTCGTTTGTTTTTGTTTTCATTTGATATAGAACGTCGAGTGACGATAATGATGATGATAATAATAATAATTCACTGAAATTTCTATTCTCCTTTTTTTTTGGTATATTTCAAGGTCACTGTGTTTCTCCTTCCTTGCAAAATACACGTTGCTATTTTCTTTCACGTTGACACTTTGAAGTTCTTTATTTCCTTTTGGTGCAAAAAAATCACAAACTGGTAACAAAGATGAAATGGCGTTTTTTTTTCTTCTTCTTCTTTGGTATGTTTTTACACTAGGAATAAAAGGGACTAGATTTTTACAAGTGAAAAAACAGGGGGTTAAAAGAAGCACACTTTTCATGGAAATATTCTCATAGCACTGTTTTTTTTTTGGTTGTTTTTCTTCTTATTTGGTATCACTTTTTGGAGGGTGAAGAAAATAAATTGTAACGCACGGCACGGCATTCACGCGGCAACAGGAACGGTTCTTGACCGTCAGAGGTCGAAAGGGCAGAGGCGCGCCACCGGTACCTCCCTACGAGTCATCGATGTGAGAGATAGAAAGAGAGAGACTGTGGGGTGGCTTTAATACCTAAGTCTCTGGTTGGGGAGGGGAGACACAGGCAGACAAGCCTAGTCTGAGAGAGAGAGAGAGACAGAGAACACTCAAGTCCTTGGTAGTGGGGATGGATTGGTACCCCAGTCCTCGAATCCGATCGTGATTCCCCCCGCTTCAACTGCTTTTCATTCTGTATTATTGGCCCCTCCTATCCTCTCCCCCCACTCTGTCTCTCTCACTCTCTCTCTCTCTCTCACTCACTGTCTCCCTTTTTCGTACGCCCTTTTCTTTTTTTCCTCCGCGTCGTTATGTATATGCAAGAAAATATCACGTTCTCCAATTTGTAGATTTTGGTGAAAAAAAAAAAAATAATTAAAAGGGTACCGTCTACAATATGTATTTTTTTTTGCAAATTTCTTTGAATTAAGGGGAACCGTTTACAGTGTTTGTTTCTGGAAAACTGTTTTTTTTTTAGAGGGGTACCTATTTCGGTTTGGAAAAACTCTTTTTTTTAAGGGTAGCGTTTACAAATGTTTATTTATAAAAAGTTCTTCCTTAAGGTCACCGTCTGCAATGCTGTATTTTTGTGGAAAATTCTTTCTTGAGGGTACCGTCTACAATGTAGTTTTGGTAAAAAGTCCTCCTCAAGGCTACCGTTTACAATGGCGTGTTTCTATTTGAAAAACTCTTTCTTAAGGGTACCGTCTGCAATAGTGAATATTGAAAAAGACTTTCAGGGTACCGTCTGCAATAGTGAATATTGAAAAAGAATTTCAGGGTACCGTCTGCAATAGTGAATATTGAAAAAGACTTTCAGGGTACCGTCTGCAATAGTGAATATTGAAAACGACTTTAAGGGTACCGTCTGCAATAGTAAATATAGAAAAAGACTTTCAGGGTACCGTCTGCAATAGTGAATATTGAAAACGTCTTTAAGGGTACCGTCTACAATAATGAATATTTAAGAAGTCTTCTTTAAGGGTACCGTCTACAATGGTCTAAACTTGAAAAATACTTGAAGGGTACCGTCTACAATGGTACATACTTGAAAAATACTCTAAAGCTACCTTCTACAATGCTCTAAACACGGAAAATATGTTAAGGGTACCGTCTACAATGGTGTAAACTTCAAAGTTATTGCAAAATTCTTTAAGGGTACCGTCTACAATGGTCTAAACTTGAAAAATACTTGAAGGGTACCGTCTACAATGGTGCAGACTTGAAAAATACTTTAAAGCTACCGTCTACAATGGTCTAAACTCGGAAAATATGTTAAGGGTACCGTCTACAATGGTGGCAATTTTCTTCTTTTTTTTCTTTACGAAAATGGTAAAATTTAACACGTGAGTCAATTAGTTTTGAATGAAATTTTCGTTTAATAAATACTTGAGTGGGTAAATGGGTAGGTGGGGGGGGAAAAAAAGGAATGTGTTGTGTTGACGCGCGGCGAACAAACAGCGAACTGACGATTAAAGCGCGCAGGAAGACGGAGGGCGACGGTGATGGCGGTAGCACACCATCGGCAGAAGCAAAAGCAGCAGCTGCGTGGACCGGTGGAACCAATGGTGGTGGCGATGGATGCAGCAGCGTGCCACGCTACTCAGACTGCTGCTGCTGCTGCTGCTGTTGGGTGTACCACGCACTGAAGAGTGGAAGAAGAGGGGCGGTAGGAGAGGGGGGGGTGGTTGGCGGACGCTCTGACTCGGGAGAGAGAGAGACAGTGAGCGAGGGAGAGAGAGAGAGAGAGAGAGAAAGATAGTGTGTAAGGGAGAGAGAAAGACAATAAGAGTGAGAGAGAGAGAGAGAGAGAGAGAGAAGCGGATGAGACCAAGAGAACAGAAGGGAGGAGAAGGGGTCATTAGTGCCAGCGGCTGAGGGTCCTTTTGGGGTTCGCCACCCCAATGCGATTCCTCGTTGTCGTCGTCGTCGTCACCACGTTTACCCGCGCGCACTCGCTCGATCGCTTATATATTTCAGCGCGCAATTGCTACCGAATAACCCTCACTCAAAATTCTCCTTCATTTCAACTCACTATTTACAATAAATATATATATATATATATATTGTATTTTATTCCACCGTTCACCAAGGGTGAAACTATAGTATGGTTTCAATCTATATTATTAAAAAAAATTACTATTAATGCTAGTAATTGAAAAAATACTATAACTAGACTACTAATAATACTAGTAGTTTTGAATACTATAACTAAACTACTAGTAATACTCGTAGTAATACTATTAGCGGTTATTAAATACTAATAATACTAATACGAGTTTAGTTATTGAATATTATAACTACACTACTAATAATACCAGTAGCTATTAAACACTATAAGTAAACTACAAGTAATACTAGTAGTTTAAAATACTATAATGAAACTGGTAGTAATAATAGTAGTAGTTATTAAATACTATAACTTAACTACTAGTAATAACAGGAGCTGTTAGACACTATAACCAAACTAGTAGTAATATTAGTAGTTTAAAATACTATACCTAAACTACTAGTAATATTAGTAGTTTAAAATACTATACCTAAACTACTAATAATACTCGTAGTAATACTAGTAGTTTTGAATATTATAATGAAACTAGTAGTAATACTTATAGTAATAATAGTAGTTTTGAATACAATAATGAAACTAGTTGTAATACTAGTGGTTATTACAATCAACAACTAAACTAGTAGTAATACTAGTAGGTATTAAATACTATATTTACTATGGTAGTAATACTAGTAGTTATTAAACACTACAACTAAATTAGCAGTAATACTAGTAGGTATTAAATACTATAATGAAACTAGTAGTAGTAATAGTAGTTATTACATACTATAACTAAACTACTAGTAATACTAGTAGTTATTAAATATTATAAATAAACTACTAGTAATAATACTAGTACTGCTAGTAGTTTTGAATTCTATTATTAAAACTAGCAGTAATACTAGTAGTTATTAAATAATATATATTTAAAATAATAGTAATACTAGTAGTTATTAATCACTATAACTAAATTAGCAGTAATACTAGTAGGTATTAAATACTATATTTACAATAGTAGTAATACTAGTAGTTATTAAACACTACAACTAAACTAGTAGTAATACTAGTAGTTATTAAATATTATAACTAAACTACTAGTAATAATACTAGTACTACTAGTAGTTTTGAATTCTATTATTAAAACTAGCAGTAATACTAGTAGTTATTAAATAATATATATTTAAAATAATAGTAATACTAGTAGTTATTAAACACTATAACTAAACTGCTGCTGATACTCGTAGTAATACTAGAAATTTTAATACTACAATGAAACTAGTAGTAATACTTATAGTAATACTAGTAGTTTTGAATACTCTAATGAAACTAGTTGTAATACTAGTGGTTATTACAAACTACAACTAAACTAGTAGTAATACTAGTAGGTATTAAATACTATATTTACAATAGTAGCAATACTAGTAGCTATTAAGTACTATAACGAAACTAGTAGTAATACTAGTAGGTATTAAATACTATAATGAAACTAGTAGTAATACTAGTAGATATTAAATACTATAATTAAACTACTAGTAGTTTTAAATATTATAATAATCCAAGTAGTAATACTAGTAGTCATTGAATACTATAAGTACTATAATGAAACTAGTAGTAATACTAGTAGTTTTAAATACTATAATGAAACTAGTTGTAATACTAGTAGTTATTAAATACTAGTTAAAGCTAATACACACAACTACTTGTTATTGATTTCTACCAGACAGTAATATTTGTTGGTATAGTTAGTACTAGTATTTCAATCAACTACTAGTAGAGTTAATTTAGTATACTATACTGTCTACCACTTCTACACTGTAATAGCTCTAGTATTTATTTTTTTTATGTAGATTGAATTTATTATTAATTATATTATAATTATTTATTCTTCCTTCAAAAATTATCTTAAATTTTCTAATTGTAATTATTTAATATTACAATCCTGATTTTTAATTCTACTATAGTATTTTTTTTTAAATTCTAGTAGAGTAAATTAAATGTATAAAATTTTTTTTTTTGTTATTATATCTGCGTGGTTCTATGTGGAAGAAATATTTTCTCTTATCGTCGTTATTCAAAATGGCGACGTTTGGTGAACCGAACGCATGTTTCTGCCGCGACGCGGGAGTGTTACGTCTATATAGTCTCGACAGCAGAAGCGGGCGAGGTCACACGATGAAAATAGTGTATAGAGAGAAAGAGAGAGAGAGAGAGAGAGAGAGATGATGCGCCTTTTCTTTATAGGCTTCTTTTTTCATTTTCAAAATAAAATTTTACTTATTCAATAAAAGGTAAAATTTGTTATTTTTCGCTTTTGCATTAATAAATTTACAACCCCCTCCCCCATGGACACCTATTTCTATTCTCTACTTTAATGATTAAAGTACCCATTCCTCCCACTATTTTTCAAAATGTTTTAAAATCTCTTTAAAAATTAATTAGTAAAAATGTTTTACTAATAGTAATTTCTACAAAATTTTTTAGTAATTTACTAAAAAATTGTAATTTTTATTTTATTAGTAAATTATTTTCTAGGAAATAGTAATTTCTACTTTATTTGTAAATTTTATTATAAATAGTAATTTCTACAAATTTATTAGTAAATTTGACTCAAAATAGTAATTTCAACAAAATTTATTGGTAAATTTTACTAAAAAAAGTAATCTCTACAAAAATTATTAGTATAAATTTGACTCAAAATAGTAATTTCGACAAAATTTATTAGTAAATTTGACTAAAAATAGTAATCTCTACAAAAATTATTAGTATAAATTTGACTAAAAATAGTAATTTCGACAAGTTTATTCATAATTTACTAAAAAATAGTAATTTCTATTTTATTAGTAATTTACTTAAAAAATAGTCGTTTCTACTTTATTAGTAAATTTGACTAAAAATAGTAATTTCTATAAAATTTATTAATAATTTACTAACAAATAGTAAGTTCTACATTATTAGTAAACTTGACTATATAAAATAGTAATTTTTGTACTTCATTAGTAAAGTTTATTAAAAAATAGTCATTTTTAAATATTGATTTGTAAATTTGACTGAAAATAGTAGTTTTTACAAATTTATATATAATTTACTGTAACGCAAATGGTAATTTCTATTTTATTTTTCTACAAATTTAGTAGTAAATGTGACTAAAAATAGTAATTTCTACAAAATTTATTAGTAAATTTTACTAAAAATAGTAATTTCTACAAGTTTATTAATAATTTACTAAAAAATAGTAATTTCTACAAGTTTATTAATAATTTACTAAAAAATAGTAATTTCTAATTTTATTAGTAAATTTTACTATAAAATAGTAATTTCTACTTTATTAGTAAATTTGACTAAAAATAGTCATTTCTATAAAATTTATTAGTAATTTACGAACAAATAGTAAGTTCTACATTATTAGTAAACTTGTCTGATATAAAATAGTAATTTTTACTTTACTAGTAATATTTATTAAAAATAGTCATTTTTACAAATTCATTTGTAAATTTAACTGAAAATAGTAATTTCTACAAATTTATTATTTATAATTTACTGTAACAAATAATAATTTCTATTTTATTATTAAATTTTATTAAAAAATAGTAATTTTACTATATTATATTGTATATATTTTATTTTTCTAAAGTACAATAAATTTCTTTATTCAAATTATTATTTTCTTGAAGACAGTTGGTAACGATGAAGAAATGAGCTTTTATTCTCTTCAATATCGCGTCTCTTTGGATCTTTTTTTTTAAAAGATGTGTCACACAATGATGCGGGTATGCTGAACAAATAATATACACTAGAATAATAATATAAGATACACTTTGGAAACCATCTTTATATTATATATAAATAAATTTTCAAGAGCTAAAGTATAATGAACCTTATGGGAAATGTATTTTATCTTCTTTTCCTTCTTCTTCTTCTTCTTTCTCTTCAGAATTCAAGATGATAAATAATCGAAAAAAATACAGTTGAAAATAAAAATATATACTCTAAATTCATTTGCGTAAAAAATATTTACGCAATTAACATATTATTAAACGAAAAAGTATAAAAAACACAATGATATTCATTATTATTATTATTATTATTCATAATTTTTTATTTTATTATTATTTTTTACTACTTTTTATAATCATTTAAACCTTACATTTTTCTATTTCAAGTTATTAATTAAGGTAGAACATTTTAAAAAATTTTAATAAAGAAATATTTCTAATTAATTTTTTGAAAATACAAAAAAGTTTTACAATTAAATACAATTAGGAAATATCTAAAAAACTGAAATTTGGTCAAATCTTTTCAAAACTAATTTAAAATTAGTAAAACATTTCAGAAATAATTCAAAATTTGTCCAAATCTTTTGAAAAATAATTAAGTTTTTTAAAAATATAAAAAAATAAATCAAATTTTTCAAAAAATTGTAATTATAAATAAATTATTACTGAAAAACTCTAAAGTAGTAAATTAAAAAAAAATTATTTACTTAATTCGAAGGTAATTGAATCATAAAAAATTGTAAGAATTAATTTTTTATAAAAATTTTTAAATTTTTTTAAAAATAATTGGAAATTTTTTTCCAATTTAAAACAAAATTGTTTTCACGAATTTTAATTGAAAATTTGGGAATATATGATTATTTTCTCCAAAATGGTGAAAATAATTTAATTTTAATTTTATTAAATTTTGTGTATGAATTTTAATTTTCCGAACTATTGAAAATAATTGAATTTAAAAAAAAATGAGAACGTAATAAATTCAGAGAATTATTCTTTTCTAAAATATTTTAATATTATTTATTAAAACCTATTTTTCATTAATTTGCATTTTTATTGAATCTACACTTGAAGATATTTTATTAAAATTTTTGATAATTCGACATTATTTCAAAAATTTTCACTTAAAATTCTTTAAAAAGTTAATTTTCAAAAATTGCAATAAAAAACACTTGAAAAAAGATGATTTATAGTTTTAATTAAATTTTACAAGAATTTTAATTATTAAAAATTTTTTTTTTAATTGTAATATTTTTGAAACATTTAATTAGTGCGAAGTGATTGAAAAATAAACTTCCAAAAGTTTGTTTATAATAAAGTTATTACTTTGCACGGTTATAAAAATCGATATTAATTTGCATATTTTATACCAAAAAGTTGCCTATATTTTGGCGCAAAATTTGGAAGAAAACGCGAAAAAGTTACACAACGTTTTTAAAAATGAAAACAAAAAAATAATGATACGGTATTTTTAATTTTGATTCTACATCATGTTATTTTTTTAATGATTGAAATAATTGTAAATTGTATCCTTAGTGACAATTAATTTCTTCAAAATTCAACTTAGAGATGAATTGAATTTGAAAAAAATTAGTTTTCAATTTTACCGTTTTTAAAAAAACGTTGCGGACTTCAGCTTATCCTAAAAAGTCGCAATTTTTTAAATAAAAGTTCGATAAAAGGATCAGCATTATTTGAAAATAGTCGAAAAAAGTCGAAAAAGTGGTAATATCCGAGGCCAGTAATAATAATAATAATAATAATAATAATAATAATAATAATAATAATAATAATAATAATAATAATAAACTGTGCATTTGGCGATGATCAATAAATTTTTGAGGATCTTGTTTATATACTGTACAACGTGGCCTTCGAAATGAGAACCGACCGATTTCCGGTGATTTCTGCTTCCTTCCTTCTCTGTCTTTTATCCCTCTTCTCCTTCCTTTTCTCTTGTCTGTCACGCACTCGCTTCTTCTTTTCTTCTCCCATTTCTACA
The DNA here is from genome assembly GCA_032872475.1 of Leptopilina myrica (nomen nudum). Lineage (NCBI taxonomy): Eukaryota > Metazoa > Arthropoda > Insecta > Hymenoptera > Figitidae > Leptopilina > Leptopilina myrica (nomen nudum). Next base: position 29,752,582 of record CM065466.1, on the reverse strand, counting down.
CTCTTTACGAACTCCCCCCCTCTCTTTCTCTCTCTTTCCTTCTAGTACACATGCACTCATTCTCTCTCCGTCATTATTCAACAGATCCGTCTTTCCCTTTCCTATAATATGTCGTCTCTTGATTTTTGCTCAGTCTCTCCTTCTCTCTGATGTCACTGAAATTCTCCTCTTTCTCTGCTCCCTCTCCAATATATTCTGAGACCATCATCTTTTCCCTTTCTGTCCTTCTCAATTCGCCAGGTCCCTTTACTAATAGACTTCTTCCTTTCTCCACTCTCTAAAGCTACCCTGGTTAACTGGGAGACAGCACTGGGCAGCAGCTTGCACAGCTGTCGAGGCGCGGCATTATAGGATACGAGAGAGAGAGAGAATATCACCACGTGCTACTTCGATCTTCTTTAAAGCACATTTATACAGCGTGGAGAACGTACAATAAAAAAAAAAGTATCTTCTCCATAGAGAGTCGCTGCTGAATCCACTCCTACTTGTATTTTCATCATTAATCAACGCAGGAAAAATACAAGTTTTCAATTTTCACTGCATCATACAGTGTTGGTACCACAGAAAAAAGGAATGCGGCTAATTTTGATTCTCTTGTAACACCGGTTTTAATTTTTACACTAATTTCCCAAACTTTTCTACCAATTTTGATTCTTCTAAGCCAAATTTTAATTTTGAACCACTTGTGCATTAATACCAGTTTAGTTCCACTATTCTTAAGGCGGTGTCAAAGTCGATGCGATTTTCCCATTGAAGCTCAAGGCAAAAATCCAATCGACTTTGACACCGCCTTAAGGCTAAATCTGTTGCACTAACTCAAACTTTTACTCTGATCTATAAATATAAATTATTGTAACATTGTTGCATTTATAATTTTAGACTGATTTTGTTGTTTATGTTCTAAAATTTGCATTGCATGAATTTTCATTCTAATTCTGGTGCATCTACATTAACACTGATTAGGTTGCTGGACTCCCAAAACTTATTATGTTGCAATAATTTTAATATTCACTGCGTGCTGCTTCAATGCTAATTCTAATTTTGTTTCAATACTCTTAATGCATAGAATGTGGCACTAATTTTAATGACTCGGTTCCACTATGACTACTGAAGCTGGTGCAATTGCACAAATTTTAATTTTTACAAAGTTGCAGGAATGTGAATTCTGAAAATGTTAATTATTTGAATTAATGCTGTTTCTTGGAACTGATTCGGCTACATAATTAATAATTTTAATTCTGTTGCACTAATTTTAGTGTTATGTTGCTCTAATTTCAATTTTACCACTCTTGCGCACTAATTTTAATCTTGAATCAAATCAAACTACTCCTAATTTTCATTCGGTTGCATTAATTTTAAGTTTATGTCTGATGCGAAAATATTAATTCTGCCTTCGTTACACTAAGGCTACACTTAATTTCGTTACACTAATCCTAAAGTTGATTTTGTCACAATAATCCTAAAATTGATTTTTTCACACTAATCCTAAAGATGATTCTGTTGTACAAATTACAATTTTGCCTCAGATGCTAATATTGCCAATATTCTGTTATTAATATTGGAAATACAGTAACTCTTTATTGCAATAAATGTGAGGCTGATTTTGTGGAAACCACAACCATTTTTGGTTCGAAAAACAAATTTTTTGTCGAAGGCACAACAACTTTTGAATAAACTACTCAATTTTTGTTGAAGCTTTATTAATTTTGTGATGGAAAAAGTTAGATTTGTTCGGAACAATCGAATTTTTGTTATAATACAAATAATTAAATGGAAGAAACATTTTTTGTGGAAACCACCGGAGATTTTGGTTAAGACGATAGAAATTTTGTGATAAAAGAAGTAAATTTTTAGTTCGAATAACCTATTCTATGATGAAACCAAAAACTTTGAGTTGAAAGAAAAAATCTCTTGTGAAAACCATAAAAAATTTTGGTCTAAAAACAATCTTTTAGTCAGAAGAATAACAATTATTGTATGGATACTACTGAATTTGGGTTGAAACAACTAATTTTGTGCCGAAACCAGTAAATTTTGTTTGAAACCACCAAAAATTTGCTTAAACCAACTAATTTTGTGCTGAGAAAAGTAAATTTTGTTTTGAAACAACTCAATTTTTGTTGCAATTCATACTTGCTTCTGATTCCCTTGCCGATTTTTGATTCTTCTACTATTAAAACAATATTAATTCTGATTCAGTTGAACGAATCCTAAAACTTATTTTTCTGCACTAATTCTAATTAAAACTATACTGCTTCAATGTTACATCTCACTTTGTTGCAGTTAAACGAATGTTCCTTCTTTTGTACTAATCCTAATGCTAATGATGTTGCACCAAAATTAATTCTCATCCTTTTACACTAATCCTTATTTTCATTTGCCTGCACTAATTCTATTTTTGATTCCTTTGCTCAAATATTAATTTCGACTTTTCTCCATTAATCTTAATACTGATTCTCTTGCAATATTTCTAGTTCTTTATCTGTTGCTCTAACTTAATTACGATTCTGCCGCATTAAACTCAAATAATTTTATTTCCCTAATTCAACTTTTTAGTATGTTGCACAAATATTATAATTCTAACATTGTTGCGTTAATTTTACTACGGATCGGGTTGCATACTAATTTCTGTTTTCACTCTGTTGTACCAATATTGTTCTTACTTTGTTGCAGTATCAAGTATTACTCTGTTGCATTAATCTTTCTGCGATTCTGTTGTTCTAAATTCTAATTTTGACCTCGATTGACTACTTCTAATTTTAATTTTGTTCTACTAGTTCGATTTTTGATTTGGTTCGACTTGGTACAATTCTGATCTTGTTCCTCTAATTCCAATTTTGATCTTGTTCTGCTAATTACCATTCGGCTCTTGTTTAGCTAATTCAAATTCGGTTCTGCTATGATTACTTCTAATTCAGATCATGTTCCACTAATTCTAATGATTCTAAATGTTCCTCTAAAATTGATATCAGTCTTGAAATGGTAGGTTTGGTGCAAATATTCCATTTTTTGATGCTTTAATATTGTTCCTTTTGTGGTCCAAGAATGAAGAGTGTACCAATTATTGACTAGATTGTCTGGTTCACTGGAAAGGTTTTTGGAAGTGAAATCATCTGTAAGGAAGATTTAGTTTTTTTAACAGAAGTGTTACTGAATGTGAAAGGAACTTTGTGGTAGTTGTACAATTAGCAGATTGTGGTATTACTAAAGTAGCAAATAATGGATGTTGTACTTCTATATTTTTTGTTGGGGTACTACTGCTTTCAGGAAACTATTCTATAGAGTATTGCAACTTTTCTGCTAGAAAATGAAGAAAATTTTACTACAACATCTACTAGTGAATTGTGTTACTCTTTTTATTAATACTGGTAGCAAATTCCATAGTGAATCTTATTTTGGATCCTATTTCACTAATCCTAATTGGAAGTAATACGGTTGTTTATTGATACAATGTTGATGATGAGACCATCACAAATATAATTTTTTTTGGTAGATACTATACACTTAACCATGCAATTGTGTTACTCTTTCTACTAATACTGCTGGCAAATTAGGACAAAATATTACTTTTCTGAGGACTTTATGGTATTTTGACCTCTGCTACCAGCAAATTCTGGTTGTATTACTACAAGTTCTTTCTACTTTTTGTATACTATCAGCAATTACGGTACCAGTGAAACTATACCCATTTGGGGTCCCACTATGCACCAGCATAGAATTATCCCCCAAATCATGTACCAAAATGGTTAAATTTTCTACTACTATATACGGTATAATATATATACTGGTGAAGATTAAATATAGAGTTTAATGTGTATAGTTATAAAACCTGATAATGTAATATCAATTTGCTGCGTTTCTGTTATAGGTACTAATTGCGAACATTACATGATTCTCCACTCGGCGAACCAATCGGTTTGCATCCGACTACTGTGCGGAATATTCAGCATTGCTGGTTGAATTATTGACTCGAGGACATGAGTTTTGGAGCTTTTTGAGATGCCACTGTCTGGAATGGTATATAGATGGTGGTAAGCAGTCAGGCGGATAGGCTGGTAGGCAGACTCACAGGCAGGCAGGCAGCATGCAGGCAGGGTAGCACAGCCTGGACTTGGGTACGGATGGCGGGTATTGATCCTAGCGAACGTAGCGGGGTAGCTGGAACCGAACCCCACCTCAAGGATGAAGGGAGCCTCCCTTCTCCGACCGATTCTCTTTCTGTCCCTCCGGGTCTCTCTCTCTCTCTCTCTCTCTGTCGCTCTAACTCTTTTACCCTCTCTCACATTCTCTCTCTTTTCCTCTTATAGCCAATCTCTTTACTTGTTTCTTTCTCTCTCCTTCTTTATTGGATTGAGAGAGCTCTTTCTCTCTCAATCCCAAAGAGAGTAAGAGAGAGAGAGAGAAAGCCTTCCCTACAGCCTGTCCTTCATATCGCCAGGGGGATAGTGAGAAGAGAGAAGATCGCAAAAGGAGATGAAATTGGAAGGTGTACATGTGGAGGGTACATGTCTCAAAATAAAAAAAAGAGGGGAAATAACGCAAGTGGATAGTAGTTGCCCTTTAGGAGCAAAAGGGGTGAATCACCTATATAGACTCGAATGGAACCAAAGATACCAACCCGAAGAAATTTTCTCCTCTCGTGTTAAAATAAAAAAAAAGAGGAAAGAAATATACACACCCGATTTGGCCAAACAAAGGATCCTCAAAATAGAAACCAACCTTTGTACACACTCAACTTTTATACATATATATATGTATATAAATACACAATGGAACAAAGAATCAACGTATAAAACGTGTCGTATTGGTTCTCCAGACAGTTTTTATAAACTTGTTATCATTCTAGTATTTGTTATTATATACTAGCACGTACATAAGCATCATAATAGTAATATAGCATCGTTTTTACATTAGAAAGCACAAGAATTTTTGGTTCAAACAAGAATACTTTTTATCAAAGAAATGTTTTGTATTTTCAAACATATAGTTTTGGTTCAAGGAATCAAATTTTAGTCGTGAGAAGAATATGTTTTGTAAAAAACCACCAAATTTTGAAAGAAACAACTGATTTTGGGTTGAAAGAAGTGATTTTTGTTTGGAACCACTAAATTTTGATTTGTACAATCATAATTTCTTGATGAGAATAGTGAACTTTGCGTTTGCAGCAACTTAATTTTTGTTGTAACAAACAAAATTTTAGTCCAAGGAACGACAACTTTTGGGAAAACAATACGGAATTTGGGATAAAACAACTGATTTTCTGTCAAATGCAGCAAAGTTTGTTTGGAATCACAAAATTTTTGTTAAAACAACTATAATTTTCTCCTGACAACTTTGTTTGCAATTACTTAATTTTTATTTAAACAAGCAAAGTTTTAATCGAAGGAATAACAACTTTTTCATTCAACTTTTATGAAAACAACCAAATTTTGTTTAAAAACGTAGATTTTAAAAAAAAAAAAGTAAATTTTTTGTTCGAATTACTTATATCTTTGGTTAACACAACAAAATTTTAGTTAAAAGAAAGAAATTTTTTGTTAAAGCCACAAAAATTTTTGTTTTACAAACCATATTTTTAATAGAAGGAATAACAAGTTTTGTGAAAATAATCAAATTTTTGTTAACACAACTAATTTTGTGTTTAGAAAAGTTAAGTTTGTTTCGAACAACTCAATTTTGGTTGCGACGAACAAAATTTTAATCGAAGAAACAATTAATTTTTGTAGTAACTAAAAAATTTTGCTTAATACTTCTTTCTACTCTGTTTGAGCAAAAGAAGTAAATTTTTCTTCGAATATTCTATTTTTGGTTGAAACGAAAGAACAAAATTTCATATAAAAATAACAAAATTTTGGCTACAACAACAATTAATTTTATGCCAAAAGTATAGTAAATTTTGTTTGGAATAAGAACTAAGTTTTTTTTGTGACAACCACCAACTTTTTGTTGCTAATTTTTTGCCGAAAAAACTAAATTTTAGTTGGAACAATCAAATTTTCTTGTTCCAACTTTTTGTCAAAAATCAAAATTTCTTGCCTGTGGAAACTATAAAATTTTTAGTCGAAACAACTAAATTTCGTCTGAAATAATTAAATTTTAATTGTAGCAACAAAATTCTTAGTCGCAAAAAAGCAAAAATTTTGGGTCTGAAACAAGTAATTTTAGTTGAAATTGAACAAAGTTTCCTATATATGTAAAAAAAAAACATTTTTATTTCAAATTTTTTTTTTCTAATAAAAAAGATAAAAATTTTGTTACTTTGGAAAACAATTTTCAAAAGCTTTCTGAAAATATTTGCGTTAGGACATCATCATTCTGGTTAAGAATATTGGAGAACATTTTCACTACCCAGTTTGTGTGCCGCAGGTATATTCGATTGAGGAGGAGTGAAAGAATTGGAGAACCTTTCGTATTTATATTATTTCAGGTACAACGCACCAACTAATAATGTGAAAAAGATGAGGGGCCGAAAGGGTAGGGGGGATTTAGAAAGGATAGAAGCAAAGCAGCTTTTGCCAAAAGTGGAGGTATTATAAAAGTCACCATAATGATGCAAATCTTCCATTTAGTTACATTTTCCAAATAATTTTCATTTTCGTATATATCAAATATATATTAGGAACTAAATTATGGTAATCAGTTTTTAGGATCTCGTTTATATCTGCACTATTCGTTCACTATTCACTATTGAATACTAGAAATTCTTGAAAGGATTTAGATAGGTTAATGATTTCCAAATTTTAATGAGTCTCAATAATATTCTATTGTATATATAGTGACGAATAGTGCAGTGTAGGATAGAACAGTAGAGTTTAGGTATACTGTCATATACCGAAATTTAAACAATAGTGCATGGTTAAGTGTACAGTATCTACCAAAAAAAAAAAATGGTATTTGTGATGGTCTCATCATCAACTTTGTATCAATAAACAACAGTATTACTTCCAATTAGGATTAGTGAAATAGGATCAAAAATAAGATTCACTATGGAATTTGCTAGCATAGTATTAATAGAAAGATTAACACAATTCACTAGTAGATGTTGTAGTAAAATTTTCTTCATTTTCTAGCAGAAAAGTTGCAATACTCTATAGAATAGTTTCCTGAAAGCAGTAGTACCCCAACTAGAATATAGAAGTACAACATCCATTATTTGCTACTTTAGTAATACCACAATCTGGTAATTGTAAAACTGCCACAAAATTCCTTTCACATTCAGTAACATTTCTGTTAAGAAAACTAAATGTTCTTTATAGATGATTTCACTTCCAAAAACATTTCCAGTGAACCAGACAATCTAGTCAATAATTGATACACTCTTCATTCTTGGACCACAAAAGGAATAATATTAAAGCATCAAAAATTAGAATATTTGCACCAACCCTACCATTTCAAGAATGATATCAATTTTAGAGGAACATTTAGAATCATTAGAATTAGTGGAACATGATCTGAATTAGAAGTAATCACAGCAGAACCGAATTTGAATTAGCGAAACAAGAGCCGAATGGTAATTAGCAGAACAAGATCAAAATTGGAATTAGAGGAACAAGATCAGAATTGTACCAATTCGAACCAAATCAAAAATCGAACTAGTAGAACAAAATTAAAATTAGAAGTAGTCAATCGAGGTCAAAATTAGAATTTAGAACAACAGAATCGCAGAAAGATTAATGCCACAGAGTAATACTTGATACTGCAACAAAGTAAGAACAATATTGGTACAACACAGTGAAAACAGAAATTAGTATGCAACACGATTCGTAGTAAAATTAACGCAACAATGTTAGAATTATAATATTTTTGCAACATACTAAAAAGTTAAATTAGGGAAATAAAATTATTTGAGGTTAATGCGGTGGAATCAGAATTAAGTTAGAGCAACAGATAAAGAAGTAGAAATAGTGCAAGAGAGTCAGTATTAAGATTAATGGAGAAAAGTCGAAATTAATATTTGAGGAAAGGAATCAAAAATAGAATTAGTGCAGCAAATGAAAATTAGGATTAGTGTAAAAGAATGAGAATTAATTTTGGTGCAACATCATTAACAATAGGATTAGTACAAAAGAAGGAACATTCGTTTAACTGCAACAAAGTGAGATGTAACATTGAAGCAGTATAGTTTTAATTAGAATTAGTGCAGAAAAATAAGTTTTAGGATTCGTACAACTGAATCAGAATTAATATTGTTTTAATAGTAGAAGAATCAAAAATCGGCAAGGGAATCAGAAGCAAGTATGAATTGCAACAAAAATTGAGTTGTTTCAAAACAAAATTTACTTTTCTCAGCACAAAATTAGTTGGTTTAAGCAAATTTTTGGTGGTTTCAAACAAAATTTACTGGTTTCGGCACAAAATTAGTTGTTTCAATCCAAATTAAGTAGTATCCATACAATAATTGTTATTCTTCTGACTAAAAGTTTGTTTTTAGACAAATTTTTTTTTTGGTTTTCACAAGAGATTTTTTCTATTAACTAAAATTTTTTGGTTTCATCATATAGAATAGGTTATTCGAACTAAAATTCACTTCTTTTATCACAAAATTTCTATCGTCTTAACCAAAATCTGCGGTAGTTTCCCCAAAAATTGTTTCTTCCATTTAATTATTTGTATTATAACAAAAATTCGGTTGTTCCGAACAAAATTAACTTTTTCCATCACAAAATTAATAAATCTTCAACAAAAATTTGGTAGTTTATTCAAAAGTTGTTGTGCCTTCGACAAAAAATTTGTTTTTCGAACCAAAAATTGTTGTTGTTTTTACAGAATCAGCCTCACATTTAGTGCAATAAAGAGTTAATGTATTTCCAATATTAATAACAGAATATTGGCAATATTAGCATCTGAGGCAAAATTGTAATTTGTACAACAGAATCATCTTTAGGATTAGTGTGACAAAATCAATTTTAGGATTAGTGTGACAAAATCAACTTTAGGATTAGTGTAAAGAAATTAAGTATAGACTTAGTGTAACGAAGACAGAATTAATATTTTCGCATCAAACATAAACTTAAAATCAATGCAACCGAATGAAAATTAGGAGTAGTTTGATTTGATTCAAGATTAAAATTAGTGCAAGAGTTGTAAAACTGAAATTAGAGCAACATAACACTAAAATTAGTGCAACAGAGTTAAAATTATTAATTATGTAGCCGAATCAGTTTTAAAATGACAGTTGTAGAGTTACTAATAGTTTAAGATTCACATTTGGGCAACATGGCCAAAATAAAAATTAATCTTTAGTACAGTTAGTGCAACCGAATCAGTATTAATGTTGATGTAACAGAAGAAGAATCAAATGTAGGGTAACAAGATTATAATTAATATTTGTCGAACAGACTAAACATTGCAATTATTGCAACAAAATTAATTTGTGGATAAGTCAACCGAATCTGCATTAATATTTGTGCAACAGGTAGAAAATTATTATTTGGTACAAGAAAATTAGTTTTAGTTCCATTGGAGTTAATGTAACTCAATTACAATATTACAACTTGATGAATGATTAAGGGTTAGTTCCACCAACCACAATTAAAAGTTAATAAATGTTTGAACCCATTTTAACGGCTCATGATTGGTTGGTTAAGGATTTAATCATTGATTGACTTTTAATCCGTATTGGTGAAAATAGCCCTTAATCTTCAACTGATTAATCGTGAGCACATGAACTTTCATCGCCAATTAACTTTTAATCACACTTATTGATGGAATTGGCTCCTAGTGTATAACAAAGAATTAAAAATTGTCCGAATCAAACTACATGTTTGCCCGAATTAAACAGATTTTTGAATTTTTCTATAGAGATCCTTTAATTATTGCACCGTTGCTATACCAAATAATGTTGGTCTCGATAAATTCTCTATGAAGGAATAGAAGTGTAAATCCCTAATTTAGACAATTTTTTTGTCTGAATTAGAGATCCCTAATTTAGATAATTTTTAAATCTAAATTAGAGATTTTCACTAAGCAATAGTGCTGGGGGAAAAATGGGAATATTTTTCTTAAATGAATCAATTATGAGAACAATGATGTTGAGAATAACGAGACAGAAGCTAATCTCCTTGGCCATGTACATAGTTGACTGTCTTTCTATTTATTTTGAATGTGCCTTGACTCACAAGTGATGGATACCCCAGAGCGAAGCATATTGGATTGTTATCCCCCGAGTCAGGGGCGGAGTTCCCATCAGACACCAATGGGTCTTCCATATAAAGACCAATGTAGAGTGAGGCACACGATCGTAATAAGCACTCTCTCTCTCTCTATTACTCTATCTCCTTCTCTCTGTTTCTCACTATCTCTCTTTTTTTCTAGCTTTGTCTCTTTTTTTCACTCCTTCTCTCTATTTTTCTTTCTCTATCTCTATTTTTTACCCTTTCTCTCTCTCCGTTACTTTTACTCGCTCCTTTTCTCTATTTCTCTCTCTAACTCTTTTTCTTTAACCCAATCTCTTATCTTTTTTCCCTCTACTTCTTTCCTTTTTCAAAAAAACGCAAAGGTTTTATCTGTTGCCACTTTAAAGCAACCCTTAGAACCCATTTCGACAGTAAAATTTAAAGATAACTCAAAAATACGATTTTATGAGCCAAAACCAAATTTTCGATTTTTAAAAATTGGGATCTAAGATATAATAATAATGCTTAATAATATTAATAAAACGTAATAACACGTAGTACTGCGTGATACTGTCGATATAGAGAGTGAAACTTTCGAAAATGCAAAAAAGTTTTCGTTACGCAAACAATTTTTGTCAAAAAAAGAGAGAAATAATTATTTGGGGTACCCTAAGTTTGTGCCTCCGTTACTGAGTCTCTCTCCATCTCTCTCTCTTGGATGACACAGGGAGGTCACATAGGTCAGAAAAGTGACTGGAATTCTGCCGGATACCAAGGGTGACTGAAGAGCAGTGCGGCAAATGGGGTGTTTGAAAATTTTCATGCAGAAAGAGAATGTAGAGGGATGACGACGACGACGACAAGGAAAAAGGAGAATTCGACGTTGGGTTTTGGTAGCGGCGCCAACTTTCGGTAGCTATCGCATTCGCCATTTTGTCTTCCAAATTCTCCTCCATCGATGACCTTATTCACTGGCAAATAAATATGACGTCATTTAACATTTTTTTTCTCCCATTATTAATTTTGTTTTTCAATTTCGAAAGAGAAAATTTATAACTTCGTCTATTTGGTGAATAGAATTAATTTTTTTGGTGAAGAAATTTCTTTTTTTTTATGAAACATTTTTTCTCCTACGCGCTTTTAATATTGGTTAGTTTTTTGGGGAGATTTTTAATAAATTTTAATTTAGGGGTAAAGATTATTAAAAGTTTTTCAAAAAAGGGAACAAAACGCGATGAAAGATGAAGTATCGATCGACTCGCAAGTGCCTATTTTTATCACGGTCAGACACCGATAAATGAATTTCCGATTTGCTTTATCACTCTCTTCCTCATTATTAAACGTTTATTTCTGGTCGCCAAAAAAAAGCGCCAGAATTGCGAAATTCTAGAAATGACTTTTCAAATAATAATTCTTTCTTGTTGCAATTTTTTATTTATACGAAAATAAATTTTTTTTGTTCGCCAAGTTTTAATTTAGCTAAAATTAGTAATTATAGTGAGAGAATTTTTAAAATATGGAAAGATGAGAAAAAAAGGGTAACTAGAGGAAGAAGAAGAAAAAGACAAAATTGTCTCAAGAGAGGATTTTTGAAATGCTACGAGTACGAGGGTTTTCGATTTGTAAAGACGTGTAAATTACTTGTTGGACATTTGTTCCCCGTTGTGCTTGGCTCATTTCCCTGATGAGAGAGAAGAGAGAAGAGAGAAATAGAGAGAGAGAAACTGGACGCCAGGTAGAAGGCTAAGACCCTCTCTCACAGTAATGACGGAAATTGTTCTTTAAATGGGTCAGAGAGGCGAAAATGCAAAATCTTTCCTGTTACAGGTCATTGCGTTAGTGTCAAACCATTTCCGAGTGGATTTTTCCAAATCCTTTGAGTAATTTTGATTATTTATAAATTGCTACACTCGTTAGGTATTCTAATAGTATAGTAATGATTCTCCTTCATTTTTATTTAGACAATTTAATTTTGTCGCACTCATCTTAATTTTGATTTTGTTCAACTGATCCTAATTTTGACTGTGTTGCACCAATATTAATTCTGACATACAAAGTTACTATCATCTAACAATTCAATCTTTTACTTTGTTCTAATACTAATTTTGCTCGTGTTAAACAAATTTTAATTTTGAACCACTTGCATAAATATTCTAGTTGTCAATACCATTACACAAAGAATGGTTTGATTTTTCTTCTGGTACGATCATTAATACTGATTCGGTTCCACTAAATATACTCAAGATGATTCTGATAGATAAATTTTTATTTTGACCCTGTTGTACGAATGTGAATCTTAAACAGTTAGTTATTTTACAACTGTCATTTTGGAACTAACCCTTAATCATTCATTAAGTTGTAATATTGTAATTCAGTTACATTAACTCCAATGGAACTAAAACTAATTTTCTTGTACCAAATAATAATTTTCTACCTGTTGCACAAATATTAACGCAGATTCGGTTGACTTATCTACAAGTTGATTTTGTTGCAATAATTGCAATGTTTAGTCTGTTCGACAAATATTAATCATAATCTTGTTACCCTACATTTGATTCTTCTTCTGTTACATCAACATTAATACTGATTCGGTTGCACTAACTGTACTAAAGATTAATTTTTATTTTGGCCATGTTGCCCAAATGTGAATCTTAAACTATTAGTTACTCTACAACTGTCATTTTAAAACTGATTCGGCTACATAATTAATAATTTTAACTCTGTTGCACTAATTTTAGTGTTATGTTGCTCTAATTTCAATTTTACAACTCTTGCACTAATTTTAATCTTGAATCAAATCAAACTACTCCTAATTTTCATTCGGTTGCATTAATTTTAAGTTTATGTCTGATGCGAAAATATTAATTCTGCCTTCGTTACACTAAGTCTACACTTAATTTCGTTACACTAATCCTAAAGTTGATTTTGTCACAATAATCCTAAAATTGATTTTGTCACACTAATCCTAAAGATGATTCTGTTGTACAAATTACAATTTTGCCTCAGATGCTAATATTGCCAATATTCTGTTATTAATATTGGAAATACATTAACTCTTTATTGCACTAAATGTGAGGCTGATTCTGTAAAAACAACAACAATTTTTGGTTCGAAAAACAAATTTTTTGTCGAAGGCACAACAACTTTTGAATAAACTACCAAATTTTTGTTGAAGATTTATTAATTTTGTGATGGAAAAAGTTAATTTTGTTCGGAACAACCGAATATTTGTTATAATACAAATAATTAAATGGAAGAAACATTTTTTGTAGAAACCACCGGAGATTTTGGTTAAGACGATAGAAATTGTGTGGTAAAAGAAGTGAATTTTAGTTCGAATAACCTATTCTATATGATGAAACCAAAAACTTTGAGTTGAAAGAAAAAATCTCTTGTGAAAACCACAAAAATTTTTAGTCTAAAAACAATCTTTTAGTCAGAAGAATAACAATTATTGTATGGATACTACTGAATTTGGGTTGAAACAACTAATTTTGTGCCGAAACCAGTAAATTTTGTTTGAAACCACCAAAAATTTGCTTAAACCAACTAATTTTGTGCTGAGAAAAGTAAATTTTGTTTTGAAACAACTCAATTTTTGTTGCAATTCATACTTGCTTCTGATTCCCTTGCCGATTTTTGATTCTTCTACTATTAAAACAATATTAATTCTGATTCAGTTGTACGAATCCTAAAGCTTATTTTTCTGCACTAATTCTAATTAAAACTATACTGCTTCAATGTTACATCTCACTTTGTTGCAGTTAAACGAATGTTCCTTCTTTTGTACTAATCCTAATGCTAATGATGTTGCACCAAATTTAATTCTCATCCTTTTACACTAATCCTAATTTTCATTTGCCTGCACTAATTCAATTTTTGATTCCTTTTCTCAAATATTAATTTCGACTTTTCTCCATTAATCTTAATACTGATTCTCTTGCACTATTTCTACTTCTTTATCTGTTGCTCTAACTTAATTCTGATTCCACCGCATTAACCTCAAATAATTTTATTTCCCTAATTCAACTTTTTAGTATGTTGCACAAATATTATAATTCTAACATTGTTGCGTTAATTTTACTACGAATCGTGTTGCATACTAATTTCTGTTTTCACTCTGTTGTACCAATATTGTTCTTACTTTGTTGCAGTATCAAGTATTACTCTGTTGCATTAATCTTTCTGCGATTCTGTTGTTCTAAATTCTAATTTTGACCTCGATTGACTACTTCTAATATTAATTTTGTTCTACTAGTTCGATTTTTGATTTGGTTCCACTTGGTACAATTCTGATCTTGTTCCTCTAATTCCAATTTTGATCTTGTTCTGCTAATTACCATTCGGCTCTTGTTTAGCTAATTCAAATTCGCTTCTGCTGTGATTACTTCTAATTCAGATCATGTTCCCCTAATTCTAATGATTCTAAATGTTCCTCTAAAATTGACATCAGTCTTGAAATGGTAGGGTTGGTGCAAGTTTTCCATTTTTTGATGATTTAATATTGTTCCTTTTGTGGTCCAAGAATGAAGAGTGTACCAATTATTGACTAGATTGTCTGGTTCACTGAAAATGTTTTTGGAAGAGAAATCATCTATAAGGAACATTTAGTTTTGTTTCATTGCAATGTTACCAAATGTAGAAGGAATTTTGTTTTACTGCTACAACCATATTGTGATATTACTGCTTCCATAGCAAATGGTGAACGTGTATATACTAAACTCAAGGCTAATTTTACTTTTCTAGTTCTAATTTTAACTATATTGTAGTGTTGATTTTTTTCGTGACATTCATTCTAATTGTGTAGCGCTAATTCAAATTCTGTTATTGCTTCAACATTAATTTTGTTAAAACTACTTGTAATTTTGATTAAGAGTAATAATTTTAATTCCAATGTTCTTGAATTGGAGTTAGTACCTACTTATACAACCGAGGGAAAATGATGATTAGTTTAACAGAATCATCATTAATTTTTGATGCAACAACATCAGAATTGGAATAAGTGAAACTGAATCGAAATTAATTAGTATTGTTTTCAATTTTATTAAACAAACTCAACAAATTCTTTCGGATTTTAAATACTACTACAACTATTATTAGTAATCTAACACTACCAACACTAGTATTAGTAGTGTAATCCTACTACTACCATTAATAGTGTAATAATACCACTATTAGTAGTAGTGTAATAATATTTCTAGTACAAGTAGTGTAATAATGCGAATACTACTGCTAGCAAAAAAAGGGGGGAAAAATTAAGAATTTTTCTCAAACCGAAACTGAAGATTGAAAATTGAATCAAAGTGTACATCGATTATATTTCTGTTTTCTCGCATCTATATGTTTGCGTGTGTGTGAGTGCAGAGAAGATGAAACGGTTCACAAGAGCGTCCTCTGGCCCCTTTCCAGTTGGTACCCATTTCCAAGGTCGTTTTATTTTTGGAATAGTTCGGCAACCAAGTCCTATGTATAATACACGTACCAATTTCAGTGGTCTCGGATTTCGCTTGGAAAAGTTATTTCTCGGAATTTTATTTTCTCAAGTGTAGAAATGACCTCTCTGCTTCTCACACAAATCCAAGGCATTTTTGAAACTTCGCAACCGCGCGCTTAACACATCTGGCGACCAAATTTTCTTTTTCCTCTCTCGCTCTCTCTCTCTCTGTCTCTCTTTTTTCTTCACTTTTTCTCTGTCTTTTCTTTTTTTCCCCTCCATTTTCTTTCTCTCTCTCTCCCTCTCTTTTTCTCACTCTCCTAGGTCGACTGTGAAAAGGGCGGATTAGCAATGATATTATTCTCGGGTAGAGAGAAGCAGGTATGTTCGCGCGTCAAGGTTGAGATTAGGTTCTCATTCTATATATAAGTATTAGAGGCGAAAAATATTTTGCACTATTCCGAGTCTTTTTTTTTCCTTTTTCACCTCTGACTCAATCTCTATTTCTCTATTTCTATAATTTTTTTCTTCTCTTTTTACTCGAAAAATTCTAATTCTACGCAATTTGATAAATGGTTTTTTTAAAAATAATGTTTCTATTGAAAAAGATTTGTTGGCAGTTTATTTTGTGCGTAATGGAAAATGAAAAACTAAATAGAGAAATTAAGGTAGAAGAAGACTGTTCAAATGAAAACTAATGCTTAGAATTTGGTACCAACTGACGTATACAATTTGATACCAGTTGACACAATTACCAACTGACGTATACAGTTTGATACCAGTTGACACAATTACCAACTGACGTATACAATTTGACTCAATTCGATAAAAGTTTGATCGAATTTTTGACAATTTTCCATCAATTCGATAAAAGTTTGATAGAATTTTTGACAATTTTGCATCAATTTGACTCAAATTCGTCGCAAAATTTAATTCAACTTCATAAAATGTCATTCAATTCGGTAAAACTTTCATTGAATTTTTGACAATTTCGTACCAATTTGATTTAATTTGTTATAAATTTAATCGAATTAGACAACAATTTCAATTCGATAAAATTGGATCGAATTTTTGACAATTAGGCATCAATTTAATTCAATTCGTCATAAATTTTTACAATTTATCTCGATAAAAATTTAATTCAATTCAGTAAAAGTTTGACACAATTTTTAACAATTAAAGATCAATTTCACTCCATCCGTTAAAAATTTAATTCAATTCGGTGAAAATTTAATTAAATTTGCCAAAAGTTTGATTTAATTTTGACGCATCTATATTTGATTCAATTGCTCACAAAATTTTGATTCAATTTAGTAAAAGTAAAGATTGCATTGTTGACAATTTCGCACCAAATTGATTAAATTCGTTAAAAATTAAATCCAATTCAGTAAAATTTTTGAAAATTTGACATCAATTTGATTTTTAATTATAGGTAAAAATTCTATTCAACTGTGTGTGACAATTTGATAAAATTTTATATTATCAACAAAAAGTAAAACAATTCGTGACAAACCTGATATAATTTAAAATTTAATGTTTTTTCGATTCAATTAATTAACAATTCAATTTCATTTTGTCATGATTGAGTAACCAAGAAAACAATTTAATTCAATTGAATTTAATAACACTTAAACTCAATCCGGGTAAACATTCGATTCAATTGGTTACAACAACCAGTTTATAGTACAATTTGGTACCATAAGTATAATTATAATTTAATATCAACTATAATAATTTGGAATTAATTAATACAGTTTGGTATCAATTGGTATTAAAATGGTACCAATTTAATAACATTTCATATTAATCGAAACAAATTGGTAACAAATGAAACAATTCATTTCAATTTCGCTAAACTTTGATAAAATTGGATAATTGTCAAATTATGACTCAATTGGGTAACAATTTTATTTAAATGGTTATGAATTCTAGTCAATTAGGTGAAAATTTTTACACAATTGGATATCAATTTGACTCAAATGGGTCACAATTTTATACAATTGGTTATGATTTTGACTCAATTTAGTAACAATTTTGTATAATTATTGGTTGTAAATTTGTCTCAATTGTGTTGAAATTTTGTACAATTGGATATCAATTTGACTCAATTGGGTAACAGTGTAATGTAATTTGATATAAATTTTACTCAATTGGATAAAAATTTCATACAATTGATTATGAATTTGACTCAATTAGGTAACAATTTTTAACAATTTGATATCAATTTGATTCAATTGGGTAACAATTTCATACAATTGATTATGAATTTCACTCAATTATAGGTATTAATTTTATATAATTGGATATCAATTTGACTCAATTGGGTAACAGTGTAATGTAATTTGATATAAATTTTACTCAATTGGATAACAATTTCATACAATTGATTACGAATGTGACTTAAATAGGTAACAATTTTTAGACAATTGGATATCAATTTGATTCGATTGGATAACAATTTTATACAATTGGATTTCAATTTCACTCAATTGGATAACAATTTTATACAATTGATAATGAATTTGACTCAATTAGGTAACAATTTTTAGACAATTGAATATCAATTTGATTCGCTTGTGTAACAAGTTGAAAAAATTTGATTCGATTGGGTAATAATTTTATACAATTTGATATCAATTTGACTCAATTGGGTAATAATTTTATACAATTTGGACAAAATTGATATCAATTTTAAATATTCCAGTTAATATGACCCAGTTAAATTTTGTTACAATTTGGAATCAGTTTAATTTAAATCCTTAAAAATTTCCTACAATCTGAGTCAATTTAGCAGCAGTTTTATTCAATTGGTTTAACAATTTTTGTGACAACAATTTGCATATATATATATTTTTTTTTTTTTCAAAAGAAGTCATAAACCAGTAGAGGAATTGAAAATGTTGACAATTTCGTAAAATAATATATTGATTATTTTTTTAATAATAGGTGATTCAAATTCTTGGTTTTTGAAAAAGGGGGAAAAAATTGAGGCGTTGATCGGTTACCTGAGTATGTATTTTATATATACATGTATAAAAGATTCCACTATATTATAAGAAAGAGGTACAAGTTTAGTTTTGATTCTAAGAATTTCAAACGAAATGTGGACACCACAGGTCATCGTGAAACCATGAAAAAAAGTAGCAAGCGGATTTTTATCGGGGGTTTTTGATGTTTGTGCAAAATTTTAGAATATTTAGAAAAATTGATTCAAGTCGATGAAAAGTAAAATAGAAGAAGAAGAAGAAGATGTAAGAAAATGAATAAATAAAAAATTCAATACTTTGTTTTACAAAATTTACAAAAAGAATATAATTTTATTTATATTACGATGTTATTTTGTTTGGATTATTAATTTTAGTGAGATCTTATTTTGTTTCGAAAAATCCATTATCAAATTATATGAATGGATTTTTCAAAACAAAATAAGATCTCAACAGAATATAATTTTGTTTCACAGTTTTCTTGAAAGTATCAAATTGATACCAAGTTGGATCTAAATGATACAAAAATTTATATCAATTTATGATTTGATCCACTTTTGGAAATCAATTCGTTGCCATTTGATACTTTCAAGTTAACAGTGTTTTTATCCAATTTTTGTATATTATTCTATAATTGTAAAGTTTGTAAAATAATAATTTTTTTTTAATAATACAGTTTTTCTAATAAGGATATCAAATTGAGACGAAAAAAGTATTAAAATTGTTTTTGACACTGTTTTCCGCCTCAATTTGATACCCTTCGAAAAACTGTGAGGTGATTAAAATTTTTGGTGTTTTCTATATAGAAATTTTGGGGGAAAAATGGAGAAAAGAAATAAAAAGGAAAAAATTTGAAAATAAATGTAAAATCGAAGTATAGAGTCGAAAATGAAAAAAAAAACTATTAAGAAAATATGTCAAATGCAGAGTGAGTAAAAGAAAAAAAAGACACGACTTCATTGAACTATGTATACTACTCATCGCATATGCAACCAGACAGAATTTGCTGATACCACTAACGAAATGGCATTTTGGTCCCCCTTCAAGCGCACAACTGACACGCATATATATATATGAAAAATGTGCCTTCATGCCGAATAACACAGTACACATGGACATGCCTCATATACAAATAAACTTTACAACCCGAAAGATCCCCCTCTTGACCCCCACCCCTCCGCTCATCTATATCTTAGAGGACCGACATCTGGTCGAGAAAGCTACCTCTATCGACTTTTTTTTCCAAAGGGAAAGAACCACAAAGGCCGTTTCCCAATCCACTTCTTCTTCTTCTTCTTCTTCAACTTCTTCTTCGAGGGAGACCAAAACCCAAAGTAGCTGCTTCCTATCCAATATCTGAGAAATATTGGTACCAAGTACGAGGCAAATTAAATATTCCTTTTCAGTAAAATACGAATTTTTGTTGAAAGAAAAATATTGAAAAGTGACTTTAAGTAGGTACTTTCAAAAGTGACGATTGTGATAAAAAATGCAATTTTTTTTCTGACCTATAACATGTTTAAGGTTTGTGACTGGTAATTCTATAAGGAATCGAATATTTCTAAAATATTAAAAAAAACAGTAAATAAATTTGGGTCGTAAAATTTAGTTTACAACTCAACTTGATTTTATGACCCTCTAATTATTTTACGACCTATTTTTGTTTGACGCCTCTTCATATTATTTTGTATTTTATGTTCATTTTTCGATGAAAATTTACTTTATGACCACTGTAGTTATTTTGCGACCCTGTAATTATTTTACGACCTATTTTTGTTTGACGTCACTTCATATTATTTTGTATTCTTATGTTCATTTTTCGAGGAAACTTTACTTTATGACCACTGTAGTTATTTTACGACCCTCTAATTATTTAACGACCTATTTTTGTTTGACGCCTATTCATATTATTTTGTATTCTTATGTTCATTTTTCGATGAATATTTAATTTATGACCACTGTAGTTATTTTACGACCTATTTTTGTTTGACGCCTTTTCATATTATTTTGTATTTTTATGTTCCTTTTTTTCGATGAAACTTTACTTTATGACCACTGTAGTTATTTTACGACCTATTTTTGTTTGACGCCTCTTCATATTATTTTATATTTTTATGTTCCTTTTTCGAGGAAACTTTACTTTATGACCACTGTAGTTATTTTACGACCCTCTAATTATTTAACGACCTATTTTTGTTTGACGCCTATTCATATTATTTTGTATTCTTATGTTCATTTTTCGATGAATATTTAATTTATGACCACTGTAGTTATTTTACGACACGCACTTTTTTCGTGTTCTACAACTAATGTTACGATTGATTCTTATTTTAATTATTTTATGGCCATTGTTTACAGTTTTTTTGAAGATGCAATTTTACTTTATTTTGTGACCACATAAAAATCCATAAAGTGTGTTATTTTGACCACACAAAAAAAACCTTTCACTGGAACAGCGATAACTTTCGCTAAAGTAGGGAAAGTATTAGTTGAAATAGCGAATACATTCGCTGCAATAACTAAACAATTCGCTAATATATTGAAATTTGTATATGTTGAAAGTGAAGATTTTTTTTCGTGCAATGTTCCTTTACGCAGAATTTATAAAGTAGTAAAGGATCTCAAAGTAAATTTGTACGTAAAATTTATTTTACGACTCAAATTTATTTAATGACCCTCTAGTTATTTTATGACCTATTTTTGTTTGACGCCTCTACATGTTATTTACTATTTTTATGTTAATTTCTGAATAAATATTTAGTTTATGACCACTGTAGTTATTTTACGACCCACACTTTTGTTTTCTGTTCTACAACTAATTTAAGATTGTTTTGTATTTTAATTATTTTATGACCATTATTTACAACTTTTTTTTTAAAATTCCATTCTATTTTATGACCACGTATGTTCACGAAATAGTCATTTTTGACTAATGTTCATTTACGTATTATTTTGAAAGTAATGAAGGGCCTTAAAGTAAAATTGGGACGTAAAATTTACTTTACGACTCTAATTTATTTTATGACCCTATATTTTTTGAGTCATCAAAATATTACTAAGTTGTTACTAAATTGTACTAAATGGCTACCAAATTGTACTAAAGTGACATTAAATTGTAACTAAATTGTAATTAATTGGTATCAAATTGTTTCTATTCAAATTTAAATTTAATTTCACTAAATTGGTACTAAATTTATTCCAAATAGCCTTTAACTAGCACTTAATTCGTACTATATATTATCTACTTGTATTAAATTGGTACCAATTATTACATAGTTGTATTAAATTGGTACCAATTATTACATAGTTGTATTAAATTGGTACCAACTATTATTTAGTTGTATTAAATTGGTACCAACTATTATCTTGTTGTTTTAAATCGGTACCAACTATTATCTATTAGTTGTCTAAATTGGTACCAATTTGGTACCGAGGTACAGTCAATTGGTTACAAATTTCAATAAATTCATTAATAAGTTATTGACTTTTGTTAATTTTTTTTATCCCTTTGCTTTATTTACGACCGACTCTTTCGTTTAATGTCCTTATATTCATTTTATGGTTTACTTGTAGTTTAATTATTTTCTTACCACTGTTTTATTACCTAGAATTTATAAATAGAGTCACAAAATAAATTTTGGACATAAAATGAATCTTATGACCATTGTTCTCTTATTTACAAACCATAAATAGATAGTCAGAACCATAATTTGGGTCGTAAAACGAATGTTAACACCATTGTTCCTTTACATATAGTATTTTTAAATAGTCACAAAATAATTTTAGGTCGTAAAATGATTTCTGTAGTTATTTTACGACTCTCACTTTTGCTTCGTATTCTCCAAATAATTTGACAAATGATTCTTATTTTAATTATTTTATAGCCATTGTTTACAGCTTTTTTTAAGTTGTGATTTTAATTTATTTTATGACCACGTAAGTTCATTAAATGTGTATTTTTGACCAATGATCATTTGCATAAAATTTATAAAGTATAATAAGGGATCTCAAAGTACATTTGTGATGTAAAATTTACTTTAAGACTCATATTTATTTTGTGGTCGTATATATTTATTTGACAACCTATTTTTGTTTAATACCTTATCATATTTATTAGTATTTTTAAGTTCATTTTTTGATGAATGATAAATTTACGACCACTGGTAGTTATTTTATGATCTCCACTTTTGTTTCGTGTTCTTTAACTATAATTTTACGATTGCTTCTTATTGTAATTATTTTATGGCAATTGTTTAAAGCTTTTTTTTAAGTTGCCATTTTATTTTATTTTATGACCACGTAAGTCCATGAAATGTATATTCTTTACTAATGTTCCTATACATGGAATTTATACAGCTATAAAGAATTATAAAATAAATTTGGGTCGTAAAATTTACTTCGCGACTCAATTATTTTATGACCCTAATATATTTATTTTACGATCTGTTTTGTTTGACGCCTCTTTATATTATTTACTATTTTTACGTTCATTGTTTGTTAAATATCTACTTTTTGACCTACTATAGTTATTTTACGACCCGGACATTTATACAGCTTTAAAGGATTATAAAATAAATTTGGGTCGTAAAATATACTTCACGGCTCAAAATTATTTTATGACCCTATATTTATTTTATGACCTGTTTTGTTTGACACATCTTCGTGTTGTTCACTATTTTTATGTTCATATTGTTCGTTGAATATTTACTTTATGACCTCTCTCAAGTTATTTTACGACCCGGACATT
This sequence comes from Leptopilina myrica (nomen nudum), assembly GCA_032872475.1. NCBI lineage: Eukaryota > Metazoa > Arthropoda > Insecta > Hymenoptera > Figitidae > Leptopilina > Leptopilina myrica (nomen nudum). The sequence continues at coordinate 29,729,302 of CM065466.1, read as the reverse complement.
TTTGTTTCGTGTTCTTCATTTGATTTCAAGACTAATTCTTATTTTAATTATTTTTTGACCATTGTTTACAGCTTTTTTTTTAAAGTAGCCATTTTATTTTATGACTACGCAAGTCCATGAAATGTGTATTTTTGACCAATGTTCCTTTACTTAGAATTTATGCAGCTTGAAAGGATTATAAAATAAATTTGGGTCGTAAAATTATTAAAATTATTTTTTGATCCCATATTTATTTTACGACCTATGTTAATTTGACGCCTCTTTATATTATTTACTATTTCTACATTCATTGTTCTTTGAATATTCAATTTATGACCTCTATAGTTACTTTACGACCCGCAAATTTTTTCCATGTTCTTCATTTAATTTAAAAATTTATTCTTATTTTAATTACTTTATCGCCTTTAATTAAAGTTTGATTCTTTAAAATTGCTTTTTTCATTTATGACCACGTAAGTCCCTGAATAAATGTGTATTTTTGCAAAAAAAAAAAATTTACATGTTACCGATTAGCAGAGAAATTATCACCTTGGTAACGGTTTATTAATATTTTGCGTATATAATTATAAGTCATATAAACACCTTGAAATTATTTTTGTTAATTTATTTGAGAATATAAAGAAGTTTGTGCGTGCTTTTGGCGTATTTGGAATCATCATGATCATCATCATCATCATCATCATCGCACAGTTGTAACCAGCTGCGCTATTGTATACTTGACTTAAAGCATGTCACCTCGACCTCGATACGAGCATCTTTTAGAAAGAGTGAGTGAGAAAGAGAGAGAGAGGGAAGGATTGACTCCCACAAAAAAATTTTTTTTTTTAAACATTATGAAAATGTGTTGAAATTTTTTTATTTTTTAATTAACTATTCGATTAGTTGTATAGGGGAAAATGAAAATAAAAATCTTTGCGTCAATGCTACATCGCATCGTTCTTTTCTTGGAAAAACTTAGGATTGAAATTTGACCTTTTTTTGTCCTTGAAACCATGACGATTTTTCTCTCTCTCTCTCTGTCTTTTGTATTCATTCAGTCTCTCTTTCTCTCTTGTTCCTAAGTCTCAAGTGCGTTATCTCCAACGCAACTTGCGCGCCACAAAGTGAACCAACGCAGTGGCATTCAATTTTTTAACATGAGACACCAACTGTATAAAGTGAGACCTTGTACTTTGATCGTTGATTGTGAAAGCACAAGAAAAAAAAAAGTCGTATGATTACTTTAAAAGCCATCGCGACATTTTTATCATTTCCCGTTGGGTGGAAAATCGAAAAGGAAAACTTCTTTTTTTCTTTTTCAATTGTTTTTGAAGGAAAAAAAGTTTTTTTGCCGTCTATAAAAATTGGTTTTAGTTTGAAAATTATATTTTCTGCAAAACAAAAATTGCAGTTAAAAAGTATTGTTTACGATTTAAAAACGTTGTTTTCAGTTTTACAAACCATTTGCAATAAAAAAAAAAAAATTTATTTAAATTTAAAAAAATTGGTTTCAATTAACAAAACTCTGTTTTAGTTCAAAGAACACTGTTTGCAATCAAAAACAATTGTTTTCGGGTTAAAAACGTTGTTTTCAATTTTAAAAAACTCTTTACATTTATAAAAATTGTTTTCAATGAAAAAAATGGTTTCCATTTAAAAAAAATTGTTTTCAACTAAAAAAATTTTGTTTTCAATTAAAAAAAACTGTTTGTAGTCAAAAACAATGGTTTTTGATTAAAAATAGAATTTCCAGTTTAAAAAAATTATTTTCAGTTTTAAAAAATTGTTTGTAGTCAGAAAGAATTGTTTTAAGTTAAAAAAATTGTTTCCAATACAAAAAAAATTATTTGTAGTCAAAATCAATGGTTTTTGGTTAGAACAATTATTTTTAGTTTAAAAAAATTATTTCTAGTCAGAAAGAATTGTTTTAAGTTAAAAAAATTGTTTTCAATTAAAAAAAATTGTTTTCAGTTTAAAAAGAATTGTTTTCAGTTTAAAAAAAACTGTTCGTAGTTTCTTATAATAAGTTAGCAATAAATTTTTTTTTATTTTCAATAATTTTCTTCCTTTCAAAGACTAAAGTGATTTTCCAGTAAAAATTCATTTTCATCTAAAACAATGTAATTGTTTGCCGTTTAAACAAATTGTTTTTTAGTAAGAAAAAAATTTATTTTATTTATTAAAAATAAATTTTTATTAATTTCCGCCTTTTTAATTTTAAGTATATAAATTTTCCCTTTATGAATTAATAAGGCTAAATGAAATTACTTATAAACCTATAAAAAAAATTATTATAAAGAATGATTTTTGTTCTCCAACTATTTTTTGCACTTTTTGAATTTCGCGGCTTTTCTTAAAAATTTACAGACATATTTTTTAGAGTCTAATATTTAAATACAAAAATTAAAAATTTAGCAATTTTGTGAAATTATGTTGATTTTTTCTTATCTAATAATCGCATTGTTTTAAAATTACCTTTCTTTTGTATTTCAAATTTCCCGCCTTTCTTTCATTTTTTCTATAATATTTTTACCTCTCTTATTGCAAAAGGCGAAAAATTATATAAATTGCCTGGGGAATTTAAAAAATTGTTTAATTAAATTTGTTAAAAATTGGTAATTTTGTGAAATTTGGCGATTTTTTTTTTATTTCCCGCTTAGAAGAAAATAACATTTTTTAAATATCTTTTTCAATCTCTCATAAAAAACAATGTCAATTTAAAAAAATGTTCGGAAAATTGAAAAGAAATTGTTTTTCCAATGGTTAATAACTTTTTTCTCTTTTAAATTTGGCGCTCTTTTTGAATTTCCCGCCTTTTTTTGTCCAAAAGAAATTTTTTCGCATTTTTTCCTCTTTTATGACAAAAAGCGTTTTAATCATTTACGTATTCCGCAATTAAAAAAAATTAATTTTCTATATTATCTTTTTTGATTTATATTAAAAAATAGAGCGAAAATATTAAAAAAAAGTGCGGGAAATTCAAAACAAATTGTGTTTATTTGAGCGCTTCTTTAAAATTTTACTTTTTATGTTTTAAATATTTACTAATTTTTCTAAACCCTACAAATTCTTATTTTTTTGCAATATTTTTTATTGTTTTGTCAATTTCTCAATCCCCAGTAATTGAAGTATTAAAAATTTTTCTCATTTTTAATTTTAAATTGCCCGCAATTTTTTAAATCAATTTTTAATAATATTTTTCCTATACCATTAAAACAAAAAAACAGAGAGGGGATGAAGAAAAATTCTATTTTAAAAAATTTTTTAACATTTTTCGGAAAAATAAGTTTTTTCTATATCATTTTTATTCCTCTTGTAAAAAATAATGGAAATTACAAAGAAAATGCAAAAAATCCAAAAAAATTCATTTCAAATTAATTTTATCAAAAAGGCGGGAAATTTAAATAAATTAACGTATTTTTAGTGATTTTCGACATTTTCGCAAAAAAAAAAAATTTGCTTGTTATTTTGTATTTTTTAATTTTGTTGTTTATTTTCTAATTTCACACATTTAAAAAAAAAACAATTTTTAATATGTACTTTTCACAATATTAAATCAAAAAGTGAGAATTCGTAAAATTGCAGTCCATTCTTTTTAAATTTACCGCCTTTTTTTCCAATTTTTTTTCTATATATATTTTACGACCTCTTATATAAAAAATAAGTGGAAAATTATATATAATATTATTATAAATTGTTTTAATATTTTTTACAATAAATTAAATTATTTTTATAGCATTTTTACTGTTCTTTTCAAAAAAAGACGGAAATTATAATATCGTTTAATTTTACGCCTTTTCTTTAATGATAGAATTAATTATTTAATTATTTTTTCTGTTGCTATAAAAAAAAGAAAGAAAAACTGTTTGTTAATTTTTTTCCAAATTTACCAACAATTTTTTTAAATTAATATTTTAACATAGTTTTTTAGCGTTTTTTCAAATTAAAAAAGGCGGGAATTACTAGAAATCCGTTAATTTGTTTAAATTTACCGCCATTTTATTGATAAAATTAATTTTGTAACTTTTTTTTTGCTTTTTTATAAAAAAGAGTCGGAAATGTATTAATTTGTTTAAGTTTCCAGATATTTTTTTTAATAAAATTAATTGTTTAGCGTATTTTTTTCGCTTTCTTAAAATAGCAAAAAATACTAAAAATACGTTATTTTCTTTAAATTTTCCTTCATTTTTTTGATAAAATTAATTTTTGCAGTACTTTTTCCATAAGAATGGCAAGAAAATATTAAAATTCGTTGATTACTTTTTAAATTTCCCGCCCTTTTTTAAAAACAGTTTTTGTTAAAAATTTGCAGCTTTTTGGAAGAAAAGTCGAAAATTAGTAAAATTTTACTTTAATTTTAAATTCCCCGCCTTTCTTTTTGAAAAATCAGTTTTTGCAGAATATTTTTCTCACTATTGTAAAAAGCGCGGGAAATTCGAAAAAAAATTGTAGTAATTTAAAAATATATAACGTCTTTCATTATTTAATAGTAAAAAAAAAAATTATGTTTAGAAACAAAGAATATAAATAAAAAATAAATATTTTGCTCAAAAACTCACCATTTAATGCTGCGTTTAATAATATGATTAACAATTTTCCGCCTCTTTCGTGACGATGACAATTCAATGGTATCGTTTCGCTTTATTTTTCTCTCATTAATAATTTCCGTCACCTCCTCCTCCTCATCATCGTCCTCATGATTCTCCCTCTCGATATCGGAGAAATTTGCATTATCAACATTCGCCGTATTCTCCACCCAACGGGCAACATGATCGTCTGTTGGTAATGTAGATTCCGTGCCAAGTTCATCGTCATTTATCAATTCAGTCACTGCCGTTGGTTCTCCTACAATACCAACAATAAATTTCGGTTCATCCTCAATAGCCTTGAATTCTTCCTCCTCCTCCTCCTCTTCAATTTCTTTTCGTTTCGCTGTTGTCGTCATTATTATAGGTGATTCACATTTTACCCCATGACCTTTTAAATTCTCCTCACAATTTAAATTATTAACTTGTGAATTTTGCTTCGTTTCTTTTTTATTTACTTCTGTTATTATTTCGGCAATTATTTCTGGTTCATCGCTAATTGAATTATTATCCGTCAATTTTTCTTCTAAAACTAATGGAGATTCGTTTTCTTTCTCCACTGATTTATTTAATATTTTTGCGTCGTTATTTATTTTTATCGACGTTTCTAATATTTCTTGAGGCGAAATTTCCGGTTTTGGAGAATTTTCGGGGGAAATTGGATTTTGTGGAAGTGTTTTTTCCGGTGATTCCATAGGTGAATCACTTGAAGAGCTTGCTATTGGCTCATTTTTGGCGGGATCGCTTGTGATTGGTGCGCTCTCTTCAGAAACGTCTGTGATTGGTGCGCTGTCCTCGTCTTCATTATTTTTAGTCTCCTCTTTGCTATTTTCATCGGATTTCTCCTCCTGAATCACTTTTTCCATAACTTCCCCCTCCTGAAGATCAAAATCCGTTTTCACTTCCTGATCAATAGTTTCCTTTTCCTTCACTTCCTGTTCAGTTTCTCGATTATTTTCCATTTCCCCCACCAGATTTTTGTCCACTTCGACTTCCAGTTCCATTTTTTCCTCTTTCCTTATTTCTACTTTCCGTTCCCCTTCCAGTTTATCTTCTGTCTCATTTTTTTGACTCTCCTGAACCGATTCCGTATTTTTTTGACTCTCCTGAACCGATTCCGAATTTTTTCGACTCTCCTCTTCCGTTTCCGTATTTTTCCTACTTTCCTCTTCCGATTCCGAATTTTTTCGACTCTCCTCTTCCGTTTCCGTACTTTTACGACTCTCCTCTTCCGTTTCCGTACTTTTTCGACTCTCCTCTTCCGTTTCCGTACTTTTTCGACTCTCCTCTTCCGTTTCCGTACTTTTACGACTCTCCTCTTCCGTTTCCGTACTTTTTCGACTCTCCTGTTCCGTATCCGCAGTTTTTGGATTCTCCTGAACCAGTTCAACAATTGTGGAAGACTTTTGTGATTCCTTATTAATATCGGGACTCAATGCTTGTGAATCGTTACCATTTGCAGTTTTATGATGCGAAGAATCGACCAGCGATTTTTTCACCCCCTCCTCCATTTCCGTTTCGAGTGTTGTACTCTCACTTTGATCCTTTGTCATGGTTGTGGATTAGGATTAAAAAAAAATTTTGTTGACTTTTAATAATTCTTCATTTCTGTTTTCGTCAAATCCGCTTCTTGGCACTAATTTTATTTTTTTATCACCTTCTGAAACAAAAATTAAATATTCTTTTCAGTATTATATTGTCTTAGCATAAAGGGAAATTAGAGTAGAAAATTAGATATCAGCAAAAAATCAGGACAATTTTGACGCAATTTATTTTTCAACATTTGTGAATGAACCTTCATGCATTGGAGTTCGCTTTTTGGTTGTCATGGTTACGTTCAGGAGTAAGAGAGACAGTCGACTTTAGGGTGCCTTCATAGCGGCTTTTTTTGTATTTTTAATCTTTTTCTTGACTAACATTAGTATAGTTTTCAAATTCTCAATCTCACATTGTGTTAATACTTAACCGTTATTTCAAAAACGTCTTTTAGTGTCGTTATCACAATAGTTTTAAATTCCTCAACAAAAATCGACGTAACCTTAAACTGAAAATGTTTTTTTCTCACTTTGATTATTAAATTATATTTTTAGTTTTGAAAACTCTTAAAGGTGTTTTTTTTATAAAATACGTAATATAATTTATGGTATGGCCCCTAAATGTTTTACGTAGTTTATAGAAGTATCGTTAATAAAAATGACAAAATTGACAAATAAATAATGATAAATATTGCAATTTAGAAAGCTCAGGATTCCAAGGTTAAATAGTATATACATGAACAAAGAAGAATACACATATGAATTTATATCTTGTATACATATATATATCAAGTTGATTATTGATCACTATGCAATAATTGAATACAGTCCTAGCCCACATAAATGTGTTTGACGTTAATCAACTTTAACAAGGTCTTATATTTGTACTACAATATTTAATTATCCATTACATTAACAATTTTAAAAAATTTTCGAAAATATATTTTAGGAACAAAATGATTAACGATTCATAACTTCAAGAATAATTTATTATTATTATTATTATTATTAGTTAATTAGTCCCATTATCATTACCATCGAAATAATTATTAATATTACTGTTTTTATCATTATAATTACTTCATATTATTATTATAGAAATAATCATTGTCATTATTGTCAGTATTATTATTATTATTATCATTTTTACAATAATAATTTATTACGATTATATTAATTAATATTAATTTAAATAACAATTTTTTTATAATTAGTATCACTTTGATCATCAACATCATTTTGGTAGATGGTCCCTTTTTCTAAAAAATATTTTGTAATCCTTTCTGTCTAAAAAAACGATTTCAATTAAAAACTGTTTTATAAAAAAGGGTTTACTTAAAAGTTAGGATTTTTAATATTAATTTTTCAGAAATTTAAAAAAATTCTATAAATTTGAAAAAAGTTGGATAATTAAAAAATTAAAAATTAGAAAATTGATATTAAGAAATATGGACTATTTATAAAACATTTTTTCAGAAAATTTAAAATATTTTTAGGAAAAAATCCCAAGAATTTCTATTTTTTGGCTACGATTTTTTTAACTAGATTATTTAAAATTTTTTGACAATTATTTCCATAAATTTTACTTTTCATTACAATTTCTTAACGAAATCTTCAATACTCTTTTTAAAGGAATTGAAAAATTTTCAAAATTATTATTTTTTTAACCATATACGGCTATTTACTGTCATTACAAACGTTAAATATTGTTATAGATAAAAAATTTGAAAATTATACGTTTATTAGAAAAAGAAATGTTTAAAAAATGATCTTTATGAGAAGAAAGTTAATTAGAAAATCGTCATCATAAATATTTACATTATTATCATTATTATTATCAGTATAATTATCTCTGTCAAGATCTTTGTTATCATTGTCATATAATTACTATTATCAACATTATTATCATCATTATCAGTCAAGATTATCATTATCATTGTTATATCATTATCTTTGTCATCATTATACTAATTATCAATATTATCGAAATCATTTCTGTCAAGATTATGATTATCATTGTCATAATTATTATTATCAATATTATTGTCATCATATTGTCTGTCAAAATCGTTATCATTGTCGTCATTATTATTATTATCAATATTATATTGTCATCATTGTCTGTCATGATTATAATTATCATTGTCATCATTATTATTATCACTATTATTGTCAATATTATTGTCATCATTATTATTCTCAATATCATTGTCATCATTACTATAATCAATATTATTGTCAATATTATCAGTCAAGATTATTATTATATCATTGTCATTTTGACTATTATGAAAGTTACTGTCATCATTATTTGCCAAAATCATAATTATCATTGTCATCATTTCTATTATCAATATAACATTGCAAACATTATTTGTCAAGATCATCATTATCGTTGTCATCATTACTTTTGTTGACATTATTGTCATCATCATCATTATTATTATCAATATTATTGACATCATTACTATTATCATCATTGTCTGTCATGATCATTATTATATCATTGTCATCATTACTATTATCATGATTATTGTCATCATTGACTGTCAAAATCGTTATCATTGTCAGAATTATTATTATCAATATGATTGTCATCATTGTCTGTCACGATCATAGTTATCATTGTCAATATTAATATTATCAAGATTATTGTTATCATTATCTTTCAAGATCATCATTATCATTGTCATAATTACAATTATTAATATTATTGTCATCATTATTATTATCAATATCATTGTCATCATTACTATATTATTAATATTATTGTCATCATTATTATTATCAATATTATTACTATTATCAAGATCATTGCAAACATTATCTGTCAAGATCATCATTATCATTTCATCATTACTTTTATTAACACTAATGTCGTCATTATTATTATCAATATTATTGTCATCATTACTATTATCATCATTGTCTGTCATGATCATTATTATATCATTGTCATCATTACTATTATCAACATTATTGTCAATTTTTTTTGTCATGATCATTATTATATCATTGTCATCATTACTATTATCAACATTATTGTCAATTTTTTTTGTCATGATCATTATTATATCATTGTCATCATTATTATTATCATAGTCATCTTTACTATTATCAACATTATTGCCAACATTATCAGTCAAGATCATTTTTTATATCATTGTCAACATTAATATTATCAAGATTATTGTTATCATTATCTTTCAAGATCATCATTATCATTGTCATAATTACAATTATTAATATAATTGTCATCATTATCATTTTCATCATTATCATTGTCATAATTATTGTTATCAATATCATTGTCATCATTACTATATTATTAATATTATTGTCATCATTATTATTATCAATGTCATTGTCATCATTATTATTATCAATATCATTGTCATCATTACTATCACCAATATTATTGTCAATATTATCAGTCAAGATCATCATTATATCATTGTCATCATTACTATATTATTAATATTATTGTCATCATTATTATTATCAATATTATTGTCATCATTACTATTATCATCATATCATTGTCATCATTACTATTATCAACATTATTGTCAATTTTTTTTGTCATGATCATTATTATATCATTGTCATCATTACTATTATCAACATTATTGTCATTGTCATCATTACTATTATCAACATTATTGTCATTATTATCTGTCAAGATTATTATTATCATTGTCATCATTACTATTATCAACATTATTGTCAGCATTATCTGTCAAGATTATTATTATCATTGTCATCATCAACATCAACATCATCATTCTGTTGTATAGTACTAAATAGAAAAAGTCTATAAGCAGCATTTGCCTTAAGGTTGTTTTTCCCGTACTCATGCAAGCTAAAATAACCTCAAAAGTAAAAGAGACTTACAAACTTTTTTTATTTGTACCGTATCATTGTAAATAATTTTTTTCATCAATAACAGTACCATCACTATCTTCATCATCATCATCACCACCATAATTTATATTCTAATTAAAATTACCATAATAAAAAATCACCATGAACTGCTTACCTACTCGATCAATCATAGAGCGCAAATACACATATTATGATAACCGCTGCCTCAGAGACTGGCTCTTACACCGTCCTTGACTATAGACACAAAAAAAATAGTCTTTTTTAGATAGAGAAAAAAAGAAAGAATAGAATTTTTCCCGTTTTCACAATTTCTATTCTTAATCATAGATCATCACTGGATTTTGCACAAAATTGACATCTGTCACTGTCGCCATTTTTTTCCACCACGCGCCAGAGACTATAGGTTAAATGGCAGAAAATTAACAATTTTTTTTCCCCCCCGTGTATATATAACTATATATATATATATATATATATATTAAAAGACAAATTCTCATTATAGACGTCGCGCGCAAGATTTTCTGAGAAATTCACAGTTGCATGCACACATTTGTAAATTCTCCAATGTATACAACACACATGTATATAAATATATATATATATATATATGCAACCAACAGAGATGAGAAGGTCATTAGAAAATTCACTTTCGGAATTTAACGCACAATAAACGCGCCGGTATTTCTTGTTTATTCTTTCATATCGACCAATAATTTTTCTTCACACTATTTAAAAAATGAAAAAAAAAGGAAAGAGTGAAAAACAGCACACGCGTACCGGCTGACTTCTCTCTCTCTCTCTCTTTCTCTCACTCGACTTCTATTGACACCGCTGACCGCACTATTCGAAAATGTTCCGAGAATTTTTTCCACCATATATTCACATGTATTTTAATAAGTTCGTAAAAAGTTTGGATGTCTTGTTGTGTAAATTTCGTTTTATTTTTTTTTGGTAAAATTCTGCCCTCCCCCACCCCCTAAAGTCACATACACACACACACACACTTTCATTCAACACACGACGTTCTAGTTATGGCCGGTAACAAAATGGCCGACTTTTTGCACGACACACGTATAATTATTGTATTAATTCGCAATAATCGCGACATTTGTTGGGGGGAATTTGACATTCTTGGGGGATGAATCGATGAATTTAGACGTTTTAACTTTTATTGAAATGCGATGACGTTTCACGGTTGAAGAAAAACATTTGACGAATTGAGAGAGTGAAAGAAAAAGAGAAATTAGAGTATTGTTGTTATTTATTTTTTTTTTTTGCTTTTTTTTTGACGGTATTGTTGATGACATTCACTTGTGACATCCGATCGCTCTCAATTCTTTTGTACGACCTCGGGTCGTCGGACCGAGTTACCACGAGACATGACGAAGTGAATGGAATTATTTCTCGACACCACTTCGGCTACAACACTGCTTGAGAGTGACATCTCGAGGTACTTTTTGGGAACTTTGATATTTATTCTTATTTTGATAAGGCAGATTTCTCTCTTAACGAGAGAGATTCTTTAAAAAAACACGGTATTTCTCTAGAAAATGAAAAATAAAGTAATAATAAATGAAAAATAAAGTAATAATATCAAAAATATAGTAATAATATCGAAAATATAGTAACAATATCAAAAATATAGTAATAATATCGAAAATATAGTAACAATATAAAAAATATAGTAACAATATAAAAAATATAGTAACAATATCAAAAATATAGTAATAATATCGAAAATATAGTAACAATATAAAAAATATAGTAACAATATCAAAAATATAGTAACAATATAAAAAATAAAGTAACAATATAAAAAATAAAGTAATAATAGTGAAATAAATTAATAAACTAGTGAAAAATAAGAGAAATGCATAAAAAAATAGAGAAAAATAAATTCATTTCTAGAAGAATTTTTTTTTCCAAGATTCCATCGCATCGGTTGGTAAATACTCACTCGTTGTTGATCGGTAGTGACACTTCGAGTCACTAGGTGGCAGTGGGAACAGTTTCCAGCTCGTTTCAACTGCGTGTAAAATCGATAAACAAATTTTGGTCTTTTCATATTTGCAGAAAAATTAAATTTCAACTATAGAATCAAGTAATTTTTAGTCTGAAGCATTGTAATCGTTTTGGTTTTATTGTTCAAAAAAAAAAAACAAATAAAATTTTAGAGTATTTTCTTTTTACGGTTTTGATTCCGGTGCAGAGTGTGGATACCCCTTTAATTAAGGTAACTTTTTCAAATGCGCCACTTTAAACAGATTCGGGTTTGTATTTTATTAAAAACACCAACCTTTTAATTGAAAGATAATTCTAAAGCTATGAAACTTGTTACTCGGGGGTTTTTGGATCGCTGATGACGAATTTGAAGTCGGTTTTCAAAAATTCAAAATGGCGGAACCAATATGGCGGATATTAAAAAAAAAATTCTTCGGATTCACTTGAAACTTGTTACTCGGGGGTTTTTTGGGTCGCTGATAACGAATTTGAAGTCGGATTTCAAAAATTCAAAATGGCGGAACCAATATGGCGGACATTTAAAAAAAATTCTTCCGATTCACTTGAAACTTGTTACTCGGGGGTTTTTTGGGTCGCTGATAACGAATTTGAAGTCGGATTTCAAAAAATCAAAATGGCGGAACCAATATGGCGGACATTTAAAAAAGAATTCTTCCGATTCTCTTGAAACTTGTTACTCGGGGGTTTTCGGGGTCGCTGATTACGAATCCGAGGTCAATTTTGAAAAAAGATTATAAAATGGCGGATATTTAAAAAAAAATTCTACGGATTTACTTGAAACTGGTTACTCGGGGGTTTTTTGGGTCGCTGATTACGAATCCGAGGTCAATTTTGGAAAAATCAAAATGGCGGAACCAATATGGCGGACATTTAAAAAAAATTCTTCCGATTCACTTGAAACTCGTTACTCGGGGGTTTTCGGGATCGCTGATTACAAATATGATGTCAATGTTTGAAAATTTTAAAAGTCGGATCCAGTATGGAATAAGTGGAATTTTTTTTTAATTTTACATGGATATTTGGATGATGGAAGTTATGTGTAAATAAAAACAATACTTATTCACATTGCAGGTAATTATTTTCTATTTTATATTCGTAGAATACTTGTGTTTTCAATAGTCATTATTAATTTATTTAATAATATTAATAATAATAATAATAATAATAATAATAATAATATACATAATAATGTCGATAATAATATAATAATAATTACAATAATAATTAAAATCATAATTAAAATAATAATAATAATAATAATAGTAATAGTATAATACTAAAGTATATATACAATCATTTTATCAACAAACTAATTCCAAAAACGACATCGCATAACTTTCTAAAATGTATAAATATTATCTACATATTGAAACAGTCATAACTTCGATCAAAAAGTCAATTTTTCTCTCGATTTATTAGTTTATAAATTTCCCTCACTCCTCTTCCTTTCGACATAACCTACAAAATTCTTTTGCATCTTAATTGCACAGATATTCACGACGATGGATAATAATAACAGTATAAATAATGATAATAATAATAATAATAATAATAGGAGAAAAAATAACCTAAAACTTGACACATTATTTATTGGATATTATTTTATTGCACAATTTTCGCAATATTGCATGTATTTATTTATCGTATAGAATATTAGAACAACAGACGAAAATTTCTTATAGTATAAATTAGAAAAAAAAGTAAATTTCATTATTATAAATAAAATATTGAGGAATATTATTATTATTATTTATTTCCAGGTGTAATAAAAACATCACATCTACAAAGTTTGGAGAAAAAAAAACAATTGCAGAAAATATAATTGGCGCGCATGCGTACTCAGCGGTAGTGCGCGCTGATTGGTCAAAGAAGCCCGCCATTTTTTTTTATTCATCTTTATGGTATTTCTACAAAAAAAATTTTATTCTTCTTTATCACGCAATTCTAAAAGTTTGAAACTTTATTATTATTTATATATGAATTCATTTAAGTTAATTAATTTAATTTAAAATCATCATTTAAATTCATCTAATTAATTAAATTAAAAGTTTAAAAATAATATTTCTTTAGCATTAATTTTGAATTCATTTTAATTAATTTGAATTTATTTAAATTCATTTAAATCAATTTAAAATAATTAAAATTTACTGAAATTACTAAATTTGTAATTATAAATTTCCAATTTTAAATTAATTTAAATTAATTAATATTGATTTTAATTTTGAATTTATATAAAAATTCTATTTTTTTATTTGAAAAAAAAAATTTTTTTGAACTTTTTTTCTTACTGTATTTCCCTAAAGAGAATTAAAATCAGGTTTCAGTATAGTAATAATTAAAAAGGTCGCAAGAGGTGAAAGAAAAGAAAAAAAAATGTAGGGCAAAACGCAAAAGTTAAATAAATTCTATAATTAAATATTTTTAGTGCGAAAAAATATTTTTTTTACACATATAGAGTATAGAAAAATGATTAGGAGTAAAGGAAACGATAAGAAATGTTAATTAGATAAATTTAAAATTAGTTTGAAAAACATTTATAAGAAAAATGTTTGATAAATATTAATGATATTTCGATAGAAATTAGAAAATTTACTCATTATAAAAAAATATTATTTTATAGGAACATTCATTTTTAATTCATTATTAATAATTATAATTCGGTAATAATACAATTTATACATTGAAAAATAATTCGAGAACATAATTATTATAATTATTATGAAATCTATAAATTTTTTATAAAATTTTTATAAATTGTTTTATGTTAATTTTTTAATTTTTAATTTTCCAATAATATTTAATAATATTCGAAATGAAATAAAAGTTTTGAGTCAATAAATATAAAAAATAAGAATTTTTAGAAATTATTTTTCGGTGAATTGAAGATTTTAAAAAATATTCTTTCGCTACTATTGTCTTTTTTTCTTGCACTGATTAAAAAATTGCATAAAAATTTCATTTACTTCGAAATAGAAATGAATTGTTTTACAAAAATTTGTTTTTGTTGAAATTTAGGGAAAAATTTAATTTTTCTTTCTATAATAAAAATAATAATAATAATAATAATATTAATAGAATTACAATTATAATAAAAAATAATAATAATTTACATTAACAGAATTACAATTCCAATAAAAAAATAATAATAATAAAGAAAACAATTAATAAACCTTGAAAATAATATACAAAATACATATTTTGCTTTTTGCAGTGAAAAGAAGAAAAATATTATTCTTTCTTCGTTTTTTTTTGCACATTCAACAAATAAAACATTATTTATTTCACATGTATTATATCTCATGTGTGAGATTTACAATATTTTCATCGCTATTATTGTATATTTTTTTTGTATTACTATATAGTTGTGGAGATATCGAATTTAATTTTATATTTTGCGTTATATAACTTTTTTTGTTTGCGAAATTTTTATTTCTTGTAACTATAATTTTTTTTTGAAATTCATTTTCCCATATATCACTCTTTTTTTGTTTTTACTTCAAGATTTTTTCTTTCTTTATTTTTTTTTTGTTTTGTTTTGTTTGAAAAGCATTTTTTATTCGTTTCAATACTTCCTTTTGTTCTTAACTTTGTTTAATAGTTATAGTCATTTAAAAAACGATAAAATTTTAATTACAAAAGAAAAGATAAAAAAAAAATTTTTTTATTTGTGAAATTACAGTTTTTGAAACAATATTGTCGTAAAGTTTAAATTCCAAAATGATAATTTCAAAGAATTAGAATTCCAATAAACGATGAGAAAACTTTATATAAATTCTCTTCTTCTCTCATTTTGGAAATAAAATTTCATTATTGCTAAAAAAATTTTGAATACTTCTTTGAATTCCTTTTTTTGCATTTTGAAAATAAAAATTAGAATATTTTCGAAAAATTTTAATTCCAAAAAAAGATTTGATAAATTAAAAAATTTTTTTTTTCATTTTAGAAATTATTATTATTATAGTTCTTTTTTTCTTTTATTTTCTTTTTTGATTTCGTAGCAATAGTACAAGAATTTGATTTTGAAAAATGAAATTTTCATTCTCTATATTTTTTAAATACATTTATACATATTATTACATACTGAGTGTAAAATATTTTTTACCTACTGAAAAAAAGAGTCTTTTTCTTTATTAATTTTGTGTTCCTACTCATTTTTTTTCCTTCCTCATACATACAAACACACGAACAATTTTTCTCATTATTATTTTTATTTATTTATTTTTTTCTTTATTATTATCTACACATTGTGCTTTTTGTCTTATGTCGTCTATATTTTCACAATATTATCTCCTATATAATTAAAGAAAAAAAAAGAATTCCTAAACTATATATTAAAGTAGCACCTGTCAATGATTCCTTCATTTTTAAAATTTAAAATTTTTCTAATCTAGACACAATTTTTTTCTCTCTTAAAAATAATTAGCCTATCACGAGCTTTTTCCTTCTTACGAAAGTTCCAACAATATTTTATTGAAAATTTCAATCCCTTTTCTCCTTATTTACAATAAATTCACAATTATCATTAACAATCAATCAAAAAAATAAATAAAATAAAATAAACATTGAGTTACAAATTTGGTATTAGAAATAAAGAAAAATTAATATTAAATTATTAATGGTAATGATTTAATTATGATAAAGAGATACAGAAAAAAAGCAAAAAAAAATCTATAAATTTTTGTCAAAACATTTATTAAATAATTTATTTATCATATTTTCCGATAAATAATTAATAATTACTGATTAACAATTGAATTTAATTCTTTAATAATTGAAATAAAAATATAAATAATTGTTAGTTCTCTTTTCTTTAAAATATAATAAAAAAAAGCAAAAAAAAAGGGTTTTTAAATATTTTTTGGAGAAGAAGGTCTCTTTTTTTCCCTTTAAAAGAAAAAAAATCACTTATTCGCAGGAACGATACATATTAAAAGTAGGTAAAGTCAGTTTTTTCTTTTTGGTCAGACGCACATTCTCGAAATTATTAACGCAGTCTTACATTTATAGTTACACAGTGAATTTTTATAATATTATATATGACTCGAAGTTATAAGACTAGGTGGAATATTATAAACTAGAATTTATCTACAAAACTTACAAAGCATTTTAATTTTCTTCATTTACTGTATATATTTATAATTTTTTATTTCATTCCTAGTGAGATTTTCATTTTTAAAAATAATAATTGTATCATTAAACAAAAAAAAAAATTTAATAATAGTAATAATAATAATAATAATAATTAATTAAATAGTCTTTAACGTCCGAGATACTTAATAAATAAGTCAAATAATAATAATAATAATAATAATATTAATAATAATAATAATAATAATAATAATAATAATAATAATAATAATATTAATAATAATAATAATAATAATAATAATATTAATAATAATATTAATAATAATAATGAAAATAATAATAACAATATTAAATAATAATAATTTATTTATAGTTAACTAACAAAATTAATTGACCTTTTTTTTATTTAATTAACATCGCTAATTAATAAACGAACAAATAATATTATCAATAATATTAGGTTAATATTAATAAATATTAATTTATTACTTAACATTAGGCTAATATTATTAAGGGCATTTGAACCATTATGACGTCACAATTTTAAAACTCATACTTTTCACACATTGTGACGTCATAGTGGTTCAAATGCCCTTAATATTAAATTATTTAAAAATATCTTTTTAATTACATTTTGAATGCAATATTTTCAAAAATAGTTGTTAATAACAGTTGGAAAGTGAAATTTAAAATTTTTTTAAAATAATAATTTTCAATAATGATAATAAGTAAACAAATTATAATTTACATAAAATTATATTAATTCATTGTTAATAATAATAATAATAATAATAATAATAAATAACAAGAAATTCAAAACATATGCAAAAAATGTGTTTATATTATTTTTTTTTTCATTTTTCTTTGCGTCGTCAAAATAATGAAATTTTTCAAGAAATAAATTAAATTATCGACTGATACCCGTGTAGTGGAAAAGGAAAAATGTTTTTAAAAAAAACCTTAAAATTCTAATTTTTGAACTATGGTGAAAAATTAGCGAACCATTTTTAATCTCCAAAATTAAAGTTTTTATTTAAACTATTTTTTGAATGATACATAATTTTCAAATAATTAAAATTTTTTTATTTATTTTTATTCTTATAGGAATAATTAGAATTAAGGAGGTTCATCCAATGAAAAACTAGTAAACCATGGTCAATGGGAAAATAATTGGATGTTAAAATTTGAAAATTTCTATATTTTTGACAGTAACGAGCAAGGTCCAACTAGAAAAAAATAATAATAATTTAAAATCTTAAAAAAAAATTTTTTTGACTATAATCATATACTTTGCATCTAAACTATTTTTGTCTTATTGACCATTTTTTGGAAGAATTTGTCATTTTTCCGTTTCCATACGGGACCTGTAGTTTGATATTGTTTCTTTCTTATTCAGAAAGGCAAAAAAAATGTATATATATTATATTTATTTATATTATAAAAAAAATATATATATATATATATATATTTATTTATATTATAAAATATATATATATATATATTTATATTATAAAAATATATATATATATATAGTCTTTGTAGAAAACTTACAATCAGTCGATATAATAACAGCGCTTCTATAGAACACGCTATATGAATAAATTAGAAATACAGAATATATATATATATTTTTTTTTATATAGATTTATATATATATATATATATATATATATATATAAACCACACGACACTTCATTTTCGCACGTGACGATTAATGCCACTCACTTTTAATATTGCACGTAATTTTAAACATTTAAAAGCCTCTTGAGACTGTATTTTTAAAACGCAGAATTAAAGAATAATTTTCTTTCTTTTTTTTATTTAAAACGAGTAGTGGAATTTTTTTCTATTTTTGTCTATATATATATTATCTTTCCGATCTTAATATTTTTGAGAAAAATTTTTTTTTTTTGATACTATTCGATACCGCTTTCTTTCTCTCTTTTTTTGATTTTATATATGCATATAGCTTATTCAACTCATTGTTAAAAACAATTTTTTAAATATGGAATTTTTTTTCCTTTTTCAATATTTTCATATTTTAATTTTTATCGAAAACATATTTTAGAAGAAATGCAAAGAAATGAGAAAAATATCAATAAAAAAAGAAGCAGAAAAAAAAACGATAGAAAAAACATAAAACGAAAAGAAAAAAAACAAAAATTTGCTTTAAAGAAGAGAAAAATTTGGTAAAAATTTCAATGAAAATCGTAAGGTTATCTTCTTAATGATGATGCTGACTTAAAGGTGATTTGTTGTTGGTCGCTTGGAATACTACTTAGATTATTATTATTATTATTATTGAAGTTACATGAAAGGTTGGAGTCAAAAGATCCGGGTCAAAATCGCAACGGTCAGGAGGCAAATGTTGTCGTATGCCATGTTGCTTGATAATTTTGTTGCTTTTCTTGTTGTTGTTGTTGTTGTTGCGGTCTTTTTTGTCTGAAACAAAAACAAAAAAGCGAATTTGTTATTTTTTTTATATTCCTTTTTATTTTACAATAATAATAACAACAACTATTATTTACGATTATATATTTATTATTATTTTATTTTCCGCACATAACCTAACAAAAATTATAAAATAAATAATTTTGTTATAAATAAATACCCTCCCCCCTCCCTTAATAACAAAAAGTAACAAAATGAAAAATAACGATTACAAACATTTATAGAAAAAATAACAAAAAAGTTAGGAGTTATAAATAAATACCCCTTCCCTTAAAAGTAAAAAGTAACAAAATGTAAAAAGATAGTTACAAAAAATTATAAATAGTAACAAAAAGTTACAAAAAATATTAGAGAAGTAATTTATATATATATATCCCGCCCCTCAAAAAAAACAAAAAGTAACAAAATGGAAAAAGATGGTTACAAAAAATTATAAAAAGTAACAAAGAGTTACAAAAAAAAATTAGAGAAGTAATTTATATACCCCCCTCCCCCTCCAAAGAACAAAAAGTAACAAAATGTACGTGGTTAATTAGAAAAAAAATTATATAAAAATAAAAAAATAAAAATTGGAGAAAACTATAAAGCAAATTGTATCGAGAAAAAAAGAAGTTAAAAAGTTTAATAGGCCATAAGTTACAAAGTTATATAAGAAAAAACAATAAAATATGATGACAAAAGTAATAAAATAACAAAGACCTGATTTAAAAAATAATTACAAAAAAAACGAAAAGTAAGAAAATAAGAGTTATAAGAAAAAATTTATAATAACAATATAAAAAAAACTAGTAACAAACTAGTAAACGTGAAAGTAACAATAAAATTTTTAAAATAACAAAACGAAACATTAAAAATTATACATAAATAAGGAGAAAATTGAAAAAAAACAATAAAAACAAGAAGAAAAAAAAATTGAAAATTAAGAATATCGAAACAATTTTTTAAGAAACGATATAAAAATTTTCACAATAGAAAAAGTAATAAAAATAATACATGAAGTAATTTAAAAAAAAATTATTAAAAAAATTGTATGATTAACGAAAAATTACAAAATGTAAGAAGAATAAAGTATTTAGAGAATTATAATAAAAAATAAGCAAATAATAAAAAAAAATTCACCCAAATTTATATGAGAAAAGTGACAAAAATAAGCAAATTATATACATAAAAGAAAAGTAACACAAATGTTAAAAAAATTATATAAATAAATATAAAATTTAAGCAAATTGTAAGAAATAGTAACAAAAATTTTGCTAAGAAGTAATAAAATTAATTGAATAGTAACAGTGAGTAACAGAAAAAAATATGCAAATAGTATCAAAAAATAAAAAATACCAAAAACTGCGTTAAAAAAGAATTAACAAAATTATAAAATAATGTAAATGTCAATCATATTTATACCTAATTTTCTTTTGTTAATCTAAGAACGATTGTTAACTTATTTATCATTTGTAAACTTTTATGGTAATTTTGTTAATTTTGTTACTTTTGATATTTATGTGTTACTCTTGTTACATTTCTACTTCGTTAATTTTATTACTTTTGTATTTTTTTGTAAATTATGATTATAATAATAATAATAATAATAATAATTATTATTATTATTTTATTATTATTTTTTATTATTTATTATTTACTTCAGTATTAACTTATTTCATATTTTTGTGTTATTTTTGCGTAGTACTATTTTTCTAATTATATTTTTCCTTATTTTTTGTTACTTCTTGTGTTACTTATCGTTGAAACATTACTACTTCGTTAATATTGTTACTTGAACTTTACTATTTCTATATATTTTGTTATTATATTGTTTTTTATTACTTTTTGGTCACTCTTCTTATACATTAATATTTAGTTAATTTTGTTACTTTTGCATTTTTTTGTTTGTAAATTTTACAGACTTCTTTATCACTTTTTTTCTATTGTTACTTCTGTGTTACTCTTGATGCATACTATTTACATATTCTTATTGATTTTTTTGTTTATTTTTGTTAATTTTGTTCCTTTTGTATTTGTCTTGTTATATTACAAATTAGTTAATTTTGTTCATTCTGCATTATTTAATATTAAGAAAGAAAACAACCAAAATCAATATTTCTCGTTTGCTTTTGTTAATTTTGTTACTTTTGCATTTTTTTGTTAATTTAAAAATTTTTCATTATATTTGTTTCTTTTGTATTACTCTTATTATTATTGTGTTACTTTTGCATGTTTTTACAAAATTTTATAGTAAATTTTCGTTTTTTTTGTAACTGCTATGTGTTACTCTTGTTACATTACTATTTAGTTAATTTTGGAAACTTTTGCATTTTTTGCTCATTTGATATTTTTTGTATGTTAACTTTTGTTAGATTTTTTTTTATTACTTCTGCGTTACTCTTGTCACATTACTATTTAGTAAATTTTGTTACTCTTTCTTTTTGGGGCAATTTTTATTATTTTTATTACTACTATGTTACTGTTTGTTACTTTTGTACTTCGTATTTCGTAATTTTGTTATTTTTTCTGTTACTTTACAGTACGTTTTTTCATAATATTTATTATTTTGTCAATTTTATATTATTATTATTATTATTTTATATTATTTTTTGTTACTTCTTCTGTTACTTATTAATTATTTTATGTGACAATTTTTTTTATATGAAAATAATAATAATTATTTTTACATAATTCTACTTTTTTTGGTAATTAATAATGATAATAATTAATAATGGTAATTAATAATTAAAAAAATAATGATAATAATAGTATATGAAAAAGTAACAAAAAACTAATAGTATTCAACAATAATAATAATAAAAAAACTAATTAATGTCACAAAGTAAATAAGAGTAACATATTAAAAATGTACCAAATTTTAAAATTTATATGCAAAATGAAATCGTATCGAAAATTAGCATTACAACAATAAATGAAGAAAAAGAAAAATGTGAAAAAAATTGTTTTTGTTTTTCGTGATATTATTTGAAGGTTAATAGTACAATATACGTATATACAATACACACGATAGACCATGAAGCGTCTAAATTTAAAACGTTAAAGCTAAAGAATTATTTTTTGCATTCATCAGAATTGACATTGAAGGTAAGGTAAATGCATTGAAGAGTCGATTATTTCGCAGTAGACTTTGGTGTATATATATATATATATATATTATAAATATGAGTGAGTGCGAATGCATATGGTAGTCAATGCTGATAATCTATGTGAAATACAAGTCCATCTCGTTTTAAAATACAGAATTGAGTAGACAATGCATTGTCGCTTCTCTTCTCAATATATATGTATACATATATATACAGTGGGACAGAAGAAGGTGTATGACTTTATAGACAACTAGTGTACACCACTATACGAAGCAATATGAAATATGAATTAGCGATCGAAGTGAATATGGCTTCACTCTTTCTCTTTAAAATCCATTCGAGAAACTCACCTCATATCACATTTACAATTCACTATAAATTGTGTCTTATACCAGTAATTCTTCATTTTTTTCCCCCATCAAAATCGTTTGAAATTTTTAAAAGAGAAAAAAAAGATAGAAATGTCTTTTTTTCCAACAAATTCAATAAATAGACGCTATTATTTTATATTCGAAATAATAGCAGTATAAAGTAATGTAAATTTAATAATAATAATAATAATAATAATAATTCGTTTTCATTAATTTGACTTATTTATTAAGTATCTCGGACGTTAAAGACTATTTAATTAATTAATAGTAATAATAATACGAATAAACTAAGTAATTATAATTAAAAGAAATAATGATAATAGTAATAATAATAATAATAATAATAATAATAACAAACTAACTAAGTTATTACAATTAAACGAAATAATAATAATAATAATGACAATATAATTGCAACAATAAAAGTAACGATAGTAATAAATTTTAATATTTACAAAAAAATGCAGAAGAAAATGAGAAAGTAAAATAAGCAAAAAAGTAACTGCAGCGACAAAAGTAACAAAACAAAAAATTGCAGTATTGACAATAAAAGCAGAAAATAATAAAAAGAAAGAAAAAAATACAAAAGAAGCAACAGCAGTAGCGAAAGTAACAAAAGTAACAAAATAAAATAATAACAAAAACGAATAATGACAAAAGTAACAAACTAAAATAATAGCAAAAGTAACAAATTATAAAAGTAACAAAATAAACATTGACAAAATAACAAGAATGAAAATAAAGAAAAAAAAATTATAGCAATAGCAGCAAAAGTAATCCAATAGACTAATAACAAAAGTAACAAACTAAAATAATAACAAAAACTAATAATACAAAAAAATAGTAAAAATGTAACAACAGTAAATTGAAAAATAATGACAAAAGTAACAAACTAAAATAATAGCAAAAGTAACAAATTAGAAAAATGACGAAATAAACTTTGACAAAATAACAAGAAAGACAAATAAGTAAAAAAATTAACAGCAATATAGCAAAAGCAGCAAAATAATCCAATAGACTAATAACAAAAGTAACAAACTAAAATAATAACAAAAGTAACAAACTGAAATAATTACAAAAGTAACAAACTAAAATAATTACAAAAGTAACAAACTAAAATAATAACAAAAGTAACAAACTAAAATAATTACAAAAATAATAAACTAGAAAAATAAAGAAGAAAATATTCAAAAATAAAGATAAACACAGTAAAAAAATATCAAAATAATAAGAAAAATTAACAGCAATAGCAAAAGCAGCGAAATAGAAAAATAATAAAATAGAGTAATAATAATACCAAACAAAATAGAATAATAATAATAATATAATAATAATAATAATAATAATAATAATATTGAATAATAATACAACCAACAAACTAAAATAATTACAAAAGTAATAGACTAGAAAAATATCAAAATATAACAATAACAAACTAAAATAGTAACAGAAATACTAAAATAATGACAAAGATAACAATTTTAAATTATAACAAAAGTAACAAATAAGTAAAAATGAAGAAGAAAATATTGAAAAATAAGGATAAACACTTTGAAAAAATAACAAGAATGGAAAATTAGCAAAAAAAAAATTAACAACAATAGTAAAAATTATCATATAGAATAATAACAAATGTAACAAAATAAAATAATAACAGAAACTAATAATGCAAAGAAATAACAAAAGATTAACAACAGTATATTTAAAAATAATGATAAAAGTAACAAATGAGAAAAAAGCAAAATAAACTTTAACAAAATAACAGAAAAGAAAAATAAGCAAAAAAATAACAGCAATAGCAAAAGCAGCAAAATAGAATAATAATAATGAAATAGAATAATAATAATACCAAACAAAATAGAATAATAATATTGAATAATAATAAAACCAACAAACTAAAATAATTACAAAAGTAATGGACTAGAAAAATAACAAAACAAAACAATAACAATAAAATAAATGAAATAAAATAATGACAAAGTTAACAATCTAAAATAATAACAAAAGTAACAAACAAGGAAAAATGAAGAAGAAAATATTGAAAAATAAGGATAAACAATTTGAAAAAATAACAAGAATGAAAAATTAGAAAAAAAATTTACAGCAATAGCAAAAATTACCAGATAGAGTAATAACAAATGTAACAAACTAAAATAATAATTATACAAGAGTAACAAAATAACAAAAAAGAAAAATTGAAAATAAATTAACAGTCATTTACAAAAGTAGCGAAAGTAACAAAATTAAAAGAAGTTAACAGTAATAACAAAAATAACAAAAGTAACTAAATAGAATAAAAACAAAAGTTACAAACTAAAATAGTAACAGACTTAAGTAATTAGAAAAGTAACAAACTAGAAAAATAAAAAAAACTTTGAAAAAATTAAAATACTAATAAAAACTTTGAAAAAATAACAACAAAGCAACATAAGCAAAAAAAAATGTTCTAGTATATTTTGTTCTAGTAAATTTAAATCGACTAAAGAAAATGTCACGTTAAAATTTAGGACATTTTTGATATATTTTACTTACGGGTCAAAAATTATAAACATGTCAACTTTAAAATTTAGGTCAATGAAGGTCAAGTCGACACTAAGTCAGTCCAGTCAAGTTAAAATTTAGGTCAAATTCGATCTATTTTACCTACAGGACAAATTTACAGTTCATGTCAAATTCGACCTATTTCATCAACAAGGCAAATTTACAGTTTAGGTCAAATTTGACCTATCTTATGCCAAACAGGTAAAACGATGAATAACGATGAAATTGAAATTTTACGTCAATGAAGGTCAAGAGGGCATTAACTTATTATTTTACGTCAAAATTTTAGGTCAATTTGACCTATTTTGCATACAGGTCAAAAGTTTAAAACCGGGCAAATTCCAAGGTTATAAAACAATAAAGGTTCAACTAAACTAAGTAATTACGTAAGGTTAGAATTTAGGTCAAATTTGACATATTTTACTTATAGGTCAAAAATTAAAAAAAAAACAATGAAATTGAAAACGTAAATCAATAAAGGTCAAGACGACCTATATTGAATCTTTATTGAAGATTATTTTCTGTTCAATTTGAGGTCCACTTTGACCTTTAAGAAAAGGATCAAAATTAAATATTTAGGTCATCAAAGTCAATAGGAAGTTTTTATTTTTCGTCGAAATTTTAGGTCAATTTGACGTATTTTGCCTGCAAATAAAAAGTTTAAAACCGTGAAAATTGAAAATTAGAATTTGAATTCAGGTCAAATTTGACCTATTTTACCTGCAGGTCCACTGTTAGTAAACAATAAAATTGAAAATTTAAGTCGATAAAGGTCAAGACGGTATTAAGTCATTATTTTAATTTTAAGTTAAATTTAAGGCCAACTTTGATCTTAAAAATGGGTCAAAATTTAATATTTATGTCAAAAAAGGTTAAATAATACTGATTAATTACGTAAAGTTAGAATTCTGGACAAATTTGACATATTTTACCTACAGGTCAAAAGGTAAAAAACAAGTTGAAAATTTAAGTCAATAAAGGTCAAGTCGATATTAGGTCATTTTTTTCAGTTGGATTTTAGGTCCAATTTGATTTGAAAAAAGGTCAAAAGTTAAAACCCCGAACAAATTGAATATTTAGGTCAAAAAAGGTCAAGACGATATCAAGTCATTTTTTTCAGTTGGATTTTAGGTCAACTTTGACCTTGAAAAAAGGTCAAAAGTTTTAAACCGGGCAAATTGAATATTTGGGTCAAAAAAGGTAAAGACGATATCAAGTCATTATTTTAGGTTAAATTTTAGGTCAACTTTGACCTTTAAAAAAATCCAATGTTTAAAACCGGGCAAATTGAATATTTAGGTCAAAAAAGGTAAAGACGATATCAAATCATTATTTTAGGTTAAATTTTAGGTCAACTTTGACCTTTAAAAAAATCCAATGTTTAAAACCGGGCAAATTGAATATTTAGGTCAAAAAAGGTCAAGACGATATCAATTCATTATTTTAGGTTAAATTTTAGGTCAACTGTGACCTTTAAAAATGGTCAAAAGTTTTAAACCGGGCAAATTGAATATTTAGGTCAAAAAAGGTCAAGACGATATCAATTCATTATTTTAGGTTAAATTTTAGGTCAACTGTGACCTTTAAAAATGGTCAAAAGTTTTAAACCGGGCAAATTGAATATTTAGGTCAAAAAAGGTCAAGACGATATCAAGTCATTATTTTAGGTTAAATTTTAGGTCAACTTTGACCTTGAAAAATGGTCAAAAATTGAAAACCGGACAAATTGAATATTTAGGTCAAAAAAGGTAAAGACGATATCAAGTCACTATTTTAGGTCAACTTTGACCTTTAAAAATGCTCAAAAATTTAAAACCGGGCAAATTGAATATTTAGGTAAAAAAAGGTCAAAAGTGATCTTTTTCATTAAGGTTAAATTAATATGAAAGATATTATTTAAAATTTAAGTCAATGTTTTACATTTGAAATAAAGGAACAAAATATATTATAAAATAAATAAAATTGCGCAGAATTTTTAAATCTATAATTATAACATGTAGTAATTTTCCATTATTAGCTGTCTATTTTTTATGATTATTTTATTATTTCGTGTATTTTGTTTCTTGATTTAAGATATTTCTTATTATTTTTAGAAATTATTGTTTTTTTTATACAAAATTTCGTGTGTCTAAAATAGATGTTAAATCGAAGAAGAAAGATAAGAGATTTTAATAATATTTCAATTGTGAAAACAAAGTGAGGTCGTTATTTTAAATTTATGTTAATACACGAACTATTAATATACGGAAATCGTAGAGACTCAGAGTGAGAGAGAGAGAGAGGACAGCGCAACTGGGATTAGGACCAGGATCGATCGAGGTATTTCTACTTTCTGCACCTGCGCAAAACATAAACTTATGTTACATATATATATATATATAATTCGCCACGTCAAATTTAATCAAAATTGCAATATACAATCCCTTTTACGATTTAATTTAAAATAAAAAAAATATGCCAAAAAAAAATATTATATTAAAAAACTTTGTCTCCATTGACTGTATAACGATAATCTTGAATTATTATCTTCGTGAAATCTTTAACTTTCGACCTACAAAGGTCGACCTGTCCTAAGCAATATTGACCTATGACCTTGACCTGATTTCTAAATTAGATTATTAAATATTAACTAAACTTTCTCAGAGTATTTTCTATTTTTTATTTTATCGAAATTTTCAGGTCACTTTGACATTTTGACCTTTGTCATTGACCTAAACTATTAAAATTAAATAGACGAAGGATCCTTTTATATACTTTTAAATTACAAATTTTTTTTAAATAAAGTATTTTATTGTTCCTCTTTTTAAAAAGACATATTAACATCCTTGACCTATAAATTATTGACTCGATTAACAATTAACTCGATGACCTAAATTTTTAATTATTTATTTCTCTATTAATAATCATTTCCATTGCCCTACATAAAAAGGTTAATTGAACATCAATGTTGTATTTTTTTACTGAAATTTAAAAATTATTATTTTCCTTGTGACCTGTGAGTTTCACCTAAAAGTGTAATTAAAAAATAAATAATAACAGTGGTATTTTATTTTGGACCTAAATTTAAAAAAAAAAAAATTTTGACCTGTTAGTTTGACACAAATTTTTTTAAAAAAGGTTTCTTTTTTGATAAACGAGTTTAACCTAAAATTTTTAAATACTTTATTTCTTTTTTTTACCTTTGAGTTTGATCTATAAATATTTTTAAAAACTGTATTTTTTACCTGGAATTTTTAAAAACTATTTTTTAACCCTTGATTTTTATCGAAAATATTACGAAACTTTATTTTTTATCTGTCTTGCAAGTTTGACCTAAATATTTAAAAAGTTATTTCTATTTTGTCCTGGATGATTTAAGCGAACTACTTTTTAGACCTGTGAGTTTGACCAAATGCTTAAATTTGTTTAATTTTTTCTGACTTGTAAATTTAATCCTAAAATTTTGACCTAATATTTTATTTCTATTTTGACCTTAAAATTTCATTTCTATTTTGACCTAAAAATTTATTTTTATTTTGACTAAGATTTTATTACTATTTTTACCTAAAATTTTGTTACTACTTTATTTCTGGTTTGTCCTAAAATGTTAAAATTTTATTTCTGCTTTAACCTGAAATTTTGTTAAAAATTTATTTCTATTTTGCCCTAAAATTTTATTAAAATGTTATTTTTTTGACCTAAATTTTGATTTAAATGTAAGTCAAAATATAATTAAAATAGAATCAAAATCAAATTTTCCGTAAGGTAGAATTTACCTTGTAGCTTGCAATTTTTTATGTTACGTTATTTTGTACTATACACGTTTTATAACATTTTGTTACATTACACGTTATGTTTTTTTTTACTTTTATTATAAAATTATAAGAAAAACTCTTGCAATGCATTTTCACTCAGTACCTACTCTTTATTGCAAAATTATTTATTTATTATATGTATTTATTTATTTTTTGCACATACATATATGTATTACATCGTCCAGCAAAACAAACTGGATTTAAATTTAATAGAGCGCGCACAAGAGATACGAAAACCAGAGGCGGAGAAAACGAGAAAACTCTTTGATGAAATAATATTATTATATTATTCTTCTTTAAGTAAAAAAAAGAAATTGCAAAATTAATTAGATTTCTTTTCAATTTTTGAAAGCTTTGACTATTTTGAAATTTAATTTCTTTATTGTAATAATTTAATGTGGGAAAAAAGCAAAGCTAAATGTAACGAAAGTAACAAAAGTAACAAAATTAACAAAAGTAACTAAGGTAACAAATGTAACGAAATTAACAAAATTAACAAAAGTAACGAAATAAAACAATAACAGAAGTAACTAAAGTAATAAATGTAACGAAATAAAACAATAACAAAAGTAACAAACTGAAATACTAACAATAAAAACGACCTAAACTAATAACAAAAGTAATAAACTAGAAAAATAACAAAAACAAATAGAAAAACTAAAAAGAAGTAGGAAATAAGCAAAAAATTAACAATAACCATGAAAGTAACAATAGTAATAAATATTTTTTGAAAAATGCAGAAGAAAGTGAGAAATAAAAATAAGCGAAAAAGTAACAAAACTGATAAAAGTAACAAAAGAAGAAAAATTGCAATGTTGACCCAAAAGCAGAAAATAATAACAAGACAGAAAAAATACAAAAGAAGCAACAGCAGTAGCAAAAGTAACAATAGTAACTAAATAGAACAATAATAAAAGTAACAAAATAAAATAATAACAAAACAAATAATACAAAGAAATTGTAAAAAAAGTAACTACAGAAAATATAAAAATAATGACAAAAATAACAAACTAAAACAATAGCAAAAGTAACAAATTATAAAAGTAATGAAATAAACTCTGACAAAATAACAAAAATAAAAATAAAGAAAAAAAAGTAATAACAATAGCAAAAGTAATCCCATAGACTAATAACAAAAGTAACAAACTAATATAATTACAAAAGTAATAAACTAGAAAAATAACAAAATAAAACAATAACAAACTAAAATAGTAAAAGAAATAATAAAATTCAATAACGACACAATTAAGAATCTAAAATAATATATGAAAAGCAACAAACTAGAAAAATGAAGAAGAAAATATTGAAAAATAAAGATAAAAACAGTAAATAAAAAAACAAAATAATAAAAAAAATTAACAACAATAGCAAAAATTATGAAACAATAACAAATGTAACGAATTAAAATAATTATACAAGAGTAACAAAATAATAAGCAAGAAAAATAAAAATAAATTACCAATAGTAACAAAAATAGCAAAAGTAACTAAATTTAATAGTAACAAAAGTAAAAAAAATAACAGTAATAACAAGAATATCAAAAGTAACTAAATAGAATAAAAACAAAAGTAACGAACTAAAATAGTAACAGAAGTAATAAAATAAAATAATAAAAATAGTAACATACTAAAATATAATAATTAGAAAAGTAACAAACTGGAAAAATAACAAAAGCAACTTTGAAAACATTAAAATACTAATAGAATCTTTGGAAAAATAACAAAAAAGTTAACACAAGTGAAAAAAAGTAACAAAAATTACAAAAAAGGAACAAGTAAGAAAAGTACCAAAAAAACACGCCGAATGAAAATCTTCCACTTTTTTTTTACTATATGTCGAGTGAAAAATAAAATCAGAGGATTTTTCTTTCGTCTCCTTATCTTTATATTTCTTTAGACATACAGGAAGCATAAAAAAATAACAACAGTCGCAACATCTATACGATAATTTCGTTGGGCATAGCTTATCAGTAAAAATAAATGCTTATCATTTTTTGTTCAACAAAACCAACACGATTACATATATATATTACATGTACCAGAAAGTACAATATTTCAGTACAAAGTCTAAGAATAAAGGATATAATAGTATACGAAACTAAAATTATAAGAAAAAAAATAATTAAACTAAAAAACAAGAAAAATAATATTAGCAAAAATAAAAAAATTAATAATGCAACAAAAAATAACAAAATTTTTAATAACAAAAATAGTAATTACAAAACAAAAATAACTAAACTAAAAATAATAAAAATTTTAATAATAAAGAAACAGTATTTACAATATTAACAAAAATCTTTTAACAAAAACCAAAAATAACAAAAAACAAAAAAATTCTAAAAATAATTATAACAAAACGAACTGTAAATATAACAAAAAAATATGATCAAAAACAATAGTAACATGAAACTTATAAAATAGTTATAACAAAAAAAACAATATTTTTGAAAAAAAAAATAATTATGACATTTGTAACGAAAACAATTTTTCGAAAAATACACAACAAACTGGAAAATTGAAAATAATTTTAATTATACGATTATAACAAAAAACAAAAAAAAACAAGAAAACAATAATAATCATAACAAAAACAATAATTCTAATAGAAATTACAAAAAACAAGATGAATTAGAGTTATAAGAGAAGATACAAGGAAGATTACAAGGACAAAAAAGAAAACAATATAGTTATAACAAAAAAATTTTACCAAAAATTAAGAGCAAGAAAAAATTAATAACAATATAACAGAATACAATGCTTATAACAAAAAAATAATTTTATAAAATGAATTTTTTTTTATAACAAAAAAATTAAAGTAGAAAAATTATAACAAATCGTAACAAAAAACAATAACAAAAAATAAATAATTATAACAACAAAGAATAATAAATACAAGAATAAAAAAATATAAATATATACAAAATAAAAATTTATGACAAAAATATAATAACAATTGTAACAAAAACAATAATTTCATGATGTCATGGAATTAAATTAAATTATAATAAAAAACAATAAGAACAAGAAAAGGAATAATAACTATAACAAAAGAAAA
Organism: Leptopilina myrica (nomen nudum); assembly: GCA_032872475.1. Lineage (NCBI taxonomy): Eukaryota > Metazoa > Arthropoda > Insecta > Hymenoptera > Figitidae > Leptopilina > Leptopilina myrica (nomen nudum). Next base: position 29,696,910 of record CM065466.1, on the reverse strand, counting down.
TAATAATATATTAATTTTAACAAAAAACAAGAGTAAGAAAATATGATACAAAGAAGAAAATCAATTTTAATTATAACAAAAATATTAAAGGAGAAGTGGAAGAAGAATTATAACAATAAACAACAATATCAAAAAATTGATAATTATAATATAAACAACATACAAAAATTAATAATAATAATAATATTAATAATAACAATATGCAACAATAGCAAAAAATTAATAATTATAACGAACAACAAAAATAACAAAAAAATTAGTTTTGTTAAAAATTTATTTGTATTTTGCACTAAAATTTTGTTAAAATGTTATTTTTTTGACCTAAATTGTTATTTAAATGTAAGTTTATTGTTATTTAATAATAACAATAAACAACAATAACAAAAAAATGAAAGTTATAACAAACAACAAAATTAATCAAAAAAATAATAATTACAATGAACAACAACAATATCAAAAAATAATAATTAGATTAAACAACAACAATAACAAACAATTAATAATTATAACAAACAACAACAATAACAAAAAATTAATAATTATGACGAAAAACAACACTGAGAGAAAATTGATATTAATAACAAAAAAAACAACATTTGTAGCAAAACAATAATAATTCAAACAAAAAATAAGAAAATGAGTTCTAATTATAATAAATCATAACAAGAAACAAAAATAACAAAAAAAATGAATAATTATAACAAAAAAGAACATCAAAGAAAAATTTGATAATAATAACAAACATCAATATTTATAGCAAAAAAATTCAGAATTAAAACCAAGAAACAAATAAAAATTATGTTTTTAGTAAAAAAAAAAATAAAATTAACAATTCTTATAAATAAGGAAAAGAAATAATAATTACAACAAAAAAAGCAATAACAAGGACAATGACAGAAAGGTACAATAAAAATGAGAAAATCAAGTGTACAAAATTGAAATGAATACAAATAAATAGAAGTAAATAAAACTAAATAATTAAAAAATAAATTAAAAAATTAAAACAAAAACTATAAATAAATAAATGAAAATTTTAATTGAAAAAGTAGTGAAGCCTTAAAATTAAGAAATTTTATAACAAATAATAATAATTATTAATTATTATTATTAGGTAATTATTATAATTATTAGTATTAATTAGTATTAATTATTATTATTAGTTATTATTATTAATTATTATTATTATTAGGTAATTATTATAATTATTATTATTAATTATTATTAATTATTGTTATTAGTTATTATTAATTATTATTATAATTATTATTAATTATTGTTATTAGTTATTATTATTATTAATTATTATTATAATTATTATTAATTATTGTTTTAAAACAAATAACCAATGCTAAAAATAATAAAATACAGTAATAAAATAAAAGCAAAAAAAAGAACTACTTTACTAGAAGTAACAGAAAAAAAACTAAAGCCTAAAATTTTGATAAGAAAATAAAAACAATTTCGTGTCTCACAAAAGAAATGAAATCGAACAAAATGTTCACGAATATCGTCAATTATGTATTAACAAGGAACTTTTCTCTACATTAACGTGGCCATATAGATGAATAATTGACGAATTTCGTCTGTGATTGTCTATTAAATATAAATAAAAAATATATATATATATATATTTCTGAAAAATAATTTCACGTTTCCCACGTGCTTCGAGTGAAGAAAAAAAAATAAAAAAAAATAAAAAATAAGAGGGAGAAAGAGAGAAGAACTGTAATCGCCGTAAACGCGAAGACCATTGACCGCAAGTTTTGTTTCGTGGTAATTTCTCTTGACCACCCGTGCACATCGATTCACCATTATTCTATATATATATAGATATATATATATATATATATCTATATATATATATTTATACACATATATAGTAAAATCTAAAAGTAAAATATATGAGAGACATTTTCTCTTCAAAAAGATTTTTCGTTCGCTAAATAACCGCAGAAAAAACCATCTTTTTTTCGCCCACGAAAATATTCTTTTTTCTTTTCATTTTTTTTATTCAATTTCCGCCGATATTTTGACCCACGGGACTAAAATATTTCCCTCTTTGTTTTTAAATTCAATCTCTCGATATTTTGCAATTTTTGACCCAGGAGACTAAAATTTGGAATAAAAATATTTCTCCACAATTTTTTTTTATTCAATCTCCGCGTATTTTGACCGAAGGGACTGAAATTTGGTCCAAATATTCTGAACTCTAAATATTTCAGCAAGAAACAAAAAATACATTGAAAAAGAATTGAAATTGATTTGAATATTTAATAGTTTTTTTTTTTGAAAAATAAACAGAAAGTTTTTTGGAATTTTTCCATTTGGAAATTATTTACAATTTTCTGACCTAAAAAGAATTTTTTAACAAAATTTTCGTGTTAATTTTTAAAAAATAAACAGGAAAATTTTTGGAATTTTTCCATTTGGTAATTATTTACAATTTTCTGACCTAAAAAGGATTTTTTAACAAAATTTTCGTGTTAATTTTAAAAAAAATAAACAGGAAAATTTTTGAAATTTTTCTCGTTTCAAAATTAATTACAATTTTTTGTCCTAAATATCTAAGAGACCAATAAAGACTTTTTGCTATTTCTGACTGTTATTTGTTTTGGGAAAAAAGAAGGAAAAATTTTTTGAATTAACATTAACGTTTTTTTAGAGTTTGTAAATTGTTTAGAAAAAGTAAAGAAAAGAAAATTTTGAATTTATTTAAGAGAAATTTTTAATGAACAAATATCAAAATTTTCAACAAAAAAAACGTTCTTTTCTAATGATTTTTACCATTTTTGACCTAAGGACCTAAAAATTGATAATCGTCTTAATTTTTACTGGTAAATTGTACAAAGAAATTAAAAAAAAAATTAACATTAATTTAAAAGGAGTTTTTAGTAACTAAATCAAAATTAAAAAAAAAAAGTTTCCTCTCTTTAGCTTTTACCATTTCCGACCTAAAGACCAAAAAGTTAATAATGGTATTTAATTTTAGGTTTAAATTACAGGGAAATTGAAGACACAAAAGTTTGAATAAATTTCCAAAAAGTTTTTAGAAAATAAATTAAAAAGAAATTCTTTTTTCAATGAGTTTCACTATTTTAGACCTAAAGACCTAAATTAAAAGTGTTTATTGCAGGAAAAACAAAAAAAAACATTGAATTGATATAAAAGGCGTTTTTGGTAGAGAAAAAACTCAAAATTTTTAGAATAAAAGATTTTCCTTTTTCAAACTTTACCCTTTGTTGACCAAAAGACCTAAATATTGGAAAATTTGTTTATCTAAAGTGGAAGATTTTCACGCTATAACTTTGACATTTTTTGACCTATTGACCTAAAATTTTGTAGGTATTTAATTTTTATGTAAAAATTACAGAAGAAATTTAGAAAAAATTTTGAAACTAAAGTAGCTCTAAATTTTTAAAAGAGAAAGTTTTTACCTCCTTAATTTTTACACCTTTTGTCCTATTGATCTAAAATTTTCTGGATATTTAAATTTTTACCTTTAAATACTAATTAGTAAAAGAAAACGTAGAAAAATATTTTCCAATTGTTATAATTAATATTTTAATGTCAAAAAAGTTTAAAATTCTTAGAAAAAAGGTCTTTTTTCCTTAACTTTAACACCTATTGACCTAAAATTTTGTAGCTATTTAAATTTTTACGTAAAAATCACGGGAGAAATGAAAAAAAAATTTCAACTTGATGTAAATAGTATTTTTTGTTATTAAAAAAGCTCTGAATTCTCGAAAGAAAAAGTTTTCCCCTCTATAATTTTTACTCTTTTTGTCCTATTGACCTAAAATTTTCCGGATACTTAAATTTTTACCTATAAATACTGAATAGTAAAAGAAAATGTAAAAAAATTATTTTGAAATTGACGTAATTAGTATTTTTTTGTCAAAAAAAGTTTTAAATTCTTGGAAAAAAGGTCTTTTTCTTTAACTTTAACACTTTTTTACCCTATTGACCTTAAATTTCCTAGGTATTTAATTTTCGTAGTTATTTAATTTTTACCTAAATATTACAGAAGAAATGTAAAAATAAAATTTTCTAATGGATGTAAATAATTTTTTTTTAAATTAAAAAAGCATAAAATTCTCGAGAAGAGAAAGTTTTTACCTCCTTAATTTTTACACCTTTTGTCCTATTGAACTGAAATTTTCTGAATATTTAAATTTTTACCTTTGAATACTATAATTAGTTAAAAAAACGTTGAAAATTATTTTGAAATTGACGTAATTACTATTTTTTTGTTAAAAAAGTTAAAAATTCTTAGAAAAAAAGTCTTTCTTCCATATAATTTTAGCGCTTTTTGACTTATTCAACTAATTTTTGTAATTTACTAGTATTTCCACTCACGCAATTTATGCAAAAAAAAAAATGTACCACAATTGTTCGAATTATCAAAAAAAGAAAAAATTGAAAAATAAGAATAAAAATAAATAATAATAATAATAATAATAATACAAAAAAATTCTTTGAAAATTTTACGAAAAATTAATGCAACGACTCTTTTAGTATAGATTACATTATTCTATTTCGCATACAAAAAGAAAGAATAGAATAAAATAAAAAAAAATTGTAAAAAGAAGGATTTAAAGAATGTGAGATTAAAATAAATATTGTATGAACGTGAGAGAGACGAGTTATTCTTGAAGTAATATTTTGTCACTTAACCCATCACCCTCAGGGTCGCACGAAAGCGCCAATCCCAATAATACAATCATAGGCAGATAATACGCGAGGGCAGTTAGTAAGTTTCTAATGCAGAATGTCGACCCAGTTAGAAATAGAGCCAATAATAAATAAAACCTTGTACTTAAAAAAAAAGTTATTCCCTAATGTGAGCTTATTTTTATTTTCTCAGATATAAAGTTACAAAAAAAAAAAAAAAAAAACTACAGTCTCTCGAGTAATTTGAATATATAATTTCTTTTTATAAAGTTAGCATATATATAAACTTGCAGGAATAAGAAAAAAAAATGGAAAAGTTAACTCTGCGCCATAAATAAAATTAGAAAAAGAGTATTAATTACTTCACACAACTGTTGATATGAAATAACGCATAGAGGAAAAATTTTATTCGAACTAAATAGTCATTTATTTAAGTTAAATAAAAGTTTATTTTTCCTTAGAGTCTACAATCATCAATATTAGAGACAGAGGCTAATAAACTTTTTATATATCGATCAAATAAAAATTTTATTTGGTACAAATAAAAATTCTATTTGTACCAAATAAAATTTTATTTCTGTTAAATAACCTTTTTACTTGATTCCAATAAATTTTGTTTCATTCAAATAAAAATGTTATTTGGGTTGAATAAAGTTTTTATTTGTTTCAAATAAATTTTACTTGATTTCTGATTTATATTCTGATTCAGATTTATATATTGATTCTGATTCCAATACTGATTCTGACTCAGATTTAGCCTCTGACTCCAAGTCTGATTTTGACTCTGATCTTGACGATAATTTTGATTATGATTCTAATTCAGCTTCTAAATCTGATTTGAACTTCGATTCCGACTTTAATTTTCATTCTGATTATAATTCTGACTCGGATTCGGCCTCTGCAACCAATTCTAATTTTGATTCTGACTCGGACTCTGACTATAATTTTCATTGTTATTCTGACCCAAATTCTGATTCTTATTCTGATTCAAATACTGATTCTTATTCTGATTCAAATTCTGATTCTTATTCTGACTCTAATACTGATGCTTATTCTGACTCAAATACTGATTCTTATTCCGACTCAAATTCGGATTCTGATTCAGACTCTGACTCCATATTCTTATTCTGATTCTAATTCTGATTTTCATTCTGACTCTAAATTTTACAATAATTCTGATTCTAAATGTTAATGTGAAAATTAGAGTCAGAATCGATTTTGGAATTGCAGTCAAAATCAGAATTAGATTCAGAGTCTGAATCAGTATTAAATTTCAAACTCAGAATCAAAATTAAAGTCAGAAGCATAATCAGATCCAAAATCAGAATTAATATAGAATTTCAACTAAGAATCAAAATCAGAGCAAGAGTCTGAAGAAGAATCAAAATTAAAGTCAGAGACTGAATCCGAATCAGAATTTGATTCAGAGGCAGAAACCGAGTCGGAATTAAAATTAAAGTCAGGAGCTAAATCAAAATACTGATTCCGACTGAATTTAATTCTGACTTTGTCTATAATTCCCAATTTTGATTCTGACTCTAATTTTGATATTAATATTGATTCTGGTTCTCGTATAGCTTCTGACTCTAGTTCCGATTTTGATTCTGATTCTGACTCTTATTCTGACGTCGACTCTAATTCAGATCTGGATTCTGATTTTGACACTAATTTTTATATTAATTTTTATATACATTTTTATTCTGGTTCTAAATCTGCTTTTAATACTTTTTTTCAGTTTCTGACTATAATTTTGATTTTAATTCTGATTCCGACTCTGAAACTCGTGATTTTGAATCCAATTCAGATAAAGACTGTTTTTAAATTTGATTCTGATTCAGTCACTAACTTTCTATCTGATTCAGTATCTGAGTTTAATTTTGATTCCGACTCGGATTCAGCTTCTTAATCTAATTCTGATTTGGGCCCGGACTCTATTTTTGATTCTGATTTTAATTTTTATATAAATTATGATTCATACTCCGCTTCCAATAATGATTTCATTTCTGATCCAACCTCTCGAACTAATGTAAATTTCGATTCTGATTCTGACTCAAATTCTGACTCCAATTTCGATTTCGACTCTGACTCTAATGATGGTTTTGATTCTAACTTTAATTTTTATATTAATTCTGACTCTGGTTATGATTCAACCTCTAACCTTAATTTTGAATCTGATTCAGCTTCTGATTCTAATTTTGACTTTGATTCAGATTCTGATTCAAATTCAGACTCCAATTATGATTTCGACTCTGACTCTAATACTGATTTTGATTCTAACTTTAATTTTTATATTAATTCTGACTCTCGTTCTGATTCAGCCTCTAACTTTAATTTTGATTCTGATTCAGCTTCTGATTCTAATTTTGACTTTGATTCGGATTTCGACTCAAATTCTGACTCACATTATGATTCCAACTATGACTCTAATTCTGATTCTGGATCTGACTCTGGCTCTAATTTTAATTTTGATTCTGACATTATTTTTTTTTATTAATTCAAATTCTGGTTAAGATTTAGCCTTTGACTCAAATTATGATTTCGATTCCGACTTCAATTTTAATTTTATTACTAGTCTGACTCTGACTCTAATTTTGATTTTAATTTTTATATTAATTCTGATTCAGCCTCTAATATTAATTTCCATTCTGATTCTGCTTCTTCCCCTATTTTTGATTGTTGTTCTGATTCTGACTCTAAACTTAATTTTGATCCTAAATTAAATTTTCAATACTATTATTATCTATATTTAATTTTAATATTTATCCTTATTCTCATTTAGCCTCGAACCTTAATTCTGATTCTTCATTTGAGTCTAATTTTGATTTTGACTCTAAATTTCATTTTGATTCAGCTTCTGATTCTATTTCTAATTTTGATTCTGTTTTTAATTTTTACATTAATTCTGATTCAGTCTCAGATATAAATATTGATTCTGATTCAGCATCTGATTCTAATTCTGCTTTTGATCCTAATTCTGCTTTTGATTCTGGTTCAGATTCTGACTCTAATTTTAATTTTGATTCTAAAATTTATTGTAATATTAATTCATAATCCAGGTTCTGATTTAGCCTCTGACTTTGGCCTCGAACCTTAATTCTGGTTCATCATTCGACCCTAATTTTGATTCTGGTTCTGACTCTAACTTTAATTTTGATTCAGCTTCTGATTCTAATTTTGATTTTGTTTTTAATTTTTACATCAATTCTGATTCTGGCTCTGATTCGGCTTCTGATATTAATTTCGATTCTGATGCAGCCTCTGACTCTAGTTCTGATTTTAATTCCAGTTCATGATTCATCCCGTGACACTAATTTTAATTTTAAACCCGATGTTTGCCTTTTTGTAATAAATCTTTTCGTTATGATAACCTAGGATGTCCTTAGGTTGTTCTATGGGTTTTTTTTGATGAAGTGGATTTTGGTAGGACGTAGGAGTAAGGATAGATTTAAATAGTAGAAATGTAAATCACTATTCAAAACTCACCGACTAAATAGTGGATGCCACAATTGATGCTCCTCAAGATTACTCCCAGTGGAACTGACTTCAGGCTCCTGTTTCAATAAACCCGTTCGCACTCGAAGTAGAGACGAATATGATGAACCATTCTTTCGACTTCTGGATAAATCAATTGGCGCCGGCATCAATGTACCAATTGGTTTACAACTCAATTTTGGCCTTACTCTAATATTACCACTATTCGTTGTCTTCTTCACCATTGTATTCACACAATTCATTGTAGCACCACCATAATCCTGTTGACCCATTCTACCAATTCCACCACCACTGGCGAACGAATCCTGTCCCTGATCCAGAACATACTGAAGATGCGCTATCGATATCACCAATAAATCCGGATCTCTCAACAGTTCCGGCCTATTGAGTGCCTCAGGTAGTCGTAATTCAGGACGGGAGGTTAACAATTTGGGTATTTCGATTGATGGCGCCGCTGCTAGGCCAGGCAAACAGTGTCTAGGAACAAGAAGTGGATCGGGAATTAAGTGACCCATTGTCTTCAACAATTGACGAAGTTGCGTGGCGGGACTTTGGGGAATGTCGGAAATTGTTGAGGTCGCGTCGACAAATGCCTCCCATTGTTGATTTGTGTTGCGAAAGTGTTGATAGCGAAGATAGTTGCGTTGCTGGGTGAGAAGAAAGTCCGTTTGGGAATTGCTGAGACGATTTTGTAATGTTGGCTGAATGTCGGGTGTTTTCCAAATACTTGGACGTTCGTCGTCTTGATGATTTGATTTTTGAATGGTCTCTGGCTCGAGGCATGGGGTTGAGAGAATTCCCTTTAGGGTGAGATCGTTTTTAGCGTCCTCGGAGCACGATACCGAGCAGGGAGGACTTGGAAGTAGACGTTCCAGATAGGCCGAGGAGGATCTTGGCAGAATTGGCGAGCAGGGAATTCCGCTTGGTTGCGGCGACACTGCACTTCGATTCTTGGGGTCGTCGATTTCAAATCGGGACACTTGTTTCGCTTGGGCCTCGTTTGATGACACGATCTGCATGAGGGATTTCTTGGGGGCCTCATCTTTCTTGGGATCAATGGGAGTTCGTCTTTCGTCAGTGTCGATTCTCACTGTACTCTCGGGACTTTCGCTGAAACTTCTTTCGGACTTTGTTGCCAGTCGCAAATTTGGAATTGCTATTGAGAGGGTTTCTTGCATTTGGGAATCGGGAGAGCGGCTTTTTTTCGTCACCGATACGGAGAGACCGGGTGTATTGCGTAGGGCTTTGAGAATTCGGGAACTGTCCGTTTCGATTGGTTTGGGCTTGCTCTCGATTACTTGGACAATTTCGACATCGTTTAGGCACTTGTTGACAGGGTAGTCGGGTGTTGGGGTTTTGGACAGTGGACTAGGTGAATAGGTCTCGGGTTCTTTTTCCTGTTCGTCGAGTTTATCGACGTCGTCTTCGATACCAGTGAGGGAGAGTTCGAGTTCCTCGAGTAGTTTCGCGGACTTTAGACTCAGAACGAGTTTTGAATTACCAAACGATGTGGAGTCGAGCATTTTTAATATGTCCTGGAAGTCGTCATCACTGGAATGATCGATGTCTGTTTGGGATTCTTCGTTATGATCGACTTTTTCCTGTTCTTGTAGAGTTGGCTTTTTTGGGTTTGTAATCTGCTGGTGCACTTGTTCGTCTTCGTAGAGGTCTTTTTCTAGGGTCATTTCCATAATGTCGGGATTTGGTGACTTTTGGAGACATTCTCGATCTTGGATTTCGTCTTCGAATTCATTTTCAACGATTTCGTGTGATACGCTGTCATGGTCGACACTTTCACTATCTTGTAGATCGTCATCAGAGGGGACGTAACTGTCCTCCTGGGGGTTTTTCGACGTCTTTTTGTAGTGCTGTCCGTCTTCCATTTCGGTCAATTGGAGCTGCTCTAGTACAACTCGGGGCTGCATGAGGTGGTCGAAATCAATTTGCTTTGAGGGATTGCTTCCCTTTTGGGTCTTTGGCTTTTTGGTGCTAACCTCCTCGCTGATGGGGCTGATACCCCGATTGCCACTGATTCGATTGTTGGTGCTACTGATCGTATTTCTATTACAAATGCTATTGCCGCTATTCCTATTGTTAATGCTGAGTCTGTTACTAATCGTACTTCTATTACTGGAATTTCTGTCAGTGTTGGCACTTCTGCTGATGGTTTTGGCCTTGTAGATGTTAGTATCATTGTCAGTATCATTATTGATCGTATTGTCATTATCGGTATTGATGGTCTGGACCTTACTGGCTGTATTGATGCTATGGTTCTCATTGTGGGTATTGATGCTACAGATCTTAGGATTGTTATTGATGCTACGAATCTTAGGGTCGTTATTGATGGTATGGACCTTGCTATCGATGGTATTGATCGTACAGACCCTATTGGCAGTATTAACTGTATTGCTGATACTAACATCATTGACAACATTAATCCCATTGATGGTACTGATGCTATTGAGGGTATTGGATGAACAAACACCGCTAACACTCCGTCTTTTTCGCTTCTGCTTCGGATTTCGTCGTTTTCGCAACTTCCAAGCATTAATACCATCTGTTGTGGAGTAACCAAGAACTACGTGCTCCTTCTTTCGTTTACGATGTCTAACTTTTTTCTGCAATTCCAATTCCTCGAGTTTCCTCCTCTGCATCTTCTTTTGGATCTCCTGCCTCTTTCGCCTCTGCTCCTGCTCGGCGATTTCCTTCTCCTTTTTCCTCAATTCGTCATTCCTTCTAATCTCACTCCTCTTGCGGATTGCACTTCTGTTCTTCAATTCCACTTGTCCCGCCTCCGTTTTTCCATTAATCATAATCTCCTCTAACTTTCGCAAATTCTCCAACTTGTCCATCTCCTCCTGGAGCATTCGCACCTTCTCCTCCTGTCGTTTTCGAACCTCCTCCTCGTGGTGATGCTGGATCTTCTCCTGCAGCATCCGGATCTTTTCATCCGGCAGTACCTCCTGTATTCGCATCTTGGAATGCAATCGAACCAATTTCTCCCTCTCCTCATTGGCAATAATCCAGTTATCACTGAGTCTATCCTTAATTCCAAATTCATCTAAATCACCATTAGCTAATCTTCGCAATTGATCATCCTTATCGCCATTCTCCTTCTCCGATGACGAGTCCTTAATATCAAAACTCCTACCAGCATAGTTATTGCTCGCTGTTCTTGGAATTGATCGCCATCCCTGGGGTGTTTTCGTCAATTTAATGCGATTACGTTTATCGTAATCCTCACAACGTACCTCCACTATTTTCTGATCATGCTGTGACGCCCACAGGAAAATTGGATTAACCTTCGGTCTCTTTTGTTCCGGTTCATCGTCACACGTTGTCGTCGTCGTCGTCGATGAGGAGGAGGACGACGACGACGTTGTCGTCAATTGATAATTCTTTAAACCACGATGCCTATGCCGATGGGGCACAAAACCCCTACTAGACACTGCACTCATTGCTCCATTTGAAAAATAAACCCTCCCTTACCCAAAAAAAAAATCACCACCTTTGATTTAACATCAAACACTTTTTTCACTTTTTTCTTCTATTCCGAATCATGTTCTGGAAGGAACCAGAATTTTTCCTTAATAAACACTAGAATATTCCGCACTTTTTTTTTTTTGATGATCTGAACATATTGTTAAGGGGGAGACTTGTTTTTTTTGTGAATTGGAAATTTGGGTAAAGTGGGGGATTATATTGAAACTTTGGGGTCGATGCACTCGAATGTTTGATTATGAGCCGGCGCGTAATGTGCGACGGCGTCTTGCCGGTATAATAACAAGGATGACATTGTCATTATATTACGTATAAAAGTTTAGTGAAGAATTCTTTGACTCTTGGTAGTTTGATTATATTTACAGAGAGAATAAGAGAGAGAGAGTGAGTGAGAAAATAAAAATGAAAGAGTGATTTAGTTTTGTCGATATAGAGTCACCGTCACACGAGCCTGATAGGTACTGCCTGAAAATTCTCCGCTTTTGCCGCCCCCGCTCGTTCTCTTCGAGTCTCTCACTCATCCCTCACCAATCCCTCCCCACTTTGCGATTTCCACTCTCTCGCTCTCTCTCTCTCGCTCTCTCGCTCTCTCTCTATTCTCCACTTGATCATCCCGCTGAATCGGCGAGCGTCCAACCTGCGGCCAACGTGCCACGTTATGAGAGGAGCAATGCGCAAAAGGGGGACGAGATTCAGGTGGGGGGTGGTGGAGAGTTCCCCCCCTGGGGGTGGAAAGGGATCGTGGGACGAGAGGGGGCGGGCGATAGTTGCAAGTGCGCGGACGCGTACAGGAATATACTTGTGCGAAAGTGTTTTGTCTCTCTCTCTGGACTTTTGACGCTCTCTCTCTCTCTCTCTCTCTCTCTCTCTCTCTCCTTCTTAGTGGTGTTGCTCGTTCTTTCGTTCTCTCTCTCTCGCTCTTTAATTCTTTTTCTCTTTCCTTCTTAGTTTACTATTTTCTTCTCTCTCTCTCGCTTTTTAATTCTTTCTCTCTTTTCTTCTAAGCTTACTATTTCTCTCTCTCTCTTCTTCTTCTTCTTCTTCTAAACTAGCTATTTCTCTCTCTCTCTCTCTCTTTAAATTTTTTCTCTCTTTCCTTCTAAGCTTACTATTTCTCTCTCTCTCTCTCTCTTTTCTTCTAAGCTTACTATTTCTCTCTCTCTCTCTCTCTCTCTCTCTCTTTAAATTTTTTCTCTCTTTCCTTCTAAGCTTACTATTTCTCTCTCTCTCTCTTTCTTTCTAGAAAATGAGAGAGGAGAGTGAATACGACAAAAAGAGAGAGAGAGAGAGAATGGAAGGAGAATAAGAGAGAAAAATGTAGGAGTAGAGAGAGAGGGAAGAAATGAGGAAAAGAGGAAAAGAGAGGAAAAGGCAAAAATATTGAGAGAGGGAGAAAAGAGACTAAGAGAGAAAGAGGTAAAAAAAGAGAGAGAGGAGGGAAAAGAGACTAAGAGAGAGAGAGAGAGAGAGAGAGAGAGACCAGTACAAGAGTACACAAGAGAGAATTCGCTGAAACAGTGGGAAGAGTGAGGGAGAAACAACGAGAGTGGAGAGGGAAGGAGGGGAGAGAGAGAAGGACCTAGAAAGAAGAGAGAGAGAGAGAGAGAGAGAGAGAGAGAGAGAGAGAGAGAGAGAAATAACGCACTGAGTGAGCGCGCGTGCATGTATAGGAATGGTGGAAGTGTGCACTTTTCTTTTTTTCTTTATATATATATATATATAAATTTTTTTTCGCAAGAGACGCTATATATGTATTGAAAACACATGTTTAAAAATGCCATCGAAGAGAAATGCATCTGGAAAATTGGTGGAGATGCGCCCATTCATGTTAAATATTTGCTCATATTGTATAATAATGCAAGAATGTTTTGGTTACCACCTAGTGTCACTTTTTTTCTCTTTCTCTCTCTCTCTCTCTTTATTTTTATTTTTACTCACACTCGTGCGCTATTTTTCTTTTCCTCCTCTATATTCGTATCGGTATAAATAAATTTATAGTATATTAATATAATAGAAAAGTGAGAGAAAAAAAAATTATAATAACAACAATGTGATAGAGTTGAAAATAAAAATAATGCCAATATAATGTCAATAAAAGTAATAAAATACCAATAATAATAAAAATAATATAATAATAATAATAAAAATAATATAATAATAATAGTAATAAAAATAATATAATAATAGTAATAAAAATAATAAATTAATAATAATAATAATAATAATATAATAATAATAATAATAAAAATAATAATAGTAATAAAAATAATATAAAAATAATAATAATAATAATAATAATATAATAATAATAGTAATAAAAATAATATAATAATAATAATAATAATATAATAATAATAATAAAAATAATAATAGAAATAATAAAATAATAATAATAAATAATAATAATAACAATACTTGTAACTTAATCAAAATAATAATAAAATTATTGATTTTAATAAAATTGCTTTAATAAAATTCCAAAGCTATTTAAAAATAAAGACGAAAACTGTTGATAAATTCTTAACAGACAATATTTGAAAAAGAAAAAACAGAAGCTCACACGGAAACTAACTTTAAATATATATACTTACTAGCAACAATTAGCGCGCTGTTGATTTTTCGCTCGCTTCTTTTTTAAAAAATACAATTAGCAATTTTTGATTGAACAGAATGTGAAAATTTTTTGAATACAACTTTTTTTTCATAAAAATTAAAATATAAATTTGAAAATTGCAAGATGCTATGTTTTTTATGTTTTTTTTTAATTTTTAAATGAAAATTTTAATACTATATATATTATAATTATAATCTGACACAGGGAATTTAGGGAAAACCACTGGAATTTTTTTTCTAAAAAGTATACTGAAAAAAATTTAATTTTTAAAATTCCCTAAGAAAATTCTAAATTTTTGTTTCTTTTCTCTTAACTTATAAACTATAAACTTTTAACGTGAATTCTAATACAAAACGTTTCAATATTTCCTATTTTTGTGACAAAAATTTCTTTTTAAATAACTATATAGTCATAAAGTATAAATAAATTATTTAATGAATAATTTTAAATAAATTAATTCAAACTTAGATTTTTGAAAAATTTCAGTAACTCAAAATCTTCTGAAATTAAATTTGTCAACATATATATTTATTTGATTATTGAACATAATGGATATATAGAAGAATTTTTTGCATTAAAAACACTAAACAAATTGATTTTTGAAGACGTTACAAATTATGCAGAAATTTAATTTTTTCTTTTTGAAAAATTTTACCTAAAAACATATTTTTGTCAAAATTTCAATTATGTTGTGTAACTTTTTTACATTCTCGTCAAACTTTGAATTATCTTTGAAAATAATTAAATTCTTCTTAAAATTTGAATTATCCTTAAAAATAATTAAATTCTTCTTAAAATTTGAATTATCTTTAAAAATAATTAAATTCTTCTTCAAATTTGAATTATCTTTAAAAATAATTAAATTCGCCATAAAAATTTGAATTATCCTTATAAATACCCGTGTAGAAATTGCCATTATAGTCCCTGACAATAGTAGGGCTCTTTTGTGGCCCGTAACAGTTTTCCCCAACAAAAAATTATACCGTTTTCCCTATCAGGTCCTAATACGGTCCGATTGATGAGACCGAATTACAGATTTTCGTATATAATGTGGCACGCGAAGTAATTCCCTTATAAGGGTCCCAAACAGAGCAAATACGGTCCCTAATACTAGAAGTTTAATTAATTATTTTTTATTATTTTGCGTGTAGTATTATAGAATCAAATTATTAGTCTCATTTTATTAACCCTTTAACGCCCCCGGAAAAGGCGGGAAAATTTTTTAAAAATCTTACACATTCTTAGGGGTTTTTGGGGTCGCTGATTACGAATCTGATGTTAGTTTTTTAAAATTCAAGATGGCGGATCCAATATGGCGGACGACTTTTTTAAAATCTAAAGCGATTTGCTTGAAACTTGGTACTCGGGGGTTTTTGGAGTCACTGATTACGAAGCTGATGTCACTTTTTAAAAATTCAAAATGCCGAATCCAATATGGCGGAAAAATTTTTAATTTGGTGCAATTTTCTTAAAAATTGATACCCGAGGGATTTTTGAAGTCGCATTACGAATTTGAAGTCACTTTTTAGGAATTAGAAATATCGGATCCAATCAGAATTGGATTATGGTGGACAAAATTAAAATTTGATCAAATTGTAAAAAATTTGTTACTCACGAGTTACATTATAGATTAGTGTAAAGCAAGAATTTCTTAAAAGTGACTTCAAATTCGTAATCAGCGACCCCGAAAACCCCCGAGTAACAAGTTTTATACGAATCTAATCAAATTTGGATCCGCCATTTTGAATTTCTTAAAAGTGACTTCAAATTCGTAATCAGCGACCCCGAAAACCCCCGAGTAACAAGTTTTATACGAATATAATCAAATTTGGATCCGCCATTTTGAATTTCTTAAAAGTGACTTCAAATTCGTAATCAGCGACCCCGAAAACCCCCGAGTAACAAGTTTTATACGAATCTAATCATATTGGATCCGCCATTTTGAATTTTTAAAAAATGACTTCAGATTCGTAATCAGCAACCCCAAAAACCCCCGAGTAACAAGTTTTAATAACCGATAGAGACATTATTTATTGTAAATTAATAATTAATTTGAACATAAATGTCCTCAAGTATTAAGGAAGTCATTGTAGCGTGTGAGTGTGGTAGGGTGGTTAGGTTATCGGTTTGCGAATTTTAGGGTCGTGGGTTCAATTCCCGGCGTTTAGGAATTTTTTCTCTGTTAGGTGTATTTATATTAAATATATGAGGTAAAATAAACAAAAGTAGGTAGGGAAAAAGATTAAAAAACGAAATTAAACAATTATTAAACATAAATAAATAATTTCAGTTTTAATACTTTATATAATTAATTTAATTGTTTTTTTTATAGTTTTTTCAACTACGTTTTTTTATTGGGGCCTCCAGGAACTATAATAATTAATGTTAGAATTATGATATTTATTTCTGATAATTTTTTACTAATCTTCCTAATTATTTACGCCTCCTGAAACTATAAGAAATAGTAAAAAATTAATAAAAAGCAGGTTTTTTTTAATGTAGGCGGTCATTTGTAATTAGAAGGGCTTTGATAGGGGACCTGTTAGGCCCTTGTTTGGGGCCACATTAATTTTCCACTGACGGGCCCCATTACATTTTGCGTAACGAAACTAGTAAGGACCCTAGCAATTTGCCCTATTGGGCCCCTAATATTAAAAGGGAAAACTATTACGGTCCCTAACAGTGCCACATTGCAATTTCTACACGGGTAATTAAATTCTTCTTCAAATTTGAATTGTCTTTAAAATTAATTAAATTCTTCTTCGAATTTGAATTATCTTTAAAAATAATTAAATTCTTTTTCAAATTTGAATTATTTTCAAAAACTTTAATAATATAAATTTTTGGGGAAATTTTTCAATTATTTTCAAAAAAAATTTTCTCAATTTAAAGATTTTTAATATATCTACTATTAGAGTTTTTCAAAAGAATCTAATTATTTAAAAACAATTTTAATAAAATTATACACAAGCATTTTGTTATTCTCATAAATAATAGAAATTTTACAGGAATTCAAATATTTACAAACCTTTTATAAATTTCTTCGCAATAATTCAATTATTTCCATAAATATATAAATTCATCGCAGAATTTCAATTATTTTAAATACAATTTTTGTCAAATTCCTTTAAAAATGTAACTGTTCTTCAAATTTTTATGAAAAATCGTTAAAAGAATTCAATTATTTAAAATTTATTAATTAAATTCTTTATAAGAATGATCAAATTTTATAAAACCTTCAATTATTCAATAAATAATTTACCTTTGTATTTAAATATTGAATTCTCGTAGAATTTTCTAATAAAAATTGATTTAAAAATGAATTTTACTTTAAATTTTAGTTAATAATAGAATATGAAAATAATTTTGAAGAAGTTACATAGTAAGAATATTTTTATAAAAAAATTTTAATTACATTTTCTAATTTCATGGGAAATTTTTCTAAATTTAGATAGAAAAGTTTTGAAAATTTAAAATAAAATTTTACATATCTATGTTAATAAATTTTTCCAAATAATTAATAGAATTTACTCTATAAATTTTTTTTGGGAAAATTGTCAGTCTTTCATTTTCTTACATTGTGTTTTTTCGAAACAATTGAAATTGAAGAATTTCCGAATAATCGAAATTTCGTAAAATTGAATTTTAATCAAATGTATTATTGCAAATATTCTCAAAGATTTTTTTTTCAAAAATTTTATTAAAAACACTTGATTTAGAGAAGAATTTTTGTTAAAAATTCCCGAAAATAATAATTATAAATGGAAATAATAAAAATTATTTTTTTAAAGTCACAGTAATATAAAGTTCTTAATAAAAAAAAGGTGTAATTTACTTTTATAAGCTGTTTAATTTCAAAGAGGTTTGAATTTGAAATTTTTGAAAATCTTCATTCTCTTGGAAAAATAATAATATTAATAATAAAAAAAAATAAAAAAATAATAATAATGATAATAATAAAATATTTATTTAAAAAATAAGTTATTGATGCTTTTGAATAATCTTACGATGAAAGAAATTTTGTAAATTATTGTATAACAAAAAATTTATTTTATTAAAATTTTTCCCTCTATTTTCTAAAAATTAAAAAGCTTTCAATTTAATTTTCAATTTAAATTTTCAATTCATAAATAAAAGAAAAGATGCAGATATTTTTTCAAGATTTATAATAAAATAATATTACACAATGGAATTAAAAAAAAAGTAAGATTAACAAACTAAAAATATACCAATAATTTTGTATTGATATTCATAATAATATAAATTGCAATAATTAGCACACTTGTGAATCTAATAGAAAGAAAAAAAAATTATACCAGAGTGTGGGTATAAATGTAATAATAGTAATAATAAAAGAAAACCTTTCCATAGACATTGTATGGGCGTATTTATAGTGTCAAAGGAAAACTATAACATATTTATATAACGTATAAAAGTGTTTTATATTGTCAGAGGGAGAAAAATGAAGAAAAAAAAAAGTGTTTTAATCGTTTTAGTATATGAATCTAATTATGTGTGTACTTTGCGTAGCTTGCGAAGAAAAGTCATTTGCAGTCTAATATAACTTAAAAAGTATACTCAATATCATAAACTGTTTCGCACTTTAGAAGTTTACTCTTTTTTCATTACAACTACCAGACATATATGTGCGGGTATAAATGTCACATAGTCTGGACTTTGGCTTATTTAGATGTACTTTTTTTTTTGACTTTAAATAATATTTACATTTCTATTAATATATATTTAACTAGCACAATGTTTGCAATTAATATTTTTTTGTTAAATTTAAAATTTATTTTATTTGTTTTAAATTTATTTTACTCTCACCAAGTGCTAAATTTTCCGACTATCAATATACTACTATTGTTTCTGACTATCAATATTTACGACTACTATTGTTCCCGACTGTCAATATTTCCAACAACCATAGTTTCAGGCCATCAATATTTGCAAATAGTAAACTTACATAGGCTATCGAAGTTTTTGACTATCAATTTTTTTTGTCTATCATTATTTGGAACTATTACTGTTTTTCGACATCCAAACTATCAAAGTTTGACTATCAAGCTATTAGACTTTCGAATTTTCAAGTTTTTTGACGAGCAAACTATTAAACTTTGAGACTATCAAGGTTTTCGAAAATCAATATTTTTTGACTTCCAAACTACAATAGTTTTTGACTATCAATATTTAAAATTATTAATGGTTATGACTATCAAACTACACTAAAGTTTCGGACTATCAAAGTTTTTGACTATCAATATTTCAAACGACTAATATTTGGAAACTTGAAGAATTTTCAACTGTCACATAACTGAGTTTTTACAGACAAATTACTAAAGTTTCAGACTATCAATATTTTTGACTACTAATATTTTCAACTACTAAAGATTCAGACTATCAAAGTTTTGACAATCAGTATTATTGACTGTAATAATATTTGATACTATTAACGCTTTTAACTACACCAAAGTACTAATTTTTTAGACAATAAATACTTCTGATTACCAATATTTCTGACTATCAATATTTGTGACTAACAATATTTCTGACTATCAATATATGTGACTATCAATATTTGTGACTATCAATACTTCTAACTACCAATATTTCTGACTATCAATATTTGTGACTAACAATATTTCTGACTATCAATATATGTGACTATCAATATTTGTGACTACTAATATTTGGAACTTTTTATATTTGTGACAATCAATATTTGTGACTATCAATACTTCTGACTACCAATATTTCTGACTATCAATATTTGTGTGTCATTAAAATTAATAATTACAAACATTTTGTAGTCAACTTTTAAAACATTAATAACATATATACAGTAGTATATAAGTAAAAATTGTATTATATTACAACAAATCGTAAATAGAAAATTATTAATTGTAAATTGTTGCAAAATTGTAAATTGCTGTAAATTGTAGCAAAATTTTTAACTATTGCAAAACTGTAAATTGTTGTAAATTGTAAATTATTGCAAAATTATAAATTGTTGCAAAATTATAAATTGTTGCAAAATTATAAATTGTTGTAAATCGTAAATTATTGCACAATTGAAAACTGTTGTAAATATTGTTAATTGTTCTAAAATTATAAATTGATATAAATTTAAAAATTGTTGTAAATCATAAATTGTTGCAAAATTGTAAATTGTAGTAACATTATAAATTATTGAAAAATTTTTAATTGTTGCAAAATTATAAATTGTTGTAAATTGTAAATTGGTGTAAATCGTAAATTATTGCAAAATTGTAAAATTGTTGTAAATTATTGAAAAATTGTAAATTGTTGAAAATTGTTGCAAAATTTTTAATGGCTGCAAAATTATATATTGCTGTAAATTGTAAATTATTGCACAATTGAAAATTGTTGTAAATATTGTTAATTGTTCTAAAATTATAAATTGATATAAATTTGAAAATTGTTGTAAATATTATTAATTGTTGTAAATCATATATTGTTGCAAAATTGTAAATTATAAATATTTGCAAAATTATAAATTGCAAAATTATAAATGTTTGTAAATCGTAAATTATTGCAAAATTGTTAAATTGTTGTAAATATTGTTAATTGTTGTAAATCATTAATTGTTACAAAATTGTAAATTGTAAATTATTGCAAAATTATAAATTGTTGTAAATCGTAAATTATTGCACAATTGTAAAATTGTTGTGAATTATTGAAAAATTGTAAATTGTTGCGAAATTTTTAATTGCTGCAAAATTATATATTGCTGTAAATTGTAAATTATTGCACAATTGAAAATTGTTGTAAATATTGTTAATTGTTCTAAAATTATAAATTGATATATATTTGAAAATTGTTGTAAATATTGTTAATTGTTGTAAATCATAAATTGTTGCAAAATTGTAAATTGTAAATATTTGCAAAATTATAAATTGTTGCAAAATTTTTAATTGTTGTAAAATTATAAATGGTTGTAAATCGTAAATTATTGCAAAATTGTTAAATTTTTGTAAATTATTGCAAAACTGTAAATTTTTGTAAATGGTTAATTATTGCAAGATTTTAAATTGTTGTAAATTGTGAATTATTGAAAAATTATAAATTTTTGTAAATTGTGAATTGTTGTATATCGTAAATTATTGAAAAATTGTAAAATTGGTGTAAATTATTGCAAAATTGTAAATTGTTGTAAATTGTTGCGAAGTTTTTAATTGACGCAAAATTATATATTGTTGTAAATTGTAAATTATTGCTCAATTGAAAATTGTTGTAAATATTGTTAATTGTTCTAAAATTATAAATTGATATAAATTTAAAAATTGTTGTAAATCATAAATTGTTGCAAAATTGTAAATTGTAAATTATTGTAACATTAAAAATTATTGAAAAATTTTTAATTGTTGCAAAATTATAAATTGTTGTAAATCGTAAATTGGAGTAAATCGTAAATTATTGCAAAATTGTAAAATTGTTGTAAATTATTGAAAAATTGTAAATTGTTGCGAAATTTTTAATTGCTGCAAAATTATATATTGCTGTAAATTGTAAATTATTGCACAATTGAAAATTGTTGTAAAATTTGTAAAATTGTTGTAAATTATTGCAAAATTGTAAATTGTTGTAAATTGTTGCGAAGTTTTTAATTGACGCAAAATTATATATTGTTGTAAATTGTAAATTATTGCTCAATTGAAAATTGTTGTAAATATTGTTAATTGTTCTAAAATTATAAATTGATATAAATTTGAAAATTGTTATAAATATTGTTAATTGTTGTAAATCATAAATTGTTGTAAAATTGTAAATTGTAAATATTTGCAAAATTACGAATTGTTGCAAAATTTTTAATTGTTGTAAAATTATAAATGGTTGTAAATCGTAAATTATTGCAAAATTGTTAAATTGTTGTAAATTATTGCAAAACTGTAAATTTTTGTAAATTGTGAATTATTGCAAGATTTTAAATTGTTGTAAATTGTGAATTATTGAAAAATTATAAATTTTTGTAAATTGTGAATTGTTGTAAATCGTAAATTATTGCAAAATTTGTAAAATTGTTGTAAATTATTGCAAAATTGTAAATTGTTGTAAATTGTTGCGAAGTTTTTAATTGACGCAAAATTATATATTGTTGTAAATTGTAAATTATTGCTCAATTGAAAATTGTTGTAAATATTGTTAATTGTTCTAAAATTATAAATTGATATAAATTTAAAAATTGTTGTAAATCATAAATTGTTGCAAAATTGTAAATTGTAAATTATTATAACATTATAAATTATTGATAAATTTTTAATTGTTGCAAAATTATATATTGTTGTAAATTGTGAATTATTTTGTGAATTATTGCAAAATTGAAAATTGTTGTAAATATTGTTAATTGTTGTAAATCATAAATTGTTGCAAAATTGTAAATTGTAAATTATTGTAACATTATAAATTATTGAAAAATTTTTAATTGTTGCAAAATTATAAATTGTTGTAAATCGTAAATTGGTGTAAATCGTAAATTATTGCAAAATTGTTAAATTGTTGTAAATATTGTTAATTGTTGTAAATCATTAATTGTTACAAAATTGTAAATTGTAAAGTATTGCAAAATTATAAATTGTTGTAAATCGTAAATTATTGCAAAATTGTTAAATATTGTCGTAAATATTGGTAATTGTTGTAAAATTATAAATTGATATAAATTTTGAAAATTATTGTAAATATTGTTAATTGTTGTAAATGTTAAACTATTGTAAAATTGTAAAATGGTACAAAATTAGAAATTATTGTAAATTAAAATTTTCTAGTTCAGGATAAATCTGTGTAATAACCATAATAGATATTTCTATTTTTTTTTGTTCTCTCAATTTATTATTTACGCCGAATTTGCCAAATGAATAAAAAGAGGGGAGAATGAAATTTTTTTAAAAACCATAGAATGCTCTAATAAATTAGGATTAATGAGGGGATGTTGTTTTTTTTGACATAAAATTGAGAGACGTGTGTATGTGTTGAGAATTAACGAATTGTATTGCGTCATAGCAACGCGCAGGGCACATTACACACTTTCATATTATATACATGACATTCGCGCAAGCGCAGGGGATTTAACAATGAAATAAAGGGAAAAAGGGGTGTTGAAGCTGTTTGTTACGGGGAGGGTGGAGAAAATACCTATACGTCTCAACCTGCTAAATATATATATATATATATATTTGCTGGATTTACTCCCTCCCCCTCTGATACACACCCACCCTCTAAAAACACAATTTTATCATTTTTACAACTTTTTAAATTTTTTTAAAATTTTTCTTTTTTAATTTCAAACCTAATTAATGTTATAAAAATAATTTCAATTTCTTGCAAAGAATCTTACAATTTATTAAAAAATAATTAAATTGTTTTAAAGAATTTTAACATAATTTTTTGCAAAAAAAAATTGAATGTTTTGAAAGAATTTACAAAAAAATTAAATAAACAATTCTATTTAATTGAAAACTTTTATTAAATATTTTATAAAAATAAATCTATTCTGTTGAGAAATTTTGTTAAAATAATATTAAAAAATATTTAAAATAATTGAATTCCTGCAGTGAATTTTACTAGTTAGAAAAATAATTCACGTTTTCCGAAGAATTTTAATAGAATTTTTGAAAATAATTGAATTCAATTAACATTTTTAAAATAAATAATTGTATCCTTATTAAATTTTACTACAATTAAATTTAAAAATAATTGCAATCGTCTCTGAAGAATTTTTTTATTAATGAAAATATAATTGAATTTTTGCGACGAATTTTATTATACAAATTTTCTAAATTCTGATTAAATTGAAAAATTTATTTGAATTTTTTTTTTAAATAATCTATTTTTTTTAATTATTCTAATTTCTATTTAAAAATTTTGAAAGTAGTTGAAAATAAAAGTAGTTTGAAATAAGCTTTTAAAATAAAATCGATTCTGTTAAAAATTGGTATTAAATACTTTATTATTGAATTTTATTAAAATTGATTTGAATATAATTGAATTTCTGTGAAAATTTTTATTCTTATTTATCTCGAAATAATGTAATTCTTGAGAAGAATTTTACTATTTTTTTTTGCAAATAATTAAATTCTTTTCAATAATTTATTAGAAGCTTGGAAAATAAATGAATTTTTTCGAATAATTTTATTAAAAATTAGAAAAATATTTTATTGAATGTTTTAGTGAAATTTAATTTAAAAAATTTGACATAATAAAATTTTTATAAATAAATTGTGTCATTTTGTTTATTTTTAAAGAAAATAATTTAATATTTAACAAGAATTTTCTTCAAAATTTGCGGAAAATAATTGAAATAATTATATATATTATTATATAATATTATTGAAATAATTGAATTGTTTCAATATGGACTTATGCAAATTTAAAAAAAATAATTTTATTATTTCGTGAAATTTTATTAAAATTCTATTTTTAACTACATTTTTTCTCTAAACCAACTATTTTTGATAATTTTTGAAAAAGTTCTTTGACTTAGAAATAATTTTTAAAAATTTAATTTAAACTTTTTCAAAAAAAGATAATTCTTCTAAAGTGCCAGTATAGATAATATTTTAATTTAAAACCTTTTCAAACTTATTCAATTATGTAAATACAAAAGTAATTAAGTTATTGAATAATTGAATGTTTTTTAGAAATTTCATTTTTATAAACAATTTTATCAGAAAATTTTTAAATAATTGAATTCCTTTTGCAAAATTTATTAATAAAATAGCAGATTTCGAAAATCATTAAAAAGAAGAAATTTCTTTGTAAAAATAATTAAATTTCAGAGACGAATTTTATTCATAAAAATAATTGTGGGTTTGTCGAGAAGTTTTCTTTAAATTTTTAAACATAATTGAATTTTTGTGAGAAGAATTTTATTTCTTTTAAAAATCATTGAATTTCTGCAAATGTTTTTTAAAAACATTTTAAAATAATAAATGAATTTAAAACAAAATTTTTTAAATCGAGTCCAAATGTTAAAAAAAATTAATTTCCATAAAAATCGAAAAAAAACTCGCATTCTTTGACAACTTTTTTCTAAATTATTCGAAACTCGTTTTTATTTACCTTATTCTAAAATCTAAACAATATCTTCAGACTTGTAAGCTATTAAATATCCTAAATACTTAATAGTAAAATTTTCATTAAATAATTTCTAATTAATAACTTTATGATAAAGTTGTTCTAGAATCAGTTGTTTAATTGCTAATTTTTGTGACGAAGGGTTATTTTGGAAATTTTTTAAGCCACAGGAAAGCTCTAATTGAGCTTTAAATTTTATAATATAATATAATATAATATAATATAATATAATAATATTATATTATATTATTATACGTGTGGATATAAATGTGACAATACATATATACAACAGTTGCTCATTAGTTCGGATGCGAAAGGATGATGGGGTCGCAAAAGGGACGCGAAACAATCAAGTGTAACCCTGACTTTTTTTTCAAGTGGATGAAAATTTTTCTCCTTTTTTTTTGTTCTGCTATTTATTCTCGAGTAGTCAATTATATTTATATATAGCTCATTTAAAAACAGACACCACTGCAATTGAATCAGACAATTAACAGTCATAAACTTGGTTTGACAACATTTTTTTCCCTTTCCTATATATTACCGTTCGTATATATAAAATGTAAATTAACCATTCGAGGGAGGGATTAAAAGAATATAAATATCACAGATTTGAATACATATATTAACAGCTTGTGACTAAATATCTTTATATTGTGTAATCACTATATATAGTAAAATATAAAAATAACGTAAACTGAGATTATTTCCATTATTTCATTCAAGGTTCAAAAGAGGTACAAAAAAAAAGAAAAAATTTGTAACATATCACGAAGAGTAACATTTTTAACATTGTAACGAATAAGGTGACTGTGCAGTATATAACAACATATCGTTGATGAAAATTGCATACATTATTACAAAAAGTAACGAAATGTTGCAGAAAAATAGCATGTTACTACCAAAAGTAACATACAATTTAGTCTCATTAATTCAGTGTTCATTCATTGTTTCTTTTCAGCAATATATTGTTGAGGGATAAAAGTTTTGAAAATATTTTTCACGCGTTTGCAGGTCTAAAATTAGAAAACCCTAAATTCAAGTGCGATTACAATCATTGAATACCGTTTAAATGGAAAATTGTCAAAAATATAAAAAAGGGTTACCGCTTTATTTATTGTATGAATACAATAGAAGTCGACATCAATTTACTACTTTTTGTATTT
Source organism: Leptopilina myrica (nomen nudum) (assembly GCA_032872475.1). Classification (NCBI taxonomy): domain Eukaryota; kingdom Metazoa; phylum Arthropoda; class Insecta; order Hymenoptera; family Figitidae; genus Leptopilina; species Leptopilina myrica (nomen nudum). The sequence goes on along the minus strand of CM065466.1, from coordinate 29,670,375 downwards.
TATATGTTTGTTATTGTGCGTAATTAGACAGTGATTGCATGAAAGAAAATGACAAACAAAATGTTTCGAAATCATTCAATTTAATTAATTTACATTTGTGAAAATGAATTTCAAACGTTCTTTTCTTACTTTCTTATTGTTAGTACACAAAAGATTCAATTAGAACTTCTTGTTAGAACATCAAAATCCTTCGAGTCTCAATTCTGCATCTTCAGATTACAGGTTTGTTGAAAGTATTTTATCTTCAGCTCGGCATGAAAACTTGTTAGACGTTACTTTATTGACATACAGTAATGAACAACCTCATAAAATAATGAAATCAAGTTCCTTAATATCACCATTTTTAAGTCACCAAAATCCTTTTACTCAACATGTTTCCAACGAATTGCTATCATCTGAAAGCGAATGGTTTCCAAAAAAACTGAATAATCTCAATGGATATCGACTAAAAGTAGACTGTAAATCTGCTAATGATTCATCTACAGACGAATACAGGAGTTCAATGAAACTCCTAGACATTCTTGAGAAGACAATGAATTTTCAATCAAATGTGACACAAATTAAAGATTTTTCTATCATGACTTTTCTGGCAAAAGACTACAAGTTACAGAATGAGTTAATTCTTACCCATATACTTAGATATTCTGATCTGACGGTGAGTTTGGAAGAAAAATCCAGTTGGGACAATTATCGTCAGAGTACACTAGTGCTCAATATTGCGACAACAAATGTTGTTATTCCAAAAGGCCTAAAATTTAACGAAGGCATTGAAGTGTCAAAAGAATTTTGGTACATGATCTTAGCAACAATTTGTATCATTATTATAATACGACTCACGGTATTTTTATTGAAATTCAAGAAGAGAGCTTGGCAAACGTTAAGCATCAGTCAAATTGTAATCGGAATGGGAACATCGGAAGAACCAAATAATTTATCAGAAAGAATAATTTTCGGCTCACTGTTAATTACATGCATCGTCTACACGAGTTACTTTTACTCCGTCATTCTTGACATCAGCTTACATTCAGCTCCTGAAATTTCAACTCTTGCAGAACTTATGATATCAAATATATCTGTATTTATTGTACTTAAAGATTTACAATATTATATAAACATTTTAACAGACACGGATCTTCATACGTGGCTAAAAGGTGGTGCATTTTATTCATCTGGAGAAGAGGAAACATGCTTAAAGCAATTGGCGAATTATCAAAATATTTGCTGTGTTCTTAGCGATGCTGTATATCATGTTAGGAAGTATGAAGCTAAATACGGAAAACTAAATGGGAAAGTATTGCAGGAAACAATATTTAGTGGTCAAAGCACATTCACAGCATCTTATGAATCGCCCTTTATTGCTCGTATAAGAGAAGTAATTCTAAAAGCATCAGAATTTGGATTTCTTAAAGATTTCTATAAAAATATTCCACGTACACTGAGTGAAATACCAAATCCAGAAGAAATCACAAAGGATAAACTGTTACCCATATTGCTATCTGTACTAGTCATTGGATACTCTCTGTCCATCATTGTTTTTCTCCTCGAAGTAATAACAGCGAAAATTAGAAGCAGATATTCACGAAAAAAGCCTCTTTATCGATTTGTTAATTAAAAAGAGCCAACAGAACTTTTCTAATACGAAAAAAATCTTTAAACAAGGTAAGACAATTTGACTTTTTAGCATTCTTATCAATATTTAAAGAAGAACGTATTTAATATCATTTTTAATCTTAGATTCTCGCCAAAGAAGAGCAGGGGAATTGTGGATATAGTTTTGGCAGTCAAATGTTATCGACCAGTTTGATTAAAACATTTCAAACGTAAAAACAACTATTGAAGAAATTAACATTTCAACTGAGTATTTAATTAGGATGTAGGTGGGGAAATCTCATCAAGTGGGGTCTTTTTGTTTTATAAAAATTTTATTTTCAATTTAGTGGCACATTATTTTTTACCATAAATTATTATTTTTCTACCAAATAGAAGTATTAAATTAACCATCTTTAAATTCCATGAATAAATATAATGTTCATTTAATATTGGCGCATTTTATATTAAAATAGCATAATTGACACAAAATCTAATGACTGCGAACCGAATGAAAGATGCCATTCATACTCCAGACGTAATTTTGCGTAATACAATTATACTTTATAATTGGATTGTATTACGTCATTTTATCTCTCTCCCTCTCTCTCTCTTTTTTCTCTCTTTGTGAAACGTCTCATTACGAGGGTAGCAGGACAAGAGTGGGTTGAATAATAATATTTATGAAGAATCGATGGCGCCGGCGCAGAATTCCATCACATGCCAAAATAACACAATAAAAGGACACTTTATGAAATCGCAGGAAAGAAATATTGAAGAGAATTAACGAGAACAAATGAAAATAAAAAGGAGACGTAATCAAATATAAAAGAATTCAAAGAGGGAATAAGAAACAAATGGCCATGTCTTTATAAAAGAGAGCTTTTAAGAGGTTAAAAAAGGAAAAAAAAGAGGAAGGTATAAAGAAAAATACAAATGACTCTCGCGGCGTTACTGCGGCATTGAAGCAAAAAGAGAGCAAAACAAAAGATATTCATTCTCTCTCTCTCGTTTTAAATAAATAAATAAACGAAAACAAATAAGCAAATAAATAAATATATAAATAAGTAAACAAATGAGTAAAAAATAAGTAAATAAATTAGGAAACAAATAAGTATATATATATATATATAATTATATAAATAAGCAAACAAATAAACAAATATATAAGTACATAAATAAGTAAATAAATAAAAAAAATTATTTAATATGTGATTAACTAAATAAATAGTTAAATCAAAAAAAGAAAATCATCAAATAAATAAACAATTTGTTTAAAAACATAAATAATCGCTGTATGTTGAATAATCATTTAGGTAAATATAACCTCAAAAATTTTCCAGACCAAGAAACAAACATAACCTTTAAATTTCAGGGTCAAGAAAATAATATTTTAGATATTAAGTTCAAGGAACTAACATAACCTTAAAGTTTACAGGTCAAAAACTAAAGTAACCTTGGAACTTACATGTCACACTGAAAAAAAATTTATGGTTGGAATTACCAGAAATCTCAGTTTTAACTAGAATTTCGTGTTAAATATACCCTATAACCAGAACTTTTCTGGTTAGGTTAACCAGAATTCTGGTTGTTTTAACTAGAATATGGTGTTAAATATACCCTAACCAGAACTTTTTTTTCAGTGTGTGCTGTCATACAATTGTTACTTAGAAATTATTTAATGAAAATTTTAATTAAAAATTTCAAAAGAGTTTCGTTTACAATCTTCATAAACAGTTGCACTTCAATGCTTTCAATTTGAAATTGTAGAAAATTTCATTTTTTAATTTAAAAAAATAATTTTTAAGAACTGCTACAGAAATTCAATGATTTTCGAAAGTGATAAACTTCAGAAAATAAATAAAAGTAAATTAGCATAAATTCAAGTATAATGAAAATTTTTTTTCAATTCTCCTCAAAATTTCAAATTATCTTCATATAAATAATAAAATTCTCCAAAATTATTAATTAATAATTTTGAAAAAAATTAATAATTCTTGGCAAATTTTTCAATCATTTTTAAAAATTTCCCTCTGATAAATTTTAATAAAAATTTCACAGTAATTCAATTATTTTATCAATTTTTTTTTATAAATTTCTTAGCAACAATTCAATAATTTTTGGTTTTTGTAATGATGTTTTTTTGAAAAAAGTGAAATATATTCAGTGCATTGAAAAAAATAATTCCTTAGAAATATTCAATTATTTTAAAAAATTAAATTCTTTCAAAAATTTGGTTATATACTTAAAAACAATTTTGCAAAAATTCTTTACAAGATTTTGTCGATAAAATTGCAATTTTCTATAAAATTCAATTATTTTCAATGCAATTCTTCTTAAGAATTCAATTATTTTCCTAAATAATACATTTTACTATGGGAATTCAATTATGTTAAAAAAAAAAATTTGAAAAATTTCTTCGCAAAAAATTAATTTATTATTTATAAAAACTTTTTGATAAAATGCTGAAAAAATTTGAAAAGTAATAATAAAATTGATCATAGAATACAATTATTTTCGTAAAATATATATATATATCATTTTAAATTATTTTAATTTTTTTAAATGAAATTTCTCGATAGAATTTAAATATTTTCAAAAAGTTTTCAATGAAATTTCTCGATAGAATTTAATTATTTTCAAAAAGTTTTTAAAAATTCTGAGAAATTCAATTATATTTTTAAAAAAATTTTTAATAAAATTATTCAGAAGAGATTAATTATTTTTGTAAATATCAAAACTTATCGCAGAATTTCCATTATTTTTGACACAATTTTCAATAGAATGATAGAAAACTGCATTTATTCTTAAATTTCTTTTTTAAATTCACCGAAAGAAATCAATTTATTTAAAAAAAATGTTTTATTAAAATTCTTCAAAAAAATTCAATTATTTAATCAACTATTTATTTTTGTATTTAAATAATTGAATTCTCAAAAATTTGTCTACTATAAAAATTCATTAAAAAATGAATTTCACACTTAAATTTTGAAATTAATATGGAATATTAAAAGTAATTATACTTACTAAATTTGAATTAGCGCGGATTCGTTTACCAATTTAAATTAGTAACATTTTTTACTAATTTTTAGTAGTTTTTTTACTAATTGCTGTAGTAGAAAATTACTAATTCAATTAGTAGACCATATTTTTTACTATTTCAAATTAGTAAATTTTTCTACTAATAATAAGTAAAAAACTACTAAAAATTAGTAAAAGCAGTTACTAATTCAATTAGTAAACAAATCCGCACTACTTCATTAGTAGAAAACTACTAATTCAGATTTAGAGAGTAAATGTGAATTTTCAGAAATAATTGAATTTTGACCTCAAGAATTTCCACAATCTTTAATTTTTACCTAAAAATTGAATTAAATTTAAAGTCATTTGATTTGATTTAAATTGAAGGGAACAAATGTAATATTTAAAAAAAAATTAATTCAAAACTGAAAAAGAGAATTTTCTTCTTTAAATTATTTTAGATAAAAAAAAAGTTACTTTCGTAAAATAAATTCAGTGCTGATGTGTGAATATGGCAGGAAAAAAAAATAGATTGTAATATGCGGAAAGTAAAAGACAGACACGTGACTCAGATGTCGATCTCTGAAATATAACTTTCTCAAATTACATAGTAGGGACCTATCCCCCCCCCCCCTCTCCTACCATACCCGCCCTTCTACTTCCATAAAACACTGCTATTGTCACGTAAATGTCGCATAAGTACGATCATTTACAGTCTTCGATTACTATATATCATACTAGAATTACATATAATTCGGGACCGAGTCCTATGTATATATATATTATATTTATTTATATATTTATAAAAGAAGTACTTTCTTTTATATATAATAGAATTTTTTCTAAATTATATTCCCTATAAAAGTATGGGAAAAAGAAAATGAGCGATAAGTTTCAAAATAATCATTAGTTTTTTAATCTGAATTTTAAGTTTATTCAGTTTTTCCAACGACAAGATTAAAAATTATACGTTTGCTTCCTACTGTATTATAGAAATAAAATAATTTAAAGTATCATTATTATTTTTAACCAAATGTTAATATTTTCTACTTTTCTCAAAATTATTTTGTTTTCACCTAAATTTTAAAATTATGTTTGCTTTTTAATGATTAATTTTAGATCTAAATTCAGGGTTGCCACGCTTTTAACCTTTCCACGTTTTCCTGGTTATAAAAAACGTAATTTTTCCAGGTTTTTCAAACTACGTTTATTATTAATAAGAAAATTATTGCAAAACCTCAAGAATTCGATTATTTTCAAAACTAACATAAAACTTCACAAAAATCCAAGTATGTTTCAGAATTGTCAAAAATTCCCGTCAAAATTTTAAATAATCTTTATAAATAAAATTTTTCTCCGAAATTCAATAATTTTCAAAAATTTTAATAAAACTCTTATCCGAATTTCAATAGTTTTTAATATATACAAAATGATTATCAAATTTCTCGAAAAATGCAAATTACTTAAAAAAAATTTTATTAAAATGTTTTTGGAAGAATTCAATTATTTAAAAATTTGGTGATTCTTCGTGAAAATTGAAATTTTAAAAAAAGTTCAATTATTTAATAAAATGTTTATTTTCAAAAGGAAATGAATGAATAGTCTCGTAGAATTATCAAATAAATATTTTTGAATATGATATTCAATTACAATAAAATTTTTTCTGAAATTTATTTTGAAATCAATATTTTTTAGAAAATTCTACAAGAAATCAATTATTTAACTACAAAAATAAATAATTTATTAAATAATTGAACGTTTTTTAACATTGAATTTTTATAGCAAATTTTATCAGAATTATTATTATTTATTGTCAAGAGACAAATTAAAAAATAATTTAACAATAATTTCCTTTTTTCGAGAAATTCGATGAAAATTTTGTATATTAAGAATAATTGGAATTCTGCCAAGAATATTATTAACATTTGAGAAAATAATTGAATTTCGAAGAAAAATTTTGTCATTTATAAAGACAATTTAAATTTTGACAAGAATTTTTGTAAATTTTCGAACATAATTGAATTTTTGCGAAGAATTATATTACACGTTTGAAAATAATTGAATTTTTCAGGCTAATTTTACTAAAATTACAGTTTAAATAATTGAATTGTTTCGTGAAATTTTATTCAAATAGCAAACATTGAAAATAATTGAATTAAAAAAAATTTTTTTAATCAATTAAATTTCTAGGAAGAGTTTTATTAAAATTATTTTGAATAAAATTAAATTATCACAAAAGAATTTTATTAAAATTTTTGAAAATAATTTAATTATTTTGAAGAATAAATAATAAAAGAGAAAAAAATAATCGAATTTCTGAGAAGAATTTTACTTTTTCTAAAAATAATCAAATTTCTCGAATAATATGTATTGGCTTCAAAATTCAATTTTGTTTTAGTGTTTCAACTAAAATTCTTCTATAAAATCGTTATTTTTAAATAATCAATTAAATATATATTAAAATTTTTTAATAATTTTAAAAGTATTTTAGTTATTAAGATCTTTAAATAATCTAGGTTTATAAATTTTTTAATGAAATTCATTTAAAATTTAAGTTCTACAAATTTTAAGTGAAAACATTTTCAAGTTCATCTACGTATATAAAAATTGTAATTGCAACTCTTTTAAAATTGAATTAATTTTTGAAATATTTAAGTAAAATTAGATTTCAAAAATAAATTTTCCAGGATTTGAATCAAAATTCCCTGACTTTTCACGTTGGTGAAGTTCACAACGTTTATAATCAACGATTTTTGAAGAAAAATATTTTTTTAAGCAAATTTTTATAATTTTTTGTACCAAAAATAGTACGTTTAATTTTTTTAATAATAATTTTAAAAAATATATTTGTGAACAGAAATTTTTATTCGTTTTGGTAGAAAAATAATTTTTTTTTTCTTTCAATCGTTGATCACAAACGTTGCGAACTTCACCGACGTGACTTTTCCAGTATTTTTCAATTTTCATAAAATTCCCTGACATTTCCAGGTTTTCAATGAATATAAATTTTACCGAACATTGTACCTTACGTTTTACTGAACTTTCAATAAAAATAAGTATAGTGAACATTTACCCTACGTTTTACTGAACTATACATCCTGTTCCTTAAAACTTACAGTTTTTACACTTCATCTCAGTTTTACCGAACAAAGTTCAGTAAATTTTTAGAGATAAATTTTCTCCGTGCAGTCTCCGCGACTGAAAACGTGAATTCTTCTTACAAAATAATTCCTCGGGTTTGTTTTGCGAGTTAGAAATTAAAGTCTTTCCCGGAACACCGGAAAAAAATAGATATTTTTCTTTGAAATCAACGAATTAAATTTTTTTTAACTATATCGAACATTTCTATATATTAAAAACCAACAAATTATCTATTGTAAAATTTATTGACTGTTAAGTGTGTGTATGTGTACAGAAATTGGATATTAACTCATCGAATAAAAATTAGTGAGTTTGTGTAATAAAACAAAATTTTATCACTATCTCATTCTTTTCTTTATCCTTCCTCTTTTTCCTTAATAAAAAAATAAGGTAAGTTTCAACTCTTTGAACTAAGCAAGATTCCACAAATCTATCATTTTTAACGCTGGAGATTATAGATACCTATTTTTTGATCGCTTTTATTTAAATTCACTTTTAAATAAAAAATTTCTTTTTTCTGTTTTGTAAACTTTTCTTTTTTCTAGAAATAAAAATTCAATAATTCTTAAGATTATTAATATTTTACGACATATTTTAATATAACTTTTATCTATTCACGATATCTCGTGTCGTAACATACATAATAATTTTAGATATTTTTTAAAAATGTAATGCATTCAGACATGTGCTACAAACATGAAAATTCACCCCTCGGATATAGATCTAAATTTCTTCAATAGTTGTTTTTACGTTTGAAATGTTTTAATCAAACTGGTCGATAACATTTGACTGCCAAAACTATATCCACAATTCCCCTGCTCTTCTTTGGCGAGAATCTAAGATTAAAAATGATATTAAATACTTTCTTCTTTAAATATTGATAAGAATGCTAAAAAGTCAAATTGTCTTACCTTGTTTAAAGATTTTTTTCGTATTAGAAAAGTTCTGTTGGCTCTTTTTAATTAACAAATCGATAGAGAGGCTTTTTTCGTGAATATCTGCTTCTAATTTTCGCTGTTATTACTTCGAGGAGAAAAACAATGATGGACAGAGAGTATCCAATGACTAGTACAGATAGCAATATGGGTAACAGTTTATCCTTTGTAATTTCTTCTGGATTTGGTATTTCACTCAGTGTACGTGGAATATTTTTATAGAAATCTTTAAGAAATCCAAATTCTGATGCTTTTAGAATTACTTCTCTTATACGAGCAATAAAGGGTGATTCATAAGATGCTGTGAATGTGCTTTGACCACTAAATATTGTTTCCTGCAATACTTTCCCATTTAGTTTTCCGTATTTAGCTTCATACTTCCTAACATGATATACAGCATCGCTAAGAACACAGCAAATATTTTGATAATTCGCCAATTGCTTTAAGCATGTTTCCTCTTCTCCAGATGAATAAAATGCACCACCTTTTAGCCACGTATGAAGATCCGTGTCTGTTAAAATGTTTATATAATATTGTAAATCTTTAAGTACAATAAATACAGATATATTTGATGTCATAAGTTCTGCAAGAGTTGAAATTTCAGGAGCTGAATGTAAGCTGATGTCAAGAATGACGGAGTAAAAGTAACTCGTGTAGACGATGCATGTAATTAACAGTGAGCCGAAAATTATTCTTTCTGATAAATTATTTGGTTCTTCCGATGTTCCCATTCCGATTACAATTTGACTGATGCTTAACGTTTGCCAAGCTCTCTTCTTGAATTTCAATAAAAATACCGTGAGTCGTATTATAATAATGATACAAATTGTTGCTAAGATCATGTACCAAAATTCTTTTGACACTTCAATGCCTTCGTTAAATTTTAGGCCTTTTGGAATAACAACATTTGTTGTCGCAATATTGAGCACTAGTGTATTCTGACGATAATTGTCCCAACTGGATTTTTCTTCCAAACTCACCGTCAGATCAGAATATCTAAGTGTATGGGTAAGAATTAACTCATTCTGTAACTTGTAGTCTTTTGCCAGAAAAGTCATGATAGAAAAATCTTTAATTTGTGTCACATTTGATTGAAAATTCATTGTCTTCTCAAGAATGTCTAGGAGTTTCATTGAACTCCTGTATTCGTCTGTAGATGAATCATTAGCAGATTTACAGTCTACTTTTAGTCGATATCCATTGAGATTATTCAGTTTTTTTGGAAACCATTCGCTTTCAGATGATAGCAATTCGTTGGAAACATGTTGAGTAAAAGGATTTTGGTGACTTAAAAATGGTGATATTAAGGAACTTGTTTTCATTATTTTATGAGGTTGTTCATTACTGTATGTCAATAAAGTAACGTCTAAAAAGTTTTCATGCCAAGCTGAAGATAAAATACTTTCAACAAACCTGTAATCTGAAGATGCAGAATTGAGAATTAGTATTGGCTGTTGAACGTATGATCGATAACAAACATCACACAAGTCAATGAATAATTGTATATTAGAAAAATCAAAGTCCAAAGTTGACATCTCGCAAATGAACAGTGTATGGCCAAAATTTCTAATATGATTATGTCGCCCCCTTTGTGTTAATGGTTTAAACAGGTCAAATTCATTCAATTCATTATAACTAAAGATTAGAGTTGAAATGTACGAATTGACACTTGTTATTGCTGAAAGCAGTATTGGATCCGTAATATTTTGTACATCGTGAACAATGAATACAACTTGATATATTTTTGATTCTTCTTTTAAATACTTTAGCAGTCCATCGAAGTAACCATTTGTTGGAGATGTATCTTGAATTTCTCTCAACAAAATAAACGTTATCAAATATATGTTAATAACTTTCATCCTGAACAACCGATTTGTACGAATGATAGAAATAAACTCGAAGGATTTTGATGTTCTAACAAGAAGTTCTAATTGAATCTTTTGTGTACTAACAATAAGAAAGTAAGAAAAGAACTTTTGAAATTCATTTTTACAAATGTAAATTAATTAAATTGAATGATTTCGAAACATTTTATTTGTCATTTTCTTTCATACAATCACTGTCTAATTACGCACAATAACAAACATGTAAAATACAATAAGTATTCTAATAAGTATTCTATTGTACTCATATAATAAATGAAGTAGTAACCCTCTTTTGTATTTTAGATGTTTCGACAGGACAATTTTTTTTTGAGGTAAATTTATTACTTGTAAAGAAAATTCCGGGGTAGTACTCACACTTAAATCTACTTGTTTTAGTATAATTATTTCGAAATGTTTATAAATAGAATTAGAATTTATAAACATTTTCTGCCCTCATTTATAAAACAACTCTGAATAATAATTAACCCTATTAATCTTCATTTTCTTTCATTAATTCTGTTCATTCTGTCCACAGTTTGAAGTTAGTTTCTATCCTATCCTTTCATTTTTTTTCTTTAAAAAATTTTAGTTGACAAATTGAAAACATACAGGTATTTTTAACATGATTTATAATAAAATATTATTACAAATTAGAAAATTTTTGCAAAAATTGTAATTGACAAATAAAAAGCATGACCATTTTATTTTTACTATATATGCTTTTTCTATATACAAAATTTCGTTTTACTGATCTTGATATTACACAAATTAGTCTTCTTTTTATTTACGAAGAATAGTAGAAAAGTGTTAATTTTAAAAAATTTAGATTAAGAGGTAGGATAATATACCCTATTTATGCATAATTTTTCTTTCTCAATAACGATATTTTTTTACAAACTCATTCTTTTCTCTTCGAGAGATTTTCATATGAAATAATTTGCAACAATTCTATTTCTTAATTTCCATTGTTTTAATAAAATTCCAAGTTTTTTTTTAAATATAGGAAAAAATGTAATATAAATTACATTTGTCAATTAGAAAATTTAATTGAAAATTAAAAAATTCAAATATGAAGAAGAATTTAATTATTTTCAAAGATAATTCAAAATTTGACGAGATTGTAAAAAAATTACACAACATAATTGAAATTTTGACAAAAATATGTTTTTAGGTAAAATTTTTCAAAAAAAAATTAAATTTCTGCTATCATCTGTAACGTCTGCAAAATTCAATTTATTTAGTGTTTTTAATCCGAAAAATTCTTCTGTAAATCCACTATTTTTAATAATTAAATAAATATATGTTGACATCGAATTTAATTTTAGAAGATTTTGAGTTATTAAAATTTTTTAAAAATCTAAGTTTATTAAAATTTCTAATTAATTGAACATGGCAAGTTTCTAAAATTTCAAATTGTTACCGTTTGAAGTTAATTTATTCACGTAAATTGTAAACGGAACTTTATTAAAATTCAATTAAGTTATTGAAGTAAAATTTAAAACGAAATTTTTATCAGAAATTGGTAGTATTGAAAAAAAATTTAGAATTTTCTTACGAATTTAAAAAATTTAATTTTTTTCAGTACTTTTAATAAAAAATCCAGAGTTCCCCCTGAATTTCCTATGTCACATTACAATTATAGTAATATTAAAACTACATTTTCCAATTTATTTTGAAATTTCAAGTTTTAATTTTATAAATTTTTAACAACATAGATCTTTGCAAAAATGTTAGTAAATCAAATTTTTCTTGAAATTAGTTAAACTTGTCAATATATATATGTAAATAATTGTTAAAAATACAAGAATTAAAAAAAATTAAGAAGATTTTTAAAAATTAAATTTTGGAGATGTTACAAATGATTGTAGACAGTCAAGTACTTTTAAAAGTTGTAATAAAATTCTTCTTCTTCTTCTTTTTTATTTAAAAAAAACAATTACTAAGAATTAAAAATTATGTGTAAAATGGGTATAATTTCAATTTCTTAATAATAATGTTAGGTCACAACAACAAAAGGATAAAATTAAATTTATTATTAAAATCAATAGATGAAAATTAGAAAACAAGAATTATTTTTTAAAATTTCTCACAAGAAATTAAAATATAATTCTTTTCAAAACATTTGTGACGCGATGTGAAGAAAGGGACCTTAGAAGCTGAGAACTTTAAGGTTATGTTAGTGTTACTTTTTTCTTGATTAAAAGTTTATTTTCACTTTTTACAAATTAAAAGCAGTGTTTATTAAATATTTCAGTTATAATGGACAACTTAAATATTAATGATTCACATTAGCAGTTGATATAATTTTTTTGTATTTTCGTTGAAAAAATTGCAAACATAACCTATAATTATTTGCTTCTAAGGTTCTTTTTCTTCAGATCGCGTCACATTTGGGAAAAAAAATTTTTTTTTAATCTTTTCTATTTAGTTATATACTATTTTGGTTTACAAATTTGTTATTTTTTGAAAAACAGTCTCCTTATAGTGTTTTATTCGATTAGAAATGATACAATCGAGTATACATATTGCAATAGTACAATAACACTGCGAGCTCATTGTAATAGGTATGAAAGGCATATTATTATTAATGATAAAAACGATTTCCATTTATATTGCTATCACATTAATTAGTATCCTTACGGAATAAACGCTCTACAATATGGTTTATTTCTCTTTCTCTCTCTTTCTCTCTCTCTCGCCTTAAGAGAGAAGATGGACGTCTGTCCCTGTGAACGAGGCATATAATAATAAAACCTATATATATACACTTTGCGAAAATACGTCCCACACTCTTGGCTTAATTGATCGTTGGCTAAAACATTAATGCGAGAGCGTTCGCTTGGCAATCTGCGATAGTCCCTTTCTCTCTCTCTCTCCCTCAATTGCAATTTAACGTTTTTCAACTCTTTCTCTCTATCAGTGAGTGAAAGAGAGCCCTTCCTCGCTCCTGATTCTCGACAACCTTCTCTCGCACTCTCTATCTATATCACCCCTTTTCATCCTGTCCGGTCGTCGTTTTCAACAGGAAACTGCCGTCTATTGATTTATGCAACTCTGGGAATAAACCCGTCTACTGTAATACATATATATACGCGTTATACTACTACATATATATATCCATTGGATCAATTTCAATTATTCATTCTTTGACAATATCGACAATTATTCACCGTCGTGTCAATTCGTCCTACACTCTATGTTTTCTGCACTTTATTCAGTTTTTTTTTATCTTCACGTTTAAGTATAAATATATATTCAACTATCGATTCATGCGATAGTGCTAAAATTTTTTTTGACTAGGGACATTTTTTCGAACAGAAGTTTTTTGATGCTATAAGATTTTTCGCACCAAAAATCGTTTTATGACTATATATGATATTTTTCACCTCTAGTGTTTCATATGACTGTATACCGTATTCTTTCACTACCAGTGTTTTGTGACCACAATTTTGATACTACTACTGCTTTATGACTAGCATTTTGAAAAAAAATATTATTTTACGACTGCCAAATTCTTACCACTAGTGTTTTACGATGAGCATATTTTACTATTAGTGTTTTATGAATACCGTTCTTTAAAAATATTTTATGACTAGCCCCTTTTTTAATAGTAGAGTTTTATGGACATCATATTTTACTACTAGTGTTTTATGATCATCATATTTTACTACTAGTGTTTTATGATCATCATATTTTACTACTAGTGTTTTATGATCATCATATTTTACTACTAGTGTTTTATGACTACAAATTAGATACTACTAGTGTTTTATGTCCGCAATTTTGATAGTACTAGTGTTTTATGTCCACGATTTTGTTACTATTAGTGTTTTATGACCACATTTTAATACTACTAGTGTTTTATGGCCACATTTTTTATGCTACTAGTGTTTTATGACTGCCATTCATTAAAAATAATATTTTATGACGACCATATTTTTAACTAGTTGTGTTTTATAACTAGCCTTTATACTAGTAGTGTTTTATGACCATTCTATTTTACTAGTAGTATTTTATGACCATCATATTTTACTAGTAGTATTTTATGACCATCATATTTTACTATTAGTGTTTTATGACCACATTTTAATACTTCTAGTGTTTTGTGGACACATTTTTAATACTTCTAGTGTTTTTATGACCACATATTTAATACTACTAGTATTTTATGACTACCATTCGATAAAAATAATATTTTATAACTAGCCCCTTTTTTAATAGTAGAGTTTTATGGACATCATATTTTAGTACTAGTGTTATATGATCATCATATTTTACTACTAGTGTTTTATGATCATCATATTTTACTACTAGTGTTTTATGATCATCATATTTTACTACTAGTGTTTTATGACTACAATTAAGATACTACTAGTGTTTTATGGCCGCAATTTTGATAGTACTAGTGTTTTATGTCCACGATTTTGTTACTATTAGTGTTTTATGACCACATTTTAATACTACTAGTGTTTTATGGCCACATTTTTTATGCTACTAGTGTTTTATGACTGCCATTCATTAAAAATACTATTTTATGGCGACCATATTTTTAACTAGTTGTGTTTTATAACTAGCCTTTATAGTAGTAGTGTTTTATGACCATTCTATTTTACTAGTAGTATTTTATGACCATCATATTTTACTATTAGTGTTTTATGACCACATTTTAATACTTCTAGTGTTTTGTGGACACATTTTTAATACTTCTAGTGTTTTTATGACCACATATTTAATACTACTAGTATTTTATGACTACCATTCGATAAAAATAATATTTTATGACGACCATATTTTTACAAGTAGTGTTTTATAACTAGCCTTTTAACTAGTAGTGTTTTATGATTATCATATTCTACTAGTAGTGTTTTATGACCATTCTATTTTACTAGTAGTATTTTATGACCATCATATTTTACTATTAGTGTTTTATGACCACATTTTAATACTTCTAGTGTTTTGTGGACACATTTTTAATACTTCTAGTGTTTTTATGACCACATATTTAATACTACTAGTATTTTATTACTACCATTCGATAAAAATAATATTTTATGACGACCATATTTTTACAAGTAGTGTTTTATAACTAGCCTTTTAACTAGTAGTGTTTTATGAATATTATACTCTACTAGTAGTGTTTTATGACCATCATATTTTACTAGTAGTGTTTTATCACCACGGTTTTGTTACTATTAGTGTTTTATAACCACGGTTGTGTTACTATTAGTGTTTTATGACACAATTTTAATACTTCTGGTGTTTTATGGCCACATTTTTTATGCTACTAGTGTTTTATGACTACCATTCGTTGAAAATAATATTTTATGACAACCATATTTTAACTAGTAGTGTTTTATAACTAGCCTTTTAACTAGTAGTGTTTTATGACCATCATATTTTACTAGCAGTCTTGTATCACCACGGTTGTGTTGCTATTAGTGTTTTATGACCACACTTTAATACTTCTAGTGTTTTATGTCCACATTTTTATGCTTCTATTGTTTTATGACTGCCATTCATTAAAAATACTATTTTATGGCGACCATATTTTTAACTAGTTGTGTTTTATGACCACAATTTTGATACTACTAGTGCTTCATGGCCACCATTTTAAACAAATAATATTTTATGACTACCATATTCTTACCACTAGTATTTTATGACTACTATATTTTCATCAAACCTGTTTTATGATTACCATATTGTACTACTAGCGTTTTATGATCACAATTTTGATACTACTAGTGTTTTCGGACTACCATACTCTTTCACACTAATGTTTTATGACTATTCTTTTTTTAACAAAAAATATTTTATGACTAGCATATTTTTGACCAAGCGTGTTTTATAAAATGTAGCTGCTGAAAAAGTAAACTTAACGATATTTTTTTGTTTTATAATAATAATTAAATTTGAAATATTTTATGGTAATAATTGAATTTTTGAAATATTTTATGAAAATATTTGAATTTGAAATATTTTATGTTAATAATTGAATTTTAAATATTTTATGAAAATATTTTAATTTGAAATATTTTATGGTAATTATTGAATTTCAAATATTTTATGAAAATAATTGAACTTGAAATATTTTATGGTAGTAATTGAATTTCAAATATTTTATGAAAATAGTTTCATTTCAAATATTTTATAAAAATAAATGAATTTCAATTATTATATAGAAATAATTGAATTTCAATATTTTATAAATAATTTAATTTGAAATATTGTATGAAAATAATTGAATTTCAATATTTTATGAAAATAATTAAATTTTTCATATCAGAATTTTATAAACATTGTTTTCGATAATTAATTTTTTCGAAATATTATAAATGTTATTTTACATTTTATTTTAAATAATTGAAAGCTTGTGGAATATTAAATTCATAGAAATATTTGAATTTTTGATAAGTTTAATTAATTTTTTTTTTAAATAATTGAATTCGTTTGCGAAATTTTATATGAAAATAATTGAAATTGGAATATTTTTTCGAAAATAATTGAATTTCGAATATTTTTCTGGTAAATAATTGAATTTTGAATAATATATTTTAAAAATAATTAAATCGATTTAAAGAATTAAATTATAACTTTGTGAGAATAATTTTTTAATTTCCAGTGTTAGCGAATTTAATTTAATAATATAGAAAATCTGAAAATAAAAAAAAACACAAAAATACAGTAGATTTTAGTAGATCAGTGTGAAGCCTGAAGCAAATAAATCAAATATAGAGTAACATTACGTTTTTTTTATTTTCTTTGTTTTAGAGTCCTGACCTTCTTTTCTATTCATTATAGATGATAAAATGCTGATAATTGCAAAATGTCTGTAGTCATTTTTAGTTTTCCATACCTATTAAATGTAGAAGACTTTTTTCATGCCTTGTAATTTTAGATTTTATATATCTAATTTTAATTTTGCGAAAAAAAATTGTCATCCTATTGTCACGTAACATATTTTTGTTACTTTGTTTTCTTACTTTTTTTCTAGAGTTATCACATTTATTACTATATAGTTTTAAGTAATAATTTAATTTTTTTTTTAAATAAATGAATATTTTTCAAATATTCTTATTTTTGTTGCAGTCAAAAGTATTGAATATCATCAGAGTTTGTGGTAAAAAAAATTGTTAGTAAAAATCACTGTTGGTCACAAAAACTTTAGTATCCAAAAACACTGGTCGTAAAATACGTTCGTAATCAAAAACAATGATGGTCAAAAAATTTGGTAGTCAAAAACTATGGTAGTCAAAAAATGTTGTAGTCAAAAACTCTATTGGTCATAAAATTTAATATCCAAAAACAGTGGTCGTAAAATTCGTTCGTAATCCAAACCAATGGCGGTAAAAAAAATGTTGTAACAAATTTAATATCCAAAAACAGTGGTCGTAAAAGAATTTCGTAGTTAAAAACAATGAGGGTCAAAAAAATTGATAGTCGTAAACTATGATTGAAAACATTTTGGTAGTCATAAACTCTGATGGTCAAAAAATTGTTATAGTTAAAAAACACTGATGGTAAAAAACGTTGGTATAGTCAAAAATACTTGTGGTCAAATAATTTGGTAGTCAAAACCAGGGTGAACAAGAAAATTGTTTGAAAAAGGTCATAAAAAGATCATAAAAATATCAAAAATGTAAAAAGGTCATAAAAATAAAGGTCATAAAAAATAAAGAAGGTCATAAAAAATAATGAAGGTCATAAAAATAATGAAGGTCATAAAAAAATAAAGAAGGTCATAAAAAATAAAAATGGGTCATAAAAAGGTCAAAAATGGTCAAAAAGGTCAAAAAAAACTTAGTAGCAAAATTGTTTGTGGTAAAATTTGTCAATTGCAAAAAAATTGTAGTCACAAACTTTGATGGTTAAAAAAATAATTTCAGTCGGAAATTTTCGTATATTTTAAGTGACACGGAACAGATTATTTTATTTAATCAACTGAGAATTCGAAAAATTTAGTCGTTTTAACTTTCAACACAGAAATGCGTCAATGGTGCAATACTATCAATATTCAATATATTAGTGCGTATGCATAAATAATTGTAGGCACGTCAAATAATTAAAATTTTCCCTTTTTGATAAACATATTAATCCAAAAATTTATTAATAATACATGAAAAATTAACATATAAGATATGTAATATTTTCATCTACATGAATATACCCTTCTCTTTCATTTCGAGAGAGAGAGAGAGAAAGAGAGAGAGAGAGAATTGTAATTTAAAATTATTTGTCTAATCCCCTTATGCATAATAATAATGTATAAGAACCTTGACATTTACTTAACATAATAATTTAATAAAAAATAATTTTTTTCTTTCTCTACACTTTTTGGAAAAAAAAATAAATAAAAATAATAATAAAAAAATTTTTTTTCTATACTTTTTTGGAAAAAATTAATAATCTCGTTTTATTTACTTTTTTCAATAATTCTGGATAATTATTTATTCATTAACGTTTAAAAATCATATTTATATACAATATAGTCTCAATATGGTTGTTGAAAAAAGTAGTTAAAAAAAAAATTTTTTTTTTAGTTTCTAAAAACAGAAAAGTGAAGAAAAAAATTGATAATTGCGATAAGAGCGGGTGAATCAGATGACGATGTTTATTTTTAAATTGAACGTGCGTAATGTGGAGTAAGATTAAAATTTCCTCTAACGCAACTATCGAAAGTAGAAATTCCTTATGATGAATCTCACCGAAAGTCAATAATTCGTTCATGTTGTCTCACGTATTAATACGTGGAAAAAAAAAATTTACGAATGAATTCATTTTTGTTTCATTAGTTTGTCAGTTAAATTCCAATTGTAATATGTATGATTAATTATTGAAATAGTTTACATCAAAAATAAAAAAAAAAGAAAAGGAAAGGTATTTTTATAAATATTTCCACGTCCACTTCTACTTGTGAAACATTATAATATTAAAATTATATTAAATATATTTAAATTATAAACATTATCATTATAATGTTTAAATAATTAAATAATACCAATTTTGAATAAATAATAAATAATCGCGACTATTGATACTTTTTCAACATTTTTCACCTCAGACAATTATTTAAAGATATTTTTATTCTTTTGTTTAATACTATTTTTTACTTTACTTTTTAGTATTTTTTTAATTTTTATATCATTTTTTAACTATTTTTTATTTTTATTTTCATTTTTTTACTACTTTCTTTAGTCAGTAATGACTATAATTATTGATAACTATTATTTAAAGATATTTTTATTCTTTTGTTTAATACTATTTTTTACATTATTTATTAGTATTTTTTAATTTTTACATTATTTTTTTTACTATTTTTTATTTTAATTTTCATTTTTTTACTACTTTCTTTAGTCAGTAATGACTATAATTATTGATGAATATTTTTTTACAATTTTTAATTTTTTTATTTGTATTTTATTTTTTACTATCTTTACTGTTCTTACTATTTTTACTATTTAGTATTTTTACGTTTTTATTTGTATTTAATTTTTACTATTTTTATAAGTTAGTAATGACATTATTTTACTACTTTTCTTTAGTCAGTAATGAAAACAATTATTTATAGTTATTTTTTTTACAATTTTTGCATTTTTTATTTCTATTTTATTTTTTACTATTTTTACATTAAAAAAAATTTTTTTTTACTATTTTCACTTAAAAATTTTTTTTATTTACTATTTTCACTATTTTTATAAGTTCGTAACTATTGACATAAAAATAGTGACTATAACTATTTCAGCTATTATTTCTTTCTCTTCATTTTACATTACTTTTTTTTACTATTTTTCTTTTTTTATTAATTTTTATACTATTTTTTTTATTGTACTTTTTAACTATTTTTTTATTTAATATGTTTACTATTTTCACTTTTTTAACATTTTTTTATGTTTTAATTTTTAAAAATTGTTTTACTATTTTTACGATTTTTCTTTCTTTATTAATTTTTTTACTATTTTTTATTTTTTTATGATACTTTTTATTTTTTTTATTTAATATTTTTTACTATTTTCACTATTTTTATAAGTTTGTAACTATTGACATAAAAATAGTGACTATAACTATTTCAGCTATTATTTCTTTCTCTTCATTTTACATTACTTTTTTTTACTATTTTTCTTTTTTTATTAATTTTTATACTATTTTTTTTTATTGTACTTTTTAACTATTTTTTTATTTAATATTTTTACTATTTTCACTTTTTTAACATTTTTTTATAAGTTTTAATTTTTAAAAATTGTTTTACTATTTTTACGATTTTTCTTTCTTTATTAATTTTTTTACTATTTTTTATTTTTTTATGATACTTTTTATTTTCTTTTTATTTAATATTTTTTACTATTTTCACTATTTTTATAAGTTAGTATTGGTATAATAGTAATGACTGTAACTTATTTTTACTTCATCTTTTTTAACTATTTTTTATTTTTATTTTTATTCTTTTACTACTTTTTTTTAGTCAGTAATCACTACAATTATTTATAGCTATTTTCACAATTTTTATTTGTATTTTATTTTTTACTATTTTTACTATTTTTATAAGTTTGTAATGTAATAGTAATGACTAACTATTTGTAGCTTTCTTCTTATTTTTATACTATTTTTTTTACTATTTTTGTAAGTTAGTAATGACATGATAATAATGACTACAACTATTTATAGCTATTTTTTTCTTCATTTTATACAATTTTTTACTATTTTTACATTTTTTATTAATTTTTTTACTATTTTTAGTTATATGTTTATAAGTTAGTAATGATATAATAGTGACTATAACTATTTATAGTTACTTTCTTATTTCTTGTACTTTTATATTATATTATATTATATTTTATTTTATTACAATTTCTTATTTTTATTTTATTTTTACTATTTTTACCATTTCTATAAGTTTATAATGGCGTAATGGTAATGACTAACTATTTATTGATTTTTTTTCTTCTTTTTGTACTATTTTTTATTTATTTACAATTTTCACTTTTTTGTATTTTTTTTACTACGTTTTTACTATTTTTTTGCTATCTTTTACTATTTTTATTACTACTATAAGTTTGTAATGACATAATATTAATGACTGTAACTATTTATAGCTATCTTTTCTTTTTCTTTATACTATTTTTTACTTTTATTTTTATTCTTTTACTACTTTTGTTCAAATTAAAAAAATTTTTTTTTACTAGTTTTGTAAGTATCAGTAATGACACAAATTTTCTCAAAAAAAAAAAAAAGAAAAACACTAATGGAAGTATCAATTTATTTAGAAAATTGATCATTCAATATGGAAACGCCACTCTCCACCTGCGAACGCCAAGGTCACCGCTAGATGGCAGTTCCGTGAATAAAAGAAAATTTCTCGCCATCTAGTGACTTCCCTGGCGTTCTCAAGTGGAGACACCGAACCATTTTATCCCTTAAAAAATATTTCTTTTTCTAATAAAAAAAATATTATTGTCGAAATAATTTCCTTTTTTTTCTTTTAACGCCCATTTATAAAACACTTTTGACACTATTTTTAATTTCTAAATTCAGTCCGAGGACTTTTTTCTGCATAATTACAATTATTTGCCTTTTCCATTACTATTTATGTCGAGAAATAAACTATAAATCTTATGTACATTTATACACAATTTAGATCTAAACGAGAACTGAAAGCTTTCACGTTATAATGGATAGTATAGGAATAAGTTAATGTACAGTATTGACAATTTTTTTCTCTTTTTTTTGCTTGTAAATGGTAAAGAAAATATTATACGGAAATAAGCAAATGAGACCCAGAAATTTAATCTGTGAAAGGTTTTAGAGCTCCTAAACGCTCGATAATTTCGAGCTATATGTATAAATATATATATATATCTACATGTAGAATTTCCTTGGCACAAAGTTATTTCTGTATACGAAGTTTGACCTTTTCTTCAATTTTTTAAATCATAAAACGTCAAAAATAAAGAAAAATTACTATTCTTTTTGGAGCGTATATATTTAAATTTTGATTCTATTGATTTTCTTTTCTATTAATAAACAAATCAATATTATTCAATTTTAAAAAATTTTCACAAATTACTATAATTTATTATTTTTAGTTAATTATCATTTATCATTATGAATAGAAATTAAATAGATAAATTTTGCAAACAATTTTTTTTTAAATTAAATTAAACTTTTACTCTATTATTACTATAAATAAAATTTTAAAAAAACTTAACCACAATTGGTTTGTAACTAATTGGTATATTGAGAAGTGAAACATAATTTATTGACTGTATTTTATGACTAATATTACAGTCATAAAATTTATTTACTTAATTTATATTTTCTACTTCAATATTTTATTCCCTTTTTCAAATTATTTGAAATTTTTTTTATTATTTATAAAATTCTGCAAAAGTTGATGAATAATAATAATAATAATATTATAATTATTAGTGTTGTATAACAATAAAGTTGTAACAATAGAAAAAATAATATAATTAAAACAAAATAAATCAAGTAATTAAAAAAAATGAAGAAAATAAGAAAATAAAAGAAAATAAGGAAATTATGAAAAAAGGTTGCTGCTTAGTAATCAAATTAATTAATTAACAAATTCACTTAAGATTATTAACTCCATTAAGTAATTACTCAATTAATCGATTGATAATTTTATCAATTAATAAGTATAATGTTAGCAATTTAAAATAATTTGTAGGCGTTTATTAAAATAATAATAATAATTAATAATAATAATTAAAATAATAATAATAATTAATAATACTAATTAAAATAATAATAATAATAATTAATAATACTAATTAAAATAATAATAATAATAATTAAGAAGAGTTTCTTAAATATATAAGATTAAAAATCTAATGAATGTATAATTAATTTATTAAATAACATAGTCAATCTGTGCCAACTTTAATTCAGTTATAAACTAAACTGTTAATTAGCTTAATAATTCAAAGTTATCAAATTAAATATTAATAATTGTAACAAATTACAATTAATTAATTAATATTATAAAATTTAAGAAGAAAAATAAGTAATTTAAAATATATTTTTATTTCTCTAAATTTTAAATACTTATTACTTTCTGGTGAATTTGAAATAATTATCACGTTCCTATCAAGTTAGTAGCATTATTAATTAATTACTTGTTATTATTTGTTCTTATAAAAAAAATATATACACTGAATTTAATAAAATTCTTGTTAATAGACAATCGCAAATTTTCTTTAAAAAATTATTTAAAATAATTTTTGTTAAAAATAATTACTAAAGTTAATTAGTATAACTACAATCATTAATTACTAATTACAAATAAAAACCATTAATTCCTAATTAGCAATTCAAATCAATAATTGGTTATTAGAAATTAATTATACAAATTACTTGCAATTACTAGTTGCAGTAATACTAGTAGTACTAGTATTATTGATTACTAGTAATACTAGCAGTACTAGTATTATTGATTACTAGTACTACTAGTATTATTGATTACTAGTACTACTAGTAGTACTAGCATTATTGATTACTAGTACTACTAGTAGTACTAGCAGCACTAGCATTATTGATTATTAACACTACTAGTAGTACTAGTAGTCTTAGAAATACTAGTAGTACTAGAAATACTAGTAGTACTAGTAGTACTAGAAATACTAGCAGTACTAGTAGTACTAGAAATACTAGCAGTACTAGTAGTACTAGTAGTACTAGTAGTACTAGTAATACTAGTAGTACTAGTATTATTGTTAATAATAAAACTAGTAGTAGTAGTACTAGTATTATTGATCAATAGTAATACAAGTAATACTAGTATTGTTGATTACTAGTAATACTAGCATTATTAATATTATTTACTAGTTATACTAGCTTTATCACTATTATTAAATAGTAATTCTACTAGTATTGATAATTACTAATATTACTAGTATTATTGATTAATAATAAAACTAGTAAGAATAGTAGCACTGATATTTTTAATAAATATAATTAATAGTAGTACTAGTATTATTAATTAATAGTTATATTATACAGCAGAATCACTAGTACTATTTATTACAGGTCTACTAACAATAGTAGTATTATTTAACTAGTATTACTAGTTTTGTGTGAATAGTATTACTAGTATTACTAGTATTATGAAAATAGTATTATTAGTATTATGCCTTAATGATATTACTAGTATTGTTAATTAATAGTAATACTAGTAATACTAGTTAATACTAATATTATTTTTACTAGAAATACAAGTACAACTAATACTATTAATTACTAGTATCATTAATATTTAGTAATTAGTAATAACTAGTATTTACTGTTAGGATACTTATTACAAGTATTACCAACTACTAATAATAGTAATTATTACTATTACGTATATTATTATTATTATTTTTTTTTTATTATTATTATTATTATTATTATTATTATTATTAAGTACTAGTTTTAGTATTAAAATTATAAATCATCTTAGAAAATATACCAATACTAGTAGTTAGTAATAATAGTTAAAATTAATACAAGTAACATTAGCAGTAGTTGTAAAAAATAATTAGCTTATAAATTGTTTATTGTCCTAATAATATTACTTACAATAATTATAGCTTTGAATAAAATTAACTACTTCTATCACAATTATTGTTATTATTTCTTGTTACTAATTATTATTGTTATTAAATATGAGAGAAGAATATTATTGTCATTATTATTGTAAAAAATATAATAAGAATACTGTTAAGTTTATTTATTTTTTTACATATATTAAAATTTATTTTTGTTTCAATAAACTCATGTAAACTCATATTCATAATTGAAATGTTATTTAGTTTTTTCTAAATTTAGAATTTACAGTTAAAAATGTTTGTTAATTGAAAAATAATTTTAAATTAATTTTAAAATTCGAGATTGACAGAGAGAGAGAGGGGGGAGAAAAAAGATAAAGAAATTGAGAAGTTACAAGTACTAATGACTATCCATTCATCGGTTCCACATTTTTCTCTGAATTTTTTTTTTTTTTTTTTTTTTTTATTTCTTTTCTCATGAGGCGCTTTGCCGATAAATTCTTAGCAGTCACGACGGAATTTACCTGGAGTGGAGGAGGCAACACTCGCAGTTGTGTTTAGAACCTCAGAGTTGGTCAGTGCAAAACTTTCTTTTACACGCGGATGTCATATTTTTCGTGCAGTTAATTTTCAAAATCCCACGTGCTTCCCTCCACTCTCCACTTTTTTAATTAGTTTTCCTCGTCAAACTAAAAGAAAGAGAAAAATATTTATTACTTTTATTAAAAAAAAAAAAAAAAAAAAAAAAAATTAGTGATTGTAAATTTAAAAAACAAAAAATTTTTTTTATCCTTTCTGAATAACAATGAATGTGAAAAAAATTGTAATTTTCGAAATTACGTGAATTGTGATTATTTCGAGTGTCGCAATAAACGAGCACAATGAAAAAAAAGAGGACAAATTTTTCAAAAAGGACGATTTAAGGGCAACCGGAAGAAAAAGAGAATCGAAATTTTTTTTCTCGTGGGAAATTATTATTATTATTCAAAATATGCGAGTATTTCCAAAACGAAACAAAATTTTTTTAAAGGACTATTTTTTAGTACGAATTTTATTTCAATAAAAAGTTAACCATTTAAAAAAGAAAAGAATATTTATTCAATGAAATTATTAATTTGATTTTTAAAAACAAAATTTCTTTAAAATAAAAATTATATTTTTAATAAGATTTTTTTTAATAGAAAAAACATTTTTGAAATTAAAAAAATATGATTTAAATAAAAAAAAAGTATTGTTTAATAAAAGAGAACTTTTTTTCAATAGAAAAAAGACAAATAATATCGTTAAGAAATAAGATAATATTTTTTATATTTTACAAAAATATTTTCTTTAATACAAATTTAAAAAATTTTCTTTTCTCACAAGTGAGATTTACTTTTTTGTACAAAGTTTTCTGTTACAAATAAATATAAATTATTTTTATAGATAAAAATTTTCACGTGTATATATATATATTTTTTTGATAAAAAAAAGAGAAAAAAAATTCGGAAAATTTCAACTTGATAAATGAATGAGTAAAATAAAATATTTAATAAGAGGGAATTACAAATATTTCTTCTCCTCAGATAAAGTTTATATTATTTTCTACGTATTTGTTGATAAATAATAATAATAATAACAACAATAATAATAAATATATTACGAAAAATTCTCGAAGACAATTTGTCTTAAAACTATCTTTAAGAAAAAAGTTTTTTCATTCCGAAATTTTCAACACTTTGAAACATTAATATTTTTAACAATAAAAGTTTTTAAAAAATAATTTTCGTTTCGTTAATTTTTGTATAAATATTCTTTAATATTTGCTGTGATTTAACTATAATTTATTATTATATAATTTTAGTAGAAAAATAACTAATATAAATAATTAGTTATTCGTGAATGAAGTAAGAAAAAAAAATGTTTTTCACTATACTTTCGGAAGAAAATAATAAAGTGAAATAAATAAAAAAAAAGTGAATAGAAAATTCTGCCATGTCTCGTAAATTTTTTTTCCAAATCTCTCTTATTGTCTTCGTTATTAATCAGTCTAAATCATTAATTCATGGGGATGTAGTCGCCCCAACGATACATCCAATTTCACTGGTGAGTCTCTTATTCAATTCTTAAACACTTTCAATGAAAAAAAAATTGAATCTTTTTTATTGTCAAATTTTTAAATTTTTATTATATAAAAAAATATATTTTCGAATTTTATTAATTAGTCTTCAATTTTTAATTATATTATTTTTACAAAATTTTAGAGATATTAAAGAATAATTTATTATTTTAATCATATTATTGATTTTCCTTCTTTTTACAAGCTCGTTTGCAGGAAAATAAATAAATAATAGTAACAAATAAATAAATAAATAAATATTAGTTATAAAATTCTACAAAGACAGTAATAATAAATAAATAATAAATAAAGCAATCTATAGCAATTAATATTTATAATAATAATAATTAATAATAATAATAATAACTTTTTTATTTATTTAAACAATAAACAGACTTACAGTAAGAAAATAGAACAATAGGGAAATATAAATAGCAAATAATTTATTATTTATTAAAATAATGAAATGTAATACTAATAATAATAATTAATAATAATAATTAATAATATTAATATTAATAATAATAATAATAATAATAATAATAATATAATAATAAGTTCTTTATTTATTAAAATGATAAAATGTAATACTAAATAATAATAATAATAATTAATAAATAAGAAAAATTAATTATTAAGTAATAAACAAAAAGTGTAAAAATAGTAAATAGTAAAGAAATATTTAAAAACAATAAACAAACAAAATAATACTAATATTCATTTAATTTGTTTATTAATTTATTTATTTCATAGTAATATTTATTTATTTTCTTTAATCACAAACGGTTCTAAAGTTTTTTGTTAATAATAATAAAGTAATAAATATAAAAAGAAGAAAAAAATTAAAGAAAAAAAGCAAAAAAAAATAATAAGTAATAAACAAATAAACGATAAAAAAACGAAAGGATAAGCAAAAAGTAATAATAATATTGAAATATTAATAATAATAATATACATAGTAATAATAAATAAATAATAAAAAAGCAACAAATAATAAATAAATAATAAAAAAGGAGAAATGGAAAGAATAAGAAAACAGAATAAGAAAAAAAATATTGAATTAAAAACTCTAACACTAAATTTGGACTAAATAATTTTGAAAAAAAGTGAAATAAAATATCAATGTTAAAAGTATAAAAAAAGAAAATTTTATTGTAGAATATAATAATTGTACTAATAAAATCTCTTATCTTTAAACCTAGATTTACAAAATTATCTGGATCCCACGAAATTACAAAATTGGTATTTAAAATTATAATGTACATTTCTCATGAAACTAAGAGTATATTTTATTTCCACATTAAAAAGTGAATTATATAAACATTAAAAAAATCAAAGGAAAGAAAGGAAAAATAGAAGGAAATTATTTAGAAATTTTAATATAAATGTCTATATTAAAATTATATTTTAATTAACTAGGTATAATATTTCTCAGGAATATTTTTTTGTAATATATTACAATTATTGAGAAATATTCTTGAATTTCTTTTACATCAATATTATATTTAATATTTTTTAAAATTTTTTTTGTTAATATTTTCAGTTTAAAAAAAAACAAAACAATTTTAATTATTAGTAAATTATATGTATAGTATTTTTATTATAATTATTATTATTATTATTATTTCAATTTACTATGTAATTAATTAAATTATTTATTTATAACTATTTTTCATTACTTGTTATATTATTATTATTATTTATTATTTATTATTATTATTATTATTGTTATTATTATAGTAGTAATTATAATTTACTACTTTTTTAAAAATTTATATAATAATTTATTTTAAAAAACAACTATTTTCTCGCTCTCCGTCTTTCTCTCTCTTTTTCTCTCATAATCGCAAGAATTCTACGAAGTCTGCCTAATCCTGAACGAGTGAAGGTCTAATATTTTTTTTCTTTTAATTTTGTCTCTTATTCCTTTTTTTCTCTTCCTCATCAACTTTCGGGCCCGCGGTACGTAAAGGAAGAGATAAAAAAAAATAGTTATAGGTTCGGAAATTCCCACAAGCATATAAAAATGCCCAAAATAAATCCCTTCAAAAAAAAAATTTATTTATTTTCCTTTTTATATACATTAGCATTATACTATTAAGTAGGATTCTGAAAGACGAAAAATTTTATTAATCAAGCATTCAAAAAAAATGGTTTTTTTGTAAATATATTTTTTTGGGTTAAAAAATCTAGCAATAATACTACTAATAGTACTAGTAAAAAACTACTGACAATACTAGTATATACTAGTAAAATACTAGTATATACTAGTAAAATACTAGTATATACTAGTACAATATTAGTATATACTAGTACAATATTAGTATATACTTGTAAAAAATTAGTATATACTAGTAAAAACAATATAACAGTAAAATTGTAGTAAAATACTAGTATATACTAGTATATACTAGTAAAATACTAGTAAAATACTAGTAAATGCTAGTAAAATACTAGTATATACTAGTACAATATTAGTATATACTTGTAAAAAATTAGTATATACTAGTAAAAACAATATACCAGTAAAATTGTAGTAAAATACTAGTATATACTAGTAAATGCCAGTAAAATACTAGTATATACTAGTAAAATACTAGTATATACTAGTAAAATACTAGTATATAATAGTAAATGCTAGTAAAATACTAGTTAAATTCTAGTATATACTAGTAAACACAAAATACTAAGAAAATACTAGTAATATACTAGTAAAAACAAAATACTAGTATACTACTACTAATTAGTATATACTAGTAAAAACAATATACCAGTAAAATTGTAGTAAAATACTAGTATATATTAGAAAAATACTAGTATATACTAGTAAATACTAGTAAAATACTAGTATATACTAGTAAAACAAAATATTAGTAAACTACTAGGAAATACTAGTAATATACTAATAAAACAAAATACTAGTAAACTATTAGTATGTACTAGTAATAATTACAGTGACAAGATTAGACTTAGTACTAGGAACCATAATAGTTATAGTTGTAGTGCTAATCCTAGTACTTGTACTAGTAATTTAATAGTAACAGTACTAGTAAAAATCCTAGTAATTGTAACAATACTGGTAATAACAAGACTAGTAGTACGAGTAATACTAGTATTACTTTTTACATAAAGTAATTAAAATACATAAAACTTAATTATAAAACTACTAGTACCTACTAGTACCAGTAGCGATAATAGAACTAATATAAAAACAACAGTAATAGCAATAAATTAAGTATTAACAAATTTTTTAAAAAAATTAACTTATACTAACGAGTAAAATTATGGAAAATTCACTTATAATATTGAAAGTAACAAAAAAATTGATTAGCATCTTTTTTGTATTTCTTATGTTATTGAATTTCCTTTAGATGTGTATTTAGTAATTAAGTATCAAGTAGGTTAAAAGAGTTGATGTGCAATAATTGGCGTGGCCATTCTTATCAGGAAAAATGATACCAACTTTGTACATTGTTGTCATATATATAAATTCCGATCGCATAACATTTCACGCCCACTATTAATTTACTAAAATTAATGTCAAAAAAGGACAAATTTTCGTTTTTTTTATCAAAAAAAAAAATGAAAAAATTATTCTTCTACTAAATAAATAATCAAATTTTGTTTCTAAATAAATAGTTTTAATCTTGATATTAATTTTCTATTTTTCCTCGTTCTACTAGTTAAGTAGTAGAAGGAGAATAAACCTAGTAGTAGAAACTAATAAACTGGTTTTTCCTCTTTATTTTATTCTATTTTTTCTTATTCCAAAAATATTAGAATTTCATATTATAAATTATTATCGTTCGTTTATTGGAAAAATATTTTTTAATAAAGGAAAATATTTTTTAATGAAGAGAATTTTTTTTTAATGATAAAATAATTCTAAAGTGAAAAATTGTCGTTTATTAAAATAATTTTTCTTTTTTAATAAAATATTTTCATATTAAGGGCATTTAAACCATTATGACGTCACAATTTTAAAACTCATGCTTTTTACACATTTGACGTCATAGTGGTTCAAATGCCCTTAAAAAATCGTTTTTTTCATTATAGGAAACAATATTGATTTTTAAAAACTTTTTTTATTATTAAATTTTTATTAAAATTCTACTGGGTTAGAGATTTTTGTTAATAAAATATTTTTCAATGTTAAAAAGTCTATTTAATAAAAAAAAAACAATCGAGACGTTAAACATTTATTTATTAATAAAATATTTTCAAATTGAAAAATTCGTTTTATATTGAAAAAAAAAATTTTTGCTTGGTAATAAAATATTTTTATATACTAAAACATTCTTTTTTACTAAAAAAAAAATTTTTTTTGGTAATAAAATATTTTTTAAATAAAATATTCTCTTTTATTAAAAAATCTTTTCAATAAAAGAAACCACTTTTATTATGATATTATTGAAAAAAATCTTCTTTTATTAAAAAAAATCTCTTTTATTAAAAAGAAAATGTTATTTATTTGCAATATTCACAACCCCTCAATTTTCTTATATTAAAAAATAATTTTTTTTTTATTCAAAAAGAGAGTTTATAGTTAATAAATAGTTTTTATCGATTTCGAAAGACAACTTTATCAAAGTTCATTATTTATTGTTAATCTCAGATTATAAATGACATTAGATTCTCAATAGATCTTTTACGTAAGAGGAAATAGTCTTTTAACTCAACAAGTAGATACAACTTTTCAAATTGTTTATAATATCCCACTTTAACAATGGTACTAGAAAAAAATTGTCTATTATTATTCTTCATTTAGCAAAATAAATATTTTATTTTTTGAAACTTTGTAAAAAAATTGAAAGAAAAAAATTTTTTTCACAAAAACAGATCACAGAGTTTGCTGAAAAAATATTTCAATTTTCAGTTTTTTTTTTCATTTCTCAACCAAAAAAATATTTTATAACAAAAAAATATTCTGGAAAAGTTAAATATTAGGTGTTATTTATTGTTATTTATTATTGTTTATTATTATTATTTATTATTTTATTATTTTTATATTTTTTTTATTTTTTTTTATTTATTGTTATTTTTTATTTACTATTATTATTTCTTTTTTAAACTAAATTAATGGTAATATTTTTATTTAATAATTAATGGTATATTTTTGTTTATTTAACTAAGTAATAAATTAATAATAATCGAAAATTAACATTAATTGCAAATAATAAATTGATAAAAAATTAGGGAAGAAAAAAGTAAAAGGAATTAAAAAAAATTTTCAGGACCAAAGTATAAATTAGAATTTTATAAAAAGAATTCTTAGAGGACATAAAGGTGAAAATAGAAAAATAAATTTTTGCGATAAAAATGAAGCGGAAAATTTAAAAATATTTTTTACCACAAAAAATTCTAAGAGGGCATAAAAGGAAAAAATATATTTTTGCGCTAAAAAAAATGCTAAAGAGGTTTTAGAAGAGGACGCGGGACAAATTTTTTTTACAAAATATTTTACGACTAAAATTCTTGGGACATAAAAAAATATTAAGAAAATACGACTAAAAAAAATCGCAGAATAGAATTTTTTTTTCCTTTATAATTCTTTTTTGTTTATTTTATAGCTATATAGATGAAGGAAAACAACAAACAAAAATAACTGGGACATTAATTATGTAAAAAATTTTCCATGGAAAATATTTGCTCTTTTCAGTAATTGAAATTTATATCTATATATGTGTGTTGGAAAACAATCGCGTCAGTCAGCCAGTCCTTATTGCAGTGAAATTATTTTTAGAGCTACCCCCATTATTGATTTGTCTAAGCCCAAGAGAGGCATTATTGGAATATGTTTAGAAAATTTACATTCAGTGTGACTTTACGCACAAACAACCCACTGACTAAAGCCTCTATATAGTTATAAATATTTGCAAGAAAATAAAATAAAAATTCCATTTTTTAGAAAAGATTATACATAACCTCACTTTTTGATTCTTGGACCTCTGAGTCATTAAATTATTATTTGCTATTCTCTCTAAACATGAATTAGTAAAAGCTAAAAATGTTTATCAATTTAATTTAGTGACAGACTTTTTGCTTTTGAATTAGTAAATTTTACTAGTAATAGTAATAATAAAAACTAGTAATTTCTACTAAATTTCTACTACAGGCCTTGGATCGACTTTAACGAACAAAAAAAAAGTCGCTTTAGTCGATTAAAAAAAGAAAAAAAGAAGCCAAAAAAGTCGATTATTTAATTCAGCGCTGTCACAAAAATTCAAATTAATCAAAAATTGTATAATTTTGCTAAATAAATATTTAAATACTTCTTACTATACTTTATTACACAGGAAATAAAATTCAAAAATTTTCAACTTTTGAAATTTAATAATTTTTAAAAATTCAAACGATAACCCTTTTATAAGTTTAATTATACTTTTCAACAATTTTTAACGAAACTTCAACTCTAAATTAATTATCTGTTTCGAATTTTTAATCATTTTTTTGCAATTTCTTCAAAAAATTCAATAGTTTAAATAAAAAGAATCAAATTTTTTATAATAATTTAAACCCTTCCATTTTTCCTATTAAAAAATATTAAAAACGGTAGAACATTTTTAAAAATTTTAATAAAGAAATTCGTGAAAATTAACTTTTCCAAAAATATATCTAAATGACTTATTGAAAATACAAAAAGTTTAAATAAATAAAAAAAAATTAAAAAATTAAATATAATTAAAAAATGTCTAAAAACTTGAAATTTGGTCAAATCTTTTCAAAGCTGATTTAAATTTAATTCACTAAAACATTTAGAAAATAATTCAAAATTTGTCACAATCTTACGAAAAATAATTGAGTTCTTTTAAAAATATAAAAAAATTTAAAAAAAAAAAGAATTTTAATTATAAATAAATTATTTCTAAAAAATTATAAAGCAGTGCTGTATAAAAAATCGAATTTTTTATAATAATTTAAACCTTACATTTTTCTATTTAAAGTTTACTAATTAAGGTAGAACATTTTCAAAAATTTTAATAAAGAAATATTTCTTAATAATTTTTCGAAAATACAAAAAAAGTTTTACAATTAAATACAATTAGGAAATGTCTAAAAAACTGAAATTTGGTCAAATCTTTTCAAAACTAATGTAAATTTACTAAAACATTTCAAAAATAATTCAAAATTTGTCCAAATCTTTTGAAAAAATAATTAAGTTTTTTTAAAATAATAAAAAAATTAATCAAATTTTTTCAAAAAAATTGTAATTATAAATAAATTATTTCTGAAAAATTCTAAAGTAGTAAAAATAAATCTTATTTACTTAATTCGAAGGTAATTGAATCTTGAAAAATTGTAATAAAACAATTGTAAGAATTAATTTTTTATAAAAATTTTTAAATTTTTTTAAAAATAATTGAAAATTTTTTTCCTATTTAAAACAAAATTGTTTTCAAGAATTTTAATTGAAAATTTGGAATGTATGATTATTTTCTCCAAAATGTTGAAAATAATTTAATTTTAATTTTATTATTTTGTGTATGAATTTTAATTTTTCGGAAATATTGAAAATAATTGAATTTTAAAAAAATTAGAACTTAATGATTCAGAGAATTATTCTTTTCTAAAATATTTTAATATTATTTATTAAAACCTATATTTCATTAATTTTTATTTTTATTGAATCTACACTTAAAAATTTTTCATTACAATTTTTGATAATTCGATATTATTTCAAAAATTTTCAAGTTAATTGTCGAAAAACTGGAATAAAAAACACTTGAAAAGATGATTTAGTTTTAATTAAATTTTACAGAATTTTAATAATTGAAAATATTTTTAATTGTAATTTTTTGAAACATTTAATTAGAGAAGTGATTGAAAAATAAACGTCCAAAAGTTTGTCTATAGTAAGTTATACTTTGCACGTTGTAAAAATCGAAATAAGTTGCATTTTATACCAAAAATTGTGTATTTTGACGCAAAATTTGGAAGAAAAGACGAAAGTTTTTAATAAAAGTCGCATTATTTGAAATTATTTGAATTAATAACTTTAAATAGAAAAATGTAAGGTTTAAATTATTATAAAAAATTGGATTTTTTATACAGCACTACTTTATAATTTGTTAGAAATAATTTATTTATAATTAAAATTCTTTTAATGATTTCATTAAATTTTTTTATATTTTTAAAAAATACTCAATTATTTTTCGTAAGATTTTGACAAATTTTGAATTATTTTTGAAATCAATCAGCTTTGAAAAGATTTGACCAAATTTCAAGTTTTCAGACATTTTTTAATTACATTTAATTGTAAAACTTTTTGTTTTTTCAATAAATATTTTCTTCATTTAGAAATAAATATTTTTGGAAAAATTCGTTTTCACGAATTTCTTTATTAAAATTTTTAAAAATGTTCTACCATTTTTAATATTTTTTAATAGGAAAAATGGAAAAGTTTGAATTATTATAAAAAATTTGATTCTTTTTATTTAAATTATTGAATTTTTGAAGAAATTGCAAAAAATGATAAAAAAAATTCATATAGATAATTAATTTAGAGTTGAAGTTTCGTTAAAAATTGTTGAAAAGTATAATTAAACTTATAAAAGGGATATAGTTTTCATTTTTGGAAATTATTAAATTTCAAAAGTTGAAAATTTTTAAATTTTATTTCCTGTGAACATCAAAGAGTTTCTAACATTATAATGTTGAAATCATTTACAATACAAACATTTCTTTTTCTTCTTATCTTAGAACAAGTTTATAGTAGGATTTTTGAAGCTTATGGAATGTCTAAATACATCAATCGTATAACCCTTTAATAATGAGAGAGACAATTTTTTATGACAATTTTCTGGTCGTGCTGGAGTTTAAAAAAATCCACGAAAACTATATTTTTTTTATTAAATATTAATTTTCTAAATTAAGTAATTCGAACTTTGTCTTTTATCCATTTTAATTTTTCAATTCTGGCTTTTCTCCATTTGTAGCCGATTTCTAAATTATAAGCAAAAATTCAACTTGTGCAGTTGAACAGATTTAAAAATCATGTTATGTTCTATTTTACAATTCACGTGTTATTATTGATTGACAGTTTTTAATTTTGAACTTTTTTTTATTTTTACTTAGAATTACAACAAATCACTACTAACCATAATCATCTATTTTTTTGCTTTTCAGAATTCGTCAGTGCCCGAGGAGTACAAAAAATTACCACTTGTGGGAAAGTGTTGTCCATTGGGTGAAATATTGATTCTAAACGATAATCACAAAGCTTTCTGTTCGACTATCAATTCAACAGGTTCTCTATCAAGGAACAATGTATTTTCACCACTTTTCAGTGAATTTAATGAAACTGGCTTTGAAGCACCAGGCGATCGGCAAACATTATTTGCAGCCTACATTGGTGATCCCTGCGACTACAATAGGTGAGAATCGCAAATTAAAAATGAAAATTATTTATGTCTATAAAGAAAAGAAAAAAGGAAAAAAATAATAATAATCTGTTAAAAATAACCCTAAAACCGTTCGCTTGAAAGGCTTAAATGATTTTGAGGTAAAATTTGAAGAATTTTAGAGAAATTACAAATGATGGCAGAAATTCAATTATTTTTAAAAGTAATATAAAATTCTTAGCAAAAATTCAATTATGTTCAAAAAAAAATTTTTTTTAATTCTCGTCAAAATTTTAATTATCTTCAAAAATATTAAAATTCTTCTCCGAAATTAATATATTTTCAAAAAAAAAAAACTTAAAAACATTGTCAACATTTCAATTATCTGTATAAAATAGCAAAATTCTTCAACAAAATTCAATTATTTTCAAAAAATTTTATTAAAATTCATTAGAAAATTTTAATTATTTTCATAATTAACAATATTTATCACACGAATTCAATTATTTTCTAAAGTAATAAAATTCAATTATTTTCAAAAATTTTAATAAAATCCATTACAGAATGTCAATTATTTTTAAAAGTAATAATATTATTCGCAAAAATTCAATTATGTTCAAAAAAATTTTTTTTTAATTCTCGTCAAAATTTTAATTATCTTCAAAAATATTAAAATTCTTCTCCGAAATTAATATATTTTCAAAAAAAAAACTTAAAAACATTGTCAACATTTCAATTATCTGTATAAAATAGCAAAATTCTTCAACAAAATTCAATTAATTTCAAAACATTTTATTAAAATTCATTAGAAAATTTTAATTATTTTCATAATTAACAATATTTATCACACGAATTCAATTATTTTCTAAAGTAATACAATTCAATTATTTTCAAAAATTCCTATTAATTTTTTACAAGAATTTAATTATTTTAGAAAATTTTAATAAAATTCTTCGCCAAAATTCAATTATGTTCAAAAAAAATTTTTTTTTAATTCTCGTCAAAATTTTAATTATCTTCAAAAATATTAAAATTCTTCTCCGAAATTAATATATTTTCAAAAAAAAAACTTAAAAACATTGTCAACATTTCAATTATCTGTATAAAATAGCAAAATTCTTCAACAAAATTCAATTAATTTCAAAACATTTTATTAAAATTCATTAGAAAATTTTAATTATTTTCATAATTAACAATATTTATCACACGAATTCAATTATTTTCTAAAGTAATAAAATTCAATTATTTTCAAAAATTTTAATAAAATCCATTACAGAATTTCAATTATTTTTAAAAGTAATAATATTCTTCGCAAAAATTAAATATTATTCAATATCTACTATTTTAAAAAAAAATTTACCAAAAGAATTCAATTATTAAAAAAAAAATAATTTAATAAAATTCTACATAAACTTTTAATTATTTTCAAAAAAAACAATAAAAATTTCACATAACAAATTTTTTCTGTATTTTCTTTGCAATCATTCAACTATTTTCATAATTAATCAAATTTTACCGGCATTCAATTATTTTCGTAAATAATAAAATTCTTTTTAGGAATTCAATTATTTTTAATAGAATTTTAAACGAATTCCTTAAATAAATTCTTAAAAATGTTCTTAAAATTCGTCCAAAGAATTTAATTGTTTAAAAATTTGTTGATAACATTTTTAACTGGAATTGAATTCCAAAAAACATTCAATTACTCAGTAAATTATTTATTTTTGTATTTAAATAATTTAATTCTGGTAGAATTTTCTGATAAACATTGATTTAAAAATAGATTTCAGTTAAAATCTTAGATTATAATAATTGAATTCTTTCGAAGAATTTCATTAAAATTTTTAGAATAATTGAATTTGAGAATTTTTTTTTAATTGTCTTAAAAATAATTGAATTTCTACCAAAAACAAGTTTTATCAAAACTTTTTAAATGTTTAAATTTCTGCTAAAATTCTAATATTTTTTAAAATAATTGAATTCTTGCGAATAATTTTTATTAAGACTATTGAAAATAATTGATTCCCTGCAAAGATTTTTATTATTTTACGAAAATATTTAAATTCTTGCGAATAATTTTATTGAAAATTGCTGAAAGTACTTAAAGATCTGCGCTAAGAATTTTGTTATTTTTAATTTATGCCAAGAATTTTTATAAAATTTTTAAAAATAATTGTATTTCTGTTAATTTTTTACAAGAATTTAATTATTTTAGAAAATTTTAATTAAATTCTTCGCAAAAATTAATTATGTTCAAAAAAATTTTTTTTTAATTCTCGTCAAAATTTTCATTATCTTCAAAAATATTAAAATTCTTCTCCGAAATTAATATATTTTCAAAAAAAAAACTAAAAAACATTGTCAACATTTCAATTATCTGTATAAAATAGCAAAATTCTTCAACAAAATTCAATTATTTTCAAAAAATTTTATTAAAATTCATTAGAAAATTTCAATTATATACAAAAAATTTTATTAAAATTCATTAGAAAATTTCAATTATTTTCATAATTAACAATATTTATCACACGAATTCAATTATTTTCTAAAGTAATAAAATTCAATTATTTTCAAAAATTTTAATAAAATCCATTGCAGAATTTCAATTATTTTTAAAAGTAATAATATTCTTCGCAATCATTCAACTATTTTCATAATTAATCAAATTTTACCGGGATTCAATTA
Source organism: Leptopilina myrica (nomen nudum) (assembly GCA_032872475.1). Classification (NCBI taxonomy): domain Eukaryota; kingdom Metazoa; phylum Arthropoda; class Insecta; order Hymenoptera; family Figitidae; genus Leptopilina; species Leptopilina myrica (nomen nudum). Next base: position 29,631,159 of record CM065466.1, on the reverse strand, counting down.
TCTTCGTAAATAATAAAATTCTTTTTAGGAATTAAATTATTTTTAATAGAATTTTAAACGAATTTTCTTAAAATTAGTCCAAAGAATTTAAGTGTTTAAAAATTTGTTGATAAAATTTTTAACTTTAATTGAATTCCAAGAAACATTCAATTACTCAGCGAATTATTTATTTTTGTATTTAAATAATTTAATTCTGGTAGAATTTTCTGATAAACATTGATTTAAAAATAGATTTCAGTTAAAATCTTAGATTATAATAATTGAATTCTTATTATTAATTAAAATTTTTTAAATAATTGAATTTGAGAATTTTTTTTTAAATTGTCTTAAAAATAATTGAATTTCTACCAAAAACAAGTTTTATCAAAACTTTTTAAATGTTTGAATTTCTGCAAAAATTCTAATATTTTTAAAAATAATTGAATTCTTGCGAAGAATTTTTATTAAGACTATTGAAAATAATTGATTTCCTGTTAATTTTTTACAAGAATTTAATTATTTTTGAAAATTTTAATAAAATTCAATGCAGAATTTCAATTATTTTTTAATACAATTTTAATCGAATTTTTCTAAAAATGTTATTATTCTTAAAATTTTTATTAAAATTCATTAATAGAATTGAAAGTATTTGATAATTTGTTGATAACAATATTTTATGGGAATTGAATTTTAAGAAACGTGCAATTCTTCAATAAATTATTTAATTGCGTTTTATTTTTATTTAAATAATTGAATTCTAGTAGAATATTCTAATAAAAATTTAATTTTATTTCATAAAAATGAATTTCAGTTAAAACTTTAGATAATCACTAAATATTAAAAACAATATATAGCGTGAATTTTAAAAAATAATTGAATTTTTGTAATTAATTTTTTTGAAAAAGGTTTAATTGAGTTCTTTTAATTAATTTTTTTGAAAAAGGTTTAATTGAGTTCTTTTAATATACTATTTTCAGCTTCTATTTTCTAATATTTATTTAATAAAAGAATTTAACTAATAATTAAAATTTTGTAAAATTAAATATTGTGTAAAAAAAATGAATTTGAAAATTGTCAAAGAACTTTTTCGAAAATTCTGAAAAATAATCGATGTGAAGAAGTATTTTAGATATAAATTCTGAAAAATAATAATTGAATTGATAATGATTTTAAGTATTATAAATTATTTTTATTAATTAATTTTAATCATTATAAAACATGAAGAAATCGATGACTTCGAGTCGAAGACTCAAAGTTATCGATTTTTTCATGTTTTATAGAATTATGAAAAATTGATTTTCTAGTTTTAAGTAAAATGTTCTCTTATATTTGATTCGGCCTGATTCTATTTTTGTCAGTTGGTCCGTAAATGGTGCGTAATTTTTAAATTTTTTGTCCGTAAAGTCCGTATTTTTAAATACTTTCACTGCATTGAGACCTGCATTGCCTCAATATTGTGAATATTGCAGCAATATTGTCAATGTATGTAAATTTAGAAACTATAGTTGGGGTTAATGTTTCATACGATAAAAAATTGGAAACTTTGGAAATGAATGTGACGATATTAAAATTTACTATTTCCAGATACATGTTAGAGCCAAGAGAATCATTGGAAGACGAACATTATTTATTGCGAAATGGTTCAATTTTCGCCCCCTATGAAAAGCCAGCACTACTATCACCTGGTGTTAATTATTGTATGGACATACTGGACAATGTGGGACTCAAGACAATCGTTTGTTCGAAAAAAGGTATCTGTGATGCAATTAAAAAAAAAAAAAGAATTCCTAAGCCCCACTTGATCCACTTGCCGATAAAGTACCTATCTGATAAATTTATAACTTATTTCTTTGATGACAGTAAAACCTAACTATGAAGGTTGAATTCATTCAGAGTTGAGGATATGAACTAAAACTAAGAAAACAAAATGAATTCCCCAAAATTATTAAATCTTAGAATACGAAATTAATTCGCCAAAAATTATTAAATTTAAGAATACGAAATTAATACCCCAAAAATTATTAAATCCAAGAATACGAAATTAATTCCCCAAAAATTATTAAATCTAAGGATACAAAATTAACGTCACAGTAAATCGTGAGGTATTAAAAAGTGTTGCAAATTAAATTAACATTAAAAAAGATTTATATAATCAATTTTACTGTTCTTTTTTACAATGAATGAAATTTTAGTTTATTACATTTTTTTAAACTATAAAACATGAAGATCTCGATAACTGATCGATTTCTTGATATTTTATAATAATTAAAGATGACCAAGTAATAAAATCATTATTTTATATTATAAGAATATTATACTTAATCAACATTATTTCCTTTATTTCAATTCAATTATTATTTTCAACAAATTTTTAACTACAATTTTACTTTATATCTATTATTTTTAATAGAAATTAATTAATCAATTTCACGAAATTTCAATTATTCCTAAATTCTTCAATTAAATGAATATTAGAAAATAAAAACATCAAATAATATTCAAAAAATTCAATTAAACTTTTTCAAAATTCAATTATTTACAAAAATTTCACTCTATATTTCTTTTTGTATTCAATTATAATTTAAAATTTTAACTAAAATTAATTTTTATGAAATGAAAACCAATTTTTATTAACAAAAAATTTTACAAGAATTTAAGTATTTAAATGCAAAAGTAAATAATTAATTGAATAATTGAATGTTTCTCAAAATTCAATCCTCATGAAGAATTTTAGTAATAAATTTTTTAATAATTCAATTCTTTTATCGAATTTTATTAAAACTTGAATGAACATATTTTACTTTTTTCAAGGAATTCAATTATATAATTGAATGAAAAATAATTGAAACGCTGCGATGTGTTTTATGAGAATATTCAAATTTTATTTCTTTTACTATTCAATTTTACAAAATTTCAATTATTCGAAAATTCTGCAATTAAATATATTTTAAAGAATTAAAACTTGAAATAATTTCAATAAAAAGCCTATTAAACTTTTAAAAAGAATTAATTCTACAGAATTTTTTGTCAAAAAATATGAAAAATTAAGAATTTTAATGATTTTAGTTTGAAACTTTTTGAAAATTTAATTATTTCAAAAAATCCTCGTTATAATGCTTTTAATACTTAAGTATAATTGAAAATTTTAACTAAAATTCATTTTTAAAACCATTTTTATTAGTAAATTTTACGAGAATTGAATTATTTAAATAAAAAAATCAATAATTTATTAATTTCATATTTCTTGAAATTAAATTCTCATAAAAAATGTTAGTGGCAAATTTTTTAAATCATTAAATTGTTTGAAATTCTAATAAGAATTTTAATAAGATTTTTATGAATAATTACATTTTTCAAGGAATTTGATTAAAATTGCATTAAAAATAATTGAAATTCTGCAATGAGTTTTATAAGTGAATAAAATTTAATTAATTTAAGGGCATTTGAACCATTATGACGTCACAATTCATGCAAAACATATATTTTAATGCTGTGACGTCATAAAGGTTCAAATTCCCTTAATTAATATAATTGAATAATTGAATTCCTAAAAGAATTTTATTATTCATAAAAATAATTGAATCCCTGTAGAAATATTATTATTTATGAAAATAATAGAATTTCCAAAGAAACGGATTAAAAAACCCTAAAAATAATTGAATTTTAGGGAATAATTTTGTTATTTATCTTTAATAATTAAATTCTTCCCCAGTATTATTTATGTAAACAATTGAATTCTTGGATAGAATTTTAGCAAAATCGTAAAAAATAATTTAATTATTTCAATAACAAAATTTTATTTAATTTGTACATAAAATAATTGATTTCTTTCGATAAATTTTATTAAAATATTCGAAAATATAATTAAATTTCTGTGAAAACTTCTAATATTTATTCTAAATAATTGAATTCTTCAGAAGAATTTAAAAAAAAACATTTTTTTAAGTAATTGATTTTTTCGAGGAACTGAATTTTATTTTTTCAGAATAATTTCCTTCTTACGAACAACTTTTGTAAAAACTATTAAAAATAATTAAAATCCTGCGATGAATTCTGTTATTTAGAAAAACAATTGACAATAATTGTCAGGATTTTGTTACTATTATTATTAATTTAAAAAAAAATAATTGAATTTATAAGAAGAGTTTCATTATTTATGAAAATAATTGAATTCCTAAAAGAATTTTATATTATTTATAAAAATAATTGAATCCCTGAAGAAATGTTATTATTTATGAAAATAATTGAATTCCTAAAAGAATTTTATTATTTATAAAAATAATTGAATCCCTGAAGAAATGTTATTATTTATAAAAATAATTGAATTCCTAAAAGAATTTTATTATTTATAAAAATAATTGAATCCCTGAAGAAATGTTATTATTTATGAAAATAATTGAATTATCGCGAAGAAATTTATAAAAAAATAAAATAAATGGAATTCATTTGGAAAACATTATTGAAATAGTAGATATTGAAAATTATGGAATTTTAGAAATCTTTTGACAAGAATTTAATTGAAATTTGGTAAAATAATTGAATGTAAAAGAAGAATATTTTTATTTATAAAGAGAATTGAAATTTTTATGAGAATTTAAAAAAAAAATTTTGAACACAATTGAATTTAGTAACTATGTATTACTAAGTTAGTAACTAACTTACTATTCTCCCTTAAGAAACTAAATTCGTTAAATTTTTCCAAATCGTTGACTTTGGTGTTTTATTTAAACTAAAATTTCATTCATATAGTTGAAAATAACAGCAAAAATAGATTATATTAATCCTATTTGGAGTTAATTTAATTCTAAAGGGATTAAACTGTTGCAGATTATTTTTAATCCATTCTGGTGTTATTTTAACACTTCACGTTTTACTGTGGTAATCGAAGAATATATACGAACTTAACGTAATATCTGATGATAGATTTTAGATTGAATAACGTTTCGTGGCATTTGTGTGATATTTTTGATATTGGAACTATGTTTTTCAGATGAAATTGAGGACACACCTGATTATCGATTAATAATTTACGCTTGTGGATTATTGATATCGGTGCCATTTTTATTGCTGACAATTGTCGCTTATTGCATTGCGCCAATATTGAGGGACGCACATGGAAAGGCACTTTGTAATTATTGCGGTTGTCTAATTGTTGCCTTTTCGACTCTAGCGCTTGCTCAACTTGCCAGTGAGCACATCAGCAATGAAGTCTGCGTTTCGATAGGTAATTTCTTTTTTCAAAATATTAAGATAAATTTTACTGTTTCTGTTTTTTTTTTTTTTTTTTTAGAATTTCCCATTACTTCTAAAATCGTTAATACTAGAAATTAAAAAACTATTGTCAAAAATTATAATTAAATATTCTTTAAAACTGTTCGAAATTATTTTCTCCTTGGGAATTCAATTATTCAAAAAAAAAATCTATAATAAAATCGTTCACAAATATTCAATTAATTTACAAAAATAATGAAATTCTTCTCAGGATGTCGGTTATTTTTAAAAATTTCAATGGATTTCTTTGAAACTATTCAATTATTTTTACAAATACTAAAATTCATCGTAGGATTTCAATTATTTTTGATATAATTTTACAAGAATTGCCCGAAAAATGTAATTATTCTTAAAAATTTAATTTCAATTCCTTTAAGAAATCAATTAATTTAAACAATATTTTTTTTCATCTTTTGGAAGAATTCAATTATTATTTACAAAAATATTAGAATTTTTTACAGGAATTCAATTATTTTCAAATATTTAAAAATAATAAAATCCTTTTTAGGAATTCAGTTATTTTTGAAAAATTGTATAAAATACCGCTCAAACATTCAATTATTGTCAAGAATTTTAATAGAATTCTTTGTAAAATTTAATTATTTTTAAAAAACTTTTCGCTATCTAATTAATTTTAATATCTACCATTTTCCTAAAATTTCCAAACAGAATTCAATTATTCAAAAAACTTTTGTAAAAATCGTCGTGAGATTTCAGTTTTTTTCATGATTAATAAAAATTTCTCAGGAATTCAATTATTTAAATTTGAATTCTCATAAAATTAGTTGAAAGAAATTAATTTATTTAAAAATTTTTATAAAATATTCTTGTTTCTTGTTGTTTTGTTATACATTTTACCCGAAAAAAATTCTTCAATCGTAAAATTATTCGAAAACATCAATAACTTCTTTTTTTAATAAAATATTTAATTTTTAATTTTATACACAGAAATTGAGATTTTTCAAAACATTCAAACTCAAACCTTTTTGATATTAATTAACTTGTAAAGGTATTTTTATTTTAAATTAAGAATATTATTAAAAAAATAGTTACTAATTCAATTATTATTTTCTAGCATTTTTAACTAGATTTCTTCTATAAATCAACTTAATTTCTAAAATATTTTTTGAAAAAGTTCTTTGGAGAATTTGCAATTGAAAATTTCCATGTAACTTTAAATTGTTAAAAAAAAAATTAAATTAGACTTTAAAAACAAAAAATTCTTCAAAATTCTTCACAATCAAAGAATAGGAAATTCAAATTTTCAAATATTTTAATTTGCAATCTTTTCAAAATAAATTATTCAATTATTTAAATTGAAAAAATAAATAATTCATTGAATAATTGAATGTTTGTTAAAATTGAATTCTCATAAAGAATTTTTAAATAATTGCATTCTTTTGACGAATTTTAATAAAAATTTTAAGAATCATTACATTTTTCAAGGATTTTGTATAAAATTATATTATTCGAATACAAAAGTTAATAATTTATTAAATAATTCAACGATTTTAAAAATTTAATTCTTGTAGTGAATTTTATTAACAAATGTTTAAATAATTGAATTCTTTTGACGAATTTTAATCAAATTTTTAAAAATTATTAAATTTTTGACAAGAATTCCATTTAAATTGTATACTAAAAATAATTTTAATTCTTCGATGAGCTTTATAACTTATGAAAATAATTAAATTTCTAAAACAAATTGATTATTTTTTAAAAATAAGTGACTTTATAAAAAAAATGCATTATTTATGAAATTAATTGAATTATTGCGATGACATTTATAGAATAAAAAATTATTAGAATTCATCTGCAATTTTTATTTTATTTACGACAGTTATGAAATGTTTGAGTCCAATTTTATTAATTTTTTTTTTAAATAATTGAATTCTTTAAATTAAATTGAATAAATTTAAATTAAATTTGAATAAATTTGCAAATTTATTCAAATAGTATATAGATATTGAAAATGAAATGAAGAAATTTATTAAAAATAATTGAATTTTGGAGAAGATTTTTCTTATTTATAAAGATCTAAGTTGTGATTTTCATGGGAATTTTTCTTTAAATTTTGAACATAAAATTGAACTTTTGTAAGAAGAAATTTATTACGATTGAAAATAATAGAATTTCAGCAATAATTTGTAACTCCTCAAAGATTCAATTTTTTAAAATGTTTATAACTAAAATTTTTTAATTTTTAATAATTTCATTATTTTTAATAATAAATTAAATATATATTCTATTAAAAATTTTACAAATTTCAAGGAGAATTTGAATTATTAACATTTTGCAATAATCTAAGTTTTTAAAAATTTCTAATTAAACTCATATTTAAAATTGAAATTTTTTAAAAAATGTCAAATTAAAAACCCTTTGAATAAGTTTATTTATTTATGTATATAATAAACGCAATTCTTTTAAAAATGAATAAATTTTCAAATTTGAATTAAACATTTCCAAATTCTATTTTTTCAAAAATTTTAAAATTTTATTAGAATTTCAAACTGTTTTAAAATTTTATTTAAATTTATAATTTGTCTTTTATTTTATTTAAATTTGAAATTTTTCTTAAATTTTATTTAAATTTAAAATTTGAAAATTTTATTTAAATTCAAGAATCTTTAAAAATATTATTCAAATTTAAAAAATCTCTTAAAATTTTATTTATATTTAAAATTTTGAAAATTTTATTTATATTTAAAATTTTGAAAATTTTATTTAAATAAAAAATTTTTAATTTTTAATTAACAGCTTTCATCATACAATTTTCCTTTGTGGCCTGCTTCTTTTGGCTGAATGTCATGTGCATCGAGACGTGGCTATTGATTCATCGACGAGTACATCGTGATCAATGCTACTGGGAACCGAAGAAGCTCTTTTTTTACTATTCTATTTGGGGCTGGGTTCCACCGGCACTACTCATTCTAATTTCAATGATAATGGATCTTAATCCAACAGTTCCCAGTACATACGTTAAACCCAATTTTGGATCTCAAAGCTGCTGGTTTAAATGTAGGTACGACTTTTAATTACTATTATTTATTATTTATTATTTATTATTATTATCCCTTAAAAATACTTTTTCATTTCATTCAAACAACATTTCAAAATTAGAATCTAAATATATAAATTTTTCCCCTAAATATACAAATTAATAGACAGTGGGAAATGCTATATTAAATTATTTACTCCCCCATTTTAAAATGAAAAGGGCATTAACAAATATTTTTTTAATTAATTCTTTAATGCTATTAAAAAATCAATCCTCAATAATGTAATTGCAAAAAAAACACAATAGGGCATTTATCGTGTAAACATGAACGGGTCTCTCGACACAAGGTCATAATTATAATTTCCGGTCGCCCCACTTTTAAAGTCAAACTAAAATTAGACTCTCTTTTTTTTTAAAGAAGAAATATTATCGTAAATCCACAAGTTGCATGCAGAAATTTTCATCGTCATCAGAAAATTTAAGAAAATATAGATTTTTCTGTCCTTTTTTTTCGCGTCGAGGAATTTCCGCATGCATGCGATGATTATTTTACGATAAAATATATATCTAAAATAAAGATGATTTTTCAAAGAAATAAAAATTGCGATAACGAGACTTTGGAATTATATAAGACAATTATTGTTCCATAGATTGTGTGGCTATATTTACTTGGATAATTGTGATAAAATTCTAGAGTTAGTGCGCATATGGAAAACGAGAGTTATTAAAGTCTATTTTTATGAGATCAAAAACTAATCGATAGCATGATTTCTTTGACTATGAATAACTTTTTACCGATTGTTATAGGGGTTTTTTTTTCTTCAAATGTCTGTTTTACCAACTGTCGATAATAATTTTTTACAAAGAATAAAGATTTTAAAAAAGATTAAAGATTCGATCAAAGAATATATTTGACACTGAATAACTATTTAACAAGAAATATTTATTACTATCAGAAGATCGCAATATAAGTGTTTTTTATTCAAATTTCTGTTTTACCGACAGTCGATAATACTCTTTTGCAAAACGCGAAAAAATTACATTTGATCGAAATCGACTACTTTTTAACTCTGAATAATTATTTACTGCTCACAATTAATCGTTTTTCTTTCAAATGCCTGTTTTACCAACTGTCGATAACAATTTTTTGCAGAAAATAAAGATTTTATTTTGGATCAAAAACTATTTTTAACTCTAAATAACTATTTAACGAGAAATATTTATTACTATCCGAAGATCGCAATATAAGTGTTTTTTATTTAAATTTCTGTTTTACCGACAGGCGATAATAATTTTTGACAGAACGCAAAAGAAAGTATTTTCTAATCGATGAAAACTAACCGTAGATTATTTATTTTATTCTAAATTACTTTTTACAACTCTTAAGTGATTCTAATAAGCACTATTTTTTTAAATGTCTGTTTTATCAGCTGTCGATAATAATTTTTTACCGACAAAAATATTTTTATTAGACCAGATCCAACCAGCGAATAATTTTTTTGTCTTTTAATATACTTTTACAGACCTTAATAACTACAATGTTTTTTAACTGTTTTACCAACTGTCGATAACCATTTTTTGCAGAGAATAAAGATTTTATATTCGATCAATGTCTATTTTTGACTCTACCATAACTATTTAACGAAAAACATTTATTACTATCAGAAGATCGGAATATAAGTGTCTTTTGTTCAAATGTCTGTTTCACCGACTGTCGATAATACTCTTTTGCAAATCGCGAAAAAATCGAAATCGTCTACTTTTTAACTCTGAATAACTTTTTATTGCTCACAATTAATTGTTTTTCTTTCAAATGCCTGTTTTACCAACTGTCGATAACAATTTTTTGCAGAAAATAAAGATTTTATTTTTTATAAAAAACTATTTTTAACTCTGAATAACTATTTAACGAGAAATATTTATTACTATCAGAAAATCGCAATATAAGGTTTTTTATTCAAATTTCTGTTTTACCGACAGGCGATAATAATTTTTGTCAGGACGCAAAAGAAAATATTTTCTCTCCGATGAAAAATAACCGTTGATTTTTTTTTACTCTACTTATTTACTAATTTTCAGTGATTCTAATAAACACTATTTTTTCAAATATCTGTTTTATCAACTGTCGATGATAATTTTTTGCAGATTGATAAAAAATATTCTAACCATTCATTTTTTTTACTGTAAAAAATAATTTTTAGTATTTAATTATACTTTTACAGATCTTAATAACTACAAATTTTTTAACTGTTTTACCAGCCGTCGATAACAATTTTTTGCAGAGAATAAAAATTTTATATTCGATCAATGTCTATTTTTGACTCTGCCATAGCTATTTAACGAAAAACATTTATTACTATCAGAAGATCGCAATATAAGTGTTTTTTATTCAAATTTCTGTTTTACCGACTGTCGATGATACTCTTTTGCAAATCGCGAAAAAATATATTGTATCATATCCAACCAATGACTAGTTTTTTGGCTTTAAGTATACTCTTACTGATCGTGATAACCACGGTTTTCTTTCAAATGTCTGTTTTAACGACTGTCGATAATAGTTTTTTGCAGATTGACAAAAAATATTCTAAACATTCATTTTTTTTACTGTAAAAATAATTTTATGGAAAATTTAAACCATTTTCTTGACATATAGTTAAAAATGTAGTCGAAGTCTGCCCTTAATAAGTGTTTTTTATTCAAATGTCTGTTTTACCGACAGGCGATAATAATTTTTGTAGGACGTAAGAGAAAATATTTTCTATTCGGTCAAAAGTAACCGTTGATTTTTTTTTACTCCACTTAAATAACTTTGTACTAATCGAAACACTATTTTTTCAAATATCTGTTTCATCAACTGTCGATGATAAATTTTTACCGATAAAAAATATTTTCATTGTATCATATCCAACCAATGACTAGTTTTTTGGCTTTAAGTATACTCTTACTGATCGTGATAACCACGGTTTTTTTTCAAATGTCTGTTTTAACGACTGTCGATAATAGTTTTTTGCAGATTGACAAAAAATATTCTAAACATTCATTTTTTTACTGTAAAAATAATTTTATGGAAAATTTAAACCATTTTCTTGACATATAGTTAAAAATGTAGTCGAAGTATCCCCTTAATAAGTGGTTTTCTTTCAAATGTCTGTTTTACCGACGGTCGATAACAATTTTTTTTTTGTAGAACGTAAGAGATGTTTTCTATTCGGTCAAAAGTAACCGTTGATTACTTTTTTGTCCATAAATAACTTTGTACTAATCGAAAGAAGGATTTATTTTAAATATCTGTTTTATCAACTGTCGATGATAAATTTTTACCGATAAAAAATATTTTCATTGTATCATATCCAACCAATGACTAGTTTTTTTGGCTTTAAGTATACTTTTACTGATCGTGATAACCACGGTTTTTTTTCAAATGTCTGTTTTAACGACTGTCGATAATAGTTTTTTGCAGATTGACAAAAAATATTCTAACCATTCATTTTTTTACTGTAAAAATAATTTTATGGAAAATTTAAACCATTTTCTTGACATATAGTTAAAAATGTAGTCGAAGTCTCCCCTTAATAAGTGGTTTTCTTTCAAATGTCTGTTTTACCGACGGTCGATAACAATTTTTTTTTGTAGAACGTAAGAGAAAATGTTTTCTATTCGGTCGAAAGTAACCGTTGATTATTTTTTTTGCACTAATCGAAAGAAGGATTTATTTCAAATGTCTGATTTATCAACTGTCGATAATAACTTTCTACCGATAGAAAATATTTTTATTAGATCGGAACCAATCGATGACTAGTTTTTAGGCTCTAATGATATTTTTATTGTTTCTAATGAGCACTGTTCTTAATGTAAGTTTATCGACTGTCGATAATTTTTTTACAGATAAAAAGATTTTAGTTTAGATAAAATACTATTTCTTTCAAATGCCTGTTTTATCGACTGTCGATAATTAATTAACAATCAAAATAAAATTTTTTAATAGATGAAAATCAGGATGACTGCTTTTTTTTACTGATTTAATGAATAATTTTTCTTTCAAATGTCTGTTTTATCGACTGTCGATAATAAATAAGAAATAAATAAAAATTTAATTATTTTTTCTTTCCCTTTCTTTCAGCGGATAAAGAAGCAATGCCCTACTTCTACATTCCAGTCGGTGTTCTCATTGTAATGAATCTAATATTTTTTGCCCTAACTGCCAGGGACGTGAATAGTTATCAACGTGAATTGGATTTACGTCTCCTTGCCCGTAATCAAGAATCAGATCGTCGCGAGCAAAAAATGATAAGACGAACAAAGAAAACACTATTCGTTTCAATTGGACTGTTCTTTATAATGGGAATGAATTGGGCAATGGAAATGATATCGTGGTGGTCGGGTGGTGATCCTCTGGCCTGGTCCGCATTCGATATGGTTAATGCACTTCAGGGTATCATTATATTTGGTCTATTTGTCCTTCGACGGCCAATTCAGGATATTGTCTGGTATCGAATTCAATATCTACGTGGTGTGCCTGTCGACGAGCCGGAAATTCTCAATATTGACCTGCGAATGCTGCCACTGAGTGACATTGATGAGACTGACAATAATCAAACTGCATGAGCAGTGTTGAAGAAATGTTTTCTTTTTGATTTTTATCGACTCTTTGCAAGAGTTTGCAATTCACAAACACTTTTGAATAAATAACTGAAACGACAAACGCAAAGTTGAACGTGAGAAAGAAAAGGAAAGACAATTTTATCTAACTACTAGAGGGGTAAACTTAAACGACTGTTTAGTTCCGCACTTTCCCCACTAGGAGCGCCGTCCGTCTCTTTCGTAGGCCAAGCGCCTCAAACAATAAAGTTAATTTTATCCCAGAAACTGTAAAAATTGTTTTTTTTTTTTAAACAACTAGTCTACAGAACAAAAAGAGGAAAGTGAGAAATAAAAAACAAAATTCTTACCCTCTTACCGTGATATATTTTTATTTTTCTTTCCTAAAGGCGATATTCTATACTTAGAAAAAATAAAGTAACAAATGCGTTTTTTTTTTCTCTTCGAAAAAGAAAAACTCGCACTCAACAGTATTGCACAACACACGTTGCAAAAACGTGAAAAAACCAGGTACTAAATTATGTCTCCATATTAGAAGATTTTTCGGAATTGAAATTTTTTTTTTTTTTTAAATCTTTATCAAAAAAATAATTAACATAAAAAAAAATATTCTAAAATTTTCATATTTTTTTTCTTTTTAAATACTATTTTGTACCCTGGAGAATATTTTTTTTTTTTTCAGAAGAAAAATTCCAAATGGAGATTAAAGCGTGATTTTTGTAAATCTCATTTTGAAAAAAAAATAGGTGCATATCATTGGACGGGGGAAAGGGAAAATTTCTTCTCCCCCCCTCCTTTGAAAGCTTTACATTTTTCACAACAATTTTTTTTCTGCTTTTTTTTTTGAGTCATGTTGATCTGCTCATTAAATTGTCGTTGTTTCAATAATGCTCTTATCTATGATGTCCCGGAAATGCTTGACTCATGCCAAGAATACCAACAATTGAGGCATTTTGCGTAAAATAAATAAGACGATACATTCCGGGTGCTTTGATAGCCGTCACTACAAATGACAGATGTTCAACGCCAGATGTCGCCTCTGACATCTGTCTAGGTGCGTCAGAATTTTCTGCAAAATTATATATTCAATTTTTAATCTCTTCCATGTATATAATTGAAAAAAAAAATTGAATTTTTGAAAAAGAGACCCTTATTTTATCAGTATTTCTGTTTTTCACGTGTATCTCATAATTTTTAATTATTTTAAGTAATATGTAAATAGTGTAAAAATTGTATTGTAAATGTTTTCATTTTTATTGTACAAAAAAAAATACTAAACGCATAGCAAAGTTTCAGGTTTGTATTGTAAAAATTACTAAACGCACTGCAAACATTTACGTTTGTATTGTAAAAATTAATATACGCCTTGTAAACTTAAACTTTCGTTTGGTAAAAATTAATAAAAACAATGCAAACTTTAATATTTGTATGGTAAAAATTACCATTACGCTTTGTAAACCACAAAGGTTTGTGTTGTAAATATTACTATAGGCCTCGCAAACTTTAGCCTTTACATAGTAAACATTATCATACGCCTATCAAACTTCAACGTTCGTATGGCAAAAATTACTAAAAAGAACATTGCAAACTTAAATGTTTGGAATATAAAAATTATTGAACACATTGAAAATCTTAACATTCAAAGTGTGTGAATTTACTGAACGTATTGGAAACATTGACATTTGTATTGTAAAAGTTACTGAACGCTTCACAATTCTTAGAGTTTGCATTACAAAAATTACGAAACGTATGACAAACCTTAACGTTTGTAGAGTAAAACTTACTAAATGTATAGTAAACTGTATGTGGATTGTAAAAGTTATTAAAAGTATAGTAAACTTTAACGCTTGTATTGCAAAAGTTGATGAATGTATTGTAAAAAATACCGACCTACCTGTAAAGTTCTACATTTGTATTGTTAAATTTATTGAATAATCTGTAAGTTTATAATAATATTATATTCTATTATTATTATATTAATAATATTATATTATATTATTATAATCTGTAAGATTTAATAATTGTATGGTAAAAATGACCAAAAACCGAAAGATTGCAAAAATGTATTGTAAAATACCGTAATTTGATAATTATTACCGAACTTATATTTGTAACTTTAAGTTTGAATCGCACATTGTAAATATTCATGTGAGAATTTGTCAACAAAATAAAAGAAATTAAAAGTGTTTCTGTTCTATAAAATTCGAAATCGTTGGTAAACGATATTAAATAAATTATTGCATAACCTCTAAAATTAATTTTGTTAAATAAAATAAAAAAATATAAATAATATTTGTTAATAAATGTTAAACTTTTATTAACTAAAAGCATTGAAGAACGAAAATAATACAGTAAAATGTTTCTAAATTAAAAAAAAAACTTTAGGTCTAATGGACCTTGAAATTAGAGACCTTTTACTGTGCAATATTTTCCGACCACAAAGGTCGGAAATAAACCTTTACATCGAGCCAAACATAAAAAATATATTTGTAGAGATGCCATAAATCACTAACAATTCTAAGAAAAAGATAAATTTTACCTGCGTCCGTGTTGACATATTCATAAATAATATAATCATCGACACTTGAAAAACCATCCTTATAAAGGCCAATCCAATCTCTATATCCAGATTTTCGATTGCCGGTAAATTTGTAACTAACAACATTTGTCTCATCAATGAACCATTCATTAATTGGAAGAAATTCAACTCCTGGATTTCCCATATCTGAACGAATCTTTTAACAATTAGAAATTGTCAATTAAATTTTTGTATTTTGCTAAATTTTACATATATTTTTTCTTCAAATAGAAAAAAAAATAAGGCATAATTACCACAATGTCAAATTCGCTCGTCACCGGTCTATGATCTGATAGAAGATAACTAGAATGACTCTTGTAACTATTTTGCACAGCCTTGAGTGTTATGTTTTCATAAACATTTTCATTAACTTTATATAAAATTCGATCCGTCCAGGATGGTCGACGTCTATAGATGGAGAATCAACAAAAAAAAAGAGAGATTTTTACCAAAAAAAAAAAAAAAGAAATTTTAGAAATATTTTCTATTCAAACTAAAGTATTATAACGTACTTGAGATCATAATTCTGAGAGCCAAATTCATATTTATAAGTTGGCGGGAATGAAATTTTATTCTCAATGAGTTCAGCGAATGCTTCACCATTGGCCATGACTGTTTTCAGTTGATCTTTCTCGAGAAGAACGTTCAATTGATTTTGCTTAACGAGTAGATCGATGTCGTTTGCTGTGAGGCCCTCCATCAGTCGAAAATTCAAATCACCAATCCAGAATACATAGCTGCAGACAATAGGTAACGAAAAATTTTTATGTTGCTGCGAAACTAATTTTTTTTTTAATTTTCTTTTTCTTTTAATACCATATGTATGTTTCATACAGACTCATGGTAAAGGATGCTTGATGTCTCCGGAGTATCGTAGATATGCTCGCGAAGAATCGTATTGTACTCTGAGATCCGTGTGGCTAGAAGATTATCGTGTGCGGTCAAATGCGCGTTTATTAGACATAAACTGACACCGTAGATGTTCAGCCTCACGCTCACCGCACCCTTGTTACCCTAAAACAGGTGATAAACAGGTTGATGGGGAATGTTTTTTCAACTCTTTATAGTTTTATTGTTTTTTTGTGGTTTATTTCTAAACGTCTTAATTGCTTGAGGCAAAGAATTTAGCAGCTCAATCTTTTGCCATTAAACCTGAAGGTGTGAATCTTTTGGTTTACCTCCATGGTTTATTTTTAGGTCGATACTTGGTGCTTTAATTTTACTCATGGCAATTTAAATACTATTATTTGTATTACTTCACGGAACGATACTAACTGATCAAGCGATTCAAAGAATTATTAGACTGTCAAAAATATTTTAAGAGGTGCAAAAATAGGTGAAACAGAGAACTCTAAGTGGAATGGTACCAATTTTTACGCGCTAACCAAGGGTTTATTGTGTAGATCGTGGCAGAGTTTACTTGGATAACTGTGATAATTATAGAGCAAATTCAGGCAAACCAGAGTTTTTGAACTCAATTTTGTTAGATTAGATCGTACCAACATTTACTTGGATAACTGTGATAATTTTAGAGCTAATGCAGTCAAACCAGAGTTTTGGAACTCAATTTTGTTGCATTAGATCGTAGCAAAGTTTACTTGGATAACTGTGATAATTTTAGAGCTAATGCAGACAAACCAGAGTTTTAGAACTCATATTTGTTTTGTTAGATCGTAGCAGAGTTTACTTGGATAACTGTGATAATTTTAGAGCTAATGCAGTCAAACCAGAGTTTTGGAAATCAATTTTGTTGCATTAGATCGTAGAATGTTTACTTGGATAACTGTGATAATTTTAGAGCCAATGCAGGCAAATCAGAGTTTTGGAAATCAATTTTGTTCTGTTAGATTGTACCAACATTTACTTGGATAACTGTGATAATTGTAGAGCTAATTCAAGCAAACCAGAATTTTAGAACTCAAGTTTGTTTTCTTATATCGTAGCAGAGTTTACTTGGATAACTGTGATAATTTTAGAGCTAATGCAGTCAAACCAGAGTTTTGGAAATCAATTTTGTTCTGTTAGATCGTGCCAATATTTACTTGGATAACTGTGGTAATTTTAGAGCTAATTCAGGCATACCAGAGTTTTTGAACTCAATTTTGTTTCATTAGATCGCAAAATGTTTACTTGGATAACTGTGATAATTTTAGAGCCAATGCAGGCAAATTAGAGTTTTTGAACTCAATTTCGTTTCATTAGATCGCAGAATGTTTACTTGGATAACTGTGATAATTTTAGAGCAAATGCAGGCAAATCAGAGTTTTGGAAATCAATTTTGTTCTGTTAGATCGTACCAACATTTACTTGGATAACTGTGATAATTGTAGAGCTAATTCAGGCAAACCAGAATTTTAGAACTCAAATTTGTTTTCTTAGATCGTAGCAGTGTTTACTTGGATAACTGTGATTATTTTAGAGCTAATTCAAGCGAACCAGAATTCCAATTATTACCAAAATTGGTAAAATTTAATTTTCAAGACTGAATAACTTTTGACTGATCGCAATAAATAATTGCACACAACAATTTGTTTTAAATTGTCTGTTTTATCAACTATCAGTAACAATAACTTTGACTTCTATAAATCTTCATCTCTATTTACTTGAAAATTTAGAAGCAAAAAATTGTATCTTTCAAATGTCTGTCTTATCAACTGTCGATGATAATTTCTTCTCCCTAACAATGCAAATTTCCAAAAAATTATTTTCTATTTGTCTCTAGAGAAAAAAACTGTAATAAAGAAAATGTGTGTTAAATTATTTTTCATGTCCAGGAATTATTCATTTTCTTACCCATAGACCTCCGAAACCAGTCTTTGTATATCGAGCCTCAATTGATCTTAATTGATTAATATGCTTTCGTAGGCAAAATATATTCAACACTAGACCCTGCAATCGTTGAGTTTTTATTTTTACATAATCTTGTGTCTTTAAAATATCCCTACAAGAATTTAAAAAATTTTTATTAATCCTCTTAAGGCATCATGTAATAGTTGTAAATATAAGTTAACATAAAAAATATAAAATAGTAGTAAAAAATGATAACAATAATGCAAATAATCATAAAAAAAGTAATAATAATACTAATAGTAATGAAATATTACTAATAATAACAATAAATACCTAAATACTTTGGTCCATGGGTCATCGAAAAATACATCGTAAAATAAATCTTGAGGTTGTGATTTCACTTCCTGTAATCTGAAACAATATGTAATTTGTTTTTTTTTTAATTCATTTTTATGAAAGTATATAATTTACGATATACATACCCAATTACATAAAAATCCGGTGGCTTATGTTCAACTGAATCCTTAATTTTGAGCAAATCGTGAAGATCCTCCTCGGGATTTTTTGTCGCTACATTGTATGTTAGAAAATATAATCTGCAAAAAAGTGAATTATTTTAAAGAAATAAAATTTCAAAAATTAATATTTTCCTGATCCCAGAAAACAAAGAAATGCAAAAGTAATTAAGTTTTGTATTTCCACCATTTTAAATTTTTAAAAATTCAGCCTCCGAGAAAAATCAATATTTCTTTAAATCTTCATAATGGATCCGCTATTTTGAATTTTATTTTCAAATTCGTGTTTCTAGACCCCCAATTAACGAATTTGGATGGAAAATAATTTTTCTTTTAAGTCACCATCTTGGATCCGCCATTTTGTATTTTATCATTTTACCGTTAAATTCGTGTTCAGCGAGCCGAAAAATTCCCGTCTAACGAATTTCAAGGGAAAATATAAATTTTTTGAAAAACGACGCCATATTTGATCCGCCATTTTGAATTTTCCAAATGAACAGTTAAATTCCAAGAAACAATTAAACATTAAATTTTCATTATTTTAATGTTTCTCGATTTTTAATTTAATAATTTCTCTCGATGTTTTTTTATAATAAAAATTAAGAAACAAATTTTTTTTTAGAAATTAAAATTAAATAAATCTGATCTTTTCATAAATTAATATTTAAAGTGAATGTAAATTTAATATGTGAAATATTTAAATTTCAGAAATATTATAAATTCAATAATATTATAATAATAAGTAGAACGTAGAAAGTTAATAAAGAATTTACAGAAATTCGAAAGTATATGTACTATAAAAACACTTCCACACAAGAAATATATATATATATAATTCTCATACTAGGAAAAAGTATATTTCAAGGTCATGGATATAATTAACCTTCATTTCAGAAAATTAACACATTATTTACATTACAGAAAAAAAAATTTACATTTAAAATTATTCCCCTTTTTTGGCAAAAAGAAAAAAAAACTTGAACTTTGTATGTACGTTACGTAATATTTAACTATATATTCACAGGTAGAAATATAAATTTTAAATAAATGATAAACAAAATAATAAAATTCGTAAACAAATAAAATTAATTTTCTAACCTTATTAACTCCGCTCCTGGCATCATTGTTCTTGTGTGTGTGTGTGGGGAAAAAAAAGAGGAATAACAATTTCAATTTTAATCACTTGTTTGCCAATTAAACTGTTTATACTACAGTGTCAATTGTTTTGTTATAAATGACGACGCAAAATCAATAAACGTTCTACAAAATTGCAATATATATGGTAAAATTTAACCTCTCTTTATAACACTTGCCTAGGTAGAATATCATTTTCAAAACTCATTGTCTCTACATTTCGACAATATTATTTACAAATAAAATGAATATGGAAAATAATTTTGTATCCTTATTTATTTGTTTTTAATTATAAACTTCACATAGTGAGAAAATACGCGTGCGACTATTTTCATTAACTGTCAGTTTATGACAGTTTGACAGCCAATGAGAAAATGATCGTAAAATTCAAAATGGAGGGAGGATTGTCTGGTGTTATTCTCCCGGAGCCAACTTCACATTGCTGACTTTCTTCTGTAAAAGTTACTATATTTATTTACAATTTTTCTTCCTAGTTTTCTAAATTAGGGATTTAAAAAAAAAATTTAATAAATATAAGGTATTATTAACAAATACATGGTGAAATTTAATTACACTGTCCTTTTTTTCTTTACATGAATTTTCAATATTCTCAATATAATCAAATCGAGCGCGGGAAAATAGTACTTGAAATTCTTACATTAAACAAAAATAATAAAAATTTTGTTTTAAAAAAAATGTTTGTCAAAATTAACATTTAATATTAAAAATAATTTTAAGTTCTACTTCTTATAATTAATTTTGTTATTGATATTTGAAAACTCACTTTGAAATTTCGTGTTCCTGTTGGTAGCGCTGAATTTCATTTTCCTAAAGTTTGCCCACTCTTCAACTACGCGTTAAGTTGCTGACTTCACACGTTTTTCCATCATAACTATACTTCGTGTTTCATTTTTATATACAACAAAAATTTATTTAAATAAAAAGTAACATAAGACATTGTTAGTTGTTGACTTAATTCTTCTCCCCCCATTAATGTTCAGTGTTTAAAAAACAAATAGTGGTGAATTGATGGAAAAAAAAACAAACAACATTTAGATGGTCGATCGACAATTTTTTCACTCTTTTTTTTTGGTGCCTTTTCACACACAATAAACATACATAGATGTTGAGAGACTTCGAATATGACAGAATGGTAAGTATATATACAATTATAACCTCTCAATTTTTTTTTAAAAGAATACAAAATTTGTTTCTCCATTTTATAGATTTTATAGATAAAAAAAACTATTTTGTAGAAAATAAAACCATTTTGGAAATAATTGTAAAAAATTAACGTAAACTTTTTTTTATTTTTTCTTCTTTTTCTCTTTGTGAAATAATGATCTCTTTAAAA
Source organism: Leptopilina myrica (nomen nudum) (assembly GCA_032872475.1). Taxonomy (NCBI): domain Eukaryota; kingdom Metazoa; phylum Arthropoda; class Insecta; order Hymenoptera; family Figitidae; genus Leptopilina; species Leptopilina myrica (nomen nudum). The sequence continues at coordinate 29,609,941 of CM065466.1, read as the reverse complement.
ATCGAAATAATTGTAATTTTTTCATCTTTTTTTTGAGGAGGAAAAAATTATTTTATTTATAAATAATAAATTCTGTCCATCTGTTAAATTGTTTGTTTTTTTTGTAATAATTGTTTCAAAGTACTTAAAATTGTCATTTGAAAGGCAAAAAATTGACAAATCTACGGTTTTTTTTAAGAGGGAAGGTTTTCACATTGCGAAACTTTGTTAAAATTGTATTTTTATTGTTTTATTAGTAAAATTCGTTTGTTGGTGAAAATAATAATTATGATGATGATGATGATGATGGTTCTGATGATATTATTAATGACAATATAAAAATAATAATGACAATGATAATAATAATAATAATAATAATAATAATTATAAATAAATAATAATTAAAATAACAATGATAAAAATAATTTTACTTTTTTATAAAATAATTTACCGAATAAATAAGTAAATGAATATTAATGATAATAATAATAATAATAATAATAATAATAATTTATTTTAAAAAATGATTTATTTTAGTAATTTTTTTAGTAAAATAGATCTTAAACAATTAATTAATTAATAATTTAAATACTATTAATTTTTAGTATAAAATTAAATAAATGCAAAAAAAAAATTTTTTCTGAATAAAAACTGTATTATTTTCCTGGTAATGTTTAATTTAAACCAATGGTAAACATTTTTATATTTGTTTTAATAACGAATACGTGGTAAAATGTACTTTCATTGCCACGTTTTCAATTTTATTTTTCGATTTTCATTACAAAGCAGAAATTCTTCCATAAATTTTCCTTTATATTGAACCAGAATATTTTGTTTTGTAAAATTGAGTATGTAAGTTTTTTTTATCTATAAACAATTTTATTTTGATTTCCATTGTTTTTTTTTTAATCTATTTTTTCTATTATTAATTCAAAAACTTTTATTTATCTTATTTGTAAATCATTTTTATTAGTTTCTTTATTATTAGTAAAAAAAAAATTTAAATACAATTGCGTTAAATTTAAAGATAAGAAAAATAAACAGTTTTATTCTAATTTCTCTTGTTTTTTAAATCGATTTTTTATAAAAAAATTTTTATTTCTCTTTGTAAATCATTTTTATTTTTATTTTCATGTTCGAAAAAATTTAGAATTTTGTTATGAGATATTCAAAATTTTCTCTTCAACGAACAATTTTAAGTGGCAAAATTAATAATTTCGTGACGAAAAGAATTTAATTTATAAAATTAAAAAAAATTTTTAATGAACTAACAAAACTTGTATTCTAGTTTTTTAATTTTAAACAAAAAAGTTTTTTTTTTCTTATTCCTAAAATTTAGAAGTAAATGAAACCAAAATGATTTGAAAAATAAAAAATTTTACATAAATAAAATAAATTTTATTAATAAACAATTTTTAATTTTGTGTAAAAAAAAATTGATGGTAATTTTAAACATACAGAAATTTATTTTTAAAAATTAATTATTGTTCGAAAAATTCTAAATTCTTTCTTTAAGAAACAAATTTTAATTCTTAAAATTGTAAATTTTATGGTTGTCATTACTATATTGAAATTAATAATATTCTTTTAAAGAAATTAATTTTCGTACTTTAATTATTAATAATTAATAATTAATAATCTTTTCTTTTCTTTTTAGACGAGGTGACGTTTGGTTCTGCCATGCGAAACAAATCAATACCTTTTGTACTCATTTTACTGATTGTATGGAGTATTGTAATTTATTTTCTATTTCTCGATCGACCAATCGGAAATGAGGTTCGCAAGGTAAACAAAAACAAAAATTTTTTCCTAATTAAATTATTATATTAGAAAAAAAAATTTAATTTTCATAATTTTTTTTTAAATTATCAAATTAGTAAATAAAGTTTCAGTAAAATTTTGTATATGGAATTCATCATTTTTTAGGAAAATTTTGTTAATCAAATGATTAAATTAGAGAGAGCAGTGGAAACTGAGATTGCTCTTAATAATGAATTACTGACACGACTTAAAGAGCAACGTTTACAGAAAAGTAAGTAAAGAATATAAATTTTTCGCTTTTTTATTCACCGAGAATTAATTAATTTTTAATTTTAAAAAATTTTTAGAACAAGAGGAAGTTATTGAAGAAGAAAAACATGTGGAACAGCCATTACAAGAGGAGAAACAAAATGACAATAAATTTCGACACGTAAATATATTAATTTATTATTAACGAATTTTCAAGAAATTAAAAACAAAATATTCAATAATAAATCTTTTAAATATGTTTACTAATCACTAGTTTTAATATTTATAATATTTTAAAAATTAAATATGAAAAATACTTTTACTATTAAGTATTAAAAATACTTTAACTAATAATTATTTTTGCAAATAAATATTAAACGTATTTTTACTAAAAAAAAAATATTTGCCACACTGTTAAATATTAAAAATATTTTTACCAACAAATACATTTACAATTAAACATGAAAAATAGACCATTAAATATAGTAAAACTAACGTAATAGAGAAAATTTTTTAAATTACTTTTTAATTAAGAAAAATATTTATTTAATGCGTTCTTTTTTGAAAAATTGAAGAAATAAACTATATTTTTTCAGGGTATTTCACTGGGTAAAAAGACATTGAACGATGGCTCGCCAATAATAGCGATTTTAGTATTTTCATGCAATCGTGTAAGCGTGAAACGTTGTCTCGATCAATTAATTAGTTTGAGACCGAGTGCCGAGCAATTTCCAATAATTGTCTCACAAGATTGTGACGATCAGCCAACGGCAAATGTCATTAAAAGTTATAAGGATCAATTGCTTCATATTAAACAACCGGATCAATCGGACATTGAAATACCATTGAGGGAGAAGAAATTTAAGGGCTATTTTAAAATAGCACGACACTATGGCTGGGCATTGAATCAAGTTTTTATTGAATTTGGATATCAAACAGCAATTGTTGTTGAAGGTAAAAAGAAAAAGAAAATTTCAAACAACAACAAACAAAGGAAAATAAAAAAAGAAGAATTATTTATTAATTACTTAATTTATTTGATTAATTGAAAATTGAAATATTCTTCATAATTGCATTTTTTTAATATCGAAAAGCCTATTTTTTTATTCCTGAATATTCTTAAGAATTTTTAAATGTTTTTTTTTAGTATTTTATAGTATATTGAACTATTTTTTATTATTTTGAAATATTTAGAATTACTTTTAATTATTTTAAACCACTTTTTAGTGTTTTTGAAATATTTTTAAGTATTTTTAGATTTTTCACTATTTTCAAATATTTAAAAGTATTTACTGAGTATTTGACTAGTTTTTTTTTAATTGGACTTATTTTAAGCTAATTTAAACTATCTTTTGTATTTTTAAAATGTTTTTAACTATTGTAAAGTATTTTACAATTTTTTAAATATAAAAATATTTTTTTGTTATTTTCAATTATTTTTTTTAATATTTTGAAATATTGTAAAGTATTTACTGGGTTTTTAACTAGTTTTTTGGAATTTGAATTATTTTAAGCTACTTAATTTAAACTATTTTTTTGTTTTTTTAAAATATTTTTAACTACTGTAAAGTATTTTACAATTTTTTAAATATATAAAATATTTTTTTACTATTTTAAAATATTTTAAAATAATTTTTTGTGTTTTTAACTATTTTCTAGTATTTTGAATTATTTGGAAGAAACTTTGAATCATTTGAGGTTTCTCGAAATATTTTCTTGTATTTTTAATCATTTTTATGTGTTTTTAAATATTTTTTCAGTATTTTTAATTTTTTCTCTATTTTAACCTAATTTAAACTATTTTTTGTATTTTTTAAATATTTTTAACTTCATTAAAGTATTTTTACAATTTTTTAAATATATAAGAAATTTTTTAGTTATTTTCAATTATTTTTTTACTATTTTAAAATATTTAAAAATATTTTTTTGTGTTTTTAACTATTTTCTAGTATTTTGAATTATTTGGAAGAAACTTTGAAGTCATTTGAGGTTTCTTGAAATATTTTCTTGTATTTTTAATCATTTTTATGTGTTTTTAAATATTTTTTCAGTATTTTTAATTTTTTCTCTATTTTAACCTAATTTAAACTATTTTTTGTATTTTTAAAATATTTTTAACTTCATTAAAGTATTTTACAATTTTTTAAATATATAAAATATTTTTTAGTTATTTTCAATTATTTTTTTACTATTTTAAAATATTTTAAAATATTTTTTTGTGTTTTTAACTATTTTCTAGTATTTTGAATTTTTTGGAAGAAACTTTAAAGTCATTTGAGGTTTCTTGAAATATTTTCTTGTATTTTTAATCATTTTTATGTGTTTTTAAATATTTTTTCAGTATTTTTAAATATTTCAAATTACTTTCAATAATTTTTAACTACTTTTTAGTATTTTTTAAAAGTATTTTCAACTACTTCGAAATTTTTTAAAAGTATTTTTTAAAAGTTATTTGAAACTATTTAAAAATATTTTTAGTTATTTTAAAACTATTTTTTACAATATTAAAATATTTTTAAGTATTTTATGGATTTTTTACTATTTTTTAGTATTTTCATTTAGTTTGAATTATTTTCTAATTTTTTAAAATATTTTAAATTCTTTTGAAATAATTTTAGGTACTTTTAGGTTTTTCGAAACCATTTTTTTTTCTATTTTAAAGATATATTAAAATATTATTTAAACTATTTTTTAATTTTTGTTAAATATTTTTAACTACATTGAAATGTTTTTAATTATTTTTCAGAATTTTAAAAAAATTTTCAACAATTTTAAACTATTAGTTACTTTTAATTATTGTTTACTATTTTTAAATATTTTTTATAAGTGTTTGTTGTGTTATTAATTATTTTCTAGTTTTATCAAAATATTTTGAATTTCTTTGAAATATCTTTAAGTATTTTTAGATTTTCGAACTATTTTTTAGTATTTTTTAAAAGTATTTTGAGGTATTTTCACGTTTTTTTTAAGTGTTTTAAACTTTTCTTTAGTATTTTTCAAATATTTTAAAGTAGTTTAAAATTTTTTGAAACTATTTTTTACTATTTTTAAGAATTTTAATCTATTTTGTATTAGTTTAAATTACAAAAAAAAATTTAAATACTATTTAAAAATTTTTTAAACTATTTTCAAGCATTTTTAGGTGTTTTTAAGTATTTTTAACGATTTTACTATTTTTTTCTTTATTTTGAATCATTTTTTAAATTTTTTCTTTTACTTACTAATTACTTCATTTGTTTTTTATTAGTTAGCTCTTATTAATTACTTATTAATTAAAATTTGTTCTTTTTTCTTATTGTTCTTTTCTTCTTTCTTTTTCTTTTCTTATTCGTTTTTTGTTTTAAAATAATTGTATTTTTCAAAAGAAAATAATTGTATTTTTCAAAAGAAAATTGTAAATTTTTCAAAAGAAAAGAAATAATTAATTAATTTAATCTTTTCCAGATGATCTCGATATTTCTTCGGACTTTTTCGAATATTTCTTGGGCACTTATCAACTTTTAGTGAATGATAAATCGCTGTGGTGCGTTTCCGCTTGGAATGATAATGGAAAAGAAACATTAGTTGACGAGCAAGCGCCTCATTTACTTTATAGAACTGACTTTTTCCCTGGTCTCGGTTGGATGTTGACGCGTGATCTTTGGCTCGAACTTGGTCCCAAATGGCCACGAGCGTAAGTAAAAAAAAAAAGAAGCAAAATTAAATAAACTAATCTTTCCTTTATTCATTTTAATATATATTATTTTAATAAAAAAAATAAAGGAAATAAAAGACAAAGAATTCAAAAAATAATTATTTCACTTGCAAGATGAAATTATTAATCTTTTCTTTTTGTTATTACTATTAAATTATTATTATTTTTCTCAGTTATTGGGACGATTGGATCCGACATCCAGAGCAGAGAAAAAATCGAGCTTGCATTCGACCTGAATTGTCGAGAACAAGAACCTTCGGCAAAATTGGCGTCAGCAAGTATGAAAAATTTTTATTTTTATTTCAAGAACAAAAATATAATAATAATTACAATTTAATTTCTTTTTTTTTAACTTTTCTTATTATTTTTCCAGTGGACTTTTCTATGAGAAACATCTAAAGTTTATCATGCTTAATAAGAAATTTGTGCCTTTCACGAAAATGAATTTAACTTATTTACTAAAAGTGAGTATTATCGAAATTTTTCTCCTTTATTTAATTTATTATTCAGTTTATTTTACTTTGTGTTTTAATTTAAATATTTAAATTTAATAAATTACAGTTTAATTTTGTTTTTATTTAACTATTTATTTTTTACTAGACCTTTTCGTATTTTTTTTATACTTTTGTTTTCATTTCTTCACCTTTTCGTATTTTTCGATATTTTTATTTGATTTTTATTAAGTCAATAAATATTCGGTTTTGATTGATTATTTTTTCTGTACTTAGAATTCTGCTTAGTTTTAAATTTAAAAAAAATACAAAATTGATTTTTTTACTGCCTTTTTAAATATTAAAAATAAATTTAGAAAAAAATTGATTTTCATCTTTTCTTTTATTGTAAATTTTTTCTTTTTTCGAAAAGGACAATTATGACATCAACTTCGTAAAGGAAGTATTTCAATCGAGAGTGGTGAATAGTTCAGTATTGAAGAGTGGAAAAATCATTCCACCCGGTCCCATAAGAATTCGTTATAATAATCCCATCGAGTATAAAATGACGGCGAAAAAACTCGGCCTAATGGACGACTTTAAGGTAAAACTGAAAACAATTTTCTTTAGTATATTTATTCACTATAAATGATGTTTTTTTTTAATCTTTTTTTTCTTCTTAAATTTTTAATTTATAGCAAAACGGAACTTTTTCTTCAAGAATACAATTTTAATTTTCATAATTGCAAATTTTAACTCGCAAAAGTTCTGAATTTCAAATAAAAACATGAATTTTGATTACCAGAGTTTAGAATTTAGAAAAAAATGAATTTCAATTCAGAAACGTTGAGAAATTTATCAATAAATTAAATTAATTTCTATTTGAAAAATTCTAAATTCTTTCTTTAAGAAACAAATTTTAAGAATTAAAATTGAAAATTTTATAGTAGAAAAGAATTAAATTTATAAAGTTCACAATTTTTTATGGAAAATAAAATTAATTTTGCTTAAAAACATTTATAATTTATATGAAATTCGAGAAAAATGAATTTTTCATCGTAAAATACAAAATTTTTTGTTTAATTCTAAAATTATTTCAAATTTTATAAAATCAATTTAAGTTATAAAATTTTAAATTCTAAAAAAAACAAAATTAATTAATATTTTTTATTTATTTTAATTTGTTAAATTTAGAATGTTTTATAAAAAAAACGAATTTTAGTTCGTAACATTCAAAATTTCATGAAAAAAAAATTTAATTCTTAAAATTTAGAATTTAAATAAGAACAAAATGAATTTTGATTTGAAAAATACGGTAAAATCGTGTAAAAAAATAAATTTTAATTTGTAAAATTTATAATTTTGTCACGAGATATTCAAAATTTTCTCTTCAAAGAACAATTTTAATTGACGAAATTAATAATTTTGTGACAAAAACAATTTAATTTATAAAATAAAAAATTTTATATGATCTAAACAAACTTGTATTCTTAAAATTTTTAATTTTAAACAACAAATCTTTTGTTGTGATTCCTAAAATTTAGAATTTTATATACAAAAAGTAAAAGCTAATGAAAAAAAAAATGATTCGAAAATTAAAAAATTTTACATAAATGAAATAAATTTTATTAATAAACAATTTTTAATTTTATGTAAAAAAATTGATTGTATTTTTAAATACTCTGAAATTTATTTTAAAAAATTAATTTTTGTTCGAAAAATTCTAAATTCTGTGTCTAAGAAACAAATTTTAATTCTTAAAATTGAAAATATTATGGTCGAAAGAATTAAATTTATAAAGTTCATAATTTTTTATGAAAACTAAAACTAATTTGGCTTTAAAAACATTTAAAGTTAATTTTTTAAATTCTAGAACATTGAATTCTGAATCGTAAACTTGAGAATTTTGTATTAAAAATTGATATAAAAAAATTTCAATTTATTTCTAAAATTATTTAAAATTTTACGAAATAAATGTAAGTTATAAAATGTGGAATTCGAAATAAAAAATTAAATAAATTTTTCTTAAAAAAATTCAGAATTTTATGTTAAAAAAAAATAATTTTAATTGGTAAAAATACAAAATTTTACGAAAAAAATTTGATGGTAAAATTAAGAATTTAAATAAAAAAGTAAACAAATTTTTGTTTAAAAAAAATTCAGAATTTCGTTTTAAAAAAGAATTTTAATTCGCAAAGACAAGTATTTCATAAAAATCAAAATTTTATTTTAAAAAATTTCATTCCTAAAATGTAGAATTTTGTATAAAAATATGGATGTTTTACGAGCTATTCAAAATTATAACTTTAAGAACAATTTTAATTTGAAAAATTGATATTTTCATGTTCAAAACAATTGAATTTAAAATTTTAAATAAAAAAATGTTTATTAATGATAAAATTTTAAATTTTACGGACACAAATAAAAAACCTATTTTGATTGAAAAAATTCGAAATTTTAATTTACTAAAAGTCAAAATTGAATTATAATTTAGAAAATAATAATAATAATAATAATAATAATAATTTAGAAAAATGAAAATTTATAAAAACATTTAATTCTTAAAATTTCAAATAGAAACAAAACACAAATTGCTTTAAAAACTTTAAAAAATTTTATTTAAATAAAATGAATGAGTGAAGTTTTATTAAAAAACAATTTTAAAATTTATGTAACAAAATTAATTGTAATTTTAAACATTCAGAAATCGAATTTAAAAATTATTTATATATCGTAAAATTCAAAATTGAATTCAATAGAATTTAATTCATAAATAAAAATTCATAATTTCGTTTCATTGTAAAAATTTTACATAAATGAAATGGAATTAATGAAGTTTTATTAAAACAACAAATTTTAAATTTTATGTAAAAAAAAGAATGATTTTTAATTCGTAAAATTAAGAATTTTACTTTCTATATAATTATCTATTATAAATTTAGTTTTTCTCCAAAAACATTGAATTAATGAAGAAAAATAAATTTAATTTCTAGAGCGGAGTACCGAGAACCGGTTATAGAGGAATTGTGACATTTTTCTATAATAAATTACGAGTATATTTGGCACCCGGATACAAATGGAATGGCTATGACATCGCTTGGAGCTAACACATAATTCGTCGTTATGCTCGCGAACTATAATTTTATTTATTTTCTTCCATTTCAATTTTAATCACATTTTTCTTTCTTTATTTCTCCAAAATCAACAAAAAAAGAAAAAAAAGAAAAAGAAAAAAAAAGACAATGCAAAGAGAGATGTAAGACAAACAAACTTGCCGCAATTTTTTCGAACAATCTTTTTTTTTGTATCCAAGTACTTTCCATTTTTTTCTCTCTTTCAATATTAATAATTTTTTTTCCCATAATTTTTTCCTTAGCGAAAGAGAATAAAAAATGGAAAACATTTTTATTGAAGTACAGTTTTAGAGACAGAAAAAACCAAAGATATTTTTTTTTAATTCAAATAAATACATCGTGAAAATCGTGGCAAATTGACTCGTGAAGAAATTTATTTTAAAAGGAATTTTTTCTGATTTTTTTTTTTCTCGTATTTTGACTGAAATGATAATTCCGTTAATTTTAAATTTTCTTTTTTTTTTAAATAAAAAGTAATTGTTATTGAATAATACAATGAGTGCCTGCAACGATCTCTCGATTTCTGCTGTAAATAGAATTTTTAGCTTTTTTATTAATTTTTACATAATCACTGTGATTTATTTTCAAAGTTTTCGTATTTTTAACTTTTCTCTATTAATGTTTTTTTCACTAATTTTTCATTTTTTTTCTCTCTTTTCCTGTTTTTCTCTTGTATTTTTTGTCAATCCTTTTTTTTTAATTTTACAAATCTGTTTTATCAATATTTAAAAGAAAAAAAACTCCTTTTTTTTAAACACGAGTTCCTGTGACTGTAAATAAATTCTTGTAAATAATTGTAAAAGGTAAAATTTATCGTTTAGTAAGAAAAAAAAAGAAAATTAACATAGTAATTACATCTTCGAAAAAGAAAGAATTTACCGAATAATGTTAGAAGTGATTTTCCATGAATGAATATTTACTAAGAAAAGTTTTTCTCTCTTCTCTCTCTCTCTCTCTATATATATATATATATATAAAATATAGTAAAAAAAAATTTAGTCTAGTGTTTCGTTCGATAAAAAAAAATTCGCGTCTTCCGTATAAAAATTTTCTTTTCCCGCTAATTGTATTCAAATACTTGAAAATTTCTCCATTTTTAGAAAAATATTCCCTCCGCTAGCTAATAAATAAAAATTGTATATAAAATTTAGTGCAAAAAAAAAAATTATTTAAACGCTTTGTTCAATTCATAGAGCATAGCTTTACATATACATAAAAATATATAAATATATATATATATTTGTGTCAAAATGTTACGACAAATTAAAAATATAGAATGCAAATTGTTTTATTACAAAAGAAAATTGTAATTATTCAATTTTTTACATTAAACAATTTTTTTTTTGAATTGTTTTCATTTCCTTTAAATGGTTTTATAATTTTGTGATGACTTGAAAAAAAACATTATCAATTCAATTATTATTTTCAAGAATTTTTGAACTAAAATTCTTCTTAAAATCGATTATTTTCAAGAATTTTCGAAAAAGTTCTTTGACACTTTTCAAATCCATTTCTTTACAATATTCGATTTTTCAATTATTTGTGAATTCTTCAATTAAATATGTATTAGAAAATAAAAACATCAAATAATATTAAAAAAAAAATTTGCAATTAAACTTTCTCAAAAAAAATTAATTCCACAGAATTGTTACATAGTTAAAAATATATAAATTCAAATTTTCAAAGATTTGAATCAGAAAGCATTTCAAAATTTAATTATTTCTCAAACTTTACGCTCTAATACTTTTAATATTCAATTATAATCTAAAATTTTAAGTGAAATCCATTTTTAAATCAAATTTTATGATAAAATTCTACGAGAATTTCATTATTTAAATACAAAAAAAACAATTTATTGAATAATTACATATGTTTCTTAAAATTGAATTCTTTTAAAGAATTAAATCAATCAATTTACAAATAATTTGAATTCTTTTGCAAAATTTTATTAAAATAGATATTAAAAATAATTAAATTTGTGAAAATTTTTGAAAATAATTGAAATTTTGCCAAGAAATTTATTAAATTTTTTGATAATATTTCAATTTCAGAGAAGAATTTTATAATTTACAAATATAATTGATAATTTACGCAAAGAATTGCATTAAAAATTTTGAGTGCAATAATTTTATTCTTTAAAGAAATTTAATAAAAAATTCATTAAAAATAATTGAAATTCTGCAATTAGCTTTATTACTAATCAAAATAATTGAATTCCTAATAAGAATTTTATTATTTTCTAAAAAAAATTAAATACCTGTAAAAATTTTATTATTTATGAAAATAATTGAATATTGCGAAGAAATTTATAAAAAAAATTGTAAATAATGAAATTCCTAATTGTTATTATTTTTTGAAAATAATTAAACGTTTGTGTAGAATTTTAGTAGATTTTCTGTTTTAAATAATTGAATTCTTTTGGAAAATTTTATTAAAATAGACATTAAGAATAATTAAATTAATACAAATTTTTGAAATTAATTGAAATTTTGCCAAGAAATTTATTAAATTTCTTGAAAATAATTCAATTTCAGAGAAGAATTTTATAATTTACAAATATAATTGATAATTTACGCAAAGAATTGCATTAAAAATTTTGAGTGCAATAATTTTATTCTTTAAAGAAATTTAATCAAAAATTGTATTAAAAATAATTGAAATTCTGCAATTAGCTTTATTACTAATCAAAATAATTGAATTCCTAATAAGAATTTTATTATTTTCAAAAAAAAATTAAATACCTGTAAAAATTTTATTATTTATGAAAATAATTGAATATTACGAAGAAATTTATAAAAAAAAAATTGTAAATAATGAAATTCCTAATTGTTATTGTTTTTTGAAAATAATTAAACGTTTGTGCAGAATTTTAGTAGATTTTTTAAAAAATAATTGAATTCTTTTGGAAAATTTTATTAAAATTAATAATCATTAAATCATTGAATTGAGGAAAAATTTTGAATATAATTGAAATTTTTCCAAGTATTTTATTAAAATTTTTGAAAATAATTGATATTTCGAAGAAGTATTTAATTATTTCTAAAGATAATTGAAATGTTGACGAGAATTTTTAAAATTTTTTCAACATAATTGAATTTTTGCGAAAAATTTTATTACTTTTGAAAATAATTGAATTCCTTCAATCATTTGTAATTTCTCTAAAATTATTCAAATTATATCGTATAATTTACGTACTTGACGGATATTTTTCAACCGAATTACGGACCTTTTAAAAAAAAAACGGACTTCAGTGTGACTGCACCTTTAGTTTCGAAACAGGGTTTGCAAACCGATATGAACGCACCCGTAATTTGGAACTACCCAACCCTGCTAGAATTCTAGTGACAACAATAAAATCACTAACCGCTTGAGAAATCTAGGAACTTTGGTCTCACCAATTTTTTCTTCGAATCAAAAAAAATAGGTTATGACAGATAAAATCCCAGACACATCGATGTCTGGTGATTAAAAGAATAACAAAATTGTTATTTTTATCTAGAGATAAAAGTAAGTTTTTCGATTTAGAAAATAAAAAAATAATGGTTATAACTGATAAACATCATCTTCCAACGGAAGAGGAATTGACCGTTGAAGAAGTTAAATTAAGTTATCCGACCCTTCAAGCAGGGGCTTTTCATCTCGGAAAATATTGTCAAGCCCAAAATAATGTAAGTGTTTTTTAAAACAACGATTTTTTTTAATATAAAATAATATTTTCCCTCATTTCTTTGTTTTTCTTTTGTCACTGAATTTTTGGTTTTCTTCATTTTAAAAAAGAAAAGCGTATAGTTGAACTTCTCCATTACATAATAAATGTCTCTTAACTCTAGCTTTACATAACCTAAAAATATGAGAATATTTTTTTTTTGTTTTTAAGAGATGAGAAATTAAATTTTTCTATTTTTTTTTTTTTAAGGAATTTATGTTATGTCGTGCAGAATATCCGAATGATTGCCGTCAATGTATAGATTATGGCAAGGATGTTACTTCCTGTACATTAGAATTTTTTAGGAAATTAAAGAAGACGTGTTTAAATGAATTTACACAGTATGTGACATGCATTGAAAGATCCAGTGGGGATTATCAATTTCATCCGTAAGTAGATCAATGAAAATTCATTATTATTGACGATTTCTCACTGTGACGTGGTTTTTACGTATTTTTTAAGTTTTTAATTCAATTTTACGTGAAATTTCAATTATTCAGAAATTCCTTCAATTATACATTAGAAAATAAAAACTTGAAACTTGAAATTTGTCTTCTCAAATATTATCAATTTTAAACCTAATGTATTGAAAATCATCGAATTATTGCAAAGAAATTTATCAAAAAAATTTGATAATAATAGAATTTCTTCTAAAAATGTTATTAAATTCTCGTGAAGAATTTTATTAAAATTTTAAAAAATCCTAATTAAATTCTTTTGAAGAATTTCTTTGAATTTTTTTTAAACTAATGGAGTTTCTTTTTAAAAATTTCAATTGAAAATTTCGAAAGCAATTGGTTTTTATGAAGAGGAATTTTATGAAAAATAATTGAATTCTTGCGAAGAATTTTATTACTATTTAGAAAAATAATTGAATTGTTCCGAAGAATTTATCAAAAAATTTTAGAAAATAAATGAATTTTATGTTAATATTTGAAGATGAAAATTCTTTCGAAAAATTCTATTAAAATTTTGTTAAAAATATTTAAATTTCTCCAAAGGATTTTACTATTTATAAACATAAATGAATTATTGCAAAGAATTTTACTATTTATAAAAAATAATTGAAATGTTTCTCAAGAATTTATTTAAACTTTGAGAAATAATTAAATTTTTATAAAGAATTTAAAAGAAATATTGGAAAATAATTAATTTTTTTTTCTTTTTTATCAATATTTTGACAATAATTAAATTATTTTTAAAAAATTTAACATTCTTGTTTGTTGAAATAGAATTTTATGGAATTTTTTCGAAAATAATTAAATTCTTTCGTGCAATTTTACCTAAATTGGATGAAAAATAATTTAATTTCTTTAAAGAATTGTAATATGAAAATAATTCAATTGTTTCGAAGAATTTTAGAATGTTTAGGAAATTCATGAAAAAAAAAATTTCGAAAGCAATTGGATTTTATGAAGAAGAATTTTATTAAAATTTTATTAAAAATAATTGAATTCTTGCGAAGAATTTTATTACTATATAGAAAAATAATTGAATTGTTCCGAAGAATTTATCAAAAAATTTTAGAAAATAAATGAATTTTATGTTAATATTTGAAGATTAAAATTCTGTCGAAAAATTCTATTACAATTTTGTTAAAAATAATTAAATTTCTCCAAAGGATTTTACTATTTATAAAAATAATTGAAATGTTTCTCAAGAATTTATTTAAACTTTGAGAAATAATTAAATTTTTATAAAGAATTTTAAAGAAATATTGGAAAATAATTAATTTTCTTTTCTTTTTTATCAATATTTTGACAATAATTGAATTATTTTTAAAGAATTTAAAATTCTTGTTTGTTGAAATAGAATTTTATGGAATTTTTTCGAAAATAATTAAATTCTTTCGTGTAATTTTACCTAAATTGGATGAAAAATAATTTAATTTCTTTAAAGAATTGTAATATGAAAATAATTCAATTGTTTCGAAGAATTTTAGAAAGTTTAGGAAATTCATGAAAATATTAAAAAATATTTCAATTCATCCGTGGAATTCAATTAAAATTATTTTGAAAATAATTGAATTCCTGCAAAGAATTTTACTATATTTATAAAATTGATTGAATTCTTGCGAAGAATTTTATTATATTTACAAGAATAATTTAATTATTTCGAAGGATTTATTAAAATTTTAGAAATAAATTGAATTTTTTCGAAGCGTGTTAAAAATATTTCTACAAAATTGATCTCTTCAATTAAAATTAAAAACTTTTCAATTCAATTAAAATTTGAATATTTGAATTTTGAATTAAAAATATGAAAAATCCAAATTTTCAAAGGTATCAATTTTGAATTATTTCGACAAATTCTCATCAAATTTTTAAGAATTATTACTTTTTTTTTAGGTAAATTCGATTAAAATTAAAATAAAAATAATTGAAATTCTTCAATGAGTTTTATTATTGTAGAAAATAATTGAATTATTGGAAAAAATTTTATGCAAGAATTTTATTTCTTCAAAATATATTTCATAAAATTTTTCCATAATTTTCAATTCAAGAATTTTATAAAAATTTTTTAAATATTTGAATTCTTGCGAAGAATTTTCATAAATTTTAAAAATAATCAAATTTCTGCCTAGAATTTTATTATTTTTTGTATAATAATTGAATTGCTCTGAAAAAATTTTACTAATTTTTGAAAATATAAAAATTCCTGAGAGTAATTTTAGGAAAAGTTTTAAAAACAATAATTGTGTTCTTGCGCGGAAAATTAAAATTCTTTTTTAGGAATTCAGTTAAAATTGTGTACAAAGAAATTGAATTATTATTAAAAAATATTAATATTATTAAACATTTTTTAAATAAAAAAATTTATTTGAGAAATTAAAAAGAAAATTAATAATAATTGAATTTTTTGTGAAATTTTTTATTTTTTGGGGAAAAAATTGAATATTCGTGTAGAATATTAGATTTTTCTAAAATAATTGAATTCCTCATTTCTGCGAAGAATTTCTTTAATTTTGAAAATAATTTAATTTCGTCGAAGAATTTGATTAATTCTGAAAATAATTTAATTTCGGCGAAGAATTTGATTAATTCTGAAAATAAATTGAATTTAGGCGAAGAATTTTGCTATTTATAAAAATAATTGAAATGTTGACGAAAATTTTTTTTTTTGATTTTTTGAAAATATAGTTAAATTTCTGGAAAGAATTTTAATATAATATTAAAATAGTTGGATTTTTTCAAAGAATTGCGTTAAATTTTTTAAGATTAATAATAATTCAAACAGAATTGAAATTAAAAATTTTCAAAAAAAAATTTACTTTATTTATTTTGAAAAAGTTACAAATAATTACAGAAATTCAATTATTTTCAAAAGTAAAAACATTTTTTGCGCAGAAATTCAATTATATTCAAAAAAATTTTTTAATTTTGGTCATTTCAATTATATCTTTAAAAATAAAAAAATTCTTCTCCAAAATTCAATTATGTTCAAAATTTTCTTTAAAATTCTCGTCAAAATTTCAATTATTGTTATAAATAATACAATTCTTTTTTAAAGTCCAATATATTTAAAAACTTGAATAAAATTCATGTTAAAATTTCACAGAAATTCAATAATTTATGAAATTTTTAATAAATTTCCTTGAAATAATTCAATTATTTTCATAAATAATAAAATTTTCACGTGAGTTCAATAATTTAATACACAAAATTTTATAAAAATTTTTGAAAAATATCAATTAATTAAAAAGAATTTTATAAAATTCGTCGCAAGAGTTCAGTTATTGAAAAAAATTAACAAAGTTCTTTACAAGAATTCAATTATTTTTATAAATAATAAAATTCTTCATCGAAATTCAATTATTTTAGAAAAATTTTAATAACATTTTTGGAAATTTTTTAAGATTATTTTCATGAATAATAAAACTCATCGCAGAATTTTAATTAATTTTGGATAGAATATTTTAATCAAATTCCTCGAAAAATGTAATTATTCTGAAAAATTTAATTAAAATTTCTCAAAAGAATTCAATTATTTAAAAATTTGTTGATAAAATTCTTTATGAGAATTCAATGTTAACAAACATTCAATTATTCAATAAATTATTTATTTTTCAATTTAAATAATTGAATTTTTCTAGAATTTTCTAATAAAAATTGATTAAAAAATGAAATTACCGAATAATCGATTTATTGTTTTTGAAAATAATTGAATTATTGCAACGAATTTTATTACAATTTTTTCAAATAATTGAATTTTATTGAGAAAATTTACTACTTTTAAAAATAATTGAATTCTTGCGAAGGATTTTATTAGGATTTTTGTAAATAATTAAATTTTTGTTGAAAAATTTCATGATTATTTAAATTATAACAAAACATGATCGCCTTCTTTATGTTTTGTAATAATATTCTTATAAATTGTTGAGTATTAAAAAAGGTTTGAATTTGAATGTTCTGAAGAATTTTAATTTCTGTGGAAAAGTAATAGTTAAATACTTATTTAAAAATTTAGTTATTGATGTTTCTGAATAATTTTACAATTAATGAAATTTGTAAATAAATTTAATAGAACATTTTGTTGAGTATCTAATAATTTTTAGAGTGAACCAGAATATTTTTTATGGTCAGGGAAAAAGTGAGAATTTTGTCTGCAAATCAGGGAAAAGTCAGGGAAAAATAAAATTAAATATTTGTGGCAACCCTGACGTAATAACTTTATTGCAGTATAGTTCTTCAATAGATTTAAGTTATTAAAAATAAATGATTTGCAGTAATAGAAAACATGTAAGTTTCATTTTGTAGATGTCGTAAAACACAAAAGGTGTTGGACAAATGTGTATTGGCTAATTTTAATATCGAGCGTCCAAACATTGAATACTATTCGACGCCAAGAATTGTGGATTCAGTGAGGCCACCGCCACCACAGGAGCCAAAACTCAAATTTCCAGACGCAACTCCCGGTTTATCGCCTGACACACCATTGCCAGAATCGTCATATGCAAATCGTCATATCTACGGTTAAGAAAAACGAAAACGATAAGAAAACAATTCATATTCTGCTTTAAAATAGTCATAGTAATGAAATTAAAAAACATTTATTGTTCCATTATGTAAAATAAAAAAAAAAAAGAAAGAAAGATAGCATGGAAAAAAATATTTAATAAACTATGAAAATAAATTAAAAACTTTACTCCTGTTTAGCGCGTGAATTTACGAAACACCTATGGGAAAAATTTGCCAAAGAAAGCAAAAAAATTGTTAAACGTTGCTTAATTATAAACTAAAATAATATTCAAGTTTAAAATAAATTTCAATCATTTTTTCTCTCTCAAATTGCAGAAAAAAAACTTGAAAATCAACCCCTCCAAAAATTAAACAAAAAAAAATGATACTCCAAATTTTCCCCTTAAAGAAAAAACACAAGTTTCTTAAGTTTAAAAATTTAATAAAACTTTATTTTTTTTTTCCTATTATTTACTATAAATAGTGATTTTTTTTACAATAAAACTCGTAATTACACAAAAGTCGAAGAATATTTCTCGACGAGAGTCAGCAGTCTTCTTAATTAATTGATAATAATAAAAATAATTTTTTACAAAATACAATATGTACATTGAAAATAAAAATTAATATTTTTCTGGAAATGAAATTTCTTCAAACGACAAAATATAATTATATGAATTAAAGTTAAAAAAAAAATTAATTTTTTCGAAAAAAAACATAGAGTCAACTATTTGAAGCTATAAAAAATTAAAATTTTGAAAATTATGAAATTTTTGGAAAGACTTTTTTTTCTATAAAATTAAAATTTTACTTGAAACATAAGAATTTCAATGTAAAATTAACATTAAAATTTAAAAAAAAATAGTAAATCGGTATTTATTTATTATTGACAATTTTTTTTAAATTATTAAAAACTTTTTTTCAATTTTACGATACACCTCAGATAAAGTTACAATTTTTAAACAAATTTTTAAGTAGTTTTAAAAAAATTTATGAAAATTTAAATAATATTAGAGTCCAATTTATTAAATTTATTAAGTTTCTTTTGAAATTTTTTTCTAAAATGGAAAGTTAGTTAAAAAATATTAAAATTTAATAATTATTATTCGGAGTTTATAAATTTTTCTATGATTTTACAAATTGGATCATTGATATTCAATCAATGTAGATTTACTGTAAATTATTTTAAATAAAGTTTCATTGAACGTTGAAAATAAAATTTCCATTTAATAGTTTTCATTTAACAGTAAAATAACAGTAAAGTTTATTCAAAATATAAAATAAAATTTCTTATGAAATTTTTTAAGTAAAATAGAAAGTAAATTTAAAAATATTAAAATTAAAAAAATTTTACTATCAAATTATAGTAAAGTATGAAGACTTTAATATCTTACTCTGAAAAACCACAATAAAATACATTAAAGAATAAAAATTTTACCGCAATTTTAATGTATATTTAAATTAAGAATTAATAAAATTGTAATTAATTATTTTAATTTTTTGTAATTTTACTGTAACTGTAAAATTACTTTTCAAATAAAATTTGAATTTTTTAAATAAACTTTACCAAAATTTTGTAGTAAAATTTTAATATTTAATAAATTTTCAATTAAAAATTTGTTGAAGAATTTTTAATTGCCAATAAATTTTACTGTAATTTTGTAGCAGTAAAATTTTTTTATGATGGTTTTGCAGGCAAATTTTGTAATATAATATTCTAAAACTTTGTTTCATAACTTTTCTTAAAATTTTACTCTCTAAAATCACAAATTTTACTATGTAAAATCACAAATTTTACTATGTAAAATCACAAATTTTAAAGCAAAATTGATAAATTTTAAAGTAAAATTTTTAAAAATGAAATTTTTTTATTGTAAAATTATCAGCTTTTATGTAATTTAATTTTTTTCCTTTTAAATTTCAATTTGAAGTCAAATTTTACTCTTATTTAGTGGTTAAATTTTAAGTTTTTTTTTGTAAAATTACATATTTTACTGTAAAATTTACTAAAGTTGCATTTTTTTGGTATAAAATTCCAGTTTTTTTCAATAAATTTTACTCGTAATTTTTCAATAGAATTCTAATTGACAATTAATTTTACTTAAATTTGTTGTAAAACTTTTATTAGTCAATAACTTTTACCTTTTAACATTTTACTGTTTTACTTTTACTAAAATTTTAATTTTCAATAAATTTACTTCTACTTTTGCAGACAAAATATTGTAATTTAATTCTAAAATTTTATTTAAACTTTTAACGTATCTTTACTTAGAATTTTACTATTTAAAATCACAAATTTTAAAGTAAAATTGAAACTTTTTATGATTAAATTATGAGGTTTTTATCAATTTTAATTTTTTATTTTTTTTAAGTAAATTTTACTCTCGTTTAGTAGTTAAATTTTAATTTTTCTGTCGATTTACATATTTTAGTGTAAAAATTAAAAAATAATTCTGTATAAAGTGTCAGTTTTTTTAAATAAATTTTACTCGTAATTTTAAATTTTTCAATAAAATTTTAATTCAAAATTAATTTTGTTTTTAATTTGGCTGCATTATTATAATTTTACTATAAAATTCAGTTTTTCATTTTACTGGAGAATTAAAAATTTTACTTTAATAATGGAAGTTCTATTTATAAAAAAAAAATAATGGGATTTTAATATTTTCAAATGCAAATTTTACTGTCAACAACTAAATATGTTTCAGTAGAGTTACAATAAACTGAAAAAGAAAGTTAAAAAAAAAGTTTTCCTCGAAGCTGGAAAATTAATATTTTCTTTGGAAATTTCATAATTTTCTCAATTTGAATAAATAGTTTTGAAAAAATTCTCTTTTTTTACTATTGGAAATAGAAAAAAATGTTAATACTGAATAATTTTTTTTGCTGCATTTTAAAAATAATGTTACACGGGAAAATATCTTCACCTGGAACAACTGCAAATTTCACTATGTTAACGAAATTTTTGGTTATTGCAAAGAATACTTTTTCGCTATTTTAACGAATACTTTCTCTATTTTAGCGAAAGTTATCGCTGTTTTAGTTAAAGGGTTTTCTTTTCGTGTACAAATAAATTTTCTTGTTATTGAATTACCAGGAAAAATATTCACTTTTTTAATACTTTTGTGAAGTTAAAATCGTCGTCGTCGTCGTCGCAGTGGTTAATTAATTTAATTAATAATAATATTCTTTCTAATCGGAGAATATTTAATGTTTTTTTTTTGCACAGACAATTGAAAGTTTAATTAGTCCTCAATTGATAGTCACCATTTTGTGTGATATAACGAACCCATGGTAGAGCTTGATAGCCGCTCTTCTCAATAATTTTCAAATATCTCACCTGAATACCAGAGGTGGTAAAATATGGTATCTCAAATTTCACTTGTATTGGCGGCTTACCCTCAACATCCTCACTAACAACCGATGGCAAACCAAAATGTGCTCGCATTAAAAATTCCTTACCACCTGGAAACGATTTAATAGACCACGTTATTGCACTTTGCTCCGGTGAATATTTAACATTGCCAATTGTTGTCTTAAATTTCGGCGAATCAGCATCATTCGGCACTGGTATGACAATCTCGACATTATTTGCCGTCGAGCGTCTCTTGAATTGTGAACGTGCCTTTATCATATATTCAACGCGACTATGTGCGTGACGCTCAATTAACGATTCAATCCAAATCAATGGCTTCACGTGTGTATTCAAGCGATAGGACATCAATTCAAAATCACCATCGGGCGGTATAAACGATATTGTCCTGTCGTTCTCAAATCTCGATAAACGTACACACTGATGAAATTTCACGTCCTCAAGTTCAACGGACTTTGATTTCCCCCTACCGGTCGATTCAAAAAGTACCTTATCATTCAATCCAAGTCTCAGCTCAGGCATGCCCGACAAGTAGACTCTCATTTTAATAGCGCCAACAATTTCCGAACTCAGAACATTGCCATTTGCGTTCGCCAATAAATTCACTGATTCAATGACATCGAGGAATACTTCGTTCTTACGATATTTTATGCCCTCGGAGCGCCATGAGACGGCATTTGTCACTGCCATTGGAATGCGTGGCTGTATCTCCAATTTGTGGCCCTCTTGTGTAATGTATTCCTGGAGAATTTTACTGTCTGTCGTTTGTGGATAACCAAAGTCGAGTAATTCATCTAATAGCTCGTAGATGACGATGAAATTGTCACGTATACTTTCCTCCTCGAGCTCCTTGAAATATTCACTCATTACTTGAACAATTTTGTGAAGGAACACAAATACCAATGATATGTTGGCATTTTTCTTTGTCGTCGAGACAATGTAGAGATTATTGTATTTTATATATGAATATGTGCAATCGTCCGTTTGTATTATTGGCGTTAAATTGCCCTCCTCCTCACGCTCCAATACCAATGGCATGAATTTATCAATTAGACCTGATTCAATGTCGCCACGATAATTTCTTGAAATTAATACCTTTCCCTTAACGTCGAGTATGTTAATTGCCGAGGTCGACATCTCGGCATTCTTTGTATCTGAAATTTCAAACGAAAACATTTCATTTTTCTTCAACTATTTTCATTAAATTCTTATCAGAATTTCAATAGTTTTTTAATTTTTTTTTTATCAAATTTCTCGAAAAATGCAATTACTTAAAAAAAATTTTATTAAAACGCTTTAGAAGAATATTAAATTATTATTTTAAAAATTTGATGATTCTTCATGAAAATTGAATTTTAAAAATAGTTCAACTATTTAATGAACTGTTAATCTTTAGAGTGATATGAATAAATTCTCGTAGAATTTTCAAATAAATAAATATTTTTGAATATGATATTCAATTACAGGATTGCCACGCTTTTCAAATTCCCTGACTTTTCCAGGTTAAAAAACAGAATTTTTCCAGTTTTTTTCAAAACTACGTTTATTATTAATAAGAAAATTATTGCAAAACCTCAAGAATTCGATTCAGGGTGTCTATTTTACTATTTACAAAAATAATTGAAATCCTTCCAAAGAATGATATTATTTATGAAAATAATTTAATTCCTTTGAAGAATTTTATTACAATTTTTTTTAAAAAAGCAGTGATAATTAATTATTTACTTAATAAGTAATAAACATTAAAATTTGCTTAAGAAATGATAAATATCATTTATTTGAACATTCAGAAATTTGAAATTATAATTTAAGAGAAGTTCAATAATTATAACTATTGAATAATAATAGAATAATATAATTTTTGGAAGCAAAAAACTGATATAAAACTTTAAGAAAGACTTTATATTTTGAAAATAAAATTATAACTACGGTCACTAACATTATTTTCGAAAAATTTAAATTAAAATTCCTTCAAAAAATTAAATTATTTTAAAAAATGCAAAGAAATTTCAATTATTTCTTTAGAAAAATCAAATTATCTTGAAGCAATGGATTTTTTTTTAACTAATTCAAAGTTAGAGAAAAAGTATAAATATCTATAAAAAAATTGAAATAAAAAGTAATTTTTTTAAAAAACAAGTTAAAATAATAAAACTTTTTTTAATTTTGGTGAAAAAATTCCCGGTTTTGTATAAAAATCCCGATTATTTCCCGGATTTCCCGGTTAGTAGACACCCTGTACGATTATTTTCAAAACTAACATAATTCTTCACAAAAATCCAATTATGTCTCAAAATTCTCCAAAAATTCCCGTCAAAATTTAAATAATCTTTCTAAATAAAATTTTTCTCCGAAATTCAATATTTTTCAAAAAATTTAATAAATTTCATATCAGAATTTCAATAGATTTTAATATATACAAAACTTTTATCAAATTTCTCGGAAAATGCGATTACTTAAAAAAAAATTCAAATTAAAATGTTTTCGAAGAATTCAATTATTGTTTAAAAATTTCTTGATTCTTCGTGAAAATTGAATTTTAAAAAAAGTTCAATTATTTAATAAAAAGTTTATCTTTAGAGTGAAATAAATGAATTCTTGTAGAATTATCAAATAAATATTTTTGAAATATATGATATTCAATTGCAGTCAAAAAGTTTTACTAAAATTTATTTTTAAATCAATATTTTTTAGAAAATTCTACGAGAAATCAATTATTTAACTATAAAAATAAATTATTTATTAAATAATTGAATGTTTTTTAACATTGAATTTTTATAACAAATTTTATCAGAATTTAATTATTATGTTTATTATTATT
This sequence comes from Leptopilina myrica (nomen nudum), assembly GCA_032872475.1. NCBI lineage: Eukaryota > Metazoa > Arthropoda > Insecta > Hymenoptera > Figitidae > Leptopilina > Leptopilina myrica (nomen nudum). Next base: position 29,585,835 of record CM065466.1, on the reverse strand, counting down.
ATTATTTATTGTCAAGAGACAAATTTAAAAAAAAGTTTAACAATAATTTAATTTTTCGAGAAATTCGATAAAAAATAATTGAAATTCTGTCAAGAATATTATTAATATTTTGAGAAAATAATTGAATTTCGGAGAAAAATGTTATTATTTATAAAGACAATTTAAAGTTTGACAAGAATTTTTGTAAATTTTCAATCACACAATTGGATTTTTGCGAAGAATTATATTACACGTTTGAAAATATTTGAATTTAAAAAAATTTTGAAATCAATTCGTTTTATTAAAATTATTTTGAAAAAAATTAAATTGTCACAAAAGATTTTCATTGAAATTTTTGAAAACAGGATTGCTACAGTCAGGGAAAACCTGGAAAACCTAGAAATGTCAGGGAATTTTGTAAAATATTTTTTTCAAAAATTAATTTGACGTATCTGAATTGCGAAAATTTCAATTTTTCATTTTTATTCTCACTTCTAATTTTAAAAAACTTCATTAACTATTTTTTCAAGTTTAATGAAACTTCATAAAAAAAAAATTAAAACAAATTCTTCGAAGAATTTAATTAGAATTATCAACTATTTTAATAAAATTCTTCGTATGCATTAAATTATTTTTATAAATAATAAAATTCTTCGAAGGATTTGAATTATTCACAAATTTTTTTGATAAAATTCTTTGAAAGCATTCAATGATGTTTAATACATTAATTTTAAAATTGAAAATATTTAAAATGAAAATTTTTTAAAAATGTTAGTAAACAAAAAAGCAAACAACAACCAACTAACAATTTAATTTAAAATACTAGAAATAAACAACTGACAACACAATAAATAAAAGTTATAGTAGAGTAAACAAAGAATTAAAAAATTTCAACAAAGAAAGTTTTGACTTTTAATCACTACCTGTAAAAATGGACGCTCCACACGTGCTACTTTTATATTATAAAACTTGTAAATTAAATAAGAAATATTACTAAAATATTTCTATTATTAATAAACTTTAGTTAACTATTACATAAATTATAATGTTTTCCTCCCCAAAGTCAAGAGAAATATTTCTTTAAAAACAACTACATAGATTCACTAGGTCATCCATTTTTACTTTTGATGACACATTTTAAATGCTTTTTTTTAAAAGGAAACAAAAATATAAAATGTTTGTTGAGTTTCATTAATTACTTACTGCGTCTTTGAGGGCGAATAAAAATCAATTTCCAAAGAAATTAGTATTCCATTAATTCAATTATGTCAATTTTGTGTTTTATTGTCTATATCTTGTGATATATGTTTTAGAAAAATTTTCATAATAGATTTTATCCTTGGATTTCATCCGAAAGTGTGACACGAAAAAATTGCCAGAGTGGCATAAGGGTTGGGAAACATTGCATTGATATTATGATCCTAAAGGTGCATTCATAACTTGATAATTGTGTGAAAGTGACGCAAAAGGGACAAAATTGAGAGGAGCTTAAAGCTGCGGTCACACCTCTGCAGGCAAGAGCATAGAGCAACGAGAGTAAGGGAGAAGTTTGAAGTCACTGACTCTCTTACGTTACCATGACAACCTGCAGAGATGTAACCGCAGCTTTAGGGACCGTTCAGACCTTCTCATGCAAAATTTATGCATGCAGGTTGCCATGGTAGCGTTCAAGAGGTAGAATAATTTCCTATCTCTCTCATTCTTAAACGCTACCATGGCAACCTGCATGCATAAGATCGTGTGACTGTACCCTTTCAGTTAAACTAAAGGTGCGTTCATAATGAGTCTATTACTTTTGGCGTGACTCTCGATTCTACATCAAAGAGCATTGTTACACCTTTTAGTAAAAATTTTCCAGACTGGAAAATCTATATATATATATTTTTACAATTGTAAAAATTCAATGCAATTTACAGTTCAAATATTTGTTGCCAAGTATTTTTTTTAATATTATTTGATTACATGTCATTTAAATTAAATTGATGGTAATTAAAATATGAGACTTTAATTACTGCAACTGATTTTATAAAAATTGTAAGCCTTTTATAATTTAAAAATTTTAGTCTTTTAATGTAACTCTTAGTTTAAAAATTATGTTATTGAAACAAATATTCAAACGTAAAATTATTTGGTGGCCCTGAAAAGGGCCGATTGTTTTTTGATGATGATGATGATGGAAAAATTAACCGCCGAAACCATAAAGGGTGCGGCCTTGACGCTTGAGAGCATAGACAACGTCCATGGCAGTGACGGTCTTCCTCTTGGCGTGCTCGGTGTAAGTGACGGCGTCACGGATCACGTTTTCAAGGAACACTTTCAAGACACCACGAGTCTCCTCGTAGATCAATCCTGAAATACGTTTCACTCCACCACGACGAGCGAGACGACGGATGGCGGGCTTGGTGATACCTTGGATGTTATCACGCAACACTTTGCGATGCCGCTTTGCTCCTCCTTTTCCCAATCCCTTTCCTCCCTTTCCGCGACCAGTCATTTTTACAGAGAATAAGAATGTACGTTCAAACTAAACGAAGAACAAACTCGGAATGATGTTTCTAAGTGAAACGACGCAGTTTTATTCCCTCTGGAGTTACACTGCTCCCCTCCGTGATTCGATTCACCAATCAGAATGTAAGTTTCCCCTTCCTCTTGACTAACCGGTGGAAGCGCTTTTGAAGGCTATAAATATGTGTGTTTTTGTCGAAAAAGCTATTATTCAACCGTCAGTCGTACCCTTGAATTTAGTAAGCAATGGCTCGTACCAAGCAAACCGCGCGTAAATCCACCGGTGGAAAGGCACCGAGAAAACAACTCGCCACCAAGGCTGCGAGGAAAAGCGCACCTGCAACCGGTGGAGTGAAGAAGCCCCATCGCTACAGGCCCGGAACCGTCGCTCTCCGTGAGATCCGTCGCTACCAGAAGAGTACGGAACTTTTAATTCGCAAACTGCCCTTCCAACGCTTGGTCCGTGAAATCGCTCAGGACTTCAAGACCGACCTGCGCTTCCAGAGCTCCGCCGTGATGGCCCTCCAGGAGGCCAGCGAGGCCTACCTCGTCGGTCTCTTCGAAGACACCAACTTGTGCGCCATCCACGCCAAGAGAGTCACCATCATGCCAAAGGACATCCAATTGGCTCGTCGCATCCGAGGAGAACGTGCTTAAATTTTCGCATCATCCCAACAAACAATCGGCCCTTTTCAGGGCCAACACATTTTATTACGTGGGCGTATATTTTGGTCCTAAATATAGTTTCACATGAAACTTATATTTTTCTTATTATTTGGTTAACTTCAAAGCATTCTTATCATTTTGAAATGATCATAAGACATTAAAATGTAAGATTCTTATTATTCAGGTAACTTCAATTTCTATAGTTAAAAGCAATCATGTATTAAAGTTTATTAAAGGTTTTTGAAGTAAGTGATCAAAGTAGGCAGTGTAATCTTTTATGCTATATTTTTTTTCTTTTGTTTCATTAACGTCATTTTTTATTTCTTAATCCTAAAATAATTTAAGATTATTGATGGTGCAATAACAATGCTTTAAAAATATATACAAACGAACAAAATAATTCATATATTGGTTTAAAAGTTAGAAAATTAAAAATACATCAATGCAAACAATAAATAGCAGATATCCACAAGATTTCAAATAATTTACTGCATTAACTTATATAAATATACATATTTATTCTTCTCTTATAAAGTAGAAACTTTATTTCAATAAATGCAACAGTTTTAAATTTACTAAATATACTATATCTATATAGACCTTTTCGTAAAAAGTTACTTTGTAATTAACAAACGATTAGAGAACACGAAGTCAATAAAAAATTTAATAATTTTAACAGCATACAGTAAAGCGCGTCTACTAGAAAAAAATATATATTAGATAAAAAACAATTTTACAAGAAAATTATGCTAAAGTCATGTAAAATAATAATTTTGATTCTAATAGTAACTTTGCTTCAATAGAAATTACGTTTAATTCAATAATAATGTATGTTTAAATTCAGGATATTTTTTGGTTGACTGCTTATATTTGGTTTAAAAAATATTTTTTCAGTCTACTGAAGAAAATTCAAATGCAATACACCAAAAAGAAACATGTGAATATAATGTATAGCAACTTTTAAGATAATTAAAACATCTTATTTTTCCATTTTAGAAACCAATGTATTTTAAGATCCGGCGTGGAAATGAAAGTATGGGCAAAAGATGGCAAAGTATGGGAAAGTGTGGGTAAAGGATGGCGAAATGTGGCACTAAGTTTGACAAAGTATTGCTAAGGAGCGAATCCCATGGTTTAACTATGGCAGCAACATAAATCAATTTTTCATCAAACAAAATAATAAAAAACACAAAAACTTTTAATATTTTTCATTTTTAAACCATAAACAAAGTGAGGCATATAAAAAAATTATTTTTTAAATGGTTTTTTAAATTTAACTGTTAAAATGAACTATGGGCAAAGTATGGCGAACCATGGGATGAAAGAAAACTTATTTTCTATACATTTTTGAACTATGGGCAAAAGATGGCGAACTATAGGATAAAAAAAAAAATATTTTTTATACATTTTCGAACTATCGGCAAAAGATGGACAACAACAACCTGACTAAATTCGGTGCAAATTCGACACGTCTTCTACAGGGAATTTTACTTCCCTTGACAATTCCGATCAGATCGGAATTCCGTCAGAAATCGGAATTTTGATTGAAATTCCTAATATAATTTTTTCGGAATTTTGATTGGAATGCCAAGAAGAATTCTGTCGAAATTCGTATTGAAATTTTAATTAAAATTCCTGTAAGAATTCTGTCAGAATTCCATTCCGGATTCTGATAATTCCGATAGGATCGGAATTTTGATTGGAATTCCTAAAATAATTCTAATCCGAATTTTAATTGGAATTCCTATAAGAATTCTGTCAGAATTCCAATTTGGATTCTGAATATCCTAATGGGATCGGAATTTCAATTCGACTCAAACACTAAAACGAAAGTAATTTTCTATTTAGTTTCGTTTTAGAAGCGGTCCCTGATATATATATATATATATATATATATATATATATATACTTTCTATAATTCGCCATCCTTTGTACATACTTAAAATATATAAAGAAAAATTTCGTCCCATAGTTCGCCATCTTTTGCCCATAGTTCGAGAATGTATAAAAAATAATTTTTTTTCTTATCCCATAGTTCGCCATCTTTTGCCCATAGTTCGAAAATGTATAAAAAATATTTTTTTTCTTATCCCATAGTTCGCCATCTTCTGCCCATAGTTCAAAAATGTATAGAAAATAAGTTTTCTTTCATCCCATGGTTCGCCATACTTTGCCCATAGTTCATTTTAACAGTTAAATTAAAAAAACCATTTAAAAAATAATTTTTTTATATGCCTCACTCTGATTATGGTTTAAAAATGAAAAATATTTAAAGTTTTTGTGTTTTTTATTATTTTGTTTGATGGAAAATTGATTTATGTTGCTGCCATAGTTAAACCATGGGATTCGCTCCTTAGCAATACTTTGCCATACTTTGTCAAACTTAGTGCCACATTTCGCCATCCTTTACCCACACTTTCCCATACTTTGCCATCTTTTGCCCATACTTTCATTTCCACGCGGGATGTTTTTGATAACTTTTTAAAACCCATTTTAAAGTGACTATAACAGTATCTTGAAATAAGATGTTTTCTTTTTACTGTGAATTTTACCAAATCTAAACGAAGGAGAAATTCTTGAATGCGCTGCCCGAATATATATTCAGGGTGGCCACTATTTTTAAATTTTTCGTCTCCCGGTCCTCCCGGTGAAAATGAGCTGTTTCTCCCGGTTTTTAATTATAATTTTACTGTGAGCAGAACATACCTTTATGTAATATGTAGTTGTAAATGATATAAATTCGGCCAAAAACACTAAAAACAGGGCTCGGATCGTCTTTAAAACTAAAAAAAAGTATCTTTAGTCGCATAAATTCACAACAAAAGTCACGAAAAGTTGCATAAAATTTTCGAAAAAGTCGGAAAAAAGTCGAATGAAATTTTAGGGAAAAAACGCCTAAAAGGAAACACAAAATTGTAAAAAAATCACATATCTCGCTAACACATATACTTTAACATCAAACAATCTTAATTTCTCGTCAAATTACCATTATCTTCAAAAAATAAGAAATTTCATCATGGAAATTTAATTATTTTCAAAAGTTCAGATAACATACTTCGCAGAAATTCAATTACTTTTAAACATTTTGAAAAAATGTCTGTTCGAAAATTCAATTACCTTTATAAATAATAAAATTCTTCTCTGTAATTCAATTATTTTTAAAGAATTTTAATAAAATTCTTGTCAGAATTTCAATGATTTATTTCTGTACATTTGTAATTGTAATTATTTTTGTAAATAATAAAATTTATCCTAGAAATTCATTTATTTTCAAAAGTAATAAAATTCTTTGCAGAAATTCACTTATTTTTAAATTTTTTTAAAAATTCTCCTCACAATTTCAACTATTTTTAAAAATATCAAAATTCTTCTTCAATATTCAATAATTTTTAAACATTTTTAAAACAAATCTGTTCAAAATTTCAATTATCATTATAAATAATAAAATTCTTCTCTGAAATTTAATTATATGCAAAGAATTTTAATTATCTTTATAAATAAAAAATATTATCCTAGAAATTCAATTATTTTCTAATATTTTTTTATAAAATCTTATAATATAAAATAGTGATTTTCTCACTCGATTTCAAAATGATTGAATTTGAATCTTTTGATGATTTTCAATTCTTATATAAAAATAATAATTAAATATTTATTTAAAAAAGAAGTTATTGATGTTTTATGAAAAATTTGAATGAAATCTGTAAATAAACTTATCAGAAAATTTTATTGAGTAAAACTTTTTCCTTTAACTTTAATTTTCTGAAATATTTAAATGTAAAATTTTAGTCCCGGTTTTTTCCCGATTAAAATTTCTGTCCCGGCTTTTTCCCGGTTTTCACCCGATTGATTTGTCTCCCGTTTCTCCCGGTTGGGTGGCCACCCTGATATATATACATATCTCATTCCTTTATAAAACTAAATGGCTAAGTAAAATTTCTGCAAAGCAGAAAATATTGTTTAAAAATATACGAAACGGAATATTAGAGATGATATTAAATTGTTATAAATTTTCTATTATTGAACTACACATTATGCCACTCGCCGCAAAACTACATTGAGTCAGAACTCAAAACTAAATATAACTGCTTTCAACGCCTTTAGTTTATATTTACGAATGAAGTCAATTAATTACTCCACAAGAGTGATAACCAAAGACTTGATATTAACACTAAAACATTAAAAATATTAATTTGTTAGTATATTATTAACAATTTTTCGAACTTGTAACATCAGTTCACTTACAGCAGGGGCCCGAAAAGTGTTGATTTTTGAAGTAAACTACCACAAAATGAAATAATTTTTTTAAAGAACCATGGAAGACGATAGTTGGGCAAATAAAATTTAACATATAATCGAGACGATAAGTATAATTTAATACTTAAAAAATAAAAAACCTTTTGAATGTGGTTCGCAAGTTAGCGAAAACTCAAACGGCAGACGCCCATCGAGCGCTGGGGTCTTTCTTCACCGCCCGTGCGTTTCACTAACACTCGGCGCTCTACGAAAAATGGTCACTTCAGTCTCACGAGTCACGTCGAGAGTGTCTCCGAGTTATTGAAAACTTTTAGTCGTTTTGTCGAAAACAAGCAACTTTAGTAAAATGGCAGACAAGGTAGAATCCCCAGCTGCACCCGCAGTGGCGAGCCCGAAGAAGGCTGCCAAGGCAGTGAAGCCCCGAGCCAAGGCCAGCCACCCACCGGCGTCCGAGATGGTGAACGCGGCCATCGCCACTTTGAAGGAGAGAGGCGGCTCCTCCCTCCAAGCCATCAAGAAGTACATCGCCGCCACCTACAAAGTCGACGTCGAGAAGCAGGCTCCCTTCATCAGGAAGTACCTGAAGGCTGCAGTCGCCAGCAAGGCTCTGATCCAGACCAAGGGCAAGGGCGCTGCAGGATCCTTCAAGTTGAACGTCGCCAAGGCCGAGGGCAAGGCCAAAGCCAAGCCCAAGACCAAGACTGCTGCACCAAAGGCCAAAGCCGCCGCACCAAAGGCCAAGAAAGCAGCTTCTCCGAAGAAGGCCGTGGCAGCCAAGACCAAGAAAGCCGTCGCCGAGAAGAAGAAGACCCCGAAGGTTGCGGCCAAGCCACCGAAGGCCAAGTCCACCGCCGCCAAACCCAAAGTTGCAAAGGCTGCTCCCAAAAAGGCCAAGGCTGCTTCCCCCAAGAAGGCTGCAGCACCCAAAGCCAAGAAGCCCGCGGCAAAGAAGGTTGCCAAGAAGTAAATTCAGATAATGTTGATAGTGGATGGTTCAAAACAAACGGCCCTTTTCAGGGCCACCAACTTTTTTTACGTATTGGAGTATATTTTGGTCAAACATTTTGAAAATATTTCCTATTTGATACCTTAGAATTGAGCTTTTGCATACATACATATTTTATTTTAAAATTTAAATTTGGGATACAAAAATAAGCTCTAAATATATTTCTAATTATGTGCATTCGTAGTTTGTTAAAATTAAGTGACAAAATCCTCACTTTCGCTTTCAAACACTTTCACTCTCACTCAAAAAACCAAGTTAAGATATTTCGTTTATTTTTGTTACTGACATGTTGATAATTAAACAACTCAAAATTCATCAAAGAAATTGGTAAAAATTAATAAAAAATAGTTAACATACGATTTTCAAAAAGGGTAGCATTTTGAATTAAAAAAAAAATTTTTTTCACATTTGAAAGAACACGAAAACGCTTCTAGAAGGCCATTCACATTCTTGTTTGGTATAGCTATGATTTTAAAAAAATCAAATAATCAATTTGAAAAATAAAACTGTTTTAAAAAATGTTATGACCGAAAAAATCGAAATTAAAAATTATTATTATTATTATTATTAATTTCATTAATAAATTGTCACTCTCTGAAGTGATAAAAATTAAATTGTGTCTATATTTAATAAATTAGACCGTAACAGCTGGTAAAAGATACGATTTTTTTTAAAACGAAAGCTGAGGTTTTTTACTAAAATGACATATATATGAAAAAGTAGGACTAGAATGTTTAAACATTGAATCAAAATAGGAAGTAAATTTTGTTTCGTTACTGTATCAGAATCAAAATAGGAAGTAAATTTTGTTTCGTTACAGAATCAAAATAAAAAAACATTAATAATTTCGTTTTTTTGGAATTGTCGTAATGAAATCAAAATTTTATTTCCGTGACGGTCCCTGATTTTTACCCAAAAAATTTTCATTTTTACTTTTCACCATTAAAATTTTCACTTTCAATTTTCACTTTTCGCACCTAAACAAATTTTCAATTTCATTGTTCACTTTTTATTTTATTTTCAATTAAAGAAATTTAAATCTAAACGAATATTTTTTATTTGAAAAATCATATTAAAAAATTGCAGTTTTTAAATTTTGATATATCTTAAAGAAATAATACGTTTATCATTATCCTGGGAGATAAACATGCATTTCGTAAACTCAAATTTACGCAATTGAAAATACAAAAGGTGTAGAATGTTTGAGATCAAAAATTTTACTCCTTACTTGACATGCATTGAATACGACAATTCTATGAAGAAACTGAAATGTGTATACAGTGCGAAAGATGTATCAATCTGGTCTTCCATCATTTCTAAAATCACAGTTCACAGTTAACGCTCAAATCATGTTGTTAAGCACTGGTTCTCGTCTGATCACCAAAGTTAAGCGACATTGAGCGCGGTTAGTACTTGGATGGGTGACCGCTTGGGAATACCGCGTGGTGTTGACTTTATTTTTATTTAAAACTTTATTAAATTATGTTCATTTACAGTCATCCCCCGCAACCTGCATAATTCGCAACTCGCATATCCTCGTAACCTGACCAGCAGTGGGGCGTCAACGTGCCTCGCTACTTGACTTCCCTCTCTGCGCGAAACAGTGATGTACATAGTGTGATGTACAAAAGATCATTTGTCAAATTTAAAAAACATGTTCACTCAAAAATAATTTCCCAATACTTTTTAAACGATGACTCTTATTAAATATGACGAAGTAAATATATTAAGTAATTTAATTAATTATACTACATAATTACATTAATATATGAATTGATTAAATAATCTGTATGTTTTGCATTCTCTTATTGCCCTGTACAGCCCTGAAAACTGTGACGTGAAGTGGTGGGGTGGCTATTTCCTCGATGGTCAGGTAGCGAATTTAAGAGAAGGGGAAAATTCTCAAATTTGTGCAGTTTTTGTGTTATGTTTTTAAAACATAACAAACGTGTTTTACTGTTAGTATAGTAAAAAATTTTTATCTGGATACTACTAAATTCTTAATTTTAAAATGTGATAGTACAAAGTTATTTCTATATCATAACATAAATATTCAAATTCCAACAATAGAAAGAAAGTAACAAATATATTATTCAAATAAATTAATTAGGTTTCAGAACTAAATAACTCTTTCGTAAAAATGTTTGTTGGCCCTGAAAAGGGCCGATTGTTTTTAAGGAGGGAGATGGACAAGATTTACTTGGAGCTGGTGTACTTGGTGACAGCCTTGGTGCCTTCAGAGACGGCGTGCTTGGCGAGTTCACCAGGAAGGAGAAGCCTGACGGCAGTTTGGATCTCCCGGGAGGTGATGGTGGACCTCTTGTTGTAGTGGGCCAAGCGGGAAGATTCGGCAGCGATGCGCTCGAAGATGTCGTTCACGAAGCTGTTCATGATGCTCATGGCCTTGCTGGAGACTCCAGTGTCGGGGTGCACCTGCTTCAACACCTTGTAGATGTAGATGGCGTAGCTCTCCTTCCTCTTGCGCTTCTTCTTCTTGTCAGTCTTGGTAATGTTCTTTTGAGCCTTGCCGGCTTTCTTGACAGCCTTTCCACTTGCTTTAGGAGGCATTGTTAGTTTTCAGAAAAGTACGTCTGAATACGATAGCAACTCAAGTTGAATTGACTTTTTCCACGGTCCGGTATTCTATTTATGTCGGCTTGTAGTGTTGGTGTAGCCTTTTGATTGGTGCGGACACTCACTGCCACCGTCTGCCACTCACGACAAACAGAGGGGAGCGCACTGGAGGGGGACCCTACGGAGAGAGCGTAAATAGGCGGATTTTAGTGAGAAACTATCATTCGCTTTGAATACTTTATTGTGTTTACTTCGTAAATCTAAAAAAGTAATTTAAAAATGTCAGGACGCGGCAAAGGAGGCAAGACCAAGGGCAAGTCAAAGACCCGCTCCAACCGGGCCGGACTCCAGTTCCCAGTGGGTCGCATCCACAGACTGTTGCGCAAAGGAAACTACGCCGAGCGAGTCGGTGCTGGAGCTCCAGTCTACCTCGCAGCTGTGATGGAATACTTGGCTGCCGAAGTTTTGGAGTTGGCCGGAAACGCAGCTCGTGACAACAAGAAGACGAGAATCATCCCCCGTCACCTCCAACTCGCCATCAGGAACGACGAGGAATTGAACAAACTCCTTTCTGGAGTCACCATCGCCCAGGGTGGTGTTCTCCCCAACATCCAAGCTGTTCTTTTACCCAAGAAGACCGAAAAGAAAGCTTAAACATTCAATTCTTCCCATCACAAAAACAATCGGCCCTTTTCAGGGCCAACAAATATTTTTACGTTTGAATTCTATGTTCTTTACATTAATATTATTTTTTTATATAGATATTTGTTTCTTCCTATATAGTGTTGTATAGTACTATATAGTCCTGTACTGTGTAGTACAATACTATAATTTAATATGCAGTGAAGTAATATATTGTACTGTAATATAGTGTAGTATAATAGTACTATATATAGAGTATAATACAGCATTGCATATGAGTATTACTAATTCAAATTTTAAACATTTAAATGGAGAACAACATTCATTAAAAAAATGTACTAAAAGTCAAATTTTTATTTCAAGTTGCCAAAGATTACTAAAAATTTTCAAATACATTTCCTCACAACTCGTTAGGGATAACGTTATATACTACTCGTGGTGAAAAAAACATAATTTTTGTTTCTTAACATGAAATTCTTTATAGTTATATTTTATGGAGTTAAGAAATATTGGACTTACATGTAGTTTAAAACTGTTTTATTTTTGAAAGAAAATAAACCTTTTTTTATTGAAAACTTTTTTTCTCTAAATCTGAATATGTGAAAATTCACTTATTCTACGTTATAAGACGTCTTCTCGAGCAATAAGTGCATACACACTTGTAATAAGTGAAATTTCACTCAACTTTTTTTCACTCGACTTTCGCGGTCGACTACGTTGCTTCCATTTTCCATTCAACACGTAATTTTCCTATAAACATTTTAACATGTAATTTTGCATATCTACGTTATTCTTCTCTTTCAATTAATTAAAACTTTTCAATTTAATACAAACTAAAAATTAAATTTTCAAGCACATGAATATGTTGTAAATGATAATTATACCGAGTTGTTTCGCCATTTGCTTTTAACACGTGAATTTTCTATGAAAGATTTTTATTGCAAATAACTACTCCACATTTACTTCTGTAAATTAATTTCGTTTACTCTCTGAATATTAAGTAATTAAATCATTAATAAAGCTTTAAAAAGTCAGATTAACTTCAACTTTTATTCAAATTTTGTTATATTATATTTAATGTCGATGTACAAACTACCATTGTTACGTCCTATGAACTGGACATAATAACTATTATTTTTTATTTATTAAATAAATAATTAGTGTGAGTCGAACCTAGACTCTCGCCTAATAGTTCGGGACACTTCGAGTTTTATTTTGTTTTTGTAACAATTTGTTGGGATTTTTGGAAATTTAATTTAGACGGAATAAAAGCAATTCATCAAACACAAGAAAGTAAGACAACAGCTTTCGATAACATAGGTAACACGTTTAGGATTCACAAAGGTTTTAAAAATTGGTATTGACAAAGGATATTCATAATATTTAGGAGGAGTAAAAACAAATCTTCAAACATAAGAAAGTACGAGATTTGAGTAAATTTGAGAAGAGAAACATGAATTTAATAAAGAAAATAGATAATTTATTTGTACTCACTTTTTATTCAAAAATTAGAAATTGTTTTTTCCTCAGACGTGAAATAATATTAATTTTTGTATTATATCGATTTATACTATCGATATATCGAAAATTGAGTAATCGGTATTATTAATCGATATATCGATTTATCCTTCGATGGAATAGTTGTAGTTGTCGATTTAAATTAAATCTTTGATACTTGTAAAATAAGACTTGGAATAATTGTTTTTTTTTCTTTAACACGCTACTTTTCACTTGAAAATAAGAATTGGAAATAAGAACTTGGAATTTGTTAGGATAGTTGCTTGGAAAGTTGCTTGGAACTTATAATTCTGAATTGAGAACTAACTGACTTGTCTTGTGTGCACACTGTTTTTAAAGTATTCTCCCCACTAAGATTTTAAGGAGTTTTCAAATTTTGGGAAAATATTTTTAGAGAGATGGAAAAAGAGGGTGGATAATTTTAGGATTGGTTTTCCGGAAGATTTTGTTAATTTTTATAACGTAGTTTAATTATTTACAATTTTTAATTATATGTACTTTTTTGAATTATAATTTTATCGTAATTTTTAGGGTTATGTTTAAGTAATAATTAATTAAATAATAAGGTTAATATTAATTATTCGTGTAATTATCCCTATTTATTTACAATGTAAGTAGGGGAGACTAAGCGCGGTTGTTACAGTGCGCAGTTGTTACAAATGGAATATCTCTAAAACAGTGAATTATAGAGATAGGGTTCCAAAGGGAAAAATGTTTAGTTTTTATGTACGAACTTACTGCAATATGTTTAAAAATTATATGCAAGCTTTACAAGTAGAAAAATAGGCACATTGGTTTTTAGAGGCCAAAAGTAAATATTTCTCTGCTTGATATTCTTTAAATAACTAATAGACCTTTATACTTAACAAAGTAATTTTTTTAATATCAATTCTGTGAGAATTAAGCTTTAAAAAACTGCCTTCGTTGTCCACATTTAGTGTATACTTTTTAAATAAAGTAAGTTTTTGTAAAAAATGTACCTGTTGGTCAGTTGTTACGATTTTGAGAAGCGTGGTTGTTACAAGTGATAATGAGAAAGCATATTTTTCCCATAATTCAGCAGATTCGTTTTTTCTAAATTCGACTTCAAAATCATTCAAAATTAATGAAAAAAACTTTTAAAATTACTTTTATATCGAAATAGTATTAGTGCTGCAATGTACAGGGTGTTTGCTTTGGGCACATGAGGCCTGTACAGGTGGCGACGATAATTTTGTATGTCAAAATTGCAAACTCAACTAATTTTTTCTTTTTCGATTTTCTTTTTTTATTTCGATAAGGTTTGTTAAAAACTATTTTTATTTTAAAGTATAAATAATAGTTGATTTGTTTTATTTAAATTGTTTAAACGTCAGTTGAAGACTGATATGTTTTATTTTAATTGTTTAAACAATTGTTACTTTCGTTCTAAATAGTTTTTAAGTCTATTTCTTCAAAGAGGAAAATTATTTCTCATCTAACTTACCTCAATTACTAAATAAAACTCAAATTATTTAATATACATTATTGGGAACTATATAACTAATAATTATGTACTTAAATTAAACTATATCATTTCAATATTATCATCTTTGTACCCAAAATTACGAATAATTAATAAAAATAGTTATAAAAAATTATTTGTCTTCAATTTAGAAACGTTGCAGAGAATTCTTGGTATTGTAACAACCGACATTCACTTTTGGCGGTTGTTACAATTTACACGCTGTCACTAAAATTCTTCTAGTTATTTAAATAATAGATATAAAGCTAAATCAATTATTGCCTTTTAAAGCTGGATAATATACCTTTGATTTAATAGTTTGACCAAAAAAATTGGAGTTAAACTCTAATCACAGTAACTGTTTTTATCAAAATTGTAACAACCGCGCTTAGTCTCCCCTACACAGGCCGACAAATTTTAATCAACTGCATGTTGCCTAAAATATTACTGCCGATTCTTACAGGATTTTGTCCGTAGAATACGAATCTGACCTTGAAAATATTGGATTGGCTCTAGTTTTTAATCAATTTACGTTTCAATATACAAAGTATGCATTTTTGGCATTTTTTGAATAATTGTACAACAATACACAGAAACAGTAAATTTGTCCGCATAACACCAATTGAAAGCTTAAACACTGCTCTTGAATATCCAAAAACAAAAAATGTAATTTATGTACACTTTAACATATAATGTCAAAAAAAAAACATTCGCTGTTCCACAAGCATATTGAAAACAACAGTACTTTTGACCATGTAAGGTAATTTAAATAACAATTAGTCTCTCTAGGGGTTTTTATGGTCGCTGCTTACTGATCTGTATTTAGATTTTAATATTCAAAATGGCGAATCCAATATGGCAGAATTTTTTTTTAATTTTAAATTTTTATCATAAAAGGCGTAAATTATCTTTAAAAATTTGGTCCGCCACTTGTAATTTTTATATTTCATAGCAGATTTGTAACTAGCGATTATAAAAACGCCAGAGACACTAATTTTTACTTGAATTACCTTACATGGTCAAAAGTAATATTAATTTTAATACGTTTATGGAACAGCGTATGTTTTTTTTGGACATTATAGGTTAAAGTGTACATAAATTACATTTTTTGTTTTTGGATATTCAAGAGCAGTGTTTAAGCTTTCAATTGGTGTTATGCGGACAAATTTACTGTTTCTGTGTATTGTTGTACAATTATTTAAAAAATGCCAAAAATGCATATTTTGTATAATGAAACGTAAATTGATTAAAAACTGGAGCCAATCCAATATTTTCAAGGTCAAATTCGTATTCTATGGACAAAATCCTATAAAAATCAGCACACGACGCAAGCTTAAAGTTTTTCCTTTGCTTTAGGTAAATCACCAGAAATTTTTCAAGGAATTTTCTTTAATGAAAGCAGACCAATGTACATGAATTATGGTGCAATTGGAAGTATTGTTGGACATGAGTTAATACACGGGTTTGACAGCTCCTATGGTAAACATTATGATAAAAATGGAAATCTAAACGATTAGTGGGAGCCTAGTTATGATAACCAATTTGCTGAAAAATCCTAAAAACCAAGTGTTCTGTTTGGTAAATTTTTATAAGTTTATTTAAGATTTTGCGATGGTAGGGAATGTCCATCATATAAATAAATGCCATATTTTAGAAAGTTTGCATTAATTTTATTTCCTTTCAATTCACACCTTTTACACTTTTCTGACGTTTTATTATTTTTAAAATAAAATATTTTTGGCGACAAAAATTAACCAATTGACCTCGAGATGAAAAATATATGATAATAATGTATTCCTTAGAGTCAGAATGTAACTTTAAGAAAAAAAGTTTTTAATATATTATATTCACATATTTCTAAAAAATCGTCATTTTCGAAGTTCTACATAAACTGCAATACTGTCGCGCCCAAAATTGTATCACAGCAATCCAAAACTATATAGGTATCTGAGTGTAGTAAATGCTTTTTAATGATCTTAGGCTTATTCTAAATGTTATTTCAATAGTCAAACATAGATGACAAAGTAATGACCCCCCAAAGTAAATTAAGATAATTTATAAAATTGCATACCTCTCGTCCACATATAATATTAAAAACACGTACAATACATAGCATTTCTAATTAAGACTTAGACAACTTAACATTTAAACAAAAATATAATTAAAGAAAATAAATTAATTTTTTTTAAGTAAAGAAAAAAGATAGTGTAATGGTATAATAGTTTACAACAAATTCTTGAAATGATGGTTTTCTACCAAGCCGACACAATACCGAAATTCCACTTATTGAAAGAAACGTTCACCACACAAATATTTATATTATTACTGTAACCTTTAATACTATTTATAAATAACCTGCGTGATTCACAAAATATATTACTCTAGAAATGGGTAAACAAAAAAGAACGTGCTGTTTAGATTATAAATATTCGTTGTACTTTAAAAAAATGAAAAGAACATAGAAGTCGAACGTAAAAACATTTGTTGGCCCTGAAAAGGGCCGATTGTTTTTTGGATGATGGTGGATGAATTTAACCGCCGAAACCGTAGAGAGTACGGCCTTGACGCTTGAGAGCATAGACAACGTCCATGGCGGTGACGGTCTTCCTCTTGGCGTGCTCGGTGTAAGTGACGGCGTCACGAATCACGTTTTCAAGGAACACTTTCAGGACACCACGAGTCTCCTCGTAGATCAATCCTGAAATACGTTTCACTCCACCACGACGAGCGAGACGACGGATGGCGGGCTTGGTGATACCTTGGATGTTATCACGCAACACTTTGCGATGCCGCTTTGCTCCTCCTTTTCCCAATCCCTTTCCTCCCTTTCCGCGACCAGTCATTTTCACAAAGAATAAGGTTTTACGTTCAAACTAAACGAAGAACAAACTCGGAATGATGCTTGCTAACTAAAACGGCGCAGTTTTATTCCCTCTGGAGTTACACTGCTCCCCTCCGCGATTCGATCCACCAATCAAAATGTAAGCTTCCCCTTCTTCCTGACTAACCGGTGCAAGCGCTTCTGAAGGCTATAAATATGTGTGTTTTTGTCGAAAAAGCTATTTTCAGTCGTCAGTTGAACTCTGAATTTAGTAAGCAATGGCTCGTACCAAGCAAACCGCGCGTAAATCCACCGGTGGAAAGGCACCGAGAAAGCAACTCGCCACCAAGGCTGCTCGGAAGAGCGCACCTGCAACCGGTGGAGTGAAGAAGCCCCATCGCTACAGGCCCGGAACCGTCGCTCTCCGTGAGATCCGTCGCTACCAGAAGAGTACGGAACTTTTAATTCGCAAACTGCCCTTCCAACGCTTGGTCCGTGAAATCGCTCAGGACTTCAAGACCGACCTGCGCTTCCAGAGCTCCGCCGTGATGGCCCTCCAGGAGGCCAGCGAGGCCTACCTCGTCGGTCTCTTCGAAGACACCAACTTGTGCGCCATCCACGCCAAGAGAGTCACCATCATGCCAAAGGACATCCAATTGGCTCGTCGCATCCGAGGAGAACGTGCTTAAATTTTCGCATCATCCCAACAAACAATCGGCCCTTTTCAGGGCCAACACATTTTATTACGTGGGCGTTTATTTTGGGCCTAGAAATAGTTTCACATGAAACGTATGTTTTTCTTATTATTTGGTTAACTTCAATTTCTATAGTTAGAAGCAATCATGTTTTAAAGTTTGTTAGAGGTTTTTGAAGGAAGTGAACCAAGTAGACGGTGTAATCTTTATGCTATATATTTCTTTTACTGTTTAAATAACGTCATTTTTTATAGTCATTTTTATTTCTTACTCCTAAAATAATTTAAGATTATTTATGATGCTGACATTTTTATTAGTTTTCAAATTCTTAATTTACTCTCTTTTGAATTAGCGAAATTTGACAGCGATAAATGTATACGTTCTATTTGTATGCAGTTTATGCTTTTATCGTAAGAAAATTGTTATTACTTTCTTTCAGATTATTACCCAAAGTAGTTTTTTGTAGGCAATAACAATGCTTTAAAAATATATAAAAACGAATACGGTATTAAATGTCACAAAATCCTAACAGTACAAAATGGTTATTTATTTTATGCTGTCTAAAATAATTGTAAACTATTTAGAAATGACAAATAATTGTTTCTCTTATTCAGAACAATATTTAATTTTCAATAATTTGAAACAAAATAATAATTTATATAATGGTTTAAAAGTTTAAAAATTGAAAATACATCAATGCAAACTATACATTGCAGATATCCAAACCCAAAGTTGCAAAGGCTGCTCCCAAAAAGGCCAAGGCTGCTTCCCCCAAGAAGGCTGCAGCACCCAAAGCCAAAAAGCCCGCGGCAAAGAAGGTTGCCAAGAAGTAAATTCAAACAATGTTGATAGTGGATGGTTCAAAACAAACGGCCCTTTTCAGGGCCACCAACTATTTTTTACGAAAGAATTTTCTTTATCTCAGACATAAGTGTTTAGAATGACACATTAGAATTAACCAAGTTGCAAATAACTTTTTTTGAGATTTGAATTTTTATTGATCAATATTATTTATTTTGACAAAAGCATCACCATAATTAGCAAATTATTTATTCTTCATGAAATGTTTTTTGAACGAAGTTTGCAATCTGTTTGAATTAATAATAAATAATTCTACGATTCTCTACTAACAATTAGTAGAACTGTATTATTTTTCTACTAAAACATTAGTAGAATTTTACTAAAAAATAGTAATATTCTACTAATTAAAAAGGTGAAAAGGCGTTCATGAAAATTACTAAAAGTTAGTAAAATTTTACTAATTCTTAGTAAAATTTTACTAATTCTTAGTAGAATTCTACTAATTCAGATTTAGAGAGTTTGTAAATAATTTTGGCACTTCACAACAAAAGAAACAGCAGAAAGCTAACGAACTAAGTTGTACATTCGTAGAATCAGATTGTATATTTTAACAAAATAAAAAACATTTTTTAGACAATTTTTTTTCGAATTCTATTTAAAAACTAAATAAATACCTGCACGGAGAGAAAAAATAGACTTTTTCCCATGAAAAATTATCGCGATCACAGAACAAATGCAGAACGCTCACGGATTTTCCCGGTGAGATTCTTGCAACAAGCTTATAGACAAATAAGGGCTTAGTCGTGGCCTAAACGCTAAACGTAAGAAATTCACCGGGAAATCCGATGAAACTGCTACCTGGGGTGCGTTCATGTAACTTTCACTTTCAACTTTCACCAAAAAAATTTTCACTTTCAGCCACAAACTTTTCACTTTCACATATAACCAAAAAAATTTTCACTTTTAACTTGCACCTACAAAATTATAACTTTCACTTTCATAAAAAAAAATTTCACTTTATACTTTCATTTCTGCAAATTAAACAAATGGAAATCTCAACAAATTTTTTTCATTAATAATTATAAAATAAAAGTGAAGGTTGGAAGTAAAAATGAAAATTTTCTGGATAAAATTAAAGTGAAAAATTTGTTTTAGTAAAACTGAAAACTTTTTGCGTGAAAGTTAAAATTTTTTGAGTGAAAGTCAATTTTTTGGTGAAATTAAAAGTGAAAGTTAAATTGTTTTGTGTGAAATTGAAAATTTTTTTGGCGAAATTTGTTTCTTACACGGAGAGACCGAGATTATTAATTTTTGTATAAAATCACACTAGAATTTACTATTTTCACATTGCAACCACCGGAAATAAGGGGACTTTTTGTATTTTTTACTATTTTCTACACTAAGTCACTAATCCCGACAAATGTTCACCAAATTAGCAAAGTTTCTTACTATTTCGTCCAATAGTTTCAAACAACTGTAGTAAACTCAGATGTATTGTGTACGTAAAATTACTACAGTCGTTTGTAAATGCAGAAAGAAAGAGTGAAAGAAAAAATACAGATTTTTGTCGCCGGCTTCCCGTCAATTCTTGACTAATGGAGGTAAACTGGAAGGATTTTTACATACGCACAGACACACACACACACACACTTATATATTTGTTGGATAAATATTTGAAGACACACACATGTTTATTTCACTTATATGTATAGACGCGGTTAATTAATACACTAATACACAACTGCAGACACGACAACGAATTTCACTGAAAGTATACATCTTTGTTTCCTTATATACTGAATGATGAAAATTTACAGCACTTACAAGAAAGCAGTTTACTTTTAACAACTTATTATAAGACATAGTTCTTGGGACAGGAATAAATGCAAAATTTATTAATTTATAATGGTCAATTTCTGAGATAATGAACGACCTACGTTTCACTTTATATTTAATTATTGTAGATAATATCCAAATTTATTTTACATACGCGAAGCATAGTCACTGTCAATGATCGAATGGCATCGGCTCATTTACGGAGATTGACGAAGTTAGCAACCAATAGAAATGCAGGCGCCATATGACTGCACTCGCTAGCCACACTTGCTCACCAAAAATTACTACAGTGGATCGTAGATTTTAGTAGAAAATGTTTTCATTTGTCAGATTTTGTGTAATGAAATTAGAGAAAACTATAATCAATTTTTGCTACATTTACAACTCTTACACAAAGTATTAAAACTTGCTATTTTAATGTAGCAAATTTATCTATTTCTTTTGTAAATTTATCTAATTCTGTAGTACATTATGCTAAAAGTCCCCTTATTTCCGGTCATTGCAACCATTTTTAGAAATTTTTACGAATGTGGGTCTCTCCGTGTATATTTTACCGAATTCTTCAGTAAAGTTGGGATATAGTGGCATAACTGTAATTTTTAATAATTTTTAAATTATTTTTTCAGGAATAATATTCAAAATTTAATGTCATATCTTTATTCCTTACAAACTAGTACTGTTAATGTTAAAACAAAATTGAAACTGAACGTTTAATGAAAATTAAATCAAATTTTAACGTTTCTTTTGAATACCTCCTTGATGGTCACTAACGTTTCAGGGACAGTTCGGTAAAACTTCCTTGACTTGCCTGAATTGTTAGTTTTCAGGATTGAAATACTTTTTTAAATGCCCCATAGTAAAAAAAACTTTGACGTTAATAGTTAGTTGTTTCTAACCTATTTGTACTGATTAACTAATAATTAATAATTTCATTTATAGCTGAAACCGCTTCTGAAACGAAATTAAATAGCAAATTACTTTCTTTTTAGTTCTTAAATAATCCAAAAACAAAAGTATTTGAGACTATTTAGTTTCATGTCAACTCGAAACAAAAGGTTGAAAAACATAATAATTTAGTGACAATCACAGAAAAATTGTTTCCGCATACTTATGTAACAAGAGCAACGTAAGTAATTAATGTAACTTACGTGACCAGAGTAAATTACGTAGCTATAGTAATTTACATAATTACAGTATGTTACGTAACCAGAGTAAATAACGTAACTACAGTAACTTACTCCAAGGATACAACTTACGTAACTTACGTAAATGGTACAACTTGCGTAAGTTACGTAACTGCAATAACTTACGTAATTTATCAAGTTTACATAACTTACGTAAATAATCAATTTTACGTAACTTACGTATGTACTTTACGTAAAAGATCAAACTTACATAAGTCACGTAACTAGAATAACTTACGCAAGTTACGTAAATGATGAAACTTATGTAACTTATACAAATGATCAAAGTTGCATAACTTACGTAACTATAACACCTTATGCAATTAAAAAAACTTACGTAGGTTTGACCATTTACATAATTTACTGTAGTTACGTTATTTAGTCTGGTTATGTAATTATAGTATTTTTCTTTAATTATGTAAGTTACTATAGTTACGAAATTTTACTCTGGTGGCGTAACTTACATTAATTACTTAAGTTGCTCTAGTTACGTAAGTCAGGGAAAATAATTTTTTGTGTTTGACACTAAATAGATTATTTTAATCTTTTTTGATGAAAATTTGGAAATAATACGAATTTTAATAAACTATTGTTTTATTACATAAAAAAAGTCACTTTTAAGTTGTTTCCAAAAAGTTATCCAAAGCATCTTAAAATGCATTAGTTTCTAAGATAGAAGATTGAAAAATAAGATGTTTTAATCGTTTTAAAAGTGATTATAATGTATTTTAAGATACTTGTTTTTACAGTGTTTAAAACAAAAATTTCTCAGCTTTTATAATGGTAAAAAATTTCTTTTAAATATTACAATTTATGAAAAAAAGTAAGTTTGAAAGAGAACCTTTTTGAATATCTCAAAATACGTCGCCTGCGATTTTCTTGAAACTTATATGTCAAAATGAAGTTTAAATATTCTAGTTTAATTCCATGCAAACATTGTAATGAGCATATCATGGTTTGAGAAATTAATGAATTCTGTGTTATGTTTTTAGAAATTATTATATAACTTTAATCCTTGTAATTTAATAAACATTTCAATACGATTTTAAATCCTTTGTGATTATCCGAAAAAATTATTAAAAAACGCGGAAATTTTAAATTGCCGAATCGCCAGACACTGTATGTTGGACAAGCAGTTGAATCGACACCATATAGAACAGCCTGCTGAAGCTAGGGGTAAGAAAACAATACAACTTTAGAGAATTCCAGTACATACTTTAGTGATGAACTTTGAAACATTAAACTATAAATTGTTGTAAACAATAGGCAAGAACTACACTTTTATTTCTCGTACTGTTTGGAAGAAAACTAGAAAACTGAAAAGTTACATTTTCTAGTAAATATAAAAAAATTTGGTTCTACTTATAAAGACATGTACAGAACAGAAAATTCATACGTAAAAAACATTTGTTGGCCCTGAAAAGGGCCGATTGTTTTTGTGATGGGAAGAATTGAATGTTTAAGCTTTCTTTTCGGTCTTCTTGGGTAAAAGAACAGCTTGGATGTTGGGGAGAACACCACCCTGGGCGATGGTGACTCCAGAAAGGAGCTTGTTCAATTCCTCGTCGTTCCTGATGGCGAGTTGGAGGTGACGGGGGATGATTCTCGTCTTCTTGTTGTCACGAGCTGCGTTTCCGGCCAACTCCAAAACTTCGGCAGCCAAGTATTCCATCACAGCTGCGAGGTAGACTGGAGCTCCAGCACCGACTCGCTCGGCGTAGTTTCCTTTGCGCAACAGTCTGTGGATGCGACCCACTGGGAACTGGAGTCCGGCACGGTTGGAACGGGTCTTTGACTTGCCCTTGGTCTTGCCTCCTTTGCCGCGTCCTGACATTTTTAAATTACTTTTTTAGATTTACGAAGTAAACACAACCAAGTATTCAAAGCGAATGATTTTCTACGACTGAAATTTGCCTATTTACGCTCTCTCCGTAGGGTCCCCCTCCAGTGCGCTCCCCTCTTTGTGCCGTGAGTGGCAGACGGTGGCAGTGAGTGCCCGCACCAATCAAAAGGCTACACCAACACTACAAGCCGACATAAATAGAATACCGGACCGTGGAAAAAGTCAATTCAACTCGAGTTGCTATTGCATTCAGACATACTTTTCTGAAAACTAACAATGCCTCCTAAAGCAAGTGGAAAGGCTGTCAAGAAAGCTGGCAAGGCTCAAAAAAACATTACCAAGACTGACAAGAAGAAGAAGCGCAAGAGGAAGGAGAGCTACGCCATCTACATCTACAAGGTGTTGAAGCAGGTGCACCCCGACACTGGAGTCTCCAGCAAGGCCATGAGCATCATGAACAGCTTCGTGAACGACATCTTCGAGCGCATCGCTGCCGAATCTTCCCGCTTGGCCCACTACAACAAGAGGTCCACCATCACCTCCCGGGAGATCCAAACTGCCGTCAGGCTTCTCCTTCCTGGTGAACTCGCCAAGCACGCCGTCTCTGAAGGCACCAAGGCTGTCACCAAGTACACCAGCTCCAAGTAAATCTTGTCCATCTCCCCTCCGAAAACAATCGGCCCTTTTCAGGGCCAACAAATATTTTTACGAAAGAGTTATTTAGTTCTAAATGATTAACAAAATTTGAAAAATACTACTGTTACTGTATTTCTGAATGGTTAGTAAATTGGTTAGGTCGAAAAATTAGTCAGTAAATTATTTAATTCAAAAAATTAGTTTTTTAGTAAATAAGTTAATTAGTTAGTAAATTATTTAGTTAAAAGATGAGTTTTTATGTAAAAGAATTTAATTAGCAAGTTAGTAAATTGGTTAGTAAGTTTGTAAATAAGGTGGTTAGTAAATTATCTAGTTTCAAAATTAGTTTTTTAGTCACTAAGTGAAATAGTAAATACGATAGTTTGTAAATAAGATAGTAAATGGGTGATTTTCAAACAACTGTGATTTTTTTGAGTAAGACATTTTTCTGCTAAAATAGTGAATCAAATTTGACATTCATTATATATTTCAGTACTTTTTTGTTGTTGAAGTATATGTTCAAAAGGAAACTACAAGATTTTAAATATTTCTAAAGTTACGATGGAAAATGCAAAAGTTTCATGCCACGGACCTGACATGTGTGTCACAGTTAAAACACGTAAAGAAATAAAAAATCGACTAAATATTTTCTTTTTAATGTTGGCACTTCAAAATAATATCAGTATAGAAGTCAATTAAAAATAAAATTGAGTAATAAAATCACGATGACGTTAACATGTGTCGGTAGAAAGTAATTAACAATTTAAAACATAAAAAAAGTGCTCGTGTACGTAGAATATCATTATAATAAAAATATTTCTATATATGTAAAACATCTGGTTACATTTGGCCTACAAAGTACTTAAAAGATAGTTTCAATATTTGCTCACGTGAAAATTTCAGAACAAAATTTTAAAAAAACGTATGTCACGGACCTGACAATTTAACCCTATTTTCTTAATTTTAACTATGATAATGTTAATGTTAATAAACTGAATATTAAGTTTCTTCAAGAAGAGACTTCTATTAAGTGATTTATGAAGTGAGTGGCAAAAAATAATAATTTTATCAGTCATTTATCTATGGGGACATGCAAATATGACAGTTATTTGAAAATCACCCAAATAAGTTACCAAATTAGTTAGTAAATTAATTAGTTAAAAAAATTAGTTTTTCAGTATATAAGTTAATTAGTTAAGAAATTTATGAGTAGGTAAGACAGTGAATAAGTTAGTGGATTTGTTAACAAATTGGTTAGTTAGTAAATCGGTTAGCTTGAAAAATGAGTTAGTAAGTACATTTGAGAAGAACTTTCATCCTACCATTTTTAAAGAGTTAATGAAAATCAAGAATATTATAAAAAAAGAAACATAAAAGAAAAAAGAGTAAACTATATAAATAACACAGGCACAAAAAAAATTGTTTGTCCGATACATTGCAATAGTACATTCCCATGTATTTTGCTTCGCTGAATCCGAATCCGAAGTCAGAATTGTTAAATTGGTTCTTTTTGAGTTATACTCAAAAAACGATTCAAAAACCAAATTAAAAAAATTTTAAAAAATTTTTTATGGTACTACAGTAGCATATTTCTATGCATTTTTTTTATTTTTTAATTTTAATTCGGTTTTTTGAGATGAATGAAATTTCAATTCAATTTTGGAAAACAGTAAGTGTAAGTTTAAATGTTTAGGAGAAAATTCTAGTCCCACTTTTTCATATATATGTCATTTTAGTAAAAAACCTCAGCTTTCGTTTTAAAAAAATCGTATCTTTCCCCAGCTGTTACGGTCTAATTTATTAAAGAGACACAATTTAATTTTTATCACTTTAGAGAGTGACAATTTATTAATGAAATTAATAATACACTTCAAAGGCAGAAATAACACTGATTGTGAGTTGCAAATACGTTTTGCAGCTCATGTCGAATTAAAACAATACAGGTGGGGATATATATTTTTGCTGACTATAACACTCCTCAATAATCAAAATTTATTTTTAATTTTGATTTTTTTGGGTCATAACAATCTTATTGTTTTACTATAGTAATGCAATATGCGCAGGCGCCTACTTATAATTCAAACAAACATTTCTTTGAATCAAATATATTTTCGATTTGCTACAAATATACTATTTCCTAAATTACAAATATATTTCTTTATTTTATATTAATAAGTGCATTTTTAAACCATAAACAAAGTAAGGCATATACAAAAATTATTTTTTTAATTTAACTGTTAAGGTAATGTTATTCAGTGGTCACGTGCCCCATTTACTTTACTATGGAAAAACTTCCCACTGAATAACATGACCTTAAAATGAACTATGAGCAAAGTATGGCGAACTATGGGATGAAATAAAAACTATTTTCTATAGATTTTCATCCCATGGTTCGCCATACTTTGCCCATAGTTCATTTTAACACACTGTAAAAAATCCTAAGAAAATTACACAGACTTTGGGAAAAGTGACGCTTTAAATAAGGTTATGTTGCCACATTGAATGCGGCACTTTTCCCAAAGTCTGTAAAATAGCCACATTTAATGTGGGTAATATTCTTAGGATTTTTTACAGTGCAGTTAAATTAAGAAAACCATTTAAAAAATAATTTTTGTATATGCCTCACTTTGTTTATGGTTTAAAAATGAAAAATATTTAAAGTCAAAATAATTTGATTTAAAATGTTTATTATACTAATCATTAAATATTAATGTATTACTTTACTTTGACTTTTCTTCACATTGTTTCTTCTGTAGTAGAATTAAATAATTATTATTTAATTAAAGACTTTTATTTTAAGCCTATACTTTTAAGTCCAATAGTTTGGGACTACTTTCAATTCGTTATTTTTTCATTTTATTCAATTGGAAAGAGGTGAATAATAGAATTTTAAACATAGGAATAGGTGAACTACATTCTCTAGCGACGAAGAACACCTTTCCGGAACTGGGATTTACACATTTAGGGCAATTTGGAGGTTAGAAAATAGAAAAGATACACCATTTGAATTTTTTAAAAAATTTTGTTTATTATTTTCTTATCCGTTAACATAAATATTAAATTTTTTTTTGTTTCGTACATCTTTTATTAAAAGGTCATTTAAATATTTTAATTCACAGTACTTTCATAAGATTATCTGTTCAACAGAAAAATTTATATTAGTTTAAATTCAAAAAAACATTTATATTGAATGATGTATGTTTTTTCTGCATAGGTATAGAAAAGTGATTTGTTAGTTAGTTTATATAAT
Source organism: Leptopilina myrica (nomen nudum) (assembly GCA_032872475.1). Lineage (NCBI taxonomy): Eukaryota > Metazoa > Arthropoda > Insecta > Hymenoptera > Figitidae > Leptopilina > Leptopilina myrica (nomen nudum). The sequence continues at coordinate 29,558,139 of CM065466.1, read as the reverse complement.
TTGTATGGTATATTTAAATTACTTTTTAATAAATAACTATTCTTAATACGTATATTCTGTTGATTAAAATATTTGCAGTCTTTTTTTATTACTAGGTTATCTTCTTCTTCAGATGATTCTTCAGAATTGGAGGTTTCGTAGCCTTGATCAATTTCTTTATGTTTTTCAATTTTGTTTTCTGTTTAATATACTCAGGATTTTTGGTCTTCCTCTCTTCTTTTTTAAGGAAGTATTCAAACGTGTGCTTTCTTTCTTTGGTCTACTTCGTTTCCTTTTTTATGTGCTCCTTCTTCTTCTTGAATTTCTTGATTCTTCTTTTCTTCTTAAATTTCCAGTGTTTCTTGATTTTTGTTTCCTTGTATTTCTCCTTCTTAATTATTGTTTTCTTGTACTCTTTCTTGATTTCTTATAACAACATTACAAGCTTCACTACGTGTATCATACTTTTCTGGTTTGCGGCATTCATTATATAACATTTTTTTAATATGGCGGAGATTTTTTACCTCCAAATTTGAGTAATTATTTTCACTTGATACACAATTTAAGTATTCTTTAAATTTTTCTTCGATTTTTTCTTGCACACACTTATTAATATATTCTTGAGTAATATTTTCCTGAGTTTCTTGAATTTCTTCTGTTTTTATTCTTTGCACTTTATTTTCAATAATGTCCTCAATAGGATTTGTAGATAAGGCGTCAGCGTTGATGTTTTTCGTACTTGCTTTGTAAAACACGTTTATGTCATATTCGGCTACTGGTTGATCTTTATTTACTTCTTGTGATTGAATTTCTCCTACTGCAGTATCTGAATCGTCTGTTTTTAATATAATTGGTTGGCAGAAGTCTGATCTTTGTAAAGGTGGTTCCTCACAAACATTATTTATTAATTTATTTGAAGCGTTTTCTTGATTATCAGTTGAAAAAGGGGGTATATCCTTCTGTAAAGGTTGATTAAAAGGGTTTGTGATTTTTAAAAACTTGTCATTATTATAACAATAATGACAAGTTTTCTTTTTTCTACAATTAATAGAAATATGTCCTAATTTTTTGCAGTAATTACAAGTTATATTTTGATTTTTAGTTCCGAAGTTTGTTGCAATGTTAGTTCGTGGATACCGAGAATAATGTTGTTTATTTTGGAAAAAATTTTGTTGTTGATTTTTTAAAAAAATTTGTTGTTGACTTTGCAAAAATTTTTGATGTTGATTTTGAAATGGAGTAGGAACGATTTAGGAACGTACCACAAAAGCAATAGCTTTTGTGGTACGTTCCTAAATTGATTTTGTTGCGGACTTCTGTATTAATTTTGACATTGAAATTGATTAAACATTTGATTTTTGTTATTAAATTGATTCTGATTTGGGTTTGCAAAATGTTGTTGAGTGCCTGAATGAAAGCGGTTTTCTCCTCTAAGTCTTAGCAATTTATTAAGTTGAAAACAGTTTGATATAACATGACCGTTTTTTCCACAAGATGAACAAGTGCTTACATTGTCTTGAACCATATTACTTTTTGTTGTTTCTGCAAAATTTTTATTATTTTTAAGATGGGCATTATATTCAATATTATTCTCACTTCTTCGTAGTTCACGTTGTAATGATAATCTTCTTTCTATTTCTATAGCTTTATTAATTATCCCTTAAAATGTATCAGCTCCCGAAATTCAACTTCTAATTAATTTTACTAAATTTGTCTGAACTTGTTCTACTTCAGGAAGCATAGATTTTGCTTCTAAACAACTTTCTATAAAGATGGATAATAGTATGTTTTTTCCCTTGAAAATAGGAACTATTTCTAGAGCATCGCGTAATAAGTATTCTTGATTATTTGGCAGATCCATATTTTTTAAAAAATAATGTGTTTCTTAAAAAAAAATTTCCCGAATAAAAAGAAATTTTTAGTATATATTTTGTTTAATAACTTTTTAATAATATATGTGTATAAATGTTGTTTATAAAATATTGCTATTTGATTTGATTCTAGCTTGCATCGTGCAGCACTTGTATTTATTGTTTTTAGTAAATAGTGATTATTTCAATAAAGATATGGACAGATATAAAATATGTAAATTTGGAACACATGCAGATATATTCAAAACACTTGTTATAGATAATATAGTAAATATTAGGAGATGAATTGTGAGAAAATTTGTGAATAATAACAATTTTATATTTATATGTATACTTTTATGCTGGAATTTTAAAAAAAATTTATATCTTAATGATTCATTGTTATTATTTATTAATTTTTAATTAAAATCATTAATTATACAAAAAATAGTGACAATTTATAACAATTATTTAATTCTTGTTAAATTGAATTATTTAATTTCATTTGCAAATCAATTTTATAATAACAAATTTTTGTAATTATTCATTAATTTTTTTATTAAAAATGTATTAAAAATGAGTTTATTATTATTGGTACATTTTTTTTAATTTACACGGTTATAATTTTTATTTGTTATTATTTTTATAAAAATGTTAAAAACTTATTATTATTATTATTTATTTATTTTAAATTTGAATTATTTAATTCTGTTTAAAAAAAAATTTGTCAGAAATGAAAAATTTTAAAAATTTTGTTATTATTATTATTATTATTGTTTATTAATTTTCATTATTTATAAATTTTAATTTTCGTTTAATGTTTAGAATGGCATATAATTTATTTAATTCTATATAATTTGTTTATCAAAATGTGAGAATTTGAACATTGTTATTAATTTTTATTATTATTATTAATGTTTATTAATTTATTATTATTAATTTTATTTTATTCTTGTTTACTTATTTTTAATTATTATGAAAAGTATTTAAGGGTATGTCCAAGTTGTGAAATGTAAACAAAGCAAAATGTAAACAAACAAAGTACTAACATCACCTTTTTTAATACATATTTTTCTCTCACAAAAATTAATATTAGAACACTATTTTTAAAAAAATGATAAATTGGAGTGTCAAAGTTTCCAAAAAAATCATTTTTGAGTTTGATGAATAAATAGCAATTAGTAAAATAAGTAATTCAAATGACCAGTAAAATAGCATTTTTGACGCGTCGCGAAAAATAACCTGTTTGTGTATATCAACCGCACTGACGATGAAGAAGTCACATATCAGCGATTGGACCTTCAACATGTGGAAAGAGAAATTTTTCCCTTTCCTCCATGAAATTACAAGGAGAAAGGGTAAAAACTTCTTCATCGTCCGTGCGGTTGATATAGTCAAACACTTTAACATTTCGTGATCTGAGACACCATGTGGAAGTGCACAGTTTGTTTGGAATAAAACTTGGTTGTTTTATAATTTTTTTCAGCTCTGCAAGGCGTAGTAACCAAACTCAATACGTCAGCTCACCATTTTCATAAAGAAAATGTGAATTTAGATTTATGTACGAAAATGAGATGTCGTACAAAAATGCTTCACAATATCGAAAAGTTAAGATTTTTTGTACGACGTCTCATTTTCGTACATAAATCTAAATTAACATTTTCTTTATGAAAATGGTGATCTGACGTATTGAGTTTGATTACTACGCCTTGCAGAGCTGAAAAAAATTATAAAATAACCAAGTTTTATTTTAAACAATATGTGTCTTTCTGCATAGTGTTGTCAATGCTTTCTTGGCGCGGTCTGCGCGTGCGCGTAGAGCAACCGTCTGACATCGCGAAAAATGTAAGTGTTTGACTATATCAACCGCACGGACGATGAAGAAGTTTTTACCCTTTCTCCTTGTAATTTCATGGAGGAAAGGGAAAAATTTCTCTTTCCACATGTTGAAGGTCCAATCGCTGATATGTGACTTCTTCATCGTCAGTGCGGTTGATATACTCAAACAGTTTATTTTTCGCGACGCGTCAAAAATGCTATTTTACTGGTCATTTTAATTAGTTATTTTACTAATTGCTATTTATTTATCACACTTAAAAATGTTTTTTTTGGAAACTTTGACACTCTAATTTTCCATTTTTGTAGAGAAAGTGTTCTAATGGTAATTTTTGTGAGAGAAAAAGATGTATAAAAATGGTGATGTTAGTGCTTGCTTTGTTTACATTTTGCTTTGTTTACATTTCACACCTTGGACTTACCCTTAAGGGTATGTCCAAGTTGTGAAATGTAAACAAAGCAAAATGTAAACAAACAAAGTACTAACATCACCTTTTTTAATACATATTTTTCTCTCACAAAAATTAATATTAGAACACTATTTTTAAAAAAATGATAAATTGGAGTGTCAAAGTTTCCAAAAAAATCATTTTTGAGTTTGATGAATAAATAGCAATTAGTAAAATAAGTAATTCAAATGACCAGTAAAATAGCATTTTTGACGCGTCGCGAAAAATAACCTGTTTGTGTATATCAACCGCACTGACGATGAAGAAGTCTCATATCAGCGATTGGACCTTCAACATGTGGAAAGGGAAATTTTTCCCTTTCCTCCATGAAATTACAAGGAGAAAGGGTAAAAACTTCTTCATCGTCAGTGCGGTTGATATACTCAAACAGTTTATTTTTCACGACGCGTCAAAAATGCTATTTTACAGGTCATTTGAATAAGTTGTTTTACAAATTGATATTTATTGAACACACTCAAAAATGATTTTTTTGGAACCTTTGACACTCTAATTTATCATTTTTGTAAAAAAAGTGTACTAATATTAATTTTTGTGAGAGAAAAAGATGTGTTAAAAAAGGTGATGTTAGTACTTTGTTTGTTTACATTTTGCTTTATTTACATTTCACAACTTGGACATACCCTTAATTATGTTAAAGGGTTTAGGGGGTTAAGTATGCAAAAAATGCCCCCGCTTCTATTTTTCTCAAATTTGGCCCATATGTTACTATCCATATGACTATAACTTTCTGCAATTTTGAACTCAAAATTCGGTTTTTTGAGGGAGTTATGGAGGGGGAATGCAAAATCAAAAAAACTTATTTTTCTCGAAAACTACTGAACCGATTTTAATGAAATTTTAAAAGGTTGTAAATATAGGTAAGACAATTTTAGAAAAAAAAATCCAAATTTTTTTTTTCAAAAAAAAATTTTTGAAATTTTCAAAAAAAATTTTTACGGTTATTTTTTTAAGTGGTCACTTTCTCTTTTGTTGTAAAAAGTACCTTATAATGTCCCCTTTAACATATATTTTTTCAAACTTTTTAAAAATATAATTTTTGAGTAAAATGTCAAAAACCATGGTCATGCTATTTGTCACGTACGGTAAGGCACATATATATACATATGTACGTATGGGCCATATTAATGTGATAGGGTATAGCTAAATAAGTATGGAAAAAGTGACCCGAATATATTTTTCCCATTCATTCCTACCCACTTAAAAATAACTTTTTCAAATTCTTAACTCAAAATTTTGAGTTTTTTGGTACTTATGGAGGGGAAAAAATCGAAAAACGCATTTTCCTCAAAAACTACTGTATGTATTTTAATCAGCTTTGGATATGTTGAAAAGACAATTAAAGAGATTCCAAAAAAAAAATTTAAATTTTTTTTCAAAAAATTTTAAAATAAAAATTTTCCGAAATTTTCAAAAAAAAAATTTTTAGTTCTATTAAAGTGACATTTTTATGTATTTTCTCATTTCATTCTCTTATGTGATCTACTTAATAAAAAAATGTTGCCGACATGATTTCAAGGTGTGTCACGGTAAATAACTCAAAAACCCTACCCGAAACATTTTTATGTTGCATGCGAATGGTTAACTAATTAATTACTTATTTAATTACAAAATAATACTTAGGGATTTTCTGAATACAAGCCTGAAATCGATGTCAAAAAAATTATTTCCAAAGAAAAATCGACAAATTTTTATTTTTACATTTAAAATTTTTTTCTTTTTGGATCGTTGAAGAGGTACATCACACTTTTTTATTTAACTTCTTTAACAGTCTTACTTTTTAAAACATAATGGCCTACATGATTTTAGAGTGCGACACAGTAAAAAAAAACTCCAAAAATCATAAAATATGATTTCAAAATTTTCGAAATTTTTTTTTGTCTAAAAATATTTTTTTTAATCAACTTCAGATTTGTATTTATCAACCTTTATAAGCCACTAGTAATAAGTTGCAAAAATATTTGACAGTTTTTTTAAAATTAAACATTTGCATACAACATAAAAATGTTCCGGGTAGGGTTTTTGAGTTATTTACAAATTTGAAAAAGTTATTTTTAAGTGGGTAGGAATGAATGGGAAAAATATATTCGGGTCACTTTTTCCATACTTATTTAGCTATACCCTATCACATTAATATGGCCCATATGTACATATGTATATATATGTGCCTTACCGTACGTGACAAATAGCATGACCATGGTTTTTGACATTTTACTCAAAAATTATATTTTTAAAAAGTTTGAAAAAATATATGTTAAAGGGGACATTATAAGGTACTTTTTACAACAAAAGAGAAAGTGGTCACTTAAAAAAATAACCGTAAAAAATTTTTTTGAAAATTTCAAAAATTTTTTTTGGAAAAAAAATTTGGATTTTTTTTTCTAAAATTGTCTTACCTATATCTACAACCTCTTAAAATTTCATTAAAATCGGTTCAGTAGTTTTCGAGAAAAATAAGTTTTTTTGATTTTGCATTCCCCCTCCATAACTCCCCCAAAAAACCGAATTTTGAGTTCAAAATTGCAGAAAGTTATAGTCATATGGATAGTAACATATGGGCCAAATTTGAGAAAAATAGAAGCGGGGGCATTTTTTGCATACTTAACCCCCTAAGCCCTTTTAGTTTAAAAATATTTGAAAAATGTTATAAATTTTTATTTGTTAAAAAAAATTATTTAATTGTCATTAATTTAATTTATTATTTCCTCTGTATTATTTTTAATTTAAAATTATTGATATTATTTTTTATAAAAATTATTGTTATTATTTTTTATAAAAACTATAAAAATGTTATTAATTTTTACTTCGTTTAAAAAAAATTATTTAATTGTTATTAAAAATTTAGAAATTTTGTGTAATAAAATAAATTATTTATTTAAATATATTTTATTGTTATTATTCTTGTATTTTTTATGTATGAAAAATGGGTATTTATTCAAATAAAATTATTTCTGTTTTTATTAATTTGCTAAACTAATTGTGCAAATAAAACCTATTTTATTGATTTATGATAGCCAATTTAGCAAAAAAAAAAAAAAAAAAAATCTACTTTTTATTAATTAATTTACTATGTTTTATATACCAAAAAAAATGAGTTTAAATATGACAATTTATATGCACCAATAATAATTATACTTTTGTATTTACTAATTCACGGCGTAAATTTATAAAAATTAAGGATAATATTATTTCAAATTAACTATTCTTGCACCAAAAATAATGAACTATTTTTTTAATTCTAATTTCTTTGCTTTTATCCGTTTACGTCGGCCTATACACAAAAAATAATGATATATTTGAAATCAAATTATCCTTGCATTTATCCGTTCACGACGGTCAATACAGCAAAAATAATAATATATTCAAATTAAACTACTCTTGCATTTATTCGTTCACGACGGCTGATGCACTAAAAATAATGAACTATTTTTTCAAATCTAATTTCTTTGCATTTATCCGTTCACGACGGCCTATACGCCAAAAATAATGAGGTATGCTATGTCTTACCTTATTATTATATTCCCTAGTGTTTCTCGATTTAACTTTAATTTAGAAAAATTAAAGTTGGGACGAGGTTGGATAAATGACAAGAATAAATTTATTTGAACACAGTATATTTAAGAGATCAAGATTATGGAAAGATGAAGTGAGCAAGTCACTTGTTGCATTAAAATTGATGTGATTTAATCATTTAATAATTTCTAAAACAATTACAACAATTTTTTTTCAATTATTAATATTTTGACATTATTTATAAATTTTTCAAAAAACAAATAGAAAATTTGAATTCCTGTCAAAATTTTAGCCCAGTTTTAAAAAAATGATCAAAATTCATCAATTTGTTTGAATGTTATGACAACTTTTACGAATTTGAAAGTTTGAATTCAACTTTAGCGCGAGCAACTGATGTTGTCCCCCACTATGCATTCTAGAGCAGCTAGGCTGCTCAAACGTTGCATTTAAACGTTGCATACTTTTGAATAATATTTTTACGAACAAGAAGTGCATAGATGTTTAGATTGATTTTTTTATAATTAGTATGACTAATCAACTAAAGAAATATAATTAAAAAAAATATTAATAATTAATGGCTCAGGAATTTTTTAAATAAAAAAAATTATCTGCCCCCCCTTTTGACCTAGATCAAAATTTTTTTTTGCAAAATTTGCAGGAAAGAATAAGTAATCAAATAGCGTTTATGCCAAATTGTTAAAATAAAAATTGTTGATGTAGTGGTCATTTGTTTATAAGCCAAAAATTTCTTCCCCCCCCCCCCCAAAAAACCATTGAGAGGTACATTTTTGAAGAATATCGAAAAAATTTGTTAACTTTTGTTCAAGTTATTAAACAAATAAGAAAGTGCCATTTTTAGTGGTTTAAATTCTTTTGCAAGTAAACAATTGAACCAATTTTAACACATTACTTATCATTTTAAAGGTATTTTCGAGCTCTATAACTTTCATTTACAACTTTTTCCCCTATAATTTGATGGGAAAAAACAGTCATTAAAAAACTGTTTTTTGGGACATTCAAAATTGTTTATAACGCACAGCTTAAAAAATCTCGAGTGGAAAACATATACATCTTCATACTACCACCCCACACTATATGAATTCACAATCAGACTTCAGGTATCAATTTTGGCACGAAATGACCACTTTTTTCACAGGGCGACTGGACTATAGCCAAAGTATTTGTTAAAAAAACAATTAATGAAATGCGAGTAGATACAAAATTTTTCATCAATAAGTTAACTTTACGCAAGTTACGTAACTCATGTAAATGATAAACTTACGTAAGTTATATTCTATTATTATATATTATTTTTGCTTCTATTAATTTATTTAGAAACATTTAGAACTAAATAATTCTTTCGCAGAAACATTTGTTGGCCCTGAAAAGGGCCGATTGTTTTTGTGAAGGGAAGAGTGGAATGTTTAAGCTTTCTTTTCGGTCTTTTTGGGTAAAAGAACAGCTTGGATGTTGGGGAGAACACCACCCTGGGCGATGGTGACTCCAGAAAGGAGCTTGTTCAATTCCTCGTCGTTCCTGATGGCGAGTTGGAGGTGACGGGGGATGATTCTGGTCTTTTTGTTGTCACGAGCTGCGTTTCCGGCCAACTCCAAAACTTCGGCAGCCAAGTATTCCATCACAGCTGCGAGGTAGACTGGAGCTCCAGCACCGACTCGCTCGGCGTAGTTTCCTTTGCGCAACAGTCTGTGGATGCGACCCACTGGGAACTGGAGTCCGGCCCGGTTGGAGCGGGTCTTTGACTTGCCCTTGGTCTTGCCTCCTTTGCCGCGTCCTGACATTTCACAATTAGTTTTTTTAAATTTACGAAGTAAACACAAGAAAGTATTCAAAGCGAATGATGTTCTACGTGTTTTTTTTTTGTCTTTTTTTATTTTATTTTTTTTTTTTTTTTTTTTTTTTTGAAGCGGGTTGTGATGAGAAAATCTTCTAAAGACACCCAGAAGATTTGGGTAGTGTCGGATTCACTTGAAGAAGTGCCTACCGACTAAAAACTCATCACAGTGGTTATCAACCAGAGGTTATAAACCATGAAAGAAGTTGGATACCCAGAGTAGTTGTAAGGCTACAAGGGTGTTGACGCATATAGCGAAGCACGAAATCGAGAGGTTTAAAAAGAAGATGGAGAGATGAGAAGGCAAGGCCTTCTAACACGATCTTTGTTTTTGCTCTTGTACTGGATGAGCGAGTTGATAGTTGGGTTTGGGTGGTTTTCTATGGAAAGACGAAGGTTTTTTGAGTAGGTTTGGGCGGCTGTAAAAATGGAAGGAAGGTTTGTTTCCTTGAGGATTTGTAGATTTCGAATAAACCAGGGAAAGTTCAAGGCAGAACGGAGTAGTCGCATGTAAGTCTTGTTAAGTCGAGTTAACTGTCGTGGGGAAGCAGAGCCCCAGATGGGGATGGCGTAAGTGCAAATGCTACGGATGATAGCGTTAAAAGCACGGATTTTGGTGGATTGAGAGACTTGAGGGTTGCTAAAGAAGGGTTTGAGGGAAATAAAGGCGCCGTTGGCTTTACCGCGAACTGAGGTTATGTGTTTGGACCAGGTGAATTTTTTGTCGAAAATGACACCAAGGTATTTGGCAGAGGTGCTCCACTTAATTGGGTGGGAGTTTACTATGGGTCTAGGAGGAGTGCGTATGCGTCGTGAAAAGAAGACTGCTTCGGATTTGGTTTTGTTGATGTCGAATCGCCATCTCCAATACCAATTTAAAACGGTTGGAATAAATTTGTTTAGATTGGAAGTGCAGTGTTTGATGACTTTGGATGTTTCAAGGAAGCCAATATCATCGGCATATTGGACAGTCAGGATCTTTTCGTTTGTGGGAATGTCGTAGCAGTACAAGTTGAAGAGGGTAGGAGAGAGTTTGGAGCCTTGAGGGACTCCAGAGGTGATTGATTGAGGAGCTGAGAGAGATTTGCCTACACGGGCGCTGATGGTTCTGTCGGTGAGAAAGGATTTTACTAGGCCGATAAGGTAATGAGGAAAGTTGAGTTTAATGAGTTTGAAGATAAGTCCGTCGTGCCAAACTCTATCGAACGCTTGTTTACAGTCGAGAAGGAGCATGGAAGTATGCTTACTTTTGTTAAGGTTTGTCAGCGATAAATTCGGAGACGCGTAAGAGTTGGTGCGCTGAGCCGTGACCTTTGCGAAAGCCATGTTGGAAATCAGGAAGAATATTGTTTTGTGCGATGAATTTGTCGAGGCGAGAAAGGATAACTGATTCTGCTACTTTGCTTAGGGTGCATAGTAGGCTGATTGGACGATGGTTAGAAGGGTCACTGAGGGATTTTCCTGGTTTAGGTAAGAATATGACAATAGCAGATTTCCAGGTAAGAGGAAAGTATTGAAGACGCATCATAGCGTTTATTATGTTGCTGATGGCGACTAGATGTTTGCGAGGAAGGATTTTGAGTACTTTGTTGCTGATGGCATCGCTTCCTGGTGCTTTGCGATTTTTGAGGAGGCGAATTGTGTTAAGAATTTCTTTAGGAGATGTTGGAGGGAAGTTGTTATCGAGGCTGTTGAATTTTGAGACTATGTTTGAGACTTTTTTATGAAAGGAGTTGAATTTTTGGCGACTTGGAAAAGGAGAACATTGGTTTTTAAGGGATTCAGCAAAAATGTTTGCTTTATCTTCATCTAAGGTGAAGGTATTGCCGTCTTTCTTGAGGGGTGGTGAGTGAGTTTTTCTGTTTCGAAGGGATCTGATAACTTTCCAACTGCTTTTTGGGTGTTGTTCAGCTTCAGCTATGAATGAATCAAAGGATGTTTTGATGGTGTGGTTTAGAGAGTCTTTTAGTTTTCTCTGTAAGGAGTTTAGGAGACGTTTGTAATGGGGAAGACGAAATGTTTGCCATCTTTTTCTGGCTTTATTCTTCTTTTGGATAAGGCGAAGGATGTGGGGTGATGATCTGTTTGTGTGTGTTGGAGCAATAGTGGTTGTTGTGGCGAGATTTACTGATGTTTGAATTTCAGTAGTCAGGGAGTCAATTGCGGCTTCTAAATCTGTCTTGGATTTTATGGAAGGGCATTTGAAGGAGGAGGTTTCTAGGATGTATTTTAGATGGATGTAGTCTATTTTTGATTCTGTAGGTGGAGTGAGAGATGGGTTTCCTGTAATTTCAAGGTAGACTGGAGAGTGGTCGGAACTGAGTTCAGGATGTGTCCAGGGGTCTTTGTGCAAGGTGATGTTTTTTGTAAGAAAGATGTCTAGAATGCTAGGTTGGTATCGAGGACATGTAGGGTGGTAAGTTGGTTCGGCAGGAGCTTCGATATTGAAGTTATAGCGGATTGAGGCTCTAAAAAGTGTGTTTCCCTTTTTGTTGTTACGGAGGCAGCCCCAAGCTGTATTTGTAGCATTGAGGTCACCGGCAACAATTGTAGGAGAATCAGAGGCAAAAAAGTCTTGGAGGTTGGAAATATCTTTTAGGCTGGTTGAGGAGTAAAGTGCGAAGATGCGAAGGGGGCCGGAATCGAGGAAGATAGTGGCTCCGACTGTTTCGCTGGATAGGTTACTGGTGTTGATAGGTTTGTGTTGTATCGAGTTTTTGATGCAGAGTGCTACGCCGCCTCCCTTCTGGGTAAGGCGGTCTTTTCTGTAGATAGTGTATTGTGGAAGAAAAAGGGATTTTTTTGGGTTTAAATGGGTTTCAGAGATGCAGGCTATGTCAATGGTTCTCTCCTCCAACAGTAGAGCTAGTTCTATACGTTTAGCAGGTGAGAGACCATTTGCATTCCAGGTGACGATGTTGATGGTTTGCTTAGGAGTGGATTGTGGGGAAGAGAGTGGAGTTGAGGGTTGTGATGAATTCACGAAAAAGCTGCTGGAGTTGGTGTGCGATGTTCGGATCAGAAGTTAAATTTTGTTGTTGTGGTGGTTGGTTTGTGGGAGGATAAGTTTTAGAGGTTATGCTTGCATAGGTTGGTTTAATGTGAGAAGGTGTTGTTGTTTTGGTAGGAGGTTTTGTAGATGGAAGGGTGGAAGGTTTTTGTGAAAGTGAAGTGGATTGGGCGTTCACCTTTTTGGGTGTGTTTAGTTTGGATTTTTGAGGGCATTTAGGGCAACCACGATAGGTGGCTCGGTGCGGACCTTTACAGTTGAAGCAGGTTGGAACGGAGTCTTTGTTGTTTTTGGTGGTGCAGGAAGCGGTGGCGTGATTTTTTGCGCAGAAGGCACATGCCCAAGAAGCATGGCAGTAGTTTGCTGTGTGAGAGAATTTCAAACAGCGGAGACATTGAGGAATGGGTGAGGATTTTCTCTTGGGTTCGACTTTGACATCTAGACCAGCGAGAGTTTTGAGATCGAAGATAGTGTTTGCTGTAGAAGAGGAGGGGTCAAGATGGACAACAATGAGTGGCCAGATTTGTTCGCCTTTTCTCATTCTGTGAATGGTTTTGACGGCAGGAATTTTGCTTTTTAGCTCGGAGAGGAGAGGTTCGTCGGAGATGGTCTCACTGACGCCACGAATGACAACAATGAGGTCTTTGTCTTGGTGCAGTTGGTTTGTTGTGTAGTTGATTTCATGTTTTTCAAGCATTGAGGTAATGGTGCGAAAACCAGCAACGTTGACAGGGTAGACGAGGATGGCGTCGGTTGTATTTTTGGAGAAGCGGATAGGGATGTCTGCTATAACTAAAGCAGAGTGATTTCTGGGCCAGAGTTGCTTTCGGCGAATGCGGATAGGAGGAGGGCTGTGTTCCTTTGGTTCGTCCTTTTCGGAGGAGCTTGAGAGAGAGTTCATCATCGGTTGAGTCAGTAGATGTTTCGGTGCGTCTACGTTTAATTAAGGATTTTGGTTTGGTGGTAGTTTGTTTAAAGAAGGTAGGTTTCGGTTGCTCGATGATGAGGTCCTGGCTTTCTATGTCCATGAAGACGGTGCTAAGGGCGGCTTCATATACATAAAGGATCTTTTTAAGGTCAGCGATTACTGTTGAGATTTCGACTTTGGAGAGGAGAGTAGGGTCTGAGGAAATGCTGAGTGGTGGTGGGATTTGTGTGTTGTTGACAGGAGTGGTGGTAGGTGGAGTTGACATGGTGAAGGACTTTTGTGAACAGAACTTTGCCACACCCTGTGAACAGGACGCCGTTCGACGAACGCAAAGTGGACTTATGCTTACTGGCACAATTATTTGGATTGGAAGGTTAGTCCTGAGAAGGACTGATTTGAGAGCGAAGTATTCAAAATATTCAACAAAAAAGTCGATGCGATGTGCACAGTGCAACTGTCAGGCAATGACTGTCTGATTGATGAATGATGGATGTTCTACGACTGATATCTGCCTATTTACGCTCTCTCCGTAGGGTCCCCCTCCAGTGCGCTCCCCTCTGTTTGTCGTGAGTGGCAGATGGTGGCAGTGAGTGCCCGCACCAATCAAAAGGCTACACCAACACTACAAGCCGACATAAATAGAATACCGGACCGTGGAAAAAGTCAATTCACCTTGAGTTGCTATCGTATTCAGACGTACTTTTCTGAAAACTAACAATGCCTCCTAAAGCAAGTGGAAAGGCCGTGAAAAAAGCCGGCAAGGCTCAAAAGAACATTACGAAGACTGACAAGAAGAAGAAGCGCAAGAGGAAGGAGAGCTACGCCATCTACATCTACAAGGTGTTGAAGCAGGTGCACCCCGACACTGGAGTCTCCAGCAAGGCCATGAGCATCATGAACAGCTTCGTGAACGACATCTTCGAGCGCATCGCTGCCGAATCTTCCCGCTTGGCCCACTACAACAAGAGGTCCACCATCACCTCCCGGGAGATCCAAACTGCCGTCAGGCTTCTCCTTCCTGGTGAACTCGCCAAGCACGCCGTCTCTGAAGGCACCAAGGCTGTCACCAAGTACACCAGCTCCAAGTAAATCTTGTCCATCTCCCCCCCCAAAAACAATCGGCCCTTTTCAGGGCCAACAAACATTTTTACGAAAGGATTTTTTTTTTGTTTTACAAACATTTATTAAATTTTTTTAAGTGTTATACTTTTTATCAGTTCTTAATCTCAAAAACGGTATGTTTGCTTTGCTTATGAAGAAGGTTAAATAGTCCTTCTAAAATAAATTTTGAATTGATAATGGAAATCTACTTGTATATTCTCTTCCATTACATCTGAGGGTTAAAAGTTGCACAAAAAATGCGCGCTAAAGTATTTTTCTTGCATTTTATGTATTTAATTAAGGGGTTAGGTTGCCATATTAATTCATTTCGCGCCGGATAAGGAAGGGATTTCTCAAGATGGTTAATTTGTCCCTCTGTTATAAACTCATTTTTCCTCTAAGAGAAATGGCACGAATACCTGTCAATGGTGTATTTGAATATTGGGATTGTTATCCAATAGCTAACTCTCAAATATTAACGATTTGTCCCTCCAGATGTTTAATCCAATACTCCAGTTTTCTCAGTGCATAAATTTAGTTCTATTATACTGGAATTCCACTAATTGAAAGTCACTAAATGAAATAGTGAAACTGTTTTATCTACTGCTAATGAAATAGTTGCACTTGTTAGTAGATTTCTACTAAGCAATTAGTAAAATCTGATAATTAATAAAATTTCACTATTTGTTACTAAAATTATTGTTAGATCATTTAGTGGAAGATTATTCGTCATTTCATTAGTACCTGTTTACTTATTTTATAAGATTTAAAGAGAAGAGTACTGCAAAATTTTAAAACATAAACCAAATAAGCAAAGTTACAAAAATAACATGTTATGAGTTGTATAAATAGAGTTCTGTTATATTAAAAAAAAGAGTCAACACCACGCGGTATTCCCAAGCGGTCACCCATCCAAGTACTAACCGCGCTCAATGTCGCTTAACTTTGGTGATCGGACGAGAACCAGTGCTTAACAACATGAATTGAGCGTTAACTATGAATGATTGTTTTAGAAAGGAATTTATTTATCCTACATTTAAATTATTATCAACATATAACCTCTCCGGATTTGCAGCAACAACAAAGCAATTGGCTTTAATTGAATTTGGATCTTGCAACACCAAATGAAGAACTCTGGGAGTGGTGTGACCATGTTTAATGAACTGGAATCACGTCACTAACAAAAAATGCTACTTAGGCAAAAAGTACTGGGCAATGACCGAGTGTCGTAAAAAAAGGATTTCATTTTGTTCTATGTTATATTTTTACAATATAAATAATAGTTTTCACGTTCATTCTACGCTCTAGAAAAACACTTCTAGAAGAAATGTCAACTGTTTGAAAATTTTTCAGTTGTACATAATTGAAGGACTAAACTTTCCAATTCAATTTTTTATTCGACATCAAATGTTTTCTTATTCGAAGGTGCACTTCAACAAAATAATTTACATTATCCATTTTGCATTTTAATTCATACATATCACGATAATATTTTTGTGATTCTCAGTCCTATTTTGTTTAATTGTTGATGATGTAATACACGGAAAAAATAAGTACATTAACGATTACTTGACAGTACTTGACTTTTGGATGAGACAATAATTCTGTAAATATTTCATAGACAGTTCTAGAATTTTTCATTGACTTATGTGAAATAATCACAAGCAGTGCTGGAACATTTAAAGTAATCAATTGAATATTTTAAATATTCTAGCACTGCTCGTGATTATTTCACGCATAAGTCAATGAAAAATTCTAGGACTGTCTATGAAATATTTACAGAATTATTGTCTCATCCAAAAGTCAAGTACTGTCAAGTAATCTTTAATGTACGTATTTTTTCCGTGTATCTTCTTTCTTTATTATATATGCATATTTGTTATTCTAGTGATAGAAATTTAAATTTATTTTCCTGTTTAATAGAAAACTATTATCTGGTTGTTGATTAATAGTTGTGAAATCTATTAGTAGTTCAAAAGGATGTAACTAATTGTAAAAGGATGCAACTTTGTCTTTTATCCAACATTAGTTCACTTTCTTTTTTCCACCTTTAATAATTCACTAATTTATTCGCTAATTCACTAACTTAGCGTTATATCATCAATTTACTTAGTTAATCATTACTGCACGTATCCAACTTTATATCAACACAGATGTAGTAACTGTGTAACCAAATTATGTGAATTATGTTTATTTGTTAATCAATAATATAAAGAAATTTAATAAATTTTAAAACAAAATAAGACTCTGCAGAAATCTTATGCAAACAACACTAGCTACAATTAAAGTAAATGGTCGAATCTATGGAACTTTTAACCTTTATGTCCCTCACATTATTTTTACTTAAACAGCCTAAATATGAAAATTAATGATTTTTAAATATTTACATGTTTTTAAACAGAAAATAAGGATCACGATTTAACCATTGATATAAATTATTTTGTTTATTTTTTCTATGTTTTTCATTATTAAAATTCACAATACTACACTGCAAAATCAAGTGTCTCATTTTGAGACGTTTTGTCCCCATATTTGAAACACGTAGATGTTTTGTGTCCACATATTTGAAACAGATAGGTGTCTCATTTTAAGACGTTTCAAGTGTTTTACACATTTAGCAATGCATTTTGAGACACGTTATGCGTTTCGAGTATCCGTCTCACGGTCAGAAAACGTTTTATGTGTTTTATACGAATTGAGTTACTTTAAATGTTTCAAAATGAGACACGAGATGAAATTAAATGTCTCAATATAAAACAGATTTTGTATCTCAATGGTGGAAACGCTTAAAACAACTCATTGTGAGACACTTGTGAGATATCAGTTTTTGCAAGTGTCACTTTCATTTTTTCTAAAATAATTTTAACTGTTTAGTTAAGATTTTTGTCCAACGCCTTCGGGGAAATGGAGTCATTGTGCACTAGGCACCAGTGGAGAAATGTACCTCATATCTCCACTGGCCGTTTGTCCAGTGGAGAAATGAGCGGTGAAAAGAGTAAAGGCACATTATGTGTGGTTATTTCGGTTACTTTATTGAAAACATTATTATGAAGTATCTTAATAACTTACTATTGTTTCTAGTGAAGCTAAATTAAGCTGATTTTGACAAAACTTGGAAAAGGACCTTATGTACTTTTGTCTTACGATCCCTTGCACCATGGGACCGTAAGTTCCCATGACAACTTATTGTCATTAAGTTCTGTTCCATGTTATTTATTACGAAGTAACAAAAAATGTAATAAAAAGTGACAAAATGAAAGAAAATCAAAGAAAATAAAAAACGAGAAAAAGGAAACGCGAAATGAAAAAGTTATCAACGGAAGGCACTTAAGTAATATTTATTTATTTTTTATTAAACGTTCGTGAAACTGTTAGTGTTTTTTCAAGGTTATATTAAGATCCTCGATATTTTTTCAAAACAATTCAGCCAATCAAATAATTAGAAAAGTTTATGTCACTAATTCAAATAATTATACGTAAAAAATTTTCATTAATTTTTTTTATTGTAATGTTGTCCTTATTAGTTGTATTAGACGTTTATTATATTTATTTTCATGCTTAATTATGTTTTTGTGATGTTGAAAAATAACTTCCTTAAGTGTAGGAGATAAAATGTTTATGTATATCTTGTTACAGATTTAAATAACCTAACAATATTTTCTTTCCAAAAATTTATATTTTAAAATAGAAGGCAACCAAATAATGGTCGTACAGTATTAAAATGAAATCTATTTTGGTCGAAGATGTAATACTAAAAATACCAAAATTGTGCACACAATTTTTTTTTTAAATTCAAATGTTAAACTTTTCAGAGATTTGCCCATATATAGAGAAACTAAATTTCAATGAAATAATTAAACTGCATCTATTAGGCAAACATCCTAAAATGAATTGAAAAAATAATTCCAACGTAAAAACATTTGGTGGCCCTGAAAAGGGCCGATTGTTTTTTGATGATGACGATGATGATGGAAAAATTAACCGCCGAAACCGTAGAGAGTACGGCCTTGACGCTTGAGAGCATAGACGACGTCCATGGCGGTGACGGTCTTCCTCTTGGCGTGCTCGGTGTAAGTGACGGCGTCACGAATCACGTTTTCAAGGAACACTTTCAAGACACCACGAGTCTCCTCGTAGATCAATCCCGAGATACGTTTTACTCCACCACGACGAGCGAGACGACGGATGGCGGGCTTGGTGATACCTTGGATGTTATCACGCAACACTTTGCGATGCCGCTTTGCTCCTCCTTTTCCCAATCCCTTTCCTCCCTTTCCGCGACCAGTCATTTTCACAAAGAATAAGTTTTTACGTTCAAACTAAACGAAGAACAAACTCGGAATGATGCTTGCTAACTAAAACGGCGCAGTTTTATTCCCTCTGGAGTTACACTGCTCCCCTCCGTGTTTCGATCCACCAATCGGGATGTCGGTTTCCCCTTCTCCTAGACTAACCGGTGGAAGTGCTTCTGAAGACTATAAATATGTGTGTTTTTGTCGAAAAAGCTATTATTCAACCGTCAGTCGTACCCTTCAATTTAGTAAGCAATGGCTCGTACCAAGCAAACCGCGCGTAAATCCACCGGTGGAAAGGCACCGAGGAAACAACTCGCCACCAAGGCTGCTCGGAAGAGCGCACCTGCAACCGGTGGAGTGAAGAAGCCCCATCGCTACAGGCCCGGAACCGTCGCTCTCCGTGAGATCCGTCGCTACCAGAAGAGTACGGAACTTTTAATTCGCAAACTGCCCTTCCAACGCTTGGTCCGTGAAATCGCTCAGGACTTCAAGACCGACCTGCGCTTCCAGAGCTCCGCCGTGATGGCCCTCCAGGAGGCCAGCGAGGCCTACCTCGTCGGTCTCTTCGAAGACACCAACTTGTGCGCCATCCACGCCAAGAGAGTCACCATCATGCCAAAGGACATCCAATTGGCTCGTCGCATCCGAGGAGAACGTGCTTAAATTTTCGCATCATCCCAACAAACAATCGGCCCTTTTCAGGGCCAACACATTTTATTACGTGGGCGTTTATTTTGGGCCTGGAAATAGTTTCACATGAAACTTATGTTTTTCTTATTATTTGGTTAACTTCAATTTCTATAGTTAGAAGCAATCATGTTTTAAAGATTGTTAGAGGTTTTTGAAGGAAGTGAACCAAGTAGACGGTGTAATCTTTATGCTATATATTTCTTTTACTGTTTAAATAACGTCATTTTTTATAGTCATTTTTATTTCTTACTCCTAAAATAATTTAAGATTATTTATGATGCTGACATTTTTATTAGTTTTCAAATTCTTAATTTACTCCCCTTTGAATTAGCGAAATTTGACAGCGATAAATGTATACGTTCTATTTGTATGCAGTTTATGCTTTTATAGTAAGAAAATTGTTATTACTTTCTTTCAGATTACTACCCAAAGTAGTTTCTGCTAGAATTTTTTTTTAATTGCTACTTTATTTAAACTTTTTTTTCATATTTATGGTTATGATAGTGCAGGTAAAACGTATTTATTTTCAAGAATTTATAATATTTTACAACCTTTCAAAAAACTTTTTCCGTTATCTACCTAAACTTACATTTATCAAAAATCTACACGCGATATAGTTCAAATATATTTTTTCCTTAAATAGCACTATAATTGACTAAGTAACATTATCTCGTACAAAAATTATTCTATATCAACCACAAATATTTTTTTTAAGGGTGAGCATTTTGCACAAATATTTATTAACACTAAACCAATATATTACACGAAGGTGAATACATTTTTTTAAATATGATTTCTTGTGCTCGTCAAAAAAACAATTTTTTTACAACGAGTTACGCACTCATTGCGCGTTTTCGCAGAACGATTCTTTTTCTGAATACCTAAAAATATAAATAATATATGGGCGAATTTCAAATAATGATCGCTCAACAAGTATAATAAAATTAATGATTTTCAAAAAAAGGTGAAAATGTAATTACAGTCATAAACAGCTCATTATCTCGAATATTATAATTGGCACACTTGCCCAATTTATCTTTTTCTACCCTTCACGACCTATACACTGTTAGAAAATTCTGTTGTGATTTTACAGCAAAAATACAGGAAACAATTATCCAACAAAATAATAATGTAATTTTACTTTTCTAAAGTACTGTAAATTTACAGCATAATTTGTTCAACTTTTACAGTATAGTGTTGTGAATATGCTGTAGAGTACTGTAAATTTACAGTATTTATTTCTGTATATTTACTATCAAATTCTGAGGATTCACAATACAATACTGTAAATTTACAACATTTTTTACTGTAAATTTACATCAATATTTACTGTAAATTTACTATATTATATACTGGCAATTTACAATATTATTTACTATCATTTTACAGTGAATTATTTCTTAATTACAGTCAGAATTTTTTCCAAATTTACTGTAAATATTTTCTATTTTAATTGTAAAATTTCCTACCTAGTTAGAAACTTAATTTTTCTTCCGCAATAATTTAAAAACGTTTGGTAACTAATTTTTAATAAGTTTTCATATATTATTTTTATTTCACAAAACATGTTTTATTACACAATTATTTATTTTACAAATAACAAAAAATTGTTATAAAAATAGCTAAATATAATAATCATATGCCAAATTAAAAAAGTTTAATTATATTCCACATTTATAATTAAATTCTTTATCCCGAAGAATAAGCACTCGACAAAAATTACACTTAAACAGATAATTAATTAAGAAATTCACTATTGTTCACTATTATTTAAAAATATTTATTTTTAATTAAAAACCACAATTTCGATCTAAAACACAGTTGCTGTAAAATTACAGAAATTTCTAACAGTGTAGATAAATAACAAAAAATCCCAAGCATTAAAAAAAATTGCTCAAAAAGTTATCGCTTAGTGAAAATTCGATTTTATGCGAATTACGTCAAGAATTTCTCAATTTCTACAATTTTAATAAATAAATCAGGTGCATACTTGTTTAATATAGTATTAGCAAATGTATAAAAATGTGGGTTAGTAATATGGAAGCTTTTTGTGGCACATATATCTCAGAACCCAATTTGTCCCCATTTCGTGAGATTTCCCCATATATTAGATAAAAAACAATTTTACAAGAAAATTATGCTAAAGTCATATGTAATATAATAATTTTGATTCTAATAGTAACTTTGCTTCAATAGAATATTTTTAAATCAAGCATATTTTTGGTTGACTGCTTATGTTTGCTTTAAAAAATTTTTTTGTTAGTTTACTGAAAAAAATTCAAATGCAATACAACAAAAAGAAACATGTCAATATAATGTATAGCCACATTTAAGATATTTAAAACATCTTATTTTTCCATTTCAGAAACCAATGCATTTTAAGATGTTTTTAAAAACTTCTTTAAAACAATTTAGAAGTGACTATTTCATTTTACAGTAAATTTTACCAAAACTAAACGAAGGAGAAATTCTTGAAAGCGCTGCCCGAATATATACATATCTCATGCTTTTTATAAAACTAAATGGCTAAGTAAAATTTCTGCGAAGCAGAAAATATTGTTTAAAAATATACGAAACTGCATATTAAAGATAATATTAAATTGTTATAAATTTTCTGTTATTGAACTACACATTAAGCCATTCGCCGCCAAACTACATTGAGTCAGAACTCAAAACTTAATTTAACTGCTTTCAATGCCTTTAGTTTATATTTACGAATTAAATAAATTAATTACTCCACAAGAGTGATAACCAAAGACTTGATATTAACACTGAAACATTTAAAATATTAATTTGTTAGTATATTATTAACAATTTTTCGAACTTGAAACATCAGTTCACTTACAGCAGGGGCCCGAAAAGTGTTGATTTTTGAAGTAAACTACCACAAAATGAAATAATTTTTTTAAAGAACCATGGAAGACGATAGTTGGGCAAATTAAATTCAACATATTATTAAGACGATAAATATAATTTAATACTTAAAAAATAAAAAACCTTTTGAATGTGGTTCGCAAGTTAGCGAAAACTCAAACGGCAGACGCCCATCGAGCGCTGGGGTCTTTCTTCACCGTCCGCGCGTTTCACTAACACTCGGCGCTCTACGAAAAATGGTCACTTCAGTCTCACGAGTCACGTCGAGAGTATCTCCGAGTTACTGAAAACTTTTAGTCGTTTTGTCGAAAACAAGCAACTTTAGTGAAATGGCAGACAAGGTAGAATCCCCAGCTGCACCCGCAGTGGCGAGCCCGAAGAAGGCTGCCAAGGCAGTGAAGCCCCGAGCCAAGGCCAGCCACCCACCGGCGTCCGAGATGGTGAACGCGGCCATCGCCACTTTGAAGGAGAGAGGCGGCTCCTCCCTCCAAGCCATCAAGAAGTACATCGCCGCCACCTACAAAGTCGACGTCGAGAAGCAGGCTCCCTTCATCAGGAAGTACCTGAAGGCTGCAGTCGCCAGCAAGGCTCTGATCCAGACCAAGGGCAAGGGCGCTGCAGGATCCTTCAAGTTGAACGTCGCCAAGGCCGAGGGCAAGGCCAAAGCCAAGCCCAAGACCAAGACTGCTGCACCAAAGGCCAAAGCCGCCGCACCAAAGGCCAAGAAAGCAGCTTCTCCGAAGAAGGCCGTGGCAGCCAAGACCAAGAAAGCCGTCGCCGAGAAGAAGAAGACCCCGAAGGTTGCGGCCAAGCCACCGAAGGCCAAGTCCACCGCCGCCAAACCCAAAGTTGCAAAGGCTGCTCCCAAAAAGGTCAAGGCTGCTTCCCCCAAGAAGGCTGCAGCACCCAAAGCCAAGAAGCCCGCGGCGAAGAAGGTTGCCAAGAAGTAAATTCAAATAATGTTGATAGTGGATGGTTGAAAACAAACGGCCCTTTTCAGGGCCACCAACTATTTTTTACGAAAGAATTTTCTTTGTCTCAGACATAAACCTACAAGATGTTCTGAGTATTGCCAATATTTTATTTTGACAATTGGCAATGCCATAGTACAAGTTATTTTTTAATGCAAAAAAGATTGAAAATTAAAATTTTACTGTTTCAGTATTTTGTCTCGCATTTGCATAAAAATAAATTTAAAAATCAAACTAAAATTTGTAATTCTTCCTTATTAATGCCTTAACAAAAATTGACTTTGATTTTTGATTTTCGTCAATTTAGTTAATTAATAATGAAGTGTTTACATTTACCCCGAGAATTCGAAAACTCGGGGTAAATGTAAACAGAACGTAAACTACATTAAAAAAAATTTAATAAATTATTGGATCTGCCATTTTTAAATTTAAAAATTCGATTTTAGATTCTTATTCAGCAACCTTAAAAACTTCTTTTTACCAAGTTGAATGAAAATCTATTAAAATTTGTTCAAGTTATTCAAGTTTTGCATTACTAATTTTGTAATGGTTGATTGTTTATTTTAAGATCATAAACTTCCAGTGGTGTTTACATTTACCCCGAATTTTAGAAAAATTTCAAATTCTCGAAGTAAATGTAAACAGTCAGTTTAAGGCGATTCAGGTGCATCAATATTTTTTTGTACTCCATAAAACTTTTCTAGGGAAGTAAAGTAACAAGTTCATGCAAAAAAATCCGTCCATTTTACGTTTTAACAATAAAAACTAATGTTTTTAGTGAAACATAGATATTCCGTTTACATTTACCCCAAATGACCCTAATAAATTTGCCTGCTTTTAAAAAAATTCGTTTTCCAAACTGTAACTATTTACAGTTGAGATTGTTAAAATAAAGACGACAGGTACATTTTAATTAATTCAACGTTTTAAAAAATTAAATTTCTATAACATTTTTTAGCTTTTTAAAAAATATTTAAAATTTTGAAGTATGGGCAAGGAAAAGTAATATTTTTTATCAATATTTACAGCTTTTTCAAAAAATATTAAATTCATACAAGCATATAGGGACAGTCTGTCAAAGTGTGGGTGACCAAGAAAATTAACCTCATTTAAATTTTTCAGTTTTATAAAATAATTTTTTCATTTTACATTGTGTGGGAAAAGTATTAAAAATTATGATTTTTCTTTCTTTTAGAAAAAAAATTTACAATTTTAAAGTATAGCCAAAACATGGGGAAAATATGGGAGCAAAAAATTGTAATTTTCTTTCTTCAAGAGAAAAAAATTTTGAATTTTGAATTATGACCAAAACATGGGGAAAGTATACGAGCAACAAATTGAATTTTTCTTTTTTCAGAGAAATAAAATTTACAATTTTGAAGTATGGCCAAAACATGTGAAAAATATTAGAGCAAAAATTTGAATTTTTTTTCCCCATGTTTTGGTCATACTTGAAAATTGCAAATTTTTTTATTCTAAAAAAAGAAAAATTACATTTTTTTCTCCAACACTTTTGCCATGTCTTGGCCGTTCTTGAAGATTGTAAATTTTCTTACTAAAAAAAAAACTCAAAAAAACTGGATTTTGAAAATTCCCATGGAATCAGTCCCAAAATTATCCTTTTTTATGTCTATGGCGGAAAAAGTTTTTTCTAGGAATGATGCTTAATAAATATGTTTTTCAATGTTTTGTTTCGAGTCGACACGAAACTAAATAGATTATTGTACTTTTGTTTTTTAATTATTCAAAAACTAAAACAAAATTTATTTCATATTTAGTTTTGTTCTGCATTGTAGAATAACTTACGTAATTGAATAAACTTACGTAAGTTATGTACGTAGAGTAACTTTCATAAATAGTCAAATTTACTTAAATTGCGTAAATAATCAGATTACGTAAGTTGCGTTAGTTACGTATCGCACGTAAGTTCATTTCATTGAGTAAGTTATTCTAGTTGCGTAACTTACGTAAGTTTGATTAATTTCGTAAGTTATTCTAGTTACATAACTTTCGTAAGTTTGACCATTTACGTTAGTTACTGTAGTTGCGTAATTTACTCTGGTCACGTAAAAATCTATATAAGTTGATTTTGAAGGATTTTTGTTATTTTGTGTCAATCACAGAAAAATTGTTTCCGCATACTTATGTAACTATGGAGCAATGTAAGGAATTAATGTAAGTTGCGTGACCAGAGGAAATTACGTAACTATATTAATTTATATAATTAAAGGAAGTTACTATAGTTAAGTAACTAGAGTAAATAACATAACTACAGTAACTTACGTAAAGTATCCAACTTACGCGAATAATGAATATAACGAAACTTACGTGAACGACCAAAGGTTACGTAAATAATCAAACTCATATGAGACACGTAAATAATCAAGATCACGTAACTTATATAAGTGGCATTCCAGGAGTAATTTACTACTTTTCGGAGTACCCTCACCGATTTCTTTCAAACTTGCTAGTATTACATTTGTTGGTATAAATTTTCAGAAAATCAAATTTTTAAGAAAAATCAATTGTTTATTTAAAAGTTACAACAATTGCTCAAAATTATTTAAATGCCCATATCTTTTAAACGGTACAAGATAATTGAGTTTTCTTTTTTGCTAAACATTCATAAAGACGAGACGCTTCAAAAATGTTACTAAAATTTTTTTCTTATTTTGTTAATTAAAAAAGTTATTTAAATAAATAATATTAACTTTTGATCAGGAATTCAAAATTCAATGACTTACGAACCAAAAAATTCCTTTTTTTACACTTTTATATTCCGAAGAAAAAAAGTTGCTATACTTTTCAATAACTTATAATTTAAACAATGATTCGCTTGTTTACAATTATTTTTAAGCTAAATGATGAGCTGTTGTCTCTTGCGCGCGACTACTGCTACGTCACGTCCGTCTATAAATATTTGACACGAAGTAGTATAAAGTAGAGTCTACAATGAGCACGATCGACGTGGACGTGGACCCATTTGAATAGCATGGGTGACGTCAGCACGTCACGTCCACGTCCACGTCGATCGTGCTCATTGTAGACTCTACTTAAGGAGACCTCACGCCAATGCTTAGCAGCGGCAAAAATCAACACATTTTAGGGGGGTTAGAGTTATGAGTATTTGCACCACTAGCAGAGGTTGCGCCATTACGGCTGAAATGTAAACCATGGTCACCATTACACTTCGTCGTATTTCTTTAATTTGTAGGTTATGTTCATATACAGTAGCAGACGAAAAATGTTAGTACAATACTTTAACCATAGAGGCGCAAACTCTGTTAGTGGTGCAATCTCTGAGATCTCTGTCCCCCCAAATATGTGCAGATTTTTTTGTCGCGTGAGGTCTCCTTATACTACTTCGTGATATTTGAAAACCGTGGAAAAATTGAGGTTATGTTTTTTTTGTTTTGATTAATCAAAAATTAATTGATTTAGTGCTAAAAACTTTAAAAAGATTGAAATGCTTTGTTTTGATTAAACATAACCTCAATTTTTCCAAGGTTTTCAAATATTTATAGACGGACGTGACGTAGCAGTAGTCGCGCGCAAGAGACAACAGCTCATCATTTAGCTTAAAAATAATTGTAAACAAGCGAATCATTGTTTAAATTATAAGTTATTGAAAAGTATAGCAACTTTTTTTCTTCGGAATATAAAAGTGTAAAAAAAGGAATTTTTTGGTTCGTAAGTCATTGAATTTTGAATTCCTGATCAAAAGTTAATATTATTTATTTAAATAACTTTTTTAATTAACAAAATAAGAAAAAAATTTTAGTAACATTTTTGAAGCGTCTCGTCTTTATGAATGTTTAGCAAAAAAGAAAACTCAATTATCTTGTACCGTTTAAAAGATATAGGCATTTAAATAATTTTGAGCAATTGTTGTAACTTTTAAATAAACAATTGATTTTTCTTAAAAATTTGATTTTCTGAAAATTTATACCAACAAATGTAATACTAGCAAGTTTGAAAGAAATCGGTGAGGGTACTCCGAAAAGTAGTAAATTACTCCTGGAATGCCACATAAATCATTCAACGTACGTAAATAATCAAAGTCATATAAGTTACGTAACTAGAATAACTCACGCAAGTTACGTAAATGGTTAAAGTTGCACAACTTACGTCAGTTTATCAATTTCTAATTATTAGTAGAAAATTTACGAATTTGAAATAGTAAAAAATATGTTCTACTAATTGAATTAGTAATTCAATTCTTTTTTACTAGCAATTAGTAAAAAACTACTAAAAACTGTTACTAATTCAAATCGGTAAACGAATTCGCACTAATTCAGATTTAGATAGTAAACAAGAGTAATATACATAGCATAAAAGATTACGCTATCTACTTGGTTTACTTCATTCAAAAACTTTTAACAAACTTTAATGCATGATGCCTTCTAAGTAAAGAAATTGAAGTTACCTGAATAATAACATTACATTTTAATGTCTTATCATTTCAAAATGACGCGAATGCGTTGAAGTTAACCAAATAATAAGAAAAAGAAAAACATAAGTATCATGTGAAACTATTTCTAGGCCCAAAATAAACGCCCACGTAATAAAATGTGTTGGCCCTGAAAAGGGCCGATTGTGTTTTGGGGTGATTAGAAAAATTAAGCACGTTCTCCTCGGATGCGACGAGCCAATTGGATGTCCTTTGGCATGATGGTGACTCTCTTGGCGTGGATGGCGCACAAGTTGGTGTCTTCGAAGAGACCGACGAGGTAGGCCTCGCTGGCCTCCTGGAGGGCCATCACGGCGGAGCTCTGGAAGCGCAGGTCGGTCTTGAAGTCCTGAGCGATTTCACGGACCAAGCGTTGGAAGGGCAGTTTGCGAATTAAAAGTTCCGTACTCTTCTGGTAGCGACGGATCTCACGGAGAGCGACAGTTCCGGGCCTGTAGCGATGGGGCTTCTTCACTCCACCGGTTGCAGGTGCGCTTTTCCTCGCAGCCTTGGTGGCGAGTTGTTTTCTCGGTGCCTTTCCACCGGTGGATTTACGCGCGGTTTGCTTGGTACGAGCCATTGCTTACTAAATTGAAGGGTACGACTGACGGTTGAATAATAGCTTTTTCGACAAAAACACACATATTTATAGTCTTCAGAAGCGCTTGCACTGGTTAGTCAGGAAGAAGGGGAAGCTTACATTTTGATTGGTGGATCGAATCGCGGAATGGAGCAGTGTAACGCCAGAGGGAATAAAACTGCGCCGTTTTGGTTAGCAAGCATCATTCCGAGTTTGTTCTCTGTTTAGTTTGAACGTAAAACCTTATTCTTTGTAAAAAATGACTGGTCGCGGAAAGGGAGGAAAGGGATTGGGAAAAGGAGGAGCAAAGCGGCATCGCAAAGTGTTGCGTGATAACATCCAAGGTATCACCAAGCCCGCCATCCGTCGTCTCGCTCGTCGTGGTGGAGTGAAACGTATTTCAGGATTGATCTACGAGGAGACTCGTGGTGTCTTGAAAGTGTTCCTTGAAAACGTGATTCGTGACGCCGTCACTTACACCGAGCACGCCAAGAGGAAGACCGTCACCGCCATGGACGTTGTCTATGCTCTCAAGCGTCAAGGCCGTACTCTCTACGGTTTTGGCGGTTAAATTCATCCACCATCATCCAAAAAACAATCGGCCCTTTTCAGGGCCACCAAATGTTTTTACGTTGGAATTATTTTTTCAATTCATTTTAGGATGTTTGCCTAATAGATTCAGTTTAATTATTTCATTGAAATTTAGTTTCTCTATATATGGGCAAATCTCTGAAAACTTTAACATTTGAATTTGAATTAAAAAAAAAAATTTTTGTGTGCACAATTTTGATATTTTTAGTATTACATCTTCAACGAAAATAGATTTCATTTTTATTACTGTACAACCATTATTTGGTTGCCTTCTATTTTAAAATATAAATTTTTGGAAAGAAAATATTGTTAGGTTATTTAAATCTGTAACAAGATATACATAAACATTTTATCTCCTACACTTAAGGAAGTTATTTTTCAACATCACAAAAACATAATTAAGCATGAAAATAAATATAATAAACGTCTAATACAACTCATAAGGACAACATTACAATAAAAAAAATTAATGAAAATTTTTTACGTATAATTATTTGAATTAGTAACATGAACTTTTCTAATTATTTGATTGGATGAATTGTTTTGAAAAAATATCGAGGATCTTAATATAACCTTGAAAAAACACTAACAGTTTCACGAACGTTTAATAAAAAATAAATAAATATTACTTAAGTGCCTTCCGTTGATAACTTTTTCATTTCGCGTTTCCTTTTTCTCGTTTTTTATTTTCTTTGATTTTCTTTCATTTTGTCACTTTTTATTACATTTTTTGTTACTTCGTAATAAATAACATGGAACAAATAAATGCGAAACTTTAGATTGATTGGAAAACGATTGATTTGACCAAGCGACATATTTGACGAGCGACAATTTGAATATCCACATAAAAAAATAATTAAATAAGAATTAGAATAAATAAAAACACATGCACAGTTTTAAGTACATCTAAAGTAATATGTGCCCCAATTTTGGAGAAAATTAAATAAGAAACTTTGGAGAAATTAATGATTTGACCAGCGACATATTTTTCGTACTACACCTGTATCACAAGTAACCAACAATTATTTTTCCTAAAATTTAGTTGAAAATAAAAATAAAAATCAGGCACATAAAATTTGAATTACAATTCAATTGTGCCTCTTATTTCAAATTTTTTCACTAAGTTTTTTAATGTTTATTTTATAAAAACATTTTGATTTGACCAGCGACACAAAAGCTGAGGGACACTTTATAGAAGATTATATTTTTTATAATTTTTACTTTTTATTTTTTTTAATTTTGTTTATGGAATTTTTAAGATATTCTTAAATAGTTTATAACAGTAAAATACGTGTTTTCCAAAAAAATCTTAACTAAACAGTTAAAATACTTTTAGAAAAAATGAAAGTGACACTTGCAAAATCATAGTATTGTGAACTTTAATAAAGAAAAACATAGAAAAAATAAACAAAATAATTTTTATCAATGGTTAAATCAAGATTCTTATTTTCTTTTTAAAAACATGTAAATATTTAAAAATCATTAATTTTCATATTTAGGCTGTTTAAGTGAAAATAATGTGAGGGACATAAAGGTTAAAAGTTCCATAGATTCGCCCATTTACTTTAATTGTAGTTAGTGTTGTTTGCATAAGATTTCTGCAGGGTCTTATTTTGTTTTAAAATTTATTAAATTTCTTTATATTATTGATTATCAAATAAACATAATTCACATAATTTGGTTACACAGTTACTACATCTGTGTTGATATAAAGTTTGATACGTGCATTAGTGATTAACTAAGTGAATTAATGATATAACGCTAAGTTAGTGAATTAGTGAATTATTAAAGCTGAAACAAAGAAAGTGAACTAATGTTGGATAAAAGACAAAGTTGCATCCTTTTACAATTAGTTACATCCTTTTGAACTACTAATAGATTTCACAACTATTAATCAACAACCAGATAATAGTTTTCTATTAAACAGGAAAATAAATTTAAATTTCTATCACCAGAATAACAAATATGCATATATGATAAATAAAGAAGATACACGGAAAAAATACGTACATTAAAGATTACTTGACAGTACTTGACTTTTGGATGAGACAATAATTCTGTAAATATTTCATAGACAGTCCTAGAATTTTTCATTGACTTATGCGTGAAATAATCACGAGCAGTGCTAGAATATTTAAAATATTCAATTGATTACTTTCAATGTTCCAGCACTGCTTGTGATTATTTCACATAAGTCAATGAAAAATTCTAGAACTGTCTATGAAATATTTACAGAATTATTGTCTCATCCAAAAGTCAAGTACTGTCAAGTAATCTTTAATGTACGTATTTTTTCAGTGTATTACATCATCAACAATTAAACAAAATAGGACTGAGAATCACAAAAATATTATCGTGATATGTATGAATTAAAATGCAAAATGGATAATGTAAATTATTTTGTTGAAGTGCACCTTCGAATAAGAAAACATTTGATGTCGAATAAAAAATTGAATTGGAAAGTTTAGTCCTTCAATTATGTACAACTGAAAAATTTTCAAACAGTTGAAATTTCTTCTAGAAGTGTTTTTCTAGAGCGTAGAATGAACGTGAAAACTATTATTTATATTGTAAAAAATATAACATAGAACAAAATGAAATCCTTTTTTACGACACTCGGTCATTGCCCAGTACTTTTTGCCTAAGTAGCATTTTTTGTTAGTGACGTGATTCCAGTTCATTAAACATGGTCACACCACTCCCAGAGTTCTTCATTTGGTGTTGCAAGATCCAAATTCAATTAAATCCAATTGCTTTGTTGTTGCTGCAAATCCGGAGAGGTTATATGTTGATAATAATTTAAACGGAGTGCCTATTCTTACGTTAACGTGAAGCGACTTTCCAAAACTAAACCTACGCGAAATGGAAAATAATGCTGAAAAATGACACACGTCGCGCTAGTGTCGTGTTTTCATCGTAAACGAGACGAACCACGGAACAAGCAAACGAAAACATGGGAAAGTGCCGGCTTTTATTATGTATAATAATAAGTATAGTCAGAGTCAGTTGTTTAATTATAGTTATTAATTATTAAATTTTAAATAAAGTGTTGTGTGTTCACGAAGAATTCGTGAAAATTTATTTACATCGGTAAGTATTGACGCAAAGCTTTCATATTTTTGTCATCAATGTATTAATCTGACGCTGTGTCTATTTGGCCGGTCAGTGAAAATAGGTATATGATTTACTAATTAAAAATATTTATTAATTTTTCTTATGTTCACTAACCCCCCTCCAACAGGTTTAAAAAAAATCCTTTTTTATAGAGACTCCCTGGAGAAAACCAAATCTTGTTCCTGGTTATTTTTTGTACAAAACCTGAGTCAAATTGATTTTATATTTGGTACTGGAAGGTATTGAACCCAAAATCAACCCCCCCTCCAACAAAAGAAAAATTAATAAATATTTTTAATTAGTAAATCATATACATATTTTCTTCACATATAAAATTGTTTTTTTGAATTTTTTCTTTGGTGTTGTAATATTTATTTAAAATATAATCAAATTAGTTTATAAAATTTAAAATTAATTTTTAAATTTAAAAATTAGGATTGTTAGTTTTCTTGCAAAGAAATTATAATAATGTTTTTCTTCGCAATACCTAACGATATAACTCGGCAAAAAATATCAAAAAAATTAATTAGGAATTTCACGATTAAAAGTATTAAAAATATATATATACTACAATTATATTTGCAGAAAAATGGCTTCGACGTTCGAGAAAGGGTCTACTTTTGCAAATTATGTAGAATTTGAACGAGCTCTGGAAATGTTTGAAGAAAAGGAGCGACAAAAATTTTCGAAACGAAGTAGCAGGACGGTTGAGGCAGCCCGCAAATTTTTGAAAAAGCCACTCAACTCAGAAATAAAATACTATGAGCTGCATTTAGCATGCATAGCTGGCGGTGTTCCCTTCACGTCTACAAGTAAAGGCTTAAGAGACAAAGGGTAATTTAATCCTTGTTTTATTTAACGTATCTCAAAAATTTAAACTTTAATAAATATTAGATTTTAATTTTTCAGAACTATAAAAGTCGATTGCCCTGCACACATTAAACTACGCGCATCTGAAGATGGTAACAAACTTGTGGTTACCAGTGTTAATATGGATCACAGTAAGCATGAAAATTCACAGGTAGCTGCTTTTCTTTACTATTTAAATACAATTTTTTAAAATTAAATAAATAAAATAATTGTAAAATAAATACATTTTAAAAATAAATGTATTTTTAAAATAAAGAAATAAATGAAATTTTTAAATAAATAGATTTTACAAATAAATAAATAAATAAATAAATAAAATTAGAAATAAATAGATTTTACAAATAAATAAATAAATAAAATTAAAAATAAATAGATTTTACAAATAAATAAATAAATAAAATTAAAAATAAATAGATTTTAATAATAAGTAAATAAAATAGGGGAGTGTTGTTAACGACATTCCCCTAATTGTAAAATAAATAAATAAAAATTTGGGAATGTATTAATAAAATAAGACTAAAACTTATTTACTTTTCTAATAATAACAAAAATAATTTTCAGACTGTTTACGAACATCAGGCTTCAGTGAGAAGACTCAAAGGCGAGAAGCGAGAAGAAGTCAAAAATTTGTTAAAACTCGGGTGCGATAAAAAATTAATACAAGAAAAAATTTTTAAAGACACAGGAAAACGGCCAACATACAAAGACTTGGACAATATTCAATCTGAAATCAGAGCTAAATTGAAAGTAACTTCGGATCCTAAAATGATTAAGAAAATTCTTGAAGAAGAATACGGTAATTTGAAATTAATTTACTGCATTTTAAAATAAAAAAAAATAAATAAAAATTTAATATTTTTAATTTAATTCTTTTCCTTTAATCCAAATTACTTATTGTAGGAGCTGATGTTCACATTCTTCACGATGATGCAAATGAGTTGAAGGGATTGTATTTTTCTACACCCGACATGAGAGAAACTATGTTAGCATGGCCAAACATAGTATTTATTGATGCACTGAGAGAAGTCCGGGAACTAATACGTCCCGTGCAAGGCTTGAGTGATCATTTTGAATGTTCTTATGTGAACCTTCGATCGGGACGTCTCAATCCCCGATAAAAAACATGGAACGTTCCGAAGCGGGATTACTTACAACTTTTAGTTTCGGACATGAGCTGTCTCTCACATGCGGGAACAATGTTTGACCGATTCGGGGTGTCTGAGCCCTAGATTCGAGACATCTTAAACGCGACAAGCAGAGTAGCTTATAGCGACGTCTAGTGGGAACTATTAAGCCCTGGACTTCTCTCAGTGTGGAACCTACAAGTTGACAAATTGTGATTTGACTCTAATGATATTCCTCGTTGAAGATGGAAATGGCTCCAGTGAAGTTGTTGGTGCAGCATTAATTTCATCTGAAGACTACGAAACGTTTCACTGGTTATTATCATGCTTCAAGACAGAGAACGCGGAAGCCTGCTCGAAAATAAAATGTTGGATGAGTGATAAAGATTTATTAGAAAGAGAAGTTTTAAAGGAATTGTTTCCTCACACTGTTACGTACATTTGCGTGTGGCATACATTGAAAACATTTAGTCGGCAAATAACAGTTGATAAAATGAAGATAACTTCGAGTGAGCGAAACCTCTCATTAGAATTTCTTTCTAAATTGCTTTATAGTAAAACTCCGGAACATTATGACGAAATTTATAGTTCGTTTTGTGAATCTGTCCCAGAGTCAGTTGTAGAATATTTTGATAAGAATTGGAACCCCATAAAGACTGAGTGGACTGTTCACAACATGACTGTAGGAAATGCTGGCCATATTACTAACAATAAATTGGAAAATGTAAATGGAAAAATTAAACAAACTGTCAAGAAAAACAGCAGTCCAGCGTTATTTGTTCACAGTTTTATGGCATGGCTCAATTGTCACAAACACGACAAAGATCACAAAGCTGCTGATCATGTTTTAAAAAAATTTGTCAGGGATTATGGAGAAGCTTCCGAGTACGTTGAATTTGTGACAAAACATTGGCATAACTATATAATAGAACAAATCGAACTCAGCAAAAACATTACTGTCATTGAAGAGTTAGGAGGAACATATCGTGTTCAATCTTCCAAGGGTGTTATTGCAGCTACTCCAACTTCATGTGAATGTCAAGACTGGCTCTCCAAGTCAATGCCTTGTAGACATATTTTTGCCGTTAGACAATTGGAAAAATTGCCTCTGTTCGATAGATTGTTGTGTAACGAAAGATTCACCAAAGAATATTATTTAAATAATCAAAGAGTAATGCGCGACCAATTTGAAAGTATCGACTGTGATAATGTAAATAATATAGAAGAAAATAACAATGAGGAGAAACAAATGCCTTCTGTGATTAAAAGTACTCTGCCAAAAATATTGCCTTATCCTCGAAAAAGAACAAATGCACTAATTATTACCAACTCCTTAGCTAACTTGGCAGCTTTGTGCTCAGACAAAAGATACTACGAGAGAACGGAAGTTTTAAAAGAATTAGACAAATATTGGAGAATGGATTTAGACGTTTCTTTATTTGTGAATCCTGGGAAAACTGGAGAAGCTGAAAAGGAAAATTTAAAAAACGAAGCCAAAGAAACAGAATTGGAGAGTAAGACTGATAATGAAACTAATACTAAGATTTCTACGACTGTGATTTTAAAAGAAATTGAAAATGGTTGTGCTGGATTGTGCAATGATTCTGATGCCTCATCGGACAACGTTCTAGTCAGCTATGTTGTCGAAAATGGAATTTTAATACCCGAAGGTAAAATTAATTCTTGTCCCGAAGATGATGCAGATACATTTTCAGAGGATGCTCTGGAAAAAATAAAATGGCCAACTGCCATCAAAAGACGCGGTCGTCCAAAAAATAGCGAGACTACAGTGGCAATAGGATTAAAGAAAAATAGACAAGTTGAAATACCAAAATCTTTTAGGCTTCTCAAAGAAGAAGAAAAAATTGGCATTATTTTTAATTATGGGTCCTTTCAAATAAATCTCAATTAACTGCCATTTTAAATGGTGATTATTTAGTAAATGAAGAAGATCTTGAAATGCGACCGGAAATTATAAATCATGGTATTCTCGATGAAGAAGTAAATTTGGAGATATTAAAACCTTACATGACTGAAACTGCGCATCAAACTTTAAAAAAAACTATTGAAACTAAATTGAAAATTGAAAATTGGCTTTGCAAAGTATGTGAAGTATCTTCCGAGACAAGTCTAAGTATTGTTTGTGAAAGTTGCCTTATGTGGTACCATATTAATTGTGTCGGTTTAAAGTCTGTACCAAAAAAAAAATCTTGGTTTTGTTTTAATTGTTCCTCTTATTAATCATTTTTTCAAAATTTGTAGTAAATTTTCAGTATGCATATTAAAATTTTAATACTGTTAAAAGACAAGAATAATTAAACCTATTGTATTAAAAAGAAAATAAAACAATTTTCAGAAACAAGCAATTATTATTATTCTTTGTATTGTATTATCCTATTTTTAAAAAATAACAATTATACTTATACTTTTTTGGATTGTTTAAATTTGATTTAAAAAAAAAAATTTTTTTTTTGAATTTATTGTATTTTTAAATTTTTTATTCTAGAATTTCGCTCCAATTTCTTGATTTTATTTTAAATTTTAATCTAAAAAAACAATTATACTTTTTTGAATTTTAAAAAATAAATAATAATAAATAAATAAATGTAGGATAAATAAATTCCTTTCTAAAACAATCATTCATAGTTAACGCTCAATTCATGTTGTTAAGCACTGGTTCTCGTCCGATCACCAAAGTTAAGCGACATTGAGCGCGGTTAGTACTTGGATGGGTGACCGCTTGGGAATACCGCGTGGTGTTGACTCTTTTTTTTTAATATAACAGAACTCTATTTATACAACTCATAACATGTTATTTTTGCAACTTTTCCTTATTTGGTTTATGTTTTAAAATTTTGCAGTACTCTTCTCTTTAAATCTTATAAAATAAGTAAACAGGTACTAATTAAATGACGAATAATCTTCCACTAAATGATCTAACAATAATTTTAGTAACAAATAGTGAAATATTATTAATTATCAGATTTTACTATTTGCTTAGTGCAAATATTTCATTAGCAGTAGATAAAACAGTTTCACTATTTCATTTAGTGACTTTCAATTAGTGGAATTCCAGTATAATAGAACAAAATTTATGCACTGAGAAAACTGGAGTATTGGACTACACATCTGGAGGGACAAATCGTCAATATTTGAGTTAGCTATCGGATAACAATCTCAATATTCAAATACACCATTGACAGATATTCGTGCCATTTCTCTTGGAGGAAAAATGAGTTTATAACAGAGGGACAAATTAACCATCTAGAGAAATCCCTGCCTTATCCGGCGCGAAATGAATAAATATGTCAACCTAACCCCTTAATTAAATACATAAAATGCAAGAAAAATAATGTAGCGCGCATTTTTTGTGCAACTTTTAACCCTCAGATGTAATGGAAGAGAATATACAAGTAGATTTCCATTATCAATTCAAAATTTATTTTAGAAGGACTATTTAACCCTCTTCATAAGCAAAGCAAACATACAGTTTTTGAGATTAAGAACTGATAAAAAGTATAACACTTAAAAAAATTTAATAAATGTTTGTAAAACAAAAAAAATCCTTTCGTAAAAATGTTTGTTGGCCCTGAAAAGGGCCGATTGTTTTTGGGGGGGAGATGGACAAGATTTACTTGGAGCTGGTGTACTTGGTGACAGCCTTGGTGCCTTCAGAGACGGCGTGCTTGGCGAGTTCACCAGGAAGGAGAAGCCTGACGGCAGTTTGGATCTCCCGGGAGGTGATGGTGGACCTCTTGTTGTAGTGGGCCAAGCGGGAAGATTCGGCAGCGATGCGCTCGAAGATGTCGTTCACGAAGCTGTTCATGATGCTCATGGCCTTGCTGGAGACTCCAGTGTCGGGGTGCACCTGCTTCAACACCTTGTAGATGTAGATGGCGTAGCTCTCCTTCCTCTTGCGCTTCTTCTTCTTGTCAGTCTTCGTAATGTTCTTTTGAGCCTTGCCGGCTTTTTTCACGGCCTTTCCACTTGCTTTAGGAGGCATTGTTAGTTTTCAGAAAAGTACGTCTGAATACGATAGCAACTCAAGGTGAATTGACTTTTTCCACGGTCCGGTATTCTATTTATGTCGGCTTGTAGTGTTGGTGTAGCCTTTTGATTGGTGCGGGCACTCACTGCCACCATCTGCCACTCACGACAAACAGAGGGGAGCGCACTGGAGGGGGACCCTACGGAGAGAGCGTAAATAGGCAGATATCAGTCGTAGAACATCATTCGCTTTGAATACTTTCTTGTGTTTACTTCGTAAATTTAAAAAAACTAATTGTGAAATGTCAGGACGCGGCAAAGGAGGCAAGACCAAGGGCAAGTCAAAGACCCGCTCCAACCGGGCCGGACTCCAGTTCCCAGTGGGTCGCATCCACAGACTGTTGCGCAAAGGAAACTACGCCGAGCGAGTCGGTGCTGGAGCTCCAGTCTACCTCGCAGCTGTGATGGAATACTTGGCTGCCGAAGTTTTGGAGTTGGCCGGAAACGCAGCTCGTGACAACAAGAAGACGAGAATCATCCCCCGTCACCTCCAACTCGCCATCAGGAACGACGAGGAATTGAACAAGCTCCTTTCTGGAGTCACCATCGCCCAGGGTGGTGTTCTCCCCAACATCCAAGCTGTTCTTTTACCCAAAAAGACCGAAAAGAAAGCTTAAACATTCCACTCTTCCCTTCACAAAAACAATCGGCCCTTTTCAGGGCCAACAAATGTTTTTCACGTTTGAATTCTATGTTCTTTACAGTACTTACTTAATTTTATTTAGGTTTACTTACATTTTATGTTTTTTTGTACAACCCGTGTAGAAATTAATAGTGAAAGTTTGGATCCATCCTCGCTTCACCCCTGGAAATGTTATAGTAATCTAGCGCCATCCATGGAGCGAGTTGATTCCGCTGGATTGAAACATAACCTCCAATTTCTCCGGCATAAAGTGTCAAAACGTGAAAAATATGTTAAATTCTTTGATTTTTATCGCATAAATCGTAGTTTATTCTATATTTTTTAAAATTAGATGTTAAAAGTTTCCATAAATAATTATATATTTTCTATATAAATATTGTTTTTTAATGCATCTTCGACTTTTTCTCAATTACATAATAAGCATATTTCATTTGTGAATTTGTTATATTTCCTAATTTCTAGGAATACCTATGAGGTAAAAAATCACAATTGTATGCATTTTTTCTTATCGTATTTGACCCAAAGAAAAATTCGGTTCAATAAAAAATAGTT
Source organism: Leptopilina myrica (nomen nudum) (assembly GCA_032872475.1). Taxonomy (NCBI): domain Eukaryota; kingdom Metazoa; phylum Arthropoda; class Insecta; order Hymenoptera; family Figitidae; genus Leptopilina; species Leptopilina myrica (nomen nudum). The sequence continues at coordinate 29,518,802 of CM065466.1, read as the reverse complement.
AAGACGATTGAATATTATATTTTTTAAAATTAAAAATTCAATCAAAGGATAATTCGGTTAGGTAAATATTCTGCATGACGAAAATTTGATTATATAAAAAATTCAGGTTGGTAATATTTTGAGCAAATGACAATTTTGTTAAATGAAAATTCGGGCTAGTAAAATTTCGATCGGACGCAAATTTGTCTTAATAAAAATTCAGCTAAAGTAGTAGCGCCATTACAGTGCAATGGAACACTAGCGTGGTTCCTGCCTAGCTCCACGAAATTTTTCTACACGGGAAGCATAACTTAATCGTTTTTATTACTTGGAGGCGGACAAATTTTTATAAACTGGGGTGCGTTCGCGTATTTACACTCACACTCTCATTTGTGAGAGTAAAAATTTAGGACTAACTTTTACTTTTTAAAAAATTTAATTGAATTTTTATTTACACTTACTCTTTCAATTTTCACGGAATATATTTTCACATTTAACTTTCTCATTTCACCCAAAAAGTTTGTTACTTTCAACACATTGAAAGAAATTATTCGTGATTACTGTGAGAATTCTGTCTAAAACAGCCATGTTGTTGGAATTGTTACTGTGATACGATACCTTCTGTTTCACACACGAAAGCTGTGTTTTTAATACTGATACTCAGTATGGTTGAATCAGCCAGAAAACGGAATAGGCAAAACTGACATAAAAATTATGGTAATACGAAGAGACAAATAACAGTATTAATAATATACTCAATGTAAAATAGATAAAACAATTTTAACTGAACATATTTGTCAGTCAAAGTGGTACTTATATTTTTGAAAATTGTGTTTATTGTTATTATGATGCGTATAACTAAAATAAAGAAATCTTATTTATAGGTTAGTAAGAATTCCCTAATCAAACTCTTTTTGCTTCCTCATAAGGAAGCTTTGCATTCGTGACGATTTTCAATTTTTAAAAACATGATTATATGGACTCATTTTTATCTAGGATATATGTATATTAAAGTCTGAGCAAATGTCCAGATGTATGTATGTGTGTGTATGTCACAAAAAATTGTGTACAAATTATCTCAAACAAATTTTAATGGATTGCCCTGAAATTTTGCAGGTTTATTGCAGTCATTAATACCTAAAATCTGACACAAGGATTTTTAAATTTTTCCACAAAATTTTTTTTTATACAATATTTTCAAAATTTGAAAAAAAAAATTTTTTGTATTTTTTTAAATAACTTTTTTGTTTCTTAATATTTTTATAAATTATTCTCAATATTACATTCCTGACAAAAAAAACGAATCGATTGATATATACAAAGTTCACATTTTATCAAAATTTATAAAATTAATTAATATTTTTCTTTTTCACAAAAAATTTAAATCTTTGTGTTATTTGAAATATTACCTTAACATATTAAAATTAAATTAAGCAATTGGTTTATAATATTTTGAGGAAGCGAAATGGTCATGAAATGAACAACTTGTTGGTTATAATGTAAAAGCATTTCTTTCAGTGCATTCACCCACAAAAATGTTCTCTTTTAATTTCATCCAAATAATAATTTTCACTTTTAACTTTCGGGTAAAACTCCTTCAGAAAAATTACGATTTGCATGGGATCTTTGGATTTAGCTGTAATTTGGTGAAATTGTAGTATTGGGCAGTTCCATACGAAAAGCAAATGTTGGATCACCGATTTTTCTTAAAGTTCGTAATTTTGTAGTACTTGGGGTACTAAATAACTGTGCCAAACAGTTATTTTTTTTGCAAGATATTTAAATATGAAAAATCGGAAACTGAAAAAAATGACTTTTTTTGAGAATTTTTATTTCGAAAACTATTGATTCTACAAGAAAAAGTCATTTATTCAAAATTGTAGAGAAAATGTCAATTTTTTATAATATTAAAAAAAATTTAAGAAAAATTAATTTTTCAATAATTTGTTTAAACAATAATTTTTTATTGTTAAAAAAAAGTGAAGGACATCATGGAATATTCTAGAAAAATTATTTTCTCAAAATTTAAACCTTCCTTAATAAGTGGTTAAATTTTTTAAGAAGTGTTTTTTGGTGTTTTTGAAAAAAACAATTTTGAAGTTTGCGCTACGAGTTTTTGTGCGTTGCGCTACTAAGCAGCGCCTATATCAGTGTATTTTAAAAGATGATATGACCTTTACTGCTCGCCCCGAATACATTTATTAATCATATACCTATATATTATTATTATAAACACTTTAACAATATATTTTTAAACATTATTTTTCTTTATTAATGTAAAAAATCTTTTCCTTCACACTTTACCCAGGCTTAGGACTGGCAACATATATTTTATTTTAAATGCTGGCGTGTTTAAAAAATTTGTGTTTAATTATTGCAAAACACTTATGCATTAGAAACAATGTTTGAATAAAAATTATTAGAAAAATGTTTTAATTTTTTAAAAAATTTTACATACATATTGCAAATAAATTATATAACTGTGAATACAATACCAAAAGAATTTCAATGAATTACATGATGTTTAATATTTGGGAATGGGTGTCGTCGAAATTAGAAACAAGTTTACATTTTATTTCTTTATTTGAAATTGGAACAAAAGAATGGAAACTTCTTGTACCGGTGATTGTTTTACAAGATTTAAATCGTTCAGATATTTCTAATTTTATATTTTGATGGTCTTCAATGGAACAAAAGTCAAACGTAATTGTGTCAAATTTATTTTCCACTAACTGAAAAAATGCTTTAGGAGATGTAATTGGTTCAGTATCTGGTCTTCTTAAACTTTCACGTCGTACAAATCTCTTCACTGTACCACCAAGTCCATCACAAGCATTTTTTCCATGTGAAGTCGCAAAAAAATGCCATTCAGCTGCTATATTAAAATCATCGAAATGATGTGTTAAATTGATAAAAAATTTTTTATTTTTGTACTGCGATGCTGCACCGTCGGAGAAATAATAAATTTTTTTTAATTCATCTGAACTATACTTTGTTTTAAGCCATGTAATTAGTCTTTTCTGGAAAAGGTAAACAGCTTCTGTGGTATGTTCATTACATTCAGAAATTATTACAAAGTTTTCAAATTTAGCAATACTATTTTCGTCACGATCAGAACGATAAATTACAAAAGGATGTATCGTTGTTTGACTGTTGTTCCAGTGATGACTCTGTATTGCATTTTGAATAATAAAAGTATAATTTTTAGAGAAATCGACGATTACAATGAATTCACCTATTTTTAAATTCAATTTTAGATCTTTCAAAAATTTATTTTGATTTTTAGCTATGAAGTTATGTGTTTGAAGTACATTTAATTGCTGCTTGAAGTTGTTAAGAAAATCATTTGCTTCCTGCGCGACCGTTTCTAAAGAAGAACGATCAGTATTTAACCATTGTTGATAAGTTAAGGATTTAATGTTATTTTCTAAGAGAGTTTCTTCTATTTGAGATTCTGGATTCTCTTTTTTAAATTCTACATAAGCTTCCTTTACAAAACACAAAATTAAATGTTTTTGTAACTTTGCTTTTTTACCATCCTTTTGATGAACAGAAACAACATCTTTTTGACCTGGCATGACACGACTTATTTCCTCGGACAGATAAAAATTTACCACTTTTTCTGATTCGCTATTAGAAAAACTATTACATTCTCTTGCAGGTGGATATGATCCAAAACCATATTCAGATTGAACATTTTTGGCATGTACAGCTAATTTATACGAAATTTTAAATTCTTTTTGTAATTTTGCAATATCCCAAGTAAGGGGAGTGATTGTTAACCAATGGATTTTTTCTCTAACAGTTGATGCACTTTCAAATTTTTTTTAACTAAATTGATCATTTCGCGCCCATCGTCATTCTGAATATATTCTGGATCAAATTCACTTGTAGGTGAAATAGAAGAACTCTGACATGAACACAAATTATTTTCATTATCATTGACATCAATTTCAGTACTTACGTAACTGCTTTTTGGTGGATCCAAGCCCTTTGATATTAACAATTTACAAGACATGCAAATATACTCTCCAATATCCGGAAATTTCTCCTTACACAATGCAGTTGGCCGTGAGATATTTTTCTTTACCCAAGAATGTTGAGGAAATTTGAAGGGATTGCAGCAAATCTTATTATTTGGCATTCTTAACACTTTCGAAAATCACAAAACCAATGAAAAATCACAAGCTTAAAAACGTCCGAAGTGCACAAGAGCAAAAACAAGAGTGACAAAATGTCATTCAGGTAAAAAATTAACCCATAGGAAGGGTCAAGTATAGGGTCGAGACGGGGGCGTTACCGCCCACATCATTGCAAGGAACCAATGGTAAAGTTTTTAAATTAATAAAAAATTAATAAAAGTATTATTTCAACATATTTAAAAATTAAATGGTAAATTAAATAAAATAAATATTTTAACAAATAAATCGAAATCGTATATTGAAACTTTAAGTTGAATTTTTTGCGTGAAATGATGTTTTGATTGAAATTAAAAGTGAAAAATTTTTTGGGTGAAATTGAAAGTGAAAACTGTTTTGAGTGAAAATTGAAAATGAAATTGAAAATTTTTTGGTGAATAGTGAAAGTGTGTGTGTAAATTAAATTTAAATTAAATTTTGGAAAAGTGTAAGGGTAAATGAAATTTGTATTACATTTTGGAAAAGTGTGAGTGAAAGTGTAAATGTAATATCAAAATGTAAATAAAATGTTTCTAAAAAAGCTTTAACAAAATACAAACATCTAGGTTTAAAATAATGACAAAACAAAGATAGTTCATCTATTCGTTATACTGTCGGTTTAAATGTTCAAATGTATAAGTAAAATACAATATATTTCTTAATTATAGCAGTATATTATATTTCACGTATTTATCAATTTTCAGTTTTTCACCAAAAAAAAATTTCACTTTTAATTTTCATCCACAAAAACATCATTTTAAATTTTACCCAAAATAACATTGTTTTAAGTTTATTTTAATCCTGCAGCAAGCCTGACGTAAGTTTACGGTAATTATCATATAGCTGAATCTAAAAACTACAATTTTTTAAATATGATTTTTCGAATTAAAAATAATAAAATTTGTTTAGATTTTCATTTGTTTAATTTGAAGGTTATTCTGACTGTACGTATACGAGATATTTGCCTCAATAATTATCTGGTAATTTGCCGGCACCTAGGAGGCCTGTTACGTCAAAACAAGAAACCGTTTCAAATATACCTAACGTCCCTCGTTTTAAATTAGTTTCATAAATGAATCTAATTTGGGATGAGGTCAATGAGCCTACTAAATGTTGTGAGAGAATAATTTAATAAAAACCAACAAGAAAGAAAAGAGTTGACAAAAATACAATGAGTACAAAATTATGGATCTTACTTAAAGAATAACGATTACTTGTGGTGTGATGATTATCTTGTAATCCAATCTTGAGTGGTGATGAGCACTAGACGAAAAGGGACCGCCTAATAGTTGTCCTTAATGGTGAAGTATTTGTGCTGGTGATTACACTAATGAGACAGTGTATTGTATTCCGAAAAATATCTGCTAGTCCCAGACAGTTGTCGCCTCTTCAGCAAATTTCGATGTTTCGAAATTTGGAATGTGATACTTCAATATTAGAATTTTGTAGATACTCGAAATTAATACTTGGGGAATAATTCACGTGTAATGAAGTATGTTTAAATTAATACTTGGAGTTCACTTTTGAATAATGTTGAAGGGTATACTGGGAGTTCACTTTTAAATAATGTTCAAAGGTATACTGGGAGACTGTTCACTTGTTGACGATTAGATGAATACAGCTGATTTCCAAAAAATTAATCTCTGATCTCTGCTTAATTTGTCTCTCTTTTTAGACGAAACTGTTCCATTGTTTAGAATCATACACGTGTCGTTATTACATAGATGGAGAGTGGGAGAGCAAGGTAACTATGAACACCTGTGCACTTTTTAATAGCGGCTGTGGACTAATCTTTTCTCTCTTTCTAATTTTTGTGTCTCTTCAAAATAGTGGTGGGGATGATCATAGCCTGTTTACTTTTTTTATGCTCGATGCTGTTGTGGAATAATCTTTTATCTCTTTCTAATTTTTGTGTCTCTTTAAGCCGTCTCTTTGTGTATAGATGGTTTTTCTTCCTTCCTGTGGCGAAGTTGTTTGAAGGTTGTTCAACTGATGCACTATCGTTATTCTTTTTACATGATTTAAAATACTATTCTCTTTTCTTAGAATTATTATGATTTGTAATTTATTCAGATACATATAAGACATATAATATCAATTGCCATATATTCAAAAATATTATAATTATAATGCAATAATATGAGATACATAAAATATAATCGTAAAATATAATATCGAACACAAAATACATACATAAGTATTGTACTTAATTTAGGTACATTAATAAGAAGTTACGGACGTAACAAAAAGAACGGTGCTGAAAAAGGGCCAAAATCCAAAAATTCTGTACTTGATACAAAAACACATTTCAGGAAAATATCTAAACTACAAGAATATAGTTATAAGTCGTAGAATCAACACTCTAAAATTTTGATTTTTAATCTTATAATGTACTATCTTCGTCTCAACACACATATAGAGATTTCTTGAAACTTTGTCTTTTTAGTCTATACCGTCAAAATGAAGATAAAATTCCATTAAGATAAACCTTATTTTATACAACAATCTCTTTTTACACAATTTTATCGACATTCCTAATTAATTCGAAAATTAATTAAGATTAATAATTCTAATTAGCATAGAAAAATTCGTCTTTCTTTTACGAATCCAACGCTATAAAAAACTCATTTTTGATAAAAAGTGTAGTTATGGTGTTTTTAAATCAGGACTGCAGTATAATACTACATAACATAGTATAATATAGCGTTACGTTGGAAACGCAACTTACGTATAAATCATTAAGAATATTAAATAATATAATATTCGCAATGCCTCCGTCGGAGTAAGGTAGAAGAAATAACGTTGTGTAGTGAAAATAGAGAATGCAATATATTCCTTCTGAATTGTCTTCGGAACAGCCAAAGCCAAGAATAGGAGTAAAGGTGTCGATGTAAATTAGGTGCGCACCCCTCAGTTTGGGTGTCTGAATTATTTATATGAAGTTGATGTAATGCAGCACTTGAAAAATTATAAATGTGGCACGTAGTAGAAATTATCTTTTTAAATGAATTCGACTTAGCTAATGTTTTATAAAGTTAAAAATGTTTGTATAAACTAAAATAAATAATTGTAACAGGTAATACATTTCCAAATATTTTTATTGATCGCAGTATCTCATTAATAACATGTAAGCATATTGAACAAAATAATTCAAACGTAAAAAATATTTGTTGGCCCTGAAAAGGGCCGATTGTTTTCGTGAGGGAAGAATGGAAAATTTAAGCTTTCTTTTCGGTCTTTTTGGGTAAAAGAACAGCTTGAATGTTGGGGAGAACACCACCCTGGGCGATGGTGACTCCAGAAAGGAGCTTGTTCAATTCCTCGTCGTTCCTGATGGCGAGTTGGAGGTGACGGGGGATGATTCTGGTCTTTTTGTTGTCACGAGCTGCGTTTCCGGCCAACTCCAAAACTTCGGCAGCCAAGTATTCCATCACAGCTGCGAGGTAGACTGGAGCTCCAGCACCGACTCGCTCGGCGTAGTTTCCTTTGCGCAACAGTCTGTGGATGCGACCCACTGGGAACTGGAGTCCGGCCCGGTTGGAGCGGGTCTTTGACTTGCCCTTGGTCTTGCCTCCTTTGCCACGTCCTGACATTTTTGATTTAGTTTTTTAAATTTACGAAGTACACACAATAAAGTATTCAAAGCGAATGATGTTCTACGACTGAAATTCGCCTATTTACGCTCTCACCGTAGGGTCCCCCTCCAGTGCGCTCCCCTCTTTGTGCCGTGAGTGGCAGATGGTGGCAGTGAGTGCCCGCACCAATCAAAAGGCTACACCAACACTACGAACGGACATAAATAGAATACCGGACCGTGGAAAAAGTTAATTCACACCGAGTTACTATTGCATTCAGACGTACTTTCTCTGAAAACTAACAATGCCTCCTAAAGCAAGTGGAAAGGCCGTGAAAAAAGCCGGCAAGGCTCAAAAGAACATCACCAAGACTGACAAGAAGAAGAAGCGCAAGAGGAAGGAGAGCTACGCCATCTACATCTACAAGGTGTTGAAGCAGGTGCACCCCGACACTGGAGTCTCCAGCAAGGCCATGAGCATCATGAACAGCTTCGTGAACGACATCTTCGAGCGCATCGCTGCCGAATCTTCCCGCTTGGCCCACTACAACAAGAGGTCCACCATCACCTCCCGGGAGATCCAAACTGCCGTCAGGCTTCTCCTTCCTGGTGAACTCGCCAAGCACGCCGTCTCTGAAGGCACCAAGGCTGTCACCAAGTACACCAGCTCCAAGTAAATCTTGTCCATCTCCCTCACGAAAACAATCGGCCCTTTTCAGGGCCAACAAATATTTTTACGAAAGAGTTATTTAGTTCTAAAATCTACTTGATTAATTTATTTGTAATAAATAGATTTATTATATTATTTATATTTATTATGTCAAACAGTACTGAATTCGAGACTAATCTTAAATTAAGATTTACTTTTTACTGTGTGATTGAAATTTTAGTTGTGTCTAAAAGTTAAATCTTAATTTAATGTATTACTAAATAAATATGGCAATGTTTTAAAAAAACAGTGTAATAAAACAATGCAAATAGGTAAATGAATTACAATAAACTAAATGAACATAATTTAATTGAACTTAATTGGATAAAGTTTTAAATAAAAAAAAGAGTCAACACCACGCGGTATTCCCAAGCGGTCACCCATCCAAGTACTAACCGCGCTCAATGTCGCTTAACTTTGGTGATCAGACGAGAACCAGTGCTTAACAACATGATTTGAGCGTTAACTATAAACTGTGATTTTAGAAATGATGAAAGACCAAATAGATACAGCTTTCGCACTGTATATGCATTTGAGTTTCTTCATAGAATTGTCGTTGTCAATGCATGTCTATCGCCAAATAACATAAATTCCATTGTCCCCACCAGGCATCCAGAATAATGATAACGGACGTTAGCATCAGCAGAGAAATAAAATAGAATTGTTCACTAAAAAATTGTTTAGTTTCACCCAAAAAAAACTAGGGTAAAGTGCGGATAGATGCCCCCTTTCTCAGATCTCCAATATGGAAGAAACTATATTTATGTATTATTGGTTCTTTTTATACCTATTGGTCATAACAATTTCTCTGTAAAGTGCCAGCCCGCTAGCACCTCGGGGTTATTAGTTACAATAATGTGAAAATTTCAGATTTCTAAAAGAGTGCAAAAAATTTATAAAAAATGGACAAAATTTCTTATTACGAGAATCAAGGATTTTTAACACGTAAGAAAATATTTGCAATTATTTTCTTGTCTCAAATTAACCTGAGAAACATATTAGATCCGCGTTTTACATGTTTTATAATAATTTGTTGTAATAAATGATATTAACTTACAGCAATAAATATCAATATTTATTAAATTTAGATGTAATTTTCGAATTGGGGGGCATGTATCCGCACTTTACCCTATGTTGTTGTAAGTTAACCTTCATCCTGAAGCAAACTTGACGTAAGTTTGCGGTAATTATCATATAGCAAAATCTAAAAATTACAATTTTCTTTAAATATGATTTTTCAAGTTAAAAAAATGTTGTTTAGATTTTCATTTGTTTAATTTGAAGGTCTTTCTGACTGTACGCAGTAATAATCATCCGGTAATTTACAGGCATCAAGACGGTAAAAATGACGGTCTTATGCTGGTTTTCATAATCCGCCTTTAGTACTGCACCGGAACCAACCCCGTCGCCAGTTTCTACTTAGGTTAATATTTATATCATTTCTATCCATCTTTGTTTTCTTGCAAATCTGATGATCGCAAAAGTAACTTAAAGTACTGACAGAAAGTTATCAAATTGTACTTTTTTGCTGATGCTTATAAACTGGACAATTTTTTATGAAATTTTTTAATTATTTTAATAATTATAAAATATTTCATTATGTACATGTAACAATTGTATTTGCAATATTTTACCAAATCACAGCATACTTAAACTAATTGTAATTGATAGCATAATTAAGCGACGATATTTCAGATGTAGAGAGCATATATGTTCGGTCGTATAACGTTGCTTTGCAACAAAAATTATGGTGCAAATCGGTACAAATCGAATTCCATTAATTTTTACCCCCGCAACGAGAGTACAGCATAGAACGCAGATTCTATTTTTCCTCTTTATTTTATCAACAACTGTCCCAGTATGAGATGTGCTAGAGTTAAAAAATTGTCCGAACAGAGAGCCGGAAAATAGATTGGACGTGCCTGTCTTACAGTATATTTGCTTTTCTCGCAATGAAAGAAAATTTATGGTTGGAATTACCTGAAAATCTTTTTTTAACTAGAAATTCTAGTTAAATATGCCTAAACTAGATTTTTTCTAGTTACGTTATGCAGAATTCTGGTTGTTTTAACTAAAATATCGTGTTAAATGTACCATAACCAGAACTTTTTTCCAACGAACGCATTTGTCCGATCTAAACAGTTTTTAAAATCAGCTAACAGGATAATTGAAATCGACGCCTCCCGTTCATATAATGCTTGTTGAAAAACGAATGCAAGATGATTCTTATTCACTTTTTGGTGCAAGACAATGCTTATTCGATTTTCCGTGCAATAAAATGCTTATTCGAAATTCTTTGCGAAAATGTACATTCTGAAATTAGCTTATTCTATGAATTTAATAAAATTTTCAATTCAGTATAATTTATAATTGCAATTGCTTAAAAAATATTTCTTAATACGTGTGATAGGATCCGAGTTTCTTATAACAATAGACACGTACTGAAATTCTCAGATATTTAATTGCAATTTAATATTAATAGGAAGATTTAGGGTTACATTTATTGTTCTGTCAGTGGCAATTGTTTTGCACACAATTTTGAATAAGCATTTTATTGCACGGAAAATCGAATAAGCATTGTCTTGCACCAAAAAGTAAATCAGAATCATCTTGCATTCGCTTTTCAATAAGCATTATATGAACGGGAGGCGTCGAAATAACTTCCAAAATTTTCAACCATACTTTCTCTACATCTTTACTGAAAGCATGAAATGTAAAGTAGAAGGTTGTACAATTTACACTTGAAAACTTGAAATTTTTACGATTTAAATATAATAAATTTGTCATATTTAAATGGACATAAAAAGAGCTTTTTCCCTCTTTTACAGAACTTGTTAACAACGAGACTTTTTATTGGTTATAATTTTATAACTTAAAAAAAAATTTCAAATGGGTTAATTGTAATATATAGGATTAGTTTTAAATGTCTGTTTTGAGACAAAGAAAATTCTTTCGTAAAAAATAGTTGGTGGCCCTGAAAAGGGCCGTTTGTTTTGAACCACCCACTTATCAACTTCATTTCAATTTACTTCTTGGCAACCTTCTTTGCCGCGGGCTTTTTGGCTTTGGGTGCTGCAGCCTTCTTGGGGGAAGCAGCCTTGGCCTTTTTGGGAGCAGCCTTTGCAACTTTGGGTTTGGCGGCGGTGGACTTGGGCTTCGGTGGCTTGGCCGCAACCTTCGGGGTCTTCTTCTTCTCGGCGACGGCTTTCTTGGTCTTGGCTGCCACGGCCTTCTTCGGAGAAGCTGCTTTCTTGGCCTTTGGTGCGGCGGCTTTGGCCTTTGGTGCAGCAGTCTTGGTCTTGGGCTTGGCTTTGGCCTTGCCCTCGGCCTTGGCGACGTTCAACTTGAAGGATCCTGCAGCGCCCTTGCCCTTGGTCTGGATCAGAGCCTTGCTGGCGACTGCAGCCTTCAGGTACTTCCTGATGAAGGGAGCCTGCTTCTCGACGTCGACTTTGTAGGTGGCGGCGATGTACTTCTTGATGGCTTGGAGGGAGGAGCCGCCTCTCTCCTTCAAAGTGGCGATGGCCGCGTTCACCATCTCGGACGCCGGTGGGTGGCTGGCCTTGGCTCGGGGCTTCACTGCCTTGGCAGCCTTCTTCGGGCTCGCCACTGCGGGTGCAGCTGGGGATTCTACCTTGTCTGCCATTTTACTAAAGTTGCTTGTTTTCGACAAAACGACTAAAAGTTTTCAATAACTCGGAGATACTCTCGACGTGACTCGTGAGACTGAAGTGACCATTTTTCGTAGAGCGCCGAGTGTTAGTGAAACGCACGGACGGTGAAGAAAGACCCCAGCGCTCGATGGGCGTCTGCCGTTTGAGTTTTCGCTAACTTGCGAACCACATTCAAAAGATTTTATACTTTTTAAGTATTAAATTATATTTATCGTCTTAATAATATGTTGAATTTAATTTGCCCAACTATCGTCTTCCATGGTTCTTTAAAAAAATTATTTCATTTTGTGGTAGTTTATTTCAAAAATCAACACTTTTCGGGCCCCTGCTGTAAGTGAACTGATGTTTCAAGTTCGAAAAATTGTTAATAATATACTAACAAATTAATATTTTAAATGTTTCAGTGTTAATATCAAGTCTTTGGTTATCACTCTTGTGAAGTAATTAATTTATTTAATTCGTAAATATAAACTAAAGGCGTTGAAAGCAGTTAAATTAAGTTTTGAGTTCTGACTCAATGTAGTTTGGCGGCGAGTGGCTTAATGTGTAGTTCAATAATAGAAAATTTATAACAATTTAATATTATCTCTAATATTCCGTTTCATATATTTGTAAACAATATTTTCTGCTTTGCAGAAATTCTACTTAGCCATTTTGTTTTATAAAAGCATGAGATATTTATATATTCGGGCAGCGCATTCAAGAATTTCTCCTTCGTTTGGTTTTGGTAAAATTCACTGTAAAAAGAAAACATCTTATTTCAAGAAACTATTATATAGTCACTTCTAAATTGTTATGAAGAAGTTATTAAAAACATCTTAAAATGCATTGGTTTCTAAAATGGAAGAATAAGATGTTTTAAATATCTTAAAAGTGGTTATACATTATATTGACATGTTTCTTTTTGTTGTATTGCATTTGAATTTTTTTCATTAAAATAAAAAAAAGTTTTTTTTATGCCAAACATAAGCAATCAACCAAAAAAATGTTTAATTTAAAAATATTTTAATATTGAATTAAACGTAATTTCTATTGAAGCAAAGTTACTATTAGAATCAAAATTATTATATTACATATGACTTTAGCATAATTTTCTTATAAAATTGTTTTTTATCTAATATATATTTTTATCTTTAGTACACCTAGAGAAATTATTTATTTGAATTAAATAAAATTTATTTGAATGAAATAAAAAAGGATATTTGTCACAGAACCAACTAAACTTTTATTTAGCTCAAATAACCCGTGTATTAAAAATTAAAAATTAATAGAATTGAACACAACTTTTTACTAAAAGAGAAATTGATAATTAATAATTTCATAATGTAGTTTTATTAAAAAAAATTAATAGAATTAATATCAATTTTTAATAATATTTTATGTAACAATTAAGTTTAATACAATTAAATGTTAAAATAATAATATTATTTAAAAACTGAGAATAAAAATAATAAAAAATGCCAGAATTTAAAAGATTTCATAAATTTTGAATTACATTTCAAAGAAATTAATTTTTATGACTAAGGAGAATTACACTTTAGTAAATGCGATGATCTGACGTTGTGTTTTTATTTTTGTTTATTAAAATTTCGTTATATTTTTATTTATTTAAAGATTTTAAAAGATGACTAAAAAAATTTCTATTATAGAAATATATATTTTAAGAGCATTGAAAAAAACCAAAAAAAATTACCTACATACAAAAAATATAAAATTATTCCGTTTCTGTCTAGCATGAGTTAATTAATAAAAATATTGCATTTAACAAAAATAAAAGTATTTATTAAAATTATTTTTTTAAATTTCTATTCCAAAGAAGGATTAAAATTTACAATTAAAATTCAAAGTTTTTACAATTAACCAGGAGTTAATACTCAACCATTCATAAATGAATCTAATTTGGGATGAGGATAAGTCAATGAGCCTACTAAATGTTGTGAGAGAATAATTTATTTAAAAACCAACAAGAAATAAAAGAGTTGACAAAAATACAATGAGTACAAAATTATGAATTTTACTTAAAGAATAATGATTACTTGTCGTGTGATGATAATCCTGTAATCCGATCTTGAAATTGTTTTGAGCACTAGACGTAAAGGGAGCCGCGCAACTGTTGTCCTTAATGATATAGATGTTGTTTACACTAATGAGATAGTGTATTGTTTTCCGGAAAATATCTGCTTGTTCCAGACGGTTGTCGCCTCTTGAGCAAATTTCGATGGTTCGAAATTTGGTATGGGTTGTTTCAATACTAAACTTTTGTATGCACTTGAATTTATTTCCAATTTTATGTTTTGGAAATTGTTAACATTTGTATTTTTTAAAACAGAGATGTATATTGATTTCAAAAATTAATATTTGGGGACATAGTCCACTTTATCGTTGCACATTCAAAATTAATACTCGAGGTTCACTTTTAAATAATGCTCAACATTATTATTTAGGCTTCACTTTTAATAAAATGTTCCAAATTATTATTTGGAGTTCACTTTTATAAAATGTTCACAATTATTATTTGGAGTTCACTTTTATAAAATGTTCAAAATTATTATTTAGAGTTCACTTTTAAATAATGTTCAAAATTAATACTTGTACTTTCCTTTTAAATAATATTTAAAAGTAATACTTGGATGTTGATTTGAAATTGAATTCAAATTTAATACTTGGGGAAATAGTTCACTTTGAACATTATACTTTGAAGATTAATACTTGGAGTTCACTTTCAAATAATAATTTTGTTTTTTTGTTCGTCGGTTGTTTACATAATCTTCTCTCTCTCTAATATTATCTTTACTCGCTTGTCAAAATTTGTTATAAAGCTCATGTTTTTGGTACGGTATCATTATTCTTCTTAAATGAACTAAAATATTACTCTTTTCTCTTATATTTGTTACAATTTGTAATTTGTTTTATAATATAATATCTATTGCCATATGTTAAAAATATGCAGAATACAATAATATAAAATACATAAAATACAATAATAATATAATATAAGTAGAATACAATAAGAAAATACATGCATAAATATTATATTAAAATTAGGTAAAGTAACCAGAAGTTACGGACGTAACACTATATAGTGTAGTACAGTACTATAATTAATAAAATTTGAAATGTAAATTAATTAATTATTATTAATTAACAATAAAAATTATTTACAAAATAATTATTTCTGACCATATAAAATTGACTTAAATAAATTAAAAATATTTATTAATTCTATAAATTTTGATAAAATATATACTTTATATACATGAATCGATTCGTTTTTATGTCAGGAATGCAATTTTGACAAGAATTATTCAAAATTTTAATATAGAAAAAAGTTATTTCAAAAAATCAAAAAATTAATTTTTTCAAAAATTAAAAAAAATGTTTAAAAAAATTTTTTAAAAAATATTTTTGAAAATCCTTTTGTCTGATTCTTGGTATTCATGACCGTAATACACCTACAAAATCTTATCAAAATCAATCAAGATGTGCAAGAGAAAATTTGTCCACAAGAATCGGTGACATACACACACACACACATATACATACACACATACATTCGGACATTTGTTCCTCTCGACGAATTATATATACTACACTTGAAAATTTGTAAAAATAATTGATTTTAAAAAATTCGGAAATCGACATCACTATAAGGCTTCCTTTATGAGGAAGCAAAACCGAAATTATTAAATAACAATTTGGATTATTTGTTTTAATAATTAATAGAATGTTCAAACAAATTATCCATAGTTTATTGTGATATAAAATGTTAATTAACATACTGTAATAGCTATTAAATAATTGAATAACAATCAGAATTGTTATTGAATTAGTTAAAATAAATAGAAAATTGTTTAAATAATTGATTTTATTGTTGTTAACTTTAATAATTATGAATGTTTAAACAAAGTATTAATAATTAATATTTAAATATTGTATTAATTAACAAATTGATTAGATAGTTATTTAATAACGAAAATTTCATCGAACTGTTTGTAATAACTAAATAAAAAAATATCTAAAAACATTCATTCGTCATTTAACATGATCTATAAACAAGTGTAAAAATACTTAAAAATCTTAAAAGTTATTCAAATTTAAAAGTCTTTAAAAAGTTGTTATTTTCAAGTTTGTAAATTCTATCGAACATTATCCAATTTTACTAATCTCAACTTCGTCTTCCATCCATATCCAATTTCAACATTTTTCATCTTTAAATTGTATAAAAAAGTGAGCACCAAGTATTTAATTAAATCAAATTAACTTATTTTCTAAAAACCTTATTTTTCAAACCAATTAATTTACTAACTAACCTAATTACTAATTAACATATTTAATAACAAAAATTGTTAAAAACTAATTTACTAAATAAATAACTTTTTAAACTAAATAATTTACTTATTTACTAAATAACTAATTTACTAACTAAGCTACTTACTAACAAAAATAATTTCTCTTCGAGAATGAAATTTTAATTAATTTTAATGTTTCACAAAAGTTAACACCAACGTAAAATTATTTGGTGGCCCTGAAAAGGGCTGATTGTTTTTTGATGACGATGATGGAAAAATTAACCGCCGAAACCGTAGAGAGTACGGCCTTGACGCTTGAGAGCATAGACAACGTCCATGGCGGTGACGGTCTTCCTCTTGGCGTGCTCGGTGTAAGTGACGGCGTCACGGATCACGTTTTCAAGGAACACTTTCAAGACACCACGAGTCTCCTCGTAGATCAATCCTGAAATACGTTTCACTCCACCACGACGAGCGAGACGACGGATGGCGGGCTTGGTGATACCTTGGATGTTATCACGCAACACTTTGCGATGCCGCTTTGCTCCTCCTTTTCCCAATCCCTTTCCTCCCTTTCCGCGACCAGTCATTTTCACAGAAAATAAGGTTTTACGTTCAAACTAAACGAAAAACAAACTCGGAATGATGTTTCTGATTTTTTTTTTTTTTTTTTTTTTTTTTTTGAAGCGGGTTGTGATGAGAAAATCTTCTAAAGACACCCAGAAGATTTGGGTAGTGTCGGATTCACTTGAAGAAGTGCCTACCGACTAAAAACTCATCACAGTGGTTATCAACCAGAGGTTATAAACCAAGAAAGAAGTTGGATACCCAGAGTAGTTGTAAGGCTACAAGGGTGTTGACGCATATAGCGAAGCACGAAATCGAGGGGTTTAAGAAGAAGATGGAGAGATGAGAAGGCAAGGCCTTCTAACACGATCTTTGTTTTTGCTCTTGTACTGGATGAGCGAGTTGATAGTTGGGTTTGGGTGGTTTTCTATGGAGAGACGAAGGTTTTTTGAGTAGGTATGGGCGGCTGTAAAAATGGAAGGAAGGTTTGTTTCCTTGAGGATTTGTAGATTTCGAATAAACCAGGGAAAGTTCAAGGCAGAACGGAGTAGTCGCATGTAAGTCTTGTTAAGTCGAGTTAACTGTCGTGGGGAAGCAGAGCCCCAGATGGGGATGGCGTAAGTGCAAATGCTACGGATGATAGCGTTAAAAACACGGATTTTAGTGGATTGAGAGACTAGAGGGTTGCTAAAGAAGGGTTTGAGGGAAATAAAGGCGCCGTTGGCTTTACCGCGAACTGAGGTTATGTGTTTGGACCAGGTGAATTTTTTGTCGAAAATGACACCAAGGTATTTGGCAGAGGTGCTCCACTTAATAGGGTGGGAGTTTACTATGGGTCTAGGAGGAGTGCGTATGCGTCGTGAAAAGAAGACTGCTTCGGATTTGGTTTTGTTGATGTCGAATCGCCATCTCCAATACCAATTTAAAACGGTTGGAATAAATTTGTTTAGATTGGAAGTGCAGTGTTTGATGACTTTGGATGTTTCAAGGAAGCCAATATCATCGGCATATTGGACAGTCAGGATCTTTTCGTTTGTGGGAATGTCGTAGCAGTACAAGTTGAAGAGGGTAGGAGAGAGTTTGGAGCCTTGAGGGACTCCAGAGGTGATTGATTGAGGAGCTGAGAGAGATTTGCCTACACGGGCGCTGATGGTTCTGTCGGTGAGAAAGGATTTTACTAAGCCGATAAGGTAATGAGGAAAGTTGAGTTTAATGAGTTTGAAGATAAGTCCGTCGTGCCAAACTCTATCGAACGCTTGTTTACAGTCGAGAAGGAGCATGGAAGTATGCTTACTTTTGTTAAGGTTGTCAGCGATAAATTCGGAGACGCGTAAGAGTTGGTGGGCTGAGCCGTGACCTTTGCGAAAGCCATGTTGGAAATCAGGAAGAATATTGTTTTGTGCGATGAATTTGTCGAGGCGAGAAAGGATAACTGATTCTGCTACTTTGCTTAGGGTGCATAGTAGGCTGATTGGACGATGGTTAGAAGGGTCACTGAGGGATTTTCCTGGTTTAGGTAAGAATATGACAATAGCAGATTTCCAGGTAAGAGGAAAGTATTGAAGACGCATCATAGCGTTTATTATGTTGCTGATGGCGACTAGATGTTTGCGAGGAAGGATTTTGAGTACTTTGTTGCTGATGGCATCGCTTCCTGGTGCTTTGCGATTTTTGAGGAGGCGAATTGTGTTAAGAATTTCTTTAGGAGATGTTGGAGGGAAGTTGTTATCGAGGCTGTTGAATTTTGAGACTATGTTTGAGACTTTTTTATGAAAGGAGTTGAATTTTTGGCGACTTGGAAAAGGAGAACATTGGTTTTTAAGGGATTCAGCAAAAATGTTTGCTTTATCTTCATCTAAGGTGAAGGTATTGCCGTCTTTCTTGAGGGGTGGTGAGTGAGATTTTCTGTTTCGGAGGGATCTGATAACTTTCCAACAGCTTTTTGGGTGTTGTTCAGCTTCAGCTATGAATGAATCAAAGGATGTTTTGATGGTGTGGTTTTAGAGAGTCTTTTAGTTTTCTCTGTAAGGAGTTTAGGAGACGTTTGTAATGGGGAAGACGAAATGTTTGCCATCTTTTTCTGGCTTTATTCTTCTTTTGGATAAGGCGAAGGATGTGGGGTGATGATCTGTTTGTGTGTGTTGGAGCAATAGTGGTTGTTGTGGCGAGATTTACTGATGTTTGAATTTCAGTAGTCAGGGAGTCAATTGCGGCTTCTAAATCTGTCTTGGATTTTATGGAAGGGCATTTGAAGGAGGAGGTTTCTAGGATGTATTTTAGATGGATGTAGTCTATTTTTGATTCTGTAGGTGGAGTGAGAGATGGGTTTCCTGTAATTTCAAGGTAGACTGGAGAGTGGTCGGAACTGAGTTCAGGATGTGTCCAGGGGTCTTTGTGCAAGGTGATGTTTTTTGTAAGAAAGATGTCTAGAATGCTAGGTTGGTATCGAGGACATGTAGGGTGGTAAGTTGGTTCGGCAGGAGCTTCGATATTGAAGTTATAGCGGATTGAGGCTCTAAAAAGTGTGTTTCCCTTTTTGTTGTTACGGAGGCAACCCCAAGCTGTATTTGTAGCATTGAGGTCACCGGCAACAATTGTAGGAGAATCAGAGGCAAAAAAGTCTTGGAGGTTGGAAATATCTTTTAGGCTGGTTGAGGAGTAAAGTGCGAAGATGCGAAGGGGGCCGGAATCGAGGAAGATAGTGGCTCCGACTGTTTCGCTGGATAGGTTACTGGTGTTGATAGGTTTGTGTTGTATCGAGTTTTTGATGCAGAGTGCTACGCCGCCTCCCTTCTGGGTAAGGCGGTCTTTTCTGTAGATAGTGTATTGTGGAAGAAAAAGGGATTTTTTTGGGTTTAAATGGGTTTCAGAGATGCAGGCTATGTCAATGGTTCTCTCCTCCAACAGTAGAGCTAGTTCTATACGTTTAGCAGGTGAGAGACCATTTGCATTCCAGGTGACGATGTTGATGGTTTGCTTAGGAGTGGATTGTGGGGAAGAGAGTGGAGTTGAGGGTTGTGATGAATTCACGAAAAAGCTGCTGGAGTTGGTGTGCGATGTTCGGATCAGAAGTTAAATTTTGTTGTTGTGGTGGTTGGTTTGTGGGAGGATAAGTTTTAGAGGTTATGTTTGCATAGGTTGGTTTAATGTGAGAAGGTGTTGTTGTTTTGGTAGGAGGTTTTGTAGATGGAAGGGTGGAAGGTTTTTGTGAAAGTGAAGTGGATTGGGCGTTCACCTTTTTGGGTGTGTTTGGTTTGGATTTTTGAGGGCATTTAGGGCAACCACGATAGGTGGCTCGGTGAGGACCTTTACAGTTGAAGCAGGTTGGAACGGAGTCTTTGTTGTTTTTGGTGGTGCAGGAAGCGGTGGTGTGATTTTTTGCGCAGAAGGCACATGCCCAAGAAGCATGGCAGTAGTTTGCTGTGTAAGAGAATTTTAAACAGCGGAGACATTGAGGAATGAGTGAGGATTTTCTCTTGGGTTCGACTTTGACATCTAGACCAGCGAGAGTTTTGAGGTCGAAGATAGTGTTTGCTGTAGAAGAGGAAGGGTCAAGATGGACAACAATGAGTGGCCAGATTTGTTCGCCTTTTCTCATTCTGTGAATGGTTTTGACGGCAGGAATTTTACTTTTTAGCTCGGAGAGGAGAGGTTCGTCGGAGATGGTCTCACTGAAGTCACGAATGACAACAATGAGGTCTTTGTCTTAATGCAGTTGGTTTGTTGTGTAAATGATTTCGTGTTTTTCAAGCATTGAAGTAATGGTGCGAAAACCAGCAACGTTGACAGGGTAGACGAGGATGGCGTCGGTTGTATTTTTGGAGAAGCGGATAGGGATGTCTGCTTCAACTAAAGCAGAGTGAATTCTGGGCCAGAGTTCCTTTCGGAGAATGTGGATAGGAGGAGGGCTGTGTTCCTTTGGTTCGTCCTCTTCGGAGGAGCTTGAGAGAGAGAGTTCATCATCGGTAGAGTCAGTAGATGTTTCGGTGCGTCTACGTTTAATTAAGGATTTTGGTTTGGTGGTAGTTGGTTTAAAGGAGGTAGGTTTCGGTTGCTGGATGATGAGGTCCTGGCTTTCTGTGTCCATGAAGACGGTGCTAAGGGTGATGTTTCTGAATGAATCGGCGCAGTTTTATTCCCTCTGGAGTTACACTGCTCCCCTCCGTGTTTCGATCCACCAATCAGAATGTAAGTTTCCCCTTCCTCTTGACTAACCGGTGGAAGCGCTTTTGAAGGCTATAAATATGTGTGTTTTTGTCGAAAAAGCTATTATTCAACCGTCAGTCGTACCCTTGAATTTTTGTAAGCAATGGCTCGTACCAAGCAAACCGCGCGTAAATCCACCGGTGGAAAGGCGCCGAGAAAGCAACTCGCCACCAAGGCTGCTCGGAAGAGCGCACCTGCAACCGGTGGAGTGAAGAAGCCCCATCGCTACAGGCCCGGAACCGTCGCTCTCCGTGAGATCCGTCGCTACCAGAAGAGTACGGAACTTTTAATTCGCAAACTGCCCTTCCAACGCTTGGTCCGTGAAATCGCTCAGGACTTCAAGACCGACCTGCGCTTCCAGAGCTCCGCCGTGATGGCCCTCCAGGAGGCCAGCGAGGCCTACCTCGTCGGTCTCTTCGAGGACACCAACTTGTGCGCCATCCACGCCAAGAGAGTCACCATCATGCCAAAGGACATCCAATTGGCTCGTCGCATCCGAGGAGAACGTGCTTAATTTTTCTAATCACCCCAAAACACAATCGGCCCTTTTCAGGGCCAACACATTTTATTACGTGGGCGTATATTTTGGTCCTAAATATAGTTTCACATGAAACTTATATTTTTCTTATTATTTGGTTAACTTCAAAGCATTCTTATCATTTTGAAATGATCATAAGACATTAAAATGTAAGATTCTCATTATTCAGGTAACTTCAATTTCTATAGTTAAAAGCAATCATGTATTAAAGTTTATTAAAGTTTTTTGAAGTAAGTGATCAAAGTAGACAGTGTAATCTTTTATGCTATATTTTTTTTCTCTTGTTTCAATAACGTTATTTTTTATTTCTTAATCCTGAAATAATTTAAGATTATTGATGGTGCAATAACAATGCTTTAAAAATATATACAAACGAACAAAATAATTCATATATTGGTTTAAAAGTTAGAAAATTAAAAATACATCAATGCAAACAATAAATAGCAGATATCCACAAGATTTCAAATAATTTACTGCATTAACTCATATAAATATACATATTTATTCTTCTCTTATAAAGTAGAAACTTTATTTCATTAAATGCAACAGTTTTAAATTTACTAAATATACTATATCTATATAGACCTTTTCGTAAAAAGTTACTTTGTAATTAACAAACGTTTAGAGAACACGAAGTCAAAAAAAAATTTAATAATTTTAACAGCATACAGTAAAGCGCGTCTACTAGAAAAAAATATATATTAGATAAAAAACAATTTTAAAAGAAAATTATGCTAAAGTCATGTAAAATAATAATTTTGATTCTAATAGTAACTTTGCTTCAATAGAAATTACGTTTAATTCAATAATAATGTATGTTTAAATTCAGGATATTTTTTGGTTGACTGCTTATATTTGGTTTAAAAAATATTTTTTCAGTCTACTGAAGAAAATTCAAATGCATTACACCAAAAAGAAACATGTGAATATAATGTATAGCAACTTTTAAGATAATTAAAACATCTTATTTTTTCATTTTAGAAACCAATGTATTTTAAGATCCCGCGTGGAAATGAAAGTATGGGCAAAAGATGGCAAAGTATGGGAAAGTGTGGGTAAAGGATGGCGAAATGTGGCAGTAAGTTTGCCAAAGATGGCAAAGTATTGCTAAGGAGCGAATCCCATGGTTTAACTATGGCAGCAACATAAATCAATTTTTCATCAAACAAAATAATAAAAAACACAAAAACTTTTAATATTTTTCATTTTTAAACCATAAACAAAGTGAGGCATATACAAAAATTATTTTTTAAATGGTTTTTTTAATTTAACTGTTAAAATGAACTATGGGCAAAGTATGGCGAACCATGGGATGAAAGAAAACTTATTTTCTATACATTTTTGAACTATGGGCAAAAGATGGCGAACTATGGGATAAGAAAAAAAAATATTTTTTATACATTTTCGAAGTATGGGCAAAAGATGGCGAACTATGGGATAAGAGAAAAAATTATTTTTTATACATTTTCGAAGTATGGGCAAAGTATGGCGAACTATGGGATGAAAAAAATATATTTTTTATACATTTTCGAAGTATGGGCAAAGTATGGCGAACTATGGGACGAAATTTTTCTTTATATCTTTAAAATATGTACAAAGGATGGCGAATTATAGAAAGTATATATATATATATCAGGGACCGATTCCAAAACGAAATCAAATAAAAAATTACTTTCGTTTTAGTGTTTGAGTCGAATTGAAATTCCGATCCCATTGGGATATTCAGAATCCAAAACGGAATTCTGACAGAATTCTTATAGGAATTCAGATCCCATTAGAATTCTGACAACATTCTAATAGGATTTCTAATCAAAATTCAAATCGCAATTCCGACAGAATTCTTTTAGGAATTCCAATAATAATTTCGATTACTGATGAATTCCAATCACATCGCAATTTTCAGAATCCATATCGGAATTCTGACAGAATTTTTATAGGAATTCTAATCAAAATTCCGATCCTATCGGAATTATCAGAATCCTGATTGGAATTCTGACAAAATTCTTACAGGAATTCTAATCAAAATTTTGATACGAATTCCGAAAGAATTCTTTTTGGCATTCCAATCAAAATTCCGACAGAATTATTTTAGGAATTTCAATCAAAATTCCGATTTCTGACGGAATTCCGATCTGATCGGAATTTCCAAGTGAAGGTAAAATTCCCTGTAGAAGACGTGTCGAATTTGCACCGAATTTAGTCAGGTTGTTGTTGTCCATCTTTTGCCCATAGTTCGAAAATGTGTAGAAAATAGTTTTTTTCATCTCATAGTTCGCCATCTTTTACCCATACTTCGAAAATGTATAGAAAATAATTTTTTTTCTTATCTCATAGTTCGCCATCTTTTGCCCATAGTTCAAAAATCTATAGAAAATAATTTTTTTTCATCCCATAGTTCGCCATCTTTTGCCCATAGTTCAAAAATCTATAGAAAATAATTTTTTTTCATCCCATAGTTCGCCATCTTTTGCCCATAGTTCAAAAATCTATAGAAAATAATTTTTTTCATCCCATAGTTTGCCATCTTTTGCCCATAGTTCGAAAATGTATAGAAAATAAGTTTTCTTTCATCCCATGGTTCGCCATCTTTTGCCCATACTTCGAAAATGTATAAAAAATATTTTTTTTCTTATCCCATAGTTCGCCATCTTTTGCCCATACTTCGAAAATGTATAAAAAATATTTTTTTTTCATCCCATAGTTCGCCATCTTTTGCCCATAGTTCGAGAATGTATAAAAAATAATTTTTTTTCTTATCCCATAGTTCGCCATCTTTTGCCCATAGTTCGAAAATGTATAAAAAATATTTTTTTTCTTATCCCATAGTTCGCCATCTTCTGCCCATAGTTCAAAAATGTATAGAAATAAATAAGTTTTCTTTCATCCCATGGTTTGCCATACTTTGCCCATAGTTCATTTTAACAGTTACATTAAGAAAACCATTTAAAAAATAATTTTTGTACATGCCTCACTTTGTTTATGGTTTAAAAATGAAAAATATTAAAAGTTTTTGTGTTTTTTATTATTTTGTTTGATGAAAAATTGATTTATGTTGCTGCCATAGTTAAACCATGGGATTCGCTCCTTAGCAATACTTTGCCATACTTTGTCAAACTTAGTGCCACATTTCGCCATCCTTTACCCACACTTTCCCATACTTTGCCACCTTTTGCCCATACTTTCATTTCCACGCGGGATGTTTTTGATAACTTTTTTAAACCCATTTTAAAGTGACTATAACAGTATCTTGAAATAAGATGTTTTCTTTTTACTGTGAATTTTACCAAATCTAAACGAAGGAGAAATTCTTGAATGCGCTGCCCGAATATATATTATCAGGGTGGCCACTATTTTTAAATTTTTCGTCTCCCGGTTTACTCCCGGTCCTCCCGGTGAAAATGAGCTGTTTCTCCCGGTTTTTAATTATAATTTTACTGTGAGCAGAACATTACCTTTATGTAATATGTAGTTGTAAATGATATAAATTCGGCCAAAAACACTAAAAACAGGGCTCGGATCGTCTTTAAAACTAAAAAAAAGTATCTTTAGTCGCATAAATTCACAACAAAAGTCACGAAAAGTCGCATAAAATTTTCGAAAAAGTCGGAAAAAAGTCGAATGAAATTTTAGGAAAAAAACGCCGAAAAGGAAACACAAAATTGTAAAAAAATCACATATCTCGCTAACACATATACTTTAACATCAAACAATCTTAATTTCTCGTCAAATTACCATTATCTTCAAAAAATAAGAAATTTCATCATGGAAATTTAATTATTTTCAAAAGTTCAGATAACATACTTCGCAGAAATTCAATTACTTTTAAACATTTTGAAAAAATATCTGTTCGAAAATTCAATTACCTTTATAAATAATAAAATTCTTCTCTGTAATTCAATTATTTTTAAAGAATTTTAATAAACTTCTTGTCAGAATTTCAATGATTTATTTCTGTACATTTGTAATTATTTTTGTAAATAATAAAATTTATCCTAGAAATTCATTTATTTTCAAAAGTAAGAAAATTCTTCGCAGAAATTCACTTATTTTTAAATTTTTTTAAAAATTCTCCTCACAATTTCAACTATTTTTAAAAATATCAAAATTCTTCTTCAATATTCAATAATTTTTAAACATTTTTAAAACAAATCTGTTCAAAATTTCAATTATCATTATAAATAATAAAATTCTTCTCTGAAATTTAATTATATGCAAAGAATTTTAATTATCTTTATAAATAAAAAATATTATCCTAGAAATTCAATTATTTTCTAATATTTTTTTATAAAATCTTATAATATAAAATAGTGATTTTCTCACTCGATTTCAAAATGATTGAATTTGAATCTTTTGATGATTTTCAATTCTTATATAAAAATAATAATTAAATATTTATTTTAAAAAGAAGTTATTGATGTTTTATGAAAAATTTGAATGAAATCTGTAAATAAACTTATCAGAAAATTTTATTGAGTAAAACTTTTTCCTTTAACTTTAATTTTCTGAAATCTTTAAATGTAAAATTTTAGTCCCGGTTTTTTCCCGATTAAAATTTCTGTCCCGGCTTTTTCCCGGTTTTCACCCGATTGATTTGTCTCCCGTTTCTCCCGGTTGGGTGGCCACCCTGATATATATACATATCTCATTCCTTTATAAAACTAAATGGCTAAGTAAAATTTCTGCAAAGCAGAAAATATTGTTTAAAAATATACGAAACGGAATATTAGAGATGATATTAAATAGTTATAAATTTTCTATTATTGAACTACACATTATGCCACTCGCCGCCAAACTACATTGAGTCAGAACTCAAAACTAAATATAACTGCTGTCAACGCCTTTAGTTTATATTTACGAATGAAGTCAATTAATTACTCCACAAAAGTGATAACCAAAGACTTGATATTAACACTAAAACATTAAAAATATTAATTTGTTAGTATATTATTAACAATTTTTCGAACTTGTAACATCAGTTCACTTACAGCAGGGGCCCCAAAAGTGTTGATTTTTGAAGTAAACTACCACAAAATAAAAAAATTTTTTTAAAGAACCATGGAAGACGATAGTTGGGCAAATTAAATTCAACATACTATTAAGACGATAAATATAATTTAATACTTGAAAAATAAAAAACCTTTTGAATGTCGTTCGCAAGTTAGCGAGAATTCAAACGGCAGACGCCCATCGAGCGCTGGGGTCTTTCTTCACCGCCCGTGCGTTTCACTAACACTCGGCGCTCTACGAAAAATGGTCACTTCAGTCTCACGAGTCACGTCGAGAGTATCTCCGAGTTATTGAAAACTTTTAGTCGTTTTGTCGAAAACAAGCAACTTTAGTAAAATGGCAGACAAGGTAGAATCCCCAGCTGCACCCGCAGTGGCGAGCCCGAAGAAGGCTGCCAAGGCAGTGAAGCCCCGAGCCAAGGCCAGCCACCCACCGGCGTCCGAGATGGTGAACGCGGCCATCGCCACTTTGAAGGAGAGAGGCGGCTCCTCCCTCCAAGCCATCAAGAAGTACATCGCCGCCACCTACAAAGTCGACGTCGAGAAGCAGGCTCCCTTCATCAGGAAGTACCTGAAGGCTGCAGTCGCCAGCAAGGCTCTGATCCAGACCAAGGGCAAGGGCGCTGCAGGATCCTTCAAGTTGAACGTCGCCAAGGCCGAGGGCAAGGCCAAAGCCAAGCCCAAGACCAAGACTGCTGCACCAAAGGCCAAAGCCGCCGCACCAAAGGCCAAGAAAGCAGCTTCTCCGAAGAAGGCCGTGGCAGCCAAGACCAAGAAAGCCGTCGCCGAGAAGAAGAAGACCCCGAAGGTTGCGGCCAAGCCACCGAAGGCCAAGTCCACCGCCGCCAAACCCAAAGTTGCAAAGGCTGCTCCCAAAAAGGCCAAGGCTGCTTCCCCCAAGAAGGCTGCAGCACCCAAAGCCAAGAAGCCCGCGGCAAAGAAGGTTGCCAAGAAGTAAATTCAGATAATGTTGATAGTGAATGGTTCAAAACAAACGGCCCTTTTCAGGGCCACCAATTATTTTTTACGTATTGGAGTATATTTTGGTCAAACATTTTGAATATATTTTCTATTTGATTCCTTAGAATTGGGTTTTTTCATACATACATATTGTTCCAAATCACTCTGCAGGTCACAATTTTTGACCAAAATGGCTTTATTTTTTTTCTCAATCTTCGTAGATAAATTCTCTATCGATCTCTCAAGCCCGATTTTTGAATTTTTGTTTTTAAACAATTTTTTAATAACAATAAGTATTAAAAAAATCATGAAATTTTATAAAATTTTTTTTTTTAGCTTAATTAATTTAAAAAATTAATCAAAAAACCTATGTAAATAAAGTTCGAGTGATTCTGATGCAAAAGAAAAATATAACAATTTATTAAATTGTTTAAACAATTAATTGTTCTTACTTTTTTCAAAAGTTGTACTTAAGGCTAGAAATATCTAGTTTTTTCTCAATTGTGCAATTTTTCAGAAGTAAAACATCTACTATAGATAAAAAAGTTAATTAACTAAACATTGTTTAAACAATTAATTGTTTTTATTTTTTTAATTCACTGAACTTAGGGCTAGAAATTTCTAATTTTTTTCTGTATTGTGCATTTTTTGTTATAAAAACATTCAAGTATAAAAAAAAATTAAATATTAAAATGTTTTGTTTTTTTTTAGTTTATTATTCTAAATAATTGAGAAAAAACTAGAAATTTCTAGCCCTAAGTACAACCTATGAACAAAATAACAACAATTCATTGTTTAAACAATTTAGTATTTTAGCCCTTTTAAGGGCTACATGATCTACAAAAAAAAATTAGTGTTTTTAGACCAAATTTTGTAGCCCTAAGTTCAGTTAATGAAAAAAATAACAATTAATTGTTTAAACAATGATTAATTAATTTATTTGTATCGTGAGTAGATGTTTTACTTATGGAAAATTAATTAAATTAATTAAGCTAAAAAAAAAAATTTTATTAAATTTCATGATTTTTTTAATACTTATTGTTATTAAAAAATTGTTTAAAAACAAAAATTCAAAAATCGGGCTCGAGAGATCGATAGAGAATTTATCTACGAAGATTGAGAAAAAAAATAAAGCCATTTTGGTCAAAAATTGTGACCTGCAGAGTGATTTGGAACAAAAAAGTACATTTTGCACCACTGTGGGCCATGGGACAAAGTTTCTTTCACATTCTTGTTTGGTATAGCTATGATTTTAAAAAAATCAAATAATTACTTTGAAAAATAAAACTGTTTTAAAAATTTGTTATATATGAGTGATTCCATGTCAAGTGATCAAAGTGGAGAAAAATTTTTCTTCAATCGTAGCAAAACTTGGGGTTTTTGTAGTATTAATCGATAGTAATTTTTCGTGATAATATTTTTTTACCTAGTCCAATATTTTCGAGGTGGAAGGGGCTAAATTTTTAGATTTTTCAGTACAATGCTTATTTCGATAATTTTTAACTCTTCAAGAATTAAACATACAAATTTGACAAAGTACATTTTGAAAAGGTTTTTTTGTCCTACCTACACGGAAAGTATGTCATTTCGGGCACTTAGAGCGGGCGCAAAGTAACTCATTACCACCCAGGGGTAGGGGAAGCGGGCGCAAAATATTTTGCGCCCACATGTTAATTATTCGATTTTCTTCATTAATAGTACATTATGCAACAAGGGAGGTACGTCCGAATTTATGTACCGAGCACAATATCGAAAAACTAGTATTGTGCAAGGGCGTATTATGGTTACTCTATGCTACCTGTACCGGTAACTTACACTTACACTTACTGTTTTCCAAATTTAATTGAAATTTCATTTATTTTTAAATTTCACTTTCAATTTTTACCCAAAAAATTTTCACTTTTCACTATTAAAATTTTCAATTTTACTTTCAACTTTCACTTTTCACTTTTTATTTAATTTTACTTTCAATTAAAGAAATTTAAATCTAAATAAATATTTTTTATTTTTTATTAGAAAAATAATATTAAGAAATTGCAGTTTTTAGATTTTGCTTTATGATAATTACCGCAAGCATTCTTCATGATTAAGGTAAACTTACAACAAAGTAATTTTGTGAGAAATTAAAAAAATTTCAAGTGAAAAATTCTACTTTATTTCTCTGCTGATGCTAACGTCCATTATCGTCATTCTGGATGCATTTGGTAAACTCAAATTTACACAATTGTAAATACAAAAGGTGCAGAATGTTTCAGATCAAAAATTTTACTTCTTACTTGACATGCATTGTCAACGACAATTCTATGAAGAAACTGAAATGTGTATACAGTGCGAAAGATGTATTAATCTCGTCTTTCATTATTTCTAAAATAACAGTTCATAGTTAACGCTCAAATCATGTTGTAACACTGGTTCTCGTCCGATCACCAAAGTTAAGCGACATTGAGCGCGGTTAGTACTTGGATGGGTGACCGCTTGGGAATACCGCGTGGTGTTGACTTTTTTTTATTTAAAACATTATTAAATTATGTTCATTTAGTTCATTGGAATTCATTTATTTGCATTGTTATATTCTATTTTTTTAAACATTACCCTATTCTTAATTTCAGAATGCCCTCCTGTCTTAAAGTAAGACTATCTTTTTCTGTGAAACATAACAAACGTGTTTTACTGTTAGTATAGTAAAAATCCTTTATCTGGACACTACTAAATTCTTAATTTTAAAATGTGATAGTACAAAGTTATTTCTATATCAGAACATAAATATTAAAATTCCAACAGTAGAAAGAAAGTAACAAATATATTATTCAAATAAATTAATATTAATGTTGAACTAAATAACTCTTTCGTAAAAATGTTTGTTGGCCCTGAAAAGGGCCGATTGTTTTTAAGGGGGGAGATGGACAAGATTTACTTGGAGCTGGTGTACTTGGTGACAGCCTTGGTGCCTTCAGAGACGGCGTGCTTGGCGAGTTCACCAGGAAGGAGAAGCCTGACGGCAGTTTGGATCTCCCGGGAGGTGATGGTGGACCTCTTGTTGTAGTGGGCCAAGCGGGAAGATTCGGCAGCGATGCGCTCGAAGATGTCGTTCACGAAGCTGTTCATGATGCTCATGGCCTTGCTGGAGACTCCAGTGTCGGGGTGCACCTGCTTCAACACCTTGTAGATGTAGATGGCGTAGCTCTCCTTCCTCTTGCGCTTCTTCTTCTTGTCAGTCTTCGTAATGTTCTTTTGAGCCTTGCCGGCTTTTTTCACGGCCTTTCCACTTGCTTTAGGAGGCATTCTTACTCTTCAGAGAAAGTACGTCTGAATACGATAGCAACTCAAGGTGAATTGACTTTTTCCACGGTCCGGTATTCTATTTATGTCGGCTTGTTGTGTTGGTGTAGCCTTTTGAT
Source organism: Leptopilina myrica (nomen nudum) (assembly GCA_032872475.1). NCBI lineage: Eukaryota > Metazoa > Arthropoda > Insecta > Hymenoptera > Figitidae > Leptopilina > Leptopilina myrica (nomen nudum). Next base: position 29,487,724 of record CM065466.1, on the reverse strand, counting down.
TGGTGCGGGCACTCACTGCCACCGTCTGCCACTCACGACAAACAGAGGGGAGCGCACTGGAGGGGGACCCTACGGAGAGAGCGTAAATAGGCGGATTTTAGTGAGAAACTATCATTCGCTTTGAATACTTTGTTGTGTGTACTTCGTAAATCTAAAAAAGTAATTTAAAAATGTCAGGACGCGGCAAAGGAGGCAAGACCAAGGGCAAGTCAAAGACCCGCTCCAACCGGGCCGGACTCCAGTTCCCAGTGGGTCGCATCCACAGACTGTTGCGCAAAGGAAACTACGCCGAGCGAGTCGGTGCTGGAGCTCCAGTCTACCTCGCAGCTGTGATGGAATACTTGGCTGCCGAAGTTTTGGAGTTGGCCGGAAACGCAGCTCGTGACAACAAGAAGACGAGAATCATCCCCCGTCACCTCCAACTCGCCATCAGGAACGACGAGGAATTGAACAAGCTCCTTTCTGGAGTCACCATCGCTCAGGGTGGTGTTCTCCCCAACATCCAAGCTGTTCTTTTACCCAAAAAGACCGAAAAGAAAGCTTAAATTTTCCATTCTTCCCTCACAAAACAATCGGCCCTTTTCAGGGCCAACAAATGTTTCTACGAAAGAATTATTTAGTTCTAAATGTTAATAAATAAATTAAAAGAAGCAAAAATAATATATAATAGATTATAACTTACGTAAGTTCATAATTTACGTAACTTGCGTAAAGTTAAATTATTGATGAAAAATTTTGCATCTACTAGCATTTCATTAATTGTTTTTTTAACAACTACTGTAGGTATCAATTCGTCGTCTTCTAGGAGTTTTTCAGCCAGTAAAGGTATTATCCAGGCCTGTCACTTTAAAGAAAGTCCTGTCCTTCTGACAATCAGAAAACTTGCACTGGGTGTCAATTTTGCGTCTTTTTTAGTCTTTATTTAAATCTTACTTTTATAACTATGTGACTCGTAGCTTAACGTAAATCACGTAAGCCACTACATAACTAGATAATTAAAATAATTTTTAATATTTTTATAACTAATTTACTAATTAACTTATGTATACAGGAAAACAAAAGTCTGACTCCGTTTACACCTTAAAATCAGTCCATTATTTTCACATAAGTCTGTCCTTGTTTAACGGGGTTGATTCCGTTTACACCTTAAATTCAGCCTCAAAATGAGGCTGAAAGTGAAACTTTTTTGTAGTGTGTACTAAACAACTAAATTTTCGAAATATAAATTACTAATTAACTTATTTACTTAAAATCTAATTTTTCGAACCAAATTAACAAATTAAACAAATTTTTCGAATTGATTTACTAATTAAATTATTTACTAACTAATTTGCTAATTAACTTATTGACTAAAAAACTTATTTTTAGAACTAAATAATTTCCTAACTAATTAACTAATTATCTTATTTACTAAAAAAACTAATTTTTCGAACGAACTAATTAACTAAATAAATTACTAACTAATTTCCTAACAAACTTATTTTAAAAAACTTATTTTTCGAACTAAATTTTCGATGGTTTGAAATTTGGTATGCGTTGTTTCAATATTACACTCTGTATACACTCGAATTTATTTTCAAGTTTATATTTTGGAAATTGGTAAAATTTATGTTTTGAAAACTGATGTATATTGATTTCGAAATTAATATTTGGGGAAATAGTTCACTTCTAACGTTGTACGTTGAAGATTAATACTTGGAGTTCACTTTAAAATAATATTTAAAAATAATACTGGGACGATGTTCACTTGTTCGCAGGTAGATCCGGACTAATTGATTTCCAAAAAATGATTCTCTGTTCTAACCAGAATTTGTATCCCTTTTTATATAAAACATTCCTCATTAGTGTAATGCTTTGAAATCATGCACGTGTTGATATTGGTTTACGTGGGGGTAACGGGCGACTGCGTTGCCTCTTCTCAATTTGGGAATTGCGTATAGAAAACTGCTAGGCTGTGGGCGCGACTGATGATTTTCCTCCTGTTTGGAATTTGTTCGTCACTTGTTTACATAATCTTCTCTCTCTCTCTCTCTCTCTCTCTAATATTATCTTCACTCGCCTAACAAAATTTGTCAGGTCACCAAATTGATGCACTATCATTATTCTTATTACATGATTTAAAATATTACTTTTCTCCCTTATATTTGTTACAATTTGTAATTTGTTTAAAATATATAATAACAATTGCAATATGCTGAATACAATAATATAAAATACAATAGTAATATAATATATAAGTAGAATACAATAAGGAAATACGTGCCTAAATATTATATTGAAATTAGGTACATTAACCTAGGGTAGACCGGGACGATTAGTAAATATTTTTAAAATTCTGGTCCGGCATATTAGATCCGCCATATTGAATTTCTCAATTTTTACTTCATATTCGTAATCAGCGAGCTCAAAAACCCTTTAATAAACGGATTCTAGAAAATCCGACACGTAATCATTAATTTATATGACATACATTTTTTTCTTTTTTTAAGACATTTTTAATGAAATATTTATTGTTAAATAATTTATTTATATGGTTTTAAATAATCTAATTACCTTTTTTTAGGTATAAAAAGCAATTTGCAACTTGACCGATGTCTTATAATATGAATTTAAACAAAAGTTATTAACAAAAATGTTTGGACGAGTATACTCGGCTTTATGTGCAGGAGGGTTAAAATCATTTTTATACTAACTTCCTCTCTAAATCTGAATAAGTGAAATTTTCACTTTTTTCATGTATGAACCTTTTTCTCACTTATTATTAAGTAGAATCTATTTATACATACACGAAAAAAAATCTTCGTCGGGAACAACTACACAATTTACTATATTAACGAAATTGCAACGAATACTTTTGCTATTTTTTATCTAAAAATTAACATTTATTTATTTGAATTTTTTATTTCCAATAATAATTTATTGCAAAATGAACAGTTTTATTTCTAAACTTCAGGAATATGTTAAATAAAGAGTAGAAGTTAATTTAATAACAAAAATCATTAATTCTTTCAAGACAAATATGGATGAATTCAAAATAAAAAACTGTTTTATAACTTACAAACAATTAAAATTATTTATTTATTAAGTCGTCTTCGCTTTTTTGACATTTCTTTGTTATCATCATTTTCAACATTTTCCTCGGTGTTTACATTAACATTTTCTGTTAAATTATCTCGTGTATCATTTTCGTCAAATTCTAAATCTAAATCATCATTTACACCAATTACAATTGTTTCGTCTGCATTAGTGCAAACAAAAATACGCTTCATAGTGGTAGTTGAAGTAACAAATTTTATACGGTTTTGTGGATATTGTTTTTGTGCATTCTTATCACAGAACATTATCAGAGGAAAATAAATAACAATTAAATAAAATAATATATAATTATTTCTTCATGTATACAAAATTACTTAATAATAATAAACATTAAAAATATTATATATGATTTTTATACATGCACTCTGAAAAAAGTTTATTCGAAACAACCAACTGAAAACTTCACAAAAACTTATTGGATATTTTCTTCTCACTAGTACAAATTAAATATACACTAAGTCTTATAATGAACACATTGCAATTATTTAACCGACACTTATAATTTTGTTTCTTCGATTTACCGATTTAATTACGCAGTGTCTATTTCGCCCGTTTACGGGCGAAATAAGGGGAATGAATTATTTCGCCCGTCATGAAAACTGAGTAAGTGGGGGAAACGGGCGAAATAAGAAGAATGAATTATTTCGCCCGTTTTTGATTTTTTATATAATTTTTATGAGAAAAGAGGTTAACTTGTCACTTGCTTGTGTATATAAGACGTATATATACAAGGATTGTGAATATAGGTTAGATTCGTTTTCGTTGATCTGAGTTTTTGTAACAAAATTCCTTTTAAATTTAATTTCTTTAATTTATAAAATTTTTGATATTATTCATTCATAATTTAATGAATTGTGCATTTAATAATTTATTTATAACTATTTTATCTTTTCAAAAATAACTAATATATATTTTTTTATATTGAACAGAAAAAAATGGTAATTAATTTTTAAATTAATCATTTAAAGTTTAAAATTTATATTTTCTTTAAAAAATCCACGTTTTTATTAAATTTAAAAATCTTGAAACATAGTTTAACAAATTTTTTGGGCTACAACTTCAAATATTTATATATAGATTTCGCATAATTAAAAAACAGTTCCAAAATATGTTATTAACTGAAAAACGAGGCTTCGGAGATGAATTTAAATTTTTACTCCCATTGCCAGTAATAATTTTTAATTAATTATTTTTAAAATTTCTTTTGTTTTATTGAAATTAACTATAAGTGAAAAGTAAACGGTAGATTTTAAGCTTTTAATTTGATATATATTAAGACTATATTACAAATTTTTTAATTATGTTAACAAATAATTGAAAATATGTATCATATTTAACCAAAACCAAAATACAAAATTAAAAAAATGTTCTTACTAAGAAAAACTTTAAATTTTAAGAACAAAAGATTATGTAAAAATAAATAATGTTTCGTAGATTCAGAACTGAACTTCAAACTTTAACAGGGTTGCCACGACCTGGAAAACCTGGAATTGTCAGGGAATTTTTATTCAGCCTGATACTAAAAACTCAATTTTTTTGTTGACATTATACAACTTTTTGATTTTAAATTTAGTGCTTACAATTAAAATGAATATGGCATTTCTAAATTTTAGTTTCTTTTAGTCAATATCTTCCTTTAAAATTTTTTTTAATTAATACATTTTAGAAACCCAAAAAATGTTATGAAACTGAAGTTAACAAGTTTTATGTAATGAAAATGTTTTCTTTTGCTAATTGTTTTATAATGTAAGAAGCCCTTTAAAAAATTGCAAGTGCATCCATATTAAAAAATAAACAATTAGCAATAGAAAAAAATGGCTTCTCTAGCGAGGAAATAATAATTTAGTTGAAATTGCGGGATATTTGGAAAATCCACGACAAAAATAATTAAAAATCACTGATTTCCTTGCCTTAGATCCTCTTACAATTTTTAAAAATAATTTCTCACATTATAATAAATAATTACTAAAAAAAATTGCTTATGAGCTGAGGAAATAATAATTTTGTTGAAATATATGGTTTTTGAAAATTCGTGTAAAAAATCAAAATTACTAATTTTCTCCGACTACGTCTTATATACACAAGCAAGTGACAAGTTAACTTCTTTTCTCATAAAAATTATATAAAAAATCAAAAACGGGCGAAATAATTCATTCCTCTTATTGCGCCCGTAAACGGGCGAAATAGACACAGCGTTTTAATTAATGAATTTGACGCGAACGCGGACTGTATAGACAAGTGAGATCGCCATTTTTAAATTCACACATGTACTTTTTGAGACAAGCAAATATTTTTGTTTGACTCTAATAAAATAATTTGATTGAATCAAACAAATTTGTGTCAAACAAATTGTATTTAACTAAATAATACAGAAATTTCGTAAACGATCAACTGTCGAAAAGACAGCAGTGCTCCAAACGGAAATTTTAGCACTAACCTCCACAAGTAGAAACTCTTTATCGACAACTACCATCTTCTCTTTTCCGTCATGCCAAATTAATACAAGATTTTTTAAACTGAGACCTTTAGACCACAGAAATAAGAAATAAATATATGCTACAGTGTGTAAATAGAAAACTACCTGTATAAAGAGCACACTTGAAAGGATAATCAATCTAATGAATTGAGTACAAACTTTGGAAAAATGAAAGTTACTGTTCATCGTTCTGATGCATTGCAGCAGGGCTTTAGAACCCTCAGAAAAAAATGACACTAAAATATATAGAACAAAATCAATATGGCACTTCACATTCCACAATTATAGAAAGGAAAAAAATTGCAATACTTAGCAATCACTTATTACCAGAAAACTGTATTTCATTATTGCATACTTTTTAATAAGGACTATATAAAATTAACATCCTTCACATACTTGACAAATAGGACTAGCATCATGTTTCGATAGAAAATAATTCAAACGTAAAAACATTTGTTGGCCCTGAAAAGGGCCGATTGTTGTTTGATGATGACGATGATGATGATGGAAAAATTAACCGCCGAAACCGTAGAGAGTACGGCCTTGACGCTTGAGAGCATAGACAACGTCCATGGCGGTGACGGTCTTCCTCTTGGCGTGCTCGGTGTAAGTGACGGCGTCACGAATCACGTTTTCAAGGAACACTTTCAGGACACCACGAGTCTCCTCGTAGATCAATCCTGAAATACGTTTCACTCCACCACGACGAGCGAGACGACGGATGGCGGGCTTGGTGATACCTTGGATGTTATCACGCAACACTTTGCGATGCCGCTTTGCTCCTCCTTTTCCCAATCCCTTTCCTCCCTTTCCGCGACCAGTCATTTTCACAAAGAATAAGTTTTTACGTTCAAACTAAACGAAGAACAAAGTCGGAATGATGCTTGCTAACTAAAACGGCGCAGTTTTATTCCCTCTGGAGTTACACTGCTCCCCTCCGTGATTCGATCCACCAATCGGGATGTCAGTTTCCCCTTCCTCCTGACTAACCAGTGCAAGCGCTTCTGAAGACTATAAATATGTGTGTTTTTGTCGAAAAAGCTATTATTCAACCGTCAGTCGTACCCTTGAATTTTTGTAAGCAATGGCTCGTACCAAGCAAACCGCGCGTAAATCCACCGGTGGAAAGGCACCGAGGAAACAACTCGCCACCAAGGCTGCGAGGAAAAGCGCACCTGCAACCGGTGGAGTGAAGAAGCCCCATCGCTACAGGCCCGGAACCGTCGCTCTCCGTGAGATCCGTCGCTACCAGAAGAGTACGGAACTTTTAATTCGCAAACTGCCCTTCCAACGCTTGGTCCGTGAAATCGCTCAGGACTTCAAGACCGACCTGCGCTTCCAGAGCTCCGCCGTGATGGCCCTCCAGGAGGCCAGCGAGGCCTACCTCGTCGGTCTCTTCGAAGACACCAACTTGTGCGCCATCCACGCCAAGAGAGTCACCATCATGCCAAAGGACATCCAATTGGCTCGTCGCATCCGAGGAGAACGTGCTTAAATTTTCGCATCATCCCAACAAACAATCGGCCCTTTTCAGGGCCAACAAATTTTAATACGTTGAAATATTTTTATTCCTTATACAAACATACTTTATTATAAATCTAATTAATAACTTTTTTATAGTGTAGCTTATATAACCTATTTGAATATAACATATTGCAATATAAATGAGAAATGTGTAATAGAATAATAATAGATGATTAAATATATATAAGCAAATGTTAAATTCAACTGTAGTTGAGATAGTTATCAAGAGTTCCTTTTCACAAATCCTACAAGTAAATATTAATAATTATTCACTGTTTGGTTTTTAGAAATTTTACCAATTGAATTTAGAAGATGTATATACATTACATTTCGTCTGAAAAGCTATATCTTATATTTATCACTTTATAAAATATTAGGGAAGAATGCAAACTGTCATTCTGAAGAATATCTGTATCGCAATTTATAAATTGTCCTACTTTTGGTGCATCTTTTGTAATTGTTTTAGAAAGTACTTTTAGCTTTTAATGTTATTGCTTATTGTTCTACAACATTCAAAAAATATTTTATATTAAATTTTGGAGTACAATCGAAAATTTTATATTTTTTTAAGGAAAAATCTGACATACACTCAAAACAAGAGTTCATCCAATATATAATGATTTCATAATTTTAAAGAAAAACAAAAATTAACCTTTAAATTCCTTGTGGTGGAAAGGCGAAGAATTTAGTTTCAAATATTTAAAACGATTGAAAGTAAAATTTTTTAATGAATGTTGCTCTCCATTTAAATGTTTAAAATTTGAATTAGTGACCCTCACCTATGCTGTATTCTTTATATAGTACTATACTGTAAGTTTCAGTACAATATAATATTAATAATATTCTACTACAGTGTACAGAACTAAATAGTACTTATAATATTGTACATAAATGCATGGTACTAAATAGTATTTATAATGTACTTCACTGCATATTAAATTATAGTACTGCACTACACAGTATAGGACTATAGAATACTGCATAGTAAAAAACAAATATTTATATAAAAAAATAATATTAATGTAAAGAACATAGAATTCAAACGTAAAAAATATTTGTAGGCCCTGAAAAGGGCCGATTGTTTTTGTGAAGGGAAGAGTGGAATGTTTAAGCTTTTTTTTCGGTCTTCTTGGGTAAAAGAACAGCTTGGATGTTGGGGAGAACACCGCCCTGGGCGATGGTGACTCCAGAAAGGAGCTTGTTCAATTCCTCGTCGTTTCTGATGGCGAGTTGGAGGTGACGGGGGATGATTCTCGTCTTTTTGTTGTCACGAGCTGCGTTTCCGGCCAACTCCAAAACTTCGGCAGCCAAGTATTCCATCACAGCTGCGAGGTAGACTGGAGCTCCAGCACCGACTCGCTCGGCGTAGTTTCCTTTGCGCAACAGTCTGTGGATGCGACCCACTGGGAACTGGAGTCCGGCCCGGTTGGAGCGGGTCTTTGACTTGCCCTTGGTCTTGCCTCCTTTGCCGCGTCCTGACATTTTTAAATTACTTTTTTAGATTTACGAAGTAAACACAATAAAGTATTCAAAGCGAATGATAGTTTCTCACTAAAATCCGCCTATTTACGCTCTCTCCGTAGGGTCCCCCTCCAGTGCGCTCCCCTCTTTGTGCTGCGAGTGGCAGACGGTGGCAGTGAGTGCCCGCACCAATCAAAAGGCTACACCAACACTACAAGCCGACATAAATAGAATACCGGACCGTGGAAAAAGTCAATTCAACTTGAGTTGCTATCGTATTCAGACGTACTTTTCTGAAAACTAACAATGCCTCCTAAAGCAAGTGGAAAGGCTGTCAAGAAAGCCGGCAAGGCTCAAAAGAACATTACCAAGACTGACAAGAAGAAGAAGCGCAAGAGGAAGGAGAGCTACGCCATCTACATCTACAAGGTGTTGAAGCAGGTGCACCCCGACACTGGAGTCTCCAGCAAGGCCATGAGCATCATGAACAGCTTCGTGAACGACATCTTCGAGCGCATCGCTGCCGAATCTTCCCGCTTGGCCCACTACAACAAGAGGTCCACCATCACCTCCCGGGAGATCCAAACTGCCGTCAGGCTTCTCCTTCCTGGTGAACTCGCCAAGCACGCCGTCTCTGAAGGCACCAAGGCTGTCACCAAGTACACCAGCTCCAAGTAAATCTTGTCCATCTCCTCGCTAAAAACAATCGGCCCGTTTCAGGGACAACAAATAATTTTACGAAAGAGTTATTTAGTTCAACATTAATATTAATTTATTTGAATAATATATTTGTTACTTTCTTTCTACTGTTGGAATTTTAATATTTATGTTCTGATATAGAAATAACTTTGTACTATCACATTTTAAAATTAAGAATTTAGTAGTGTCCAGATAAAGGATTTTTACTATACTAACAGTAAAACACGTTTGTTATGTTTCACAGAAAAAGATAGTCTTACTTTAAGACAGGAGGGCATTCTGAAATTAAAAAAATAGAATATAACAATGCAAATAAATGAATTCCAAGGAACTAACTGAACATAATTAAATAAAGTTTTAAATAAAAAAAAAAGTCAACACCACGCGGTATTCCCAAGCGGTCACCCATCCAAGTACTAACCGCGCTCAATGTCGCTTAACTTTGGTGATCGGACGAGAACCAGTGTTACAACATGATTTGAGCGTTAACTATGAACTGTGATTTTAGAAATGATGAAAGACCAAATAGATACAGCTTTCGCACTGTATATGCATTTGAATTTTTTAGAATCTCACACAAAAAAATTTTAACTCACTAAAATTTTTTCAGTGTCACACTTCCGATTCTCACTTTCACTATTTCTTAAAAAATTTCACTTTTACTCTCAGTAATAAAATTTTTTTTCTTTCACTCTTACTAATTTGAATTTTAGTGAAAAATTTATGTTTGCACTTACCATTTCACTCTTACTACAACCTTTTGTATTGATTATCGATTTAACTTAAAGGAAATTATTTTTTACTTTTAGTAAAGACAAAAAGTTCTAGTATACACTGAAAAAAAAAGTTCTGGTTAGGGTATATTTAACACGAAATTCTAGTTAAAACTGGGATTTCTGGTAATACCAACCAGAACTTTTTTTTCAGTGTACAAAGGGCTACACTATCATCTAAAAGTCAGTCTAAAATTTGAAGTCATCAGAAGTAGTCACCCGCACTACAGTCTTAAAAATGTAGTCAACAGAAGAAGTTACCAAATGGCAGTCTTAAAAATGTAATTGTCAATTGAAGTCACCGGTACATGAGTCCAAGAACAATAAACACAAGTGCTGCGCGATGCAAGTTAGAAATAAATCAAATAGCAATATTTGTTAAACAACATTTATACACATATATTATTAAAAAGTTATTAAAAATATATATATATATATACTAAAAATTTCTTTTTATTCGGTTAAAAAATATATTAATAAATGTGTGCAAGAAAAAATCAAAGAAAAATTTAAAAAATACTTAAATTAGGTATCAAGTGAAAATAATTACTCAAATTTGGAGGTAATAAAAAATCTCCGCCATATTGAAAAATGTTATATAATGAATGCTGCAAAACAGAAAAATACGATACACGTACTGAAGCTTGTAATCAACGAAGAATACAAGAAAACAATAATCAAAAAGAAGAAATACAAGGAAACAAAAATCAAGAAACACTGGAAATTCAAGAAGACGAAGAAGAAGGAGCACATAAAAAAGGAAACGAGGTAGACCAAAGAAACAAAGCACACGTTTTAATACTTCGTTAAAAAAGAAGAGAGGAAGACCGAAAAAGTTATGTATTACAAAGAAAAAGAAATTTTATAACGTAGTTTATACTGATGAAATTAAATCGTATTCTGAGTATATTAAGCAGAAAACAAAATTGAAAAACACGAAGAAATTGATCAATGCTATGAAACCTACAATTATGAAGAATCATCTGAAGAAGAAGATAACCTACTAGAAAAAGAAGACTGCGAAAATTTTAATCAACAGAAAATACGTATTGCAAAAATTAAAAATGTAACTTGGAGAAAAATCCTTTCAACAATAAAATCATCCTTAGAAAATTCGTTTATCGAAGTTGCTCCATACAATGGACGTACAAAATGTTCTACAAAAAATTATATACAATTAATCAAAGAGGCTCAATCATTAGATAAATACATACCGACCGCCTCCAGAACCACCTCCCAGTAGAGAATAAATTATCGAATACAAATTAAATTTTTAAAAAATAAGTCAAATAAACAATACCTCAAAATTATCTAAAATGAATAAAAATTCATATCTTTTGCAGACAAAAAAAATATAATTAATAACAAACTAAAATTCCCACATTTATTAATAGTATATTTTATCTTACAAATAAAATGCAATACTAAGAATAGTTATTTATTAAAAAGTAATTTAAATATACCATACAAATTATATAAAACTAACAAATCACTTTTCTATACCCATGCATAAAAACATACATCATTCAATATAATTTATTTTTAGAATGAAAACTAATGTAAATTTTTCTGTTGTAGCGATCTAACATCAATCTGTTAATAATTGACCAAAAAGAAGGAAAGAAAAAAAAATAAAATAATTGCAATTTCTTTTAGGGAAAGTAAGAAAGCAGCATGTTAAGGTTAAGTTATCTTACTCTTTTATCTTTAAAAAGATGGCCTTTTAATAAAAAATAAACGAAGTACACATTTTTTTAGCAAAAAATTACACTTTAAATAATTATGTTAACAAATTAGAAAATAATAACCCAAATTTTAAAAAAGCTTTAATTCAAATAAACAAATTAAATTTTACTTCTTACAATTTAGTAACCAAAGGACATTATCATATTACGCACAGTATTAACAAATATATTTAATGTAATAGGTCACTTGTATTAAAATTAATGTGATTTAATCGTTTAATATTTTCTAAAACAATTACGTAAATTCTTTTTAATACATTTACACATTCTTGAATCAAAAATTTAAGAGAATCCATATATCGGAATATTTTATACTAACAAAATATCTGACATAATAACATTGTAAATTAAAAACAAATGTCATCAAATTTTATAAATATTGGTATCTAAACAAACTTTTTAGTATCAGATTATATTAAAGTCTCTAAATCCAAATACAAAAAATTAGATATTTAAATAACTACAAATATAATTTCGTTTTAGAATTATTATTTAATTACCTTTAGTACGTCTATCATTTTATGTAAACAAAACTAATAGTATGAGAAATTGACTTTAGAAAATCTATATGTACTATTTTATTTTTTTTCTAAACTCAAACTTGTTATATTACGCATGTTAAAGATTAAATTAAGGTCAATATAAAAAATTATAAAATAAAAAAGAGCCTAAAAGAAAATTAGCAAGCAATAATGCTAATAAGACTAACACGAAAATATGAATTTAGCGAAAGAAAAGAAGCAATAATTATTTGGAGTGAAAAAATCCAATTAATTAAATGAAGCAATTCTTGTGAAAGATGTTTCAGAAGATATCATGTAGCAAAAAATTGCCTAAATTACAAAAAAAAATAATAATCCTAATTTAATATTTTGTAGCATACATATTATTGGTTAATTTATGATTTATTGTATACATATAATTTTAAAATATCAATAACTATATAATAAATTTTAAATCAACGAATAATATGTACTAGAAAATATTGAATTTGGAAATTCAAACATATACATTCATGTATAAAAGAAAAGCTAAAAATTAATTATTTAAACATTCTTTAAACAATTTATTTTGTTAATTTTTTAATTTACTGCACTTAAAACTAGATAAAAAACTATTTATTTATACATATAGTTTTTTTTATACTATAAAAAGTTGCACTTCTGAGGAAAAACCCAAAATTTCTATCCCTAAAAACAATCAATTGATAAATTGTTAAATAATAATTAATAATATAATAAGAAACTAACTGAATAATAAATAAATAATAAATATAAATAATAATAAAATTAATGAATTAAAAATATAAATTGTTTAATCAGTGGTTAAAATAATGAATTTTTAGTTCTTCTATTACACTTATAAGTATTAAAGTTATAATAAATTGCACAATTAACTCTAAAAGTCGTAGCAGGATAAGCATGTAAAAAGTACCCACTCCTGGATTGGGTTTATATAAAGAGAATAATTTTGACCTATCATAAAACTTATTTTCACCAAGTTTCAACTCCAAAAAAATTTTGTTTTGAGTTGAACAATTTTTTTTAAATAAAAAAATTTTAAAATGTTTATTTTCTCCAATCACTGCAAAAAATGGCGTCTAAAAATGAGACGTTTATAGACGTCTTATTTAAAAAGCGTCTTATTTAAGCGTCTTAAATGAAAAACATAACCTCCAAATACATGCATTTTAGAAGGCAAATAATACGATTATAAACGTCTTAGAAGTGACCACGTAAACGTCTTAAACCAAGACGCTCTTTTTTACAGTAAAATGTCTAAACCGATTTTCATAAAAAAAATTTTTTGTACAATACGATATGAACAGTTTATTAAAAAAATTGTCGTCAAAATTTTTACAAAGAAAGTCAGTAAGAAGTAAGTAATAAAAAAAATTTTTTTAAAACATTTTTTTGGTCAAAATTTTTTTTGAACCACCGCCATTTTTTCTATAAAATAATTGTCATTTCAAAAGAAACATATTTTTTATCAAGATGATTGAAAGGGTACTTTATAATTTAAAGAATAAAAAACCGATTTTTGGCCCCTAAATAGAACAGTTTTCTACACTGAAAAAAAAATTTATTTGAATCAAATAAAAATTATTTGATCCAAATAAATCATTTATTTGGTTATAATCCAATAAATGTGTATTTGAACCAAATAAAAATTCTTCAATTCAAATAAATGGAATATTTCAAACTAATAAATAATTAATTGAATCAATTATTTAAATTATTCAAATCAAATATGAAAATTTTTCGCTCGCATGTGGTATCGAAACACATTTATTTATCAAAATATTTTTTATTTGTATTAAATAAATGAAATATTTTCGTTTCAAATAATTATTTAATTGATTGAAATATTTTTTATTTGTCTTGATAAAATAGTGTATTTGCTTTGAATAATGAATTATTCGGATTAAAAAATTAAGTTTATTAGAACCAATAAAATAAATTTATTGTGTCAAATAATTTTTATTTGCATCAAATATACGAAGTATTTGAATGAAATAAATAAAAGAATAGTTTCAAGTAACTCATCAGTATTAAATAAATTCATTTATTTAATTCAAATAAGTGTGTTTCAAATAATTCAAGTTATATATTAATAAATTTAAAAAATACTAAATATTTTTTAAAAAATTTGTATTAGATATAGAATGAAATAATTTTCATATTTGATTCAAATAATTATTTATTAGCTTGAAATATTACATTTATTTGATTTGAATAACTTAAATAATTGATTCAATTAATTATTTATTAGTTTGAAATATTCTATTTATTTGAATTGAATAATTTGTGTTTGATCCAAATAAATAGTTATTTGATGCGATAAAATCAAATATTTAGGTCAAATAAATATGTATTTGGTTCAAATACATATTTATTGGATTATAACCAAATAAATGATTTATTTGGATCAAATAATTTTTATTGGGTTCAAATAAATTTTTTTTCAGTGTATGTATGCAAAAACCCAATTCTAAGGAATCAAACAGAAAATATATTCAAAATGTTTGACCAAAATATACTCCAATACGTAAAAAAAGTTGGTGGCCCTGAAAAGGGCCGTTTGTTTTGAACCACCCACTATCAACATTATCTGAATTTACTTCTTGGCAACCTTCTTTGCCGCGGGCTTCTTGGCTTTGGGTGCTGCAGCCTTCTTGGGGGAAGCAGCCTTGACCTTTTTGGGAGCAGCCTTTGCTGCTTTGGGTTTGGCGGCGGTGGACTTGGCCTTCGGTGGCTTGGCCGCAACCTTCCGGGTCTTCTTCTTCTCGGCGACGGCTTTCTTGGTCTTGGCTGCCACGGCCTTCTTCGGAGAAGCTGCTTTCTTGGCCTTTGGTGCAGCAGTCTTGGTCTTGGGCTTGGCTTTGGCCTTGCCCTCGGCCTTGGCGACGTTCAACTTGAAGGATCCTGCAGCGCCCTTGCCCTTGGTCTGGATCAGAGCCTTGCTGGCGACTGCAGCCTTCAGGTACTTCCTGATGAAGGGAGCCTGCTTCTCGACGTCGACTTTGTAGGTGGCGGCGATGTACTTCTTGATGGCTTGGAGGGAGGAGCCGCCTCTCTCCTTCAAAGTGGCGATGGCCGCGTTCACCATCTCGGACGCCGGTGGGTGGCTGGCCTTGGCTCGGGGCTTCACTGCCTTGGCAGCCTTCTTCGGGCTCGCCACTGCGGGTGCAGCTGGGGATTCTACCTTGTCTGCCATTTTACTAAAGTTGCTTGTTTTCGACAAAACGACTAAAAGTTTTCAATAACTCGGAGATACTCTCGACGTGACTCGTGAGACTGAAGTGACCATTTTTCGTAGAGCGCCGAGTGTTAGTGAAACGCACGGGCGGTGAAGAAAGACCCCAGCGCTCGATGGGCGTCTGCCGTTTGAATTCTCGCTAACTTGTGTACAACATGCAATACTTTGTCCTCTTATTTCATATTAAATTGTTCTCCTTCAATTGTAAATAGACTTTATTTCAATTATACGATTAGTTTAGTCTTCTAATACTAGGAAACACATTACACTTTCCTTGTATTTTACATTAAAAATGATCAATTTCCAAGAGCGCTTTTAGTGATCATTCTCAACAAGTTCGGAAAATTATAAAAAACAAGTAAACAAATGGAATTATTTAAAAATTAACCTCTTATTTTAATGCTCCATTTATCTCCCTTTCTGAATAGAAAACTTTTTTTACTTTGAATTATATTTTGAAGGAGGTACAGTTGCTTCAGTTCGGGTATGAGTTCTTACTTTCAGCACTGAATACAGACGCATAGTGCACATTGTCTAGATCAATAATAACAAATTTTTAATAAATTTTCAACACCATTAATCTAATTCAATAAATTTTTAAAACATTGTATTTCATCCTAGATAGTAACTTTGACTGATTGATTTGAAAACATCCAAATGTAAGTTTGAGTACTGTCAGTATAAGGTTTTACACTCTCTTTAGTATATACCTGTATTATGCTGTAAAAAATAAATTTTTTTTTTAACTTGTATGTGGTATATAATTAAAAACAAATAAATACATATCATTCATTGTTCAAATGTTGAATAATTCTATAAAATAGAATAAATAATTATGTCAACGGACCAGTAATATTTTACCCATAAAAATTTACATTGTTTACGATACATTTTCTAATATTAATAACAAAATAGAGAATTACGTTGCATCATGAAAACTAAAATTTGTCAGTGAAACACAAAATTTAGAAAATAATTCAAATTAAAACTTCTGTTTATAATTTTCATTATTTCTTATGCAATTGCTTTTTATGTTTATTTCAATAATTTTAACAAACAGTATTGAAAAGATTTTAATAACTTTTAGTATTGTGAAAAAATAGAATTTAAGTAATACGAAAAATTTTAAAGAAAATTGAAGCAAGGTTAGAACATAAGTTTTAATCGTATAAATGGAATATAAATAAAAATGTTATTAATTGCTACAGCGAAAATTATATATGGGAAAATGAAATTGGTGGAAATGCTGTTCCTTTTTAAATTTAGAAACATTAATATTCTCTTGTGTGAAATTTTTGTTCCAATTATTTATATTTTTATACAAGTTTCATAAAATTCAATTCAGTTGTGTAGAAATTTATAATTTTGGTAAATTTCTAAATTTCGATATAGATAATCTTCAGAATGACAGTTTGTATTCCTCCCTATTATTTAATTAAGTGATAAATATGATCAGTTAAAGATAAAGCTGCTCAGACGAGAAGTAATGTATATACATCTTCTAAATTCAAATGGTAAAATTTCTAAAAACCAAACAGTGAATAATTAATATTTACTTGTAGGATTTGTGAAAAGGAACTCTTGATAACTATCTCAACTACAGTTGAATTTAACATTTGCTTATATATATTTAATCATCTATTATTATTCTATTACACATTTCTCATTTATATTGCAATATGTTATATTCAAATAGGTTATATAAGCTACACTATAAAAAAGTTATTAATTAGATTTATAATAAAGTATGTTTGTATAAGGAATAAAAATATTTCAACGTATTAAAATTTGTTGGCCCTGAAAAGGGCCGATTGTGTTTTGGGTGGTGGAAAACTTAAGCACGTTCTCCTCGGATGCGACGAGCCAATTGGATGTCCTTTGGCATGATGGTGACTCTCTTGGCGTGGATGGCGCACAAGTTGGTGTCCTCGAAGAGACCGACGAGGTAGGCCTCGCTGGCCTCCTGGAGGGCCATCACGGCGGAGCTCTGGAAGCGCAGGTCGGTCTTGAAGTCCTGAGCGATTTCACGGACCAAGCGTTGGAAGGGCAGTTTGCGAATTAAAAGTTCCGTACTCTTCTGGTAGCGACGGATCTCACGGAGAGCGACAGTTCCGGGCCTGTAGCGATGGGGCTTCTTCACTCCACCGGTTGCAGGTGCGCTCTTCCGAGCAGCCTTGGTGGCAAGTTGTTTACGCGGTGCTTTTCCACCGGTGGATTTACGCGCGGTTTGCTTGGTACGAGCCATTGCTTACAAAAATTCAAGGGTACGACTGACGGTTGAATAATAGCTTTTTCGTTTTTTTTTTTTTTTTTTTTTTTTTTTTTTTTTGAAGCGGGTTGTGATGAGAAAATCTTCGAAAGACACCCAGAAAATTTGGGTAGTGTCGGATTCACATAAATATGTGCCTACCGACTAAAAACTCATCACAGTGGTTATCAACCAGAGGTTATAAACCAAGAAAGAAGTTGGATACCCAGAGTAGTTGTAAGGCTACAAGGGTGTTGACGCATATAGCGAAGCACGAAATCGAGAGGTTTAAGAAGAAGATGGAGAGATGAGAAGGCAAGGCCTTCTAACACGATCTTTGTTTTTGCTCTTGTACTGGATGAGCGAGTTGATAGTTGGGTTTGGGTGGTTTTCTATGGAAAGACGAAGGTTTTTTGAGTAGGTTTGGGCGGCTGTAAAAATGGAAGGAAGGTTTGTTTCCTTGAGGATTTGTAGATTTCGAATAAACCAGGGAAAGTTCAAGGCAGAACGGAGTAGTCGCATGTAAGTCTTGTTAAGTCGAGTTAACTGTCGTGGGGAAGCAGAGCCCCAGATGGGGATGGCGTAAGTGCAAATGCTACGGATGATAGCGTTAAAAGCACGGATTTTGGTGGATTGAGAGACTAGAGGGTTGCTAAAGAAGGGTTTGAGGGAAATAAAGGCGCCGTTGGCTTTACCGCGAACTGAGGTTATGTGTTTGGACCAGGTGAATTTTTTATCGAAAATGACACCAAGGTATTTGGCAGAGGTGCTCCACTTAATAGGGTGGGAGTTTACTATGGGTCTAGGAGGAGTGCGTATGCGTCGTGAAAAGAAGACTGCTTCGGATTTGGTTTTGTTGATGTCGAATCGCCATCTCCAATACCAATTTAAAACGGTTGGAATAAATTTGTTTAGATTGGAAGTGCAGTGTTTGATGACTTTGGATGTTTCAAGGAAGCCAATATCATCGGCATATTGGACAGTCAGGATCTTTTCGTTTGTGGGAATGTCGTAGCAGTACAAGTTGAAGAGGGTAGGAGAGAGTTTGGAGCCTTGAGGGACTCCAGAGGTGATTGATTGAGGAGCTGAGAGAGATTTGCCTACACGGGCGCTGATGGTTCTGTCGGTGAGAAAGGATTTTACTAGGCCGATAAGGTAATGAGGAAAGTTGAGTTTAATGAGTTTGAAGATAAGTCCGTCGTGCCAAACTCTGTCGAACGCTTGTTTACAGTCGAGAAGGAGCATGGAAGTATGCTTACTTTTGTTAAGGTTGTCAGCGATAAATTCGGAGACGCGTAAGAGTTGGTGGGCTGAGCCGTGACCTTTGCGAAAGCCATGTTGGAAATCAGGAAGAATATTGTTTTGTGCGATGAATTTGTCGAGGCGAGAAAGGATAACTGATTCTGCTACTTTGCTTAGGGTGCATAGTAGGCTGATTGGACGATGGTTAGAAGGGTCACTGAGGGATTTTCCTGGTTTAGGTAAGAATATGACAATAGCAGATTTCCAAGTAAGAGGAAAGTATTGAAGACGCATCATAGCGTTTATTATGTTGCTGATGGCGACTAGATGTTTGCGAGGAAGGATTTTGAGTACTTTGTTGCTGATGGCATCGTTTCCTGGTGCTTTGCGATTTTTGAGGAGGCGAATTGTGTTAAGAATTTCTTTAGGACATGTTGGAGGGAAGTTGTTATCGAGGCTGTTGAATTTTGAGACTATGTTTGAGACTTTTTTATGAAAGGAGTTGAATTTTTGGCGACTTGGAAAAGGAGAACATTGGTTTTTAAGGGATTCAGCAAAAATGTTTGCTTTATCTTCATCTAAGGTGAAGGTATTGCCGTCTTTTTTGAGGGGTGGTGAGTGAGTTTTTCTGTTTCGAAGGGATCTGATAACTTTCCAACAGCTTTTTGGGTGTTGTTCAGCTTCAGCTATGAATGAATCAAAGGATGTTTTGATGGTGTGGTTTAGAGAGTCTTTTAGTTTTCTCTGTAAGGAGTTTAGGAGACGTTTGTAATGGGGAAGACGAAATGTTTGCCATCTTTTTCTGGCTTTATTCTTCTTTTGGATAAGGCGAAGGATGTGGGGTGATGATCTGTTTGTGTGTGTTGGAGCAATAGTGGTTGTTGTGGCGAGATTTACTGATGTTTGAATTTCAGTAGTCAGGGAGTCAATTGCGGCTTCTAAATCTGTCTTGGATTTTATGGAAGGGCATTTGAAGGAGGAGGTTTCTAGGATGTATTTTAGATGGATGTAGTCTATTTTTGATTCTGTAGGTGGAGTGAGAGATGGGTTTCCTGTAATTTCAAGGTAGACTGGAGAGTGGTCGGAACTGAGTTCAGGATGTGTCCAGGGGTCTTTGTGCAAGGTGATGTTTTTTGTAAGAAAGATGTCTAGAATGCTAGGTTGGTATCGAGGACATGTAGGGTGGTAAGTTGGTTCGGCAGGAGCTTCGACATTGAAGTTATAGCGGATTGAGGCTCTAAAAAGTGTGTTTCCCTTTTTGTTGTTACGGAGGCAACCCCAAGCTGTATTTGTAGCATTGAGGTCACCGGCAACAATTGTAGGAGAATCAGAGGCAAAAAAGTCTTGGAGGTTGGAAATATCTTTTAGGCTGGTTGAGGAGTAAAGTGCGAAGATGCGAAGGGGGCCGGAATCGAGGAAGATAGTGGCTCCGACTGTTTCGCTAGATAGGTTACTGGTGTTGATAGGTTTGTGTTGTATCGAGTTTTTGATGCAGAGTGCTACGCCGCCTCCCTTCTGGGTAAGGCGGTCTTTTCTGTAGATAGTGTATTGTGGAAGAAAAAGGGATTTTTTTGGGTTTAAATGGGTTTCAGAGATGCAGGCTATGTCAATGGTTCTCTCCTCCAACAGTAGAGCTAGTTCTATACGTTTAGCAGGTGAGAGACCATTTGCATTCCAGGTGACGATGTTGATGGTTTGCTTAGGAGTGGATTGTGGGGAAGAGAGTGGAGTTGAGGGTTGTGATGAATTCACGAAAAAGCTGCTGGAGTTGGTGTGCGATGTTCGGATCAGAAGTTAAATTTTGTTGTTGTGGTGGTTGGTTTGTGGGAGGATAAGTTTTAGAGGTTATGTTTGCATAGGTTGGTTTAATGTGAGAAGGTGTTGTTGTTTTGGTAGGAGGTTTTGTAGATGGAAGGGTGGAAGGTTTTAGTGAAAGTGAAGTGGATTGGGCGTTCACCTTTTTGGGTGTGTTTAGTTTGGATTTTTGAGGGCATTTAGGGCAACCACGATAGGTGGCTCGGTGCGGACCTTTACAGTTGAAGCAGGTTGGAACGGAGTCTTTGTTGTTTTTGGTGGTGCAGGAAGCGGTGGCGTGATTTTTTGCGCAGAAGGCACATGCCCAAGAAGCATGGCAGTAGTTTGCTGTGTGAGAGAATTTCAAACAGCGGAGACATTGAGGAATGAGTGAGGATTTTCTCTTGGGTTCGACTTTGACATCTAGACCAGCGAGAGTTTTGAGGTCGAAGATAGTGTTTGCTGTGGAAGAGGAGGGGTCAAGATGGACAACAATGAGTGGCCAGATTTGTTCGCCTTTTCTCATTCTGTGAATGGTTTTGACGGCAGGAATTTTGCTTTTTAGCTCGGAGAGGAGAGGTTCGTCGGAGATGGTCTCACTGACGCCACGAATGACAACAATGAGGTCTTTGTCTTGGTGCAGTTGGTTTGTTGTGTAGTTGATTTCATGTTTTTCAAGCATTGAGGTAATGGTGCGAAAACCAGCAACGTTGACAGGGTAGACGAGGATGGCATCGGTTGTATTTTTAGAAAAGCGGATAGGGATGTCTGCTTTAACTAAAGCAGAGTGAATTCTGGGCCAGAGTTCCTTTCGGAGAATGCGGATAGGAGGAGGGCTGTGTTCCTTTGGTTCGTCCTCTTCGGAGGAGCTTGAGAGAGAGAGTTCATCATCGGTTGAGTCAGTAGATGTTTCGGTGCGTCTACGTTTAATTAAGGATTTTGGTTTGGTGGTAGTTGGTTTAAAGGAGGTAGGTTTCGGTTGCTGGATGATGAGGTCCTGGCTTTCTGTGTCCATGAAGACGGTGCTAAGGGCGGCTTCATATATATGAAGGATCTTTTTAAGGTCAGCGATTACTGTTGAGATTTCGGCTTTGGAGAGGAGAGTAGGGTCTGAGGGAATGCTGAGTGGTGGTGGGATTTGTGTGTTGTTGACAGGAGTGGTGGTAGGTGGAGTTGACATGGTGAGGGATTTTTGTGCACAGAACTTTGCCACACCCTGTGGGACAGGACGCCGTTCGACGAACGCAAAGTGGACTTAGACTTACTGTCACTAGGTATAAGAGGATTTGATTAGTCCTGATAAGGACTGGTTTTGGATTTTGTTGTGGATTTTTAGAGAGCGAGAGTAAATCAGATCGAGTCGTCAATCGATGAGTCGATGATGATGTTAATCGCACGAGGGTCAGAGCGCGTCCATAGCTTTTTCGACAAAAACACACATATTTATAGCCTTCAGAAGCGCTTCCACCGGTTAGTCAAGAGGAAGGGGAAACTTACATTCTGATTGGTGAATCGAATCACGGAGGGGAGCAGTGTAACTCCAGAGGGAATAAAACTGCGCCGATTCATTCAGAAACATCATTCCGAGTTTGTTCTTCGTTGAGTTTGAACGTAAAACCTTATTTTCTGTGAAAATGACTGGTCGCGGAAAGGGAGGAAAGGGATTGGGAAAAGGAGGAGCAAAGCGGCATCGCAAAGTTTTGCGTGATAACATCCAAGGTATCACCAAGCCCGCCATCCGTCGTCTTGCTCGTCGTGGTGGAGTGAAACGTATTTCAGGATTGATCTACGAGGAGACTCGTGGTGTCTTGAAAGTGTTCCTTGAAAACGTGATTCGTGACGCCGTCACTTACACCGAGCACGCCAAGAGGAAGACTGTCACCGCCATGGACGTCGTCTATGCTCTCAAGCGTCAAGGCCGCACTCTCTACGGTTTCGGCGGTTAATTTTTCCATCATCATCGGCATCATCCAAAAACAATCGGCCCTTTTCAGGGCCACCAAATAATTTAACGTTTGAATTATTTTTTGTCGAAACATGATGCTACTAGTCTAATTTGTCAAGTTTGCAAAAAATGTAATTTTATATAGTCCTTATTAGAAGCTATACAATAATGAAATATATAGTTTTCTGGTAATAAGTGATTGCAAAGTAGTTTCTTCGTATTTATAATTATGGAATGTGAAGAGGCATATTGATTTTGTTCTATATATTTCAGCGTCATTTTTTTCTGAGGGTTCTAAAGCCCCGTTTCAATATATCAGAACGATGGACAGTAACAAAATTTGTATTTAATTCATTAGGTTCGTTGACCTTGCAAGTGTGTTTTGTACGTAGTTTTCGATTTACACACTGCAACATATAATTAATTCTTATTTCTCTCTTCTAAAGGTCTGAGTTCTGAAAATCTTGTAGTCATATGAATTTTAACCAAACGAAAAAGAGAAGATGGTTGTCGTCGATAAAGAATTTCTAGTTATGAACATTAGTTGCTAAAATTTCTGCTTGATGCGCTGCTGTCTTTTCGGCAGTTTATCAGTTTATGGAAGCCATAAGTTTTCTTCAAAAAGTTCCGATCAAGAGTTGGAGATGGCAGCACATGTATCGTTTCACTTCTTACCAAACTAACTATACCTGAAGTTAATATGGCTAAAACGATTTTTAAATTCTTAAAGTTAATATCGCGAAAACTTTTTAAAATTCGATAACTTCAAACCATAATTATTTTAAAAATTATATGAATATTAATCGATTAATTATTATTAATATTAGAATTGTTTTTGTGTTGAAATAGCAATTTTAATTTAATTTTATAACAAAAATTTTTACAGAACTCTTTGATTCATCACATTCGCGAATCTTAGAATTTCAGCTACTTGTAAAATAAATTTTCGGTTCTTTACTTCTAAGTTGTCAGTTGGTGTTCAAGTCCTACATCTAACCTCAAAAGAGAAAAAATAATATTGCAATATAAGAATATAAATGAAAGTAACTCGTTGGAAAGAATATTTAAAATTTTTTATTTTTTCATTAAAATAAACATCATTATTTACAATATTCGATAAGTACTTTTTGAAAGCCTTACTTCGTTGTCATTAATTTACAATATTTACAAGAAAATGTACAAAATGTGAGGGGAAAATACAATTAATTTTGAAATATACAAAACTTTAAAAATAAAGTTACAATACTGTATGTTTAAAGTTGCCATACGTTTTGCTTCTATGACAAAACTTACTAAACGCGTTCTTAAACATAAAACTTTGTATAAAGAAAAAATGAAGTTTCACGCAACAGCTACAGAGTCGACGGATTTCAATCCATGGAACATACTGTAATCCACGTATTGATGATTTGCCTCAAGATTGACTGTTGGCCTCGAGAGCTTACTAGGAGCAGCCAATAAACGACTCCAGGCTCTACACGTTTTGCCAGACCAAACCCACATTCCGGCAGTGACGCCAATCACCAACGAAAGAAACAGTCTGAGCAGTGCAACCTCGAGACCCGCCGCTGAATAAATTGGACCGTGATCGCAATTCTGAGCATTTATACAGTTGTAGGCGGCGAGAAACGCGAATTCCCTCCACAATGGTTTTATGCGCGACTCATAGATTGTGCATGCGAGTGAACCGAGGGCAGGTAAGGCGTAGAGTAAGGCGAAAATTCCCAGCCTCGTCATCAGTCGTTCTAATTTTGTCGCACTACGGCCAGCTGATCGGACAGCTCTTCTCACACGGACGAGGGCGCCACCTGCCAAGCACGCGAAACCACAACCCAGCAAGAGGAGAGTTGCATGTGGAAGAACCTCCAGCCAGAGGGCGGATTCGTCGGATATTTGACAGAGGCCCGTTAATTCATCTGCCACGACGCTTTTTGCAATGAGTGAACCTGCAAATTATTTTAATATCATTATTCTGATTATATTATATTTATATATAGATTTCTTATATAATTCATGTTGTTATTGTTAAAATAAAAAATAAAATTATCGTGTTAGAACAAAATGAAATTATTGACTTTCTTTACTCTGTCAGTGCAAACAAAAAAATTCTTATTATTCAGATAACTTCAATATCTCCAATTAGACATTAAGGTGTCTTTAAATCTTAAATTTGAAAAGATAAAAAAAAAGAAAAGTTTTTGGTATGTTCTGATTATTACCGGTAGTGAGAAGAATCGGTAAGCCCCAGGCGATGGCGTGTAAATAAGTTGATATGTTGTGTAGAGCTTCACTACTCCATTCGTGTTTTGCACTCAAAAACCAGCAACCACAGAGAATCGACCACCATACACTGCTTACTAGTCCAAAATAATATCTCGCGAACCACCAAATTGTGCATGGCACACTTCTTAGACCATCATGTACCTATAATAATAAGAAGCAATTAATAAACATAATTTTGCGATAATTTAAATGAAATTTTTTGGTAACGCCAATTTCAATATAAGCGATTTTCGATTCAAGTTGAAAGATGAGAAAAATTAAAAAAATTGCTTAGAAATTGGAGTTCAATAAAAATTTTGCAATAGGAGAACAAGGTCAGGATAGTTCAGAGTATTTAATAAAAAATACTGCGGAAAAAAATTAAAGTTTGAATAAATTTTTTCAAAATTCAATTATTTTTGTAAATAACAATAAATTATAGTATCACAATATTCAATTATAAGAAATAAAATTCTTCCTACAGAAATTCAATTAAAAAAAATTTTAATTCTCGTCAAGATTTCAATTGTTTTCATAAATACAGTAACTACTCTAATATTCAATTGAATTTAGAAATTTTAATAAAATTATCGTTGAAATAAACAGTTTGTCAAATAAAAAATTCACATTTTTAAATTTAAAAATATTGAAACAATTGAACAAATTTTTTGGTCTACAACTTCAAATATTTTTATATATATATATATATATATAGATCACGTGTAATTAAAAAACAGTAAAAAAATATGATGGTATCAATTATTTTAAAAAATATTTCTCAATTCAATGATTTTTAATGGTGCGCCATTTTCAATATATGAAATATTTCAATAAAATTTCCCATCAGAATTATATATTGCTTAAAAAATTTTGTTAACGAAATTTTACAACGCGAACGATTAATTATTTTCAAAAAACAAAACTGAAGATCAATTATTTTTGATACAATTTTAATTAAATTCCTGGAATAATGCAAGGTTTTTAAAAATTTAATGAAAATTCGTAGATTTAATTTAATTAGAATTTTTTAAATAAAAATTTTAGCTAACAATTCAATTATATTCATAAATATTAAAACTGAATTTCAATTATTTTTCATACAATTTTAATTGAACTCCTCGAAGAATACATTTAGTGTTTAAAATTTGAGTAAAATTCGTTGATATATAAACTTCAATTATTTAAAGATCGTGTAATAAAATTCTTGACAATAATTTAATTATTTTTTCAAAATTGAAATTTCTTTTTTAAACAGAGATTCGATTATTTTTATAAATAATAATTAAACTGATTTAAAAAATTTTTTAGATCAATTTCAACTAAATTCATCGAAAAATGCAAGTTTTTCTAAAAATTTTACAAAAAATTCGTTGATAAAATTCTTTTTTTTTTAATTTCTTTTAATAAAAATCTTGGAAATAACTTAATTACTTTCATAAATAATAAAATTAAATTTCAATTATTTTATTAAAATTCGTCGAAAACATTCAATATTATAAATTTTTTTAAATAAAATTTTTGGTAATAATTCCATTATATTCATAAAAATTGATTTTTTAAAAAAAGAAATTCAATTATTTTTATATATAATAAAATTCTTTTTGCGAATTCAGTTGCTTTACTATAATTAAACTGAATTTCAATTATTTTTAATTGAATTTCTTGTAGAATGGAATTATTCTTAAAAACTTTGGAAATAATTTAATTATTTTCAAAACTAATTAAATTTCAATTATTTTTAATACAAGTTTAATGCAATTTCTTAAAAAATTTCTTAAAAATCTTATTAAAATTCGTCGAGAACATTAACTTATTTTATTTTTGAAATACAATTTTTTGTTATTCAATTATTTTTATAAAAAGGCAAATTTTTTTTGACATTCAATTATTTCAATAAATAATAACATTCTTTTTGTGAATTTAATTGCTTTACAATAATTAAACTGAATTTCAATTATTTTCAATTTTTAATTGAATTTTTTGAAAAATGGAATTATTCTTAAAAATTTTATTAAAATTCGTCAGAATTCAATTATTTAAAAATTTATTAACAAAATTCTTTAAAATAACTCAATTTTAAGAGATATTTAATTATTAAATAAATTAATTTTTCCCATTTTAAAAATGGAATATAAATTAGATTTTCTAATAAAAATTGATTCAAGAATGAATTACATTTAATTCAAATTCAAATTAGTAAATATTTTTACTAATTCTGATTTAGAGAGAGTGACAATATTTTCTTATTATATGGGTGATTCTTCTGAAAGGCGGCTGTTTTTTTCCAAAAACTAAAAAAAATTAATTTTTACATTTTCTGAATTTTTTTTATCATGGGTAGGTTTTAAATACGTTTAAAGTTAAAAATCTTAGTTGCGCAAAATTAATTTTCAAAAATAAGCCATCCAGCATCATTTTAATATTAGTTTTGAAGGTTAAAAATACTGTAATCAATATTGGGGATTTTGTAAAAAAAATTTCTTTTAAATTTAATTTCTTTAATTTATTAAACTTTTAACATTATTCATTTACAATTTAATGAACTGTGTATTTAATAATTTATTTTTAACTATTTTATCTTTTCAAAAATAACTAATATATATTTTTTTATATTGAACGGAAAAAAAATTGTAATTAATTTTTTAATTTATCATTTTAAGTTCAAAATTGATATTTTCTGTAAACAAAATTTATTTTTAATTATAATTTTATTATTTATCTAACTTTCTACTTATTATATTATATATTTTAAAAATTTTGAAATATTTTATTTTAAATAAAACGGAAATTTTTTTTATAATTCAAGGGTTAGGTAATTGAAAATAATTATTAAAAACAAAACAATAACGCTTATCAAATATGAAAAATGCTTCGGAGATGAATAGTTTGTCAAATAACAAATTCACGTTTTTAAGGTTAAAAATATTGAAACATAATTCAACAAATTTTTTGGGCTACAACTTCAAATATTTATATATAGATTACGTATAACTAAAAAACAGTTTAAAAATATATTAACTGAAAAACGAGGCTTTGGAGATGAATTTGAATTTTTACTCCCATTGCCAGTAAATTTTAATATTAATTATTTAAAAAATTTCTTTTGTTTTCTTTGAAATAAATATAAGTGAAAAATAAACGGTAGATTCTAAGCTTTAATTTGATATTATATTAAGACTGTATTACAAAATTGTTAATTATATTAAGAAATAATTAAAAACATGTATCATATTTAACAAAAATCGAAAGACAAAATTAAATAAATTTTTACTAAGAAAAACTTTAAATTTTAACATATTACAAGATTATGTAAAGATAAATAATGTTTCGTTTATGGATAAATTTTTTTGTTGAAATTTATACTCAACAAAATATCAATAAAAAGTTAATGCGAATATTGAGTCTCACGTTCGA
The DNA here is from genome assembly GCA_032872475.1 of Leptopilina myrica (nomen nudum). NCBI lineage: Eukaryota > Metazoa > Arthropoda > Insecta > Hymenoptera > Figitidae > Leptopilina > Leptopilina myrica (nomen nudum). Next base: position 29,459,286 of record CM065466.1, on the reverse strand, counting down.
GTCACGTGAAGTGGTCCCTTTCAGGAGAATCACCCATATAAATTATTGAATTTCAAAAGGTTTCTATTTGAAATTTTTGAAAATCTTAATTTCTGCGTATGGAAATATATATATAATAAATTTTATAAAACCATATCTATTAATGTTTTCGAATAAGTTTAAAATTAAAAAAAAATTCGAAAATCTGATTTAAAAAAAAATGAAGAAAAGTTATAAGTTTAAACTCACTGGTACATATGATGGTCCATCAAGTTGACTGGCACAGCTTAAATTTTCAGAGCCAACTGCCCCTCGAATGATGAAAGCGACCGATAGCAAATTATAACACAAAGCCAGAAAGACAATTGGCCTTTCAGGATAACGAAATCGAGAGGGATCCACCCAGAATGTGAGAAGAGTAAAAAGCGTTGAAAGAAAACAAAGCCATGCCCATCCAATCATCCAACGTTCCGTGAATCTTTTGTCCTCCGTTCTGTAATAAGCGTCTGCGCCACACTTTGGAATACACGTTATCTGCGCAATTCAAAGAAGATAAGAGGAAAAATTACAAAATTTTCATATTCAACCATATTATAGTCATAAAAATTAGTCATATTACAAATATATTTAAAAAAATGAAAAAAAAGAGAATGAAATATTTAGCGTACTAACATTGTGGATATCTGGTGCTTGGATGAAATGTTTGGGACACTGATTATGGTGATTAGAAGCAGCAGGTAGCTGTGTTGGTTGCAGTGATTGAACAGGCCACTGCTGCTGAATTGCTGGCGAAACCGCTGGCGATAGGGTTTCCGATAGAGTTGCTTCTTCCTGTGGCGGTTGCACGCAAAGAGTGTTCCCTTTGAAACAAAAGAATTTATCCTTTATAGCTTCCTTGTCCATGTATATATTTTGTATTCCTTATATTTTTCAACAAAAAAAAAAGTAAAAAGCGTAGAAGGAAAATATTTCCATTCTTCGGAATATAAATACTTTCTTTCTCTATTTTTATTGTATTCTTATATATTGTATAATATGTTTATTATGCGATCAATAAGAAAAAATCGAGAACTATATCAGGGTTGCCACAGGTCAGTGAAGTCAGGGAAAAGTCAGGGAATGTAAAATTTGTCAGGGAAGTCAGGGAAAAGTCAGGGATTTTTAGTAAAAATACTGGAAAAATCGAATTTCAAAAATTCATGAAAAAACGCTAAATTTTCATGTTTTTTTGTTTGCCTTGTAAACTATAAAAATAACCACGAATTTCAATACAAAACCATGAATTTTTTCTATTTCAGACATTAATTTCTTTTTAAATAACATAATTTTTAAAGAACTATATCATATAAAATTATGACTTATGAATTATGTAGCAATGAATAATTTTTAAAATTTTCATAAATACTAGATTGATAAAAGAATTATAAAAGAATTTTAGTTAAAAATACTACAAAAATTTAATTTTGGAAAAGTTACAAATAATTATAGAAATTCAATTATTTTCAAAAGTAATAACATTTTTTGCGCAAAAATTCAATTGTATTCAAAAATTTTTTAAAATTCTGGTAATTTCAATTATATCTTTAAAAATAAAAAATTCAATTCTGTTCAAAATTTTTTAAAAAATTCTTGTCAAAATTTTTCAATTATTGTTATTATTAATACAATTCTTCTTTAAAATCCAAATATATTTAAAAACTTGAATAAAATTCATGTTAAAATTTCACAGAAATTCAATAATTTATGAAATTTTTAATAAATTTCTTTGAAATAATTTTATTTAAAAAAAATTTAACAATGTTCTTTACAAGAATTTAATTATTTTTATAAATAATAAGATTCTTCACCGAAATTCAATTATTTTATAAATTTGAATAAAATTCGTTGGGAGAATTAAATTATTTTCAAAATGTAATAAAATTCTTCGCAGATATCCAATTGTGTTCGAAAATTAAAAAAAAATTTCTTCTTAAAATTCCAAGTAACTTTATAAATAATAAAATTCTTGTCCAAAATTCAATTATTTTATGGAAATTTTAAGAAAATTTAAATTATTTCCATAAGTAATAAAACTCATTGCAGAACTTTAATGATTTTTTATAACAAATATATATTTTAATCAAATTCCTCGAAAAATTTAATTATTCTTAAAAATTTTATTAAAATTTTGTCAAAATAAATTCATATATTTAAAAATTTATTGCGATAAAATTCTTTATGAGAATTAAATTTTAACAAAGAACATTCTATTATTGAATAAATTATTTATTTTTTAATTTAAATAATTGAAATTTTCTAGAATTTTCTAATAAAAATTGATTTAAAAATGAATTAACGGATAATATCGATTTATTATTATTTATGAACGTAATTGAATTATTGACACGAATTTCATTACATTTTTTGTAAAATAATTTAATTTTTTTGAGAAAACCAATTTATTAAATTCTCGTCAAAATTTCAATTGTTGTTATAAATAATACAATTTTTCTTCAAAATATAAATATATTTAAAACTTGAATAAAATTCTTGTTAAAATTTCACAGAAATTCAATAATTTATAAAATTTTAAATAAATATCTTAGAAATAATTCAATTATTTTCATAATTAATGAAATTTTCACCTGAGTTCAATTATTTAATTTTTAATACACAAAATTTTATAAAATTTGTTGAAAAATATCAGTTATTTTAAAAAGATTTTTATAAAATTCGTCGCATGAATCAATTATTTAAAAAAAAAATTTAACAGAGTTCTTTGCAGGAATTGAATTATTTTTATAAATAATAAAATTCTTCACCGAAATTCAATTATTTTAGAAAAATTTTAATAACATTTTTGGAAATTTTTTAAAATTATTTTCATGAATAATAAAACTCATCGCAGGATTTTAATTAATTTTGGATACAGTATTTTAATCAAATTCGTCGAAAATTGTAATTATTCTTAAAAATTTTATTAAAATTTGTCAAAAGAATTCAATTATTTAAAAATTTGTCGATAAAATTCTTTATGAGAATTCAATTTTAACAAACATTCAATTATTCAATAAATTATTTATTTTTCAATTTAAATAATTGAATTTTTCTAGAATTTTCCAATAAAAATTGATTAAAAAATGAAATTACCGAATAATCGATTTATTGTTTATGAAAATAATTGAATTATTGCAACGAATTTTATTACAATTTTTTCAAATTATTGAATTTTTTTGAGACAATTTACTACTTTTAAAAATAATTGAATTCTTGCGAAGGATTTTTTAGGGATTTTTCTAAATAATTGAATTTTTGTTGAAAAATTTCATGATTATTTAAATTATAACAAAACTTGATCGCCTTTTTTATGTTTTTTAATAATTTTCTTATAAATTGTTGACTTTCAAAAAGGTTTGAATTTGAATGTTCTGAAGAATTTTAATTTCTGTGGAAAAGTAATAGTTAAATACTTATTTAAAAATTTAGTTATTGATGTTTCTGAATAATTTTACAATTAATAAAATTAGTAAATAAATTTAATAGGACATTTCTTTGAGTATCCACTAATTTTTAGAGTGAACCAGAATATTTTTTATGGTCAAGGAAAAAGTGAGAATTTTGTCTGGATCGTCAGGGAAAAGTCAGAGAAAATAAAATTAAATATTTGTGACAACCCTGTATATATAACGATAGGACCGAAAATAATTTTTCCTCGCATACAAACGAAAAATACACAAAGTGTGACACTTACCACTAAATTTTGCTTCTGGGAAACGATCGCAATCGAGTATATTTAACCAGGGAAGATTGAATCTCGACAAGACTGGTTCACATGCACGTCTCACGGATAAGCACAATGGCTTGCATGGCGGTATTGCCAAATTCTCCGAGCAAACTGGCGCAAAGACAGCGCAGAAGAATATCATCAAATGTTTCGAGCAATTATTATGCACCAATGGCATGAATTGTTGAAGCTGAAACAGAAATGGAAAACAATTTTGAGAATAAATTTAAAAAGAAAAATGTAAGGTACATATATATATATATCAAAAATTCTTTAAAAAAATAATTTATCAATTGGACGAAAACTGATAGTAAAATTTATGAAATTTAATAATTTTTATAAATATTACAATACTAAAAACGTTTCTTGAATTCAAGTATTTTCTATAATTTACAATTGAACTTCAACTGAAAATTAATTTTTTAATATATAGTTATCCTAAAGTTTATCACGATGATTTAAATATAAAATTCCATTTTTTATAAAAAAATTCTACTAATTTATTAGTAAATTTAAAACTAAATTAAACTAAAATTAAATTAAACTAAAAATGAAATTAAAGTAAAATTAAATTCTCTAATAAATAGTAATTTCTACTAATTTATTAGTAAACTTTACTAATTCGAAAGCAAAAAGTCAGTCACTAATTCGAATTAGTAAAGATTTATACTAAATCAAATTTAGAGAGTAGAAAAATTAAAATGAGTTGTATTACTAAAAAATATGATATTTTTGAGTAAAAAGCTTTTATTGGTCATGTTTTTTTTCTCCGCAGGATATTAAAAATCACAAAGTTGTATATGGAGTTAAAAACTAAAATGTTAAGAGGGCCAGGGGTGAAAAGAACAGCTCGTGGAAGTGAATCAAATAAAAGAGTTGTGTTTCTCGTGAAATGATTATTACTTGAGTGATCCTATTGTGAAATTGTGGCCTAATGGGCCTTCATTATTTTCGCATTGAGGCGCAAAAGATTTTGATGTTTTGAAATTCAGATCTCCCGGCTGTGTGGCTCCATCGACTTTTATTTGGTGAGAGGAGAAGACGATATGAAAGAGGAATGATGAAAAGGCGTCGGAGGCGGAAAAGGAAAGAAGAAGAAGGACGCGACGGTGAGACGAGAGAGAGAGAAGAGATAAAAAAAGAGAGAATATTAAGGAGAAAAAGAGAGATATTAAGAAAGAGGGTGAGAGAGAAAGAGAGATATTAAGAGAGTAAGAGAAAGAGAGAGAGATAGAGAGATATTAAGAGAGTAAAAGAAAGAGAGAAAGAGAGAGGTAGAGAGAGAAAGAGTAAGAGAAAGATAGGGAACAGGAGAAAAAGAGAGAGAGAGAGAGAGAGAGAGAGAGAAAGATAATAATAAGACGGAGAGAGAAGGAGAGAAAAAGAAGAGAGACTTGAGATATAACGAACGGCGTGCATCGCGGGTAATTATCCCGCCCATTCTTCCCGCCTCTCTCGTCGTGCCAGTACTTTCGGTGGGCCTTAGATTCGCCCATTACGTTCAGTTCGCGTTTCTTCGCCTCTACCCCTGGACCCATTCGCCCAAATTATAGTTCCCATGAAATTACGTGGTAACCCATCTTCAGACGCGGGTAACACTCAGGGGCATCGTCTTCCTCTGCTGCTCCTTATACACAACACACACACACACGAACAAGTGATAAACACATAAATACATTCTATACACATTCATTCATCCTTCAGGCAACATATTCAAAAGCCGAAGAAACCTGTCCGGAATTCTGCAACACACAGTACGCCGCAATTCCTCATTTTCCCAAACATTTATTCGAAAATCACCTTTTTAAACACTAAATACGCAGATATATGATATGTTTAAAGTTCGCATTGTGTATAGCCATTTTATATATCAGTCCGGACTATATATTGACAAAAGGAAAAAATTCCTTATTATTCGGATAACTTCACAATTTACATATGCTTGCCACAATAAATATTTCATTTTATTTTTCCCTGATGATCCAGACAAAATTCTCACTTTTTCCCTGACCATAAAAAATATTCTGGTTCACTCTAAAAATTATTAGATAATCAAAAAAAAAATGTTTTATTAAATTTATTTACAAATTTCATTAATTGTAAAATTATTCAAAAAACATCAATAACTATATTTTTAAATAAGTATTTAACTATTACTTTTCCACGTGAATTAAAATTCATCAGAACGTTCAAATTCAAACCTTTTTGAAACTCAACAATTTATAAGAATATTATTACCAAACATAAAGAAGGCGATCAAGTTTTGTTATAATTTAAATAATCATGAAATTTTTCAACAAAAATTCAATTATTTAGAAAAATCCCTAAAAAATCCTTCGCAAGAATTTAATTATTTTTAAAAGTAGTAAATTTTCTCATAAAAATACAATTATTTGAAAAAATTGTAATAAAATTAATTACGATAATTCAATTATTATCATAAACAATAAATCGATTATTCGGTAATTTCATTTTTTAATTAATTTTTATTATAAAATTCTAGAAAAATTCAATTATTTAAATAGAAAAATAAATAATTTATTGAATAATTGAATGTTTGTTAAAATTGAAATCTCATAAAGAATTTTATCAACAAATTTTTCTAAAATAATTGAATTTCGGTGAAGAATTTTATTATTTATAAAAATAATTAAATTCTTGTAAAGAACTTTGTTAAATTTTTTTTAAATAATTGATTCATGCGAAGAATTTTATAAAAATCTTTTTAAACAATTGATATTTATCAAGAATTTTATAAAATTTTGTGTATTAAAAATTAAATAATTGAACTCACGTGGAAATTTTATTATTTATGAAAATAATTTAATTCATTCAACGAATTTTATTCAAGTTTATAAAAATAATTAAATTTCAGCGAAGAATTTTATTATTTATAAAAATAATTAAATTCTTGTAAAGAACTTTGTTAAATTTTTTTTTAAATAATTGATTCATGCGACGAATTGTATAAAAATCTTTTTAAATAATTGATATTTTTCAAAAAATTTTATAAAATTTTGTGTATTAAAAATTAAATAATTGAACTCACGTGGAAATTTTATTATTTATGAAAATAATTGAATTATTTCAAAGAAATTTATTAAAAATTTCATAAATTATTGAATTTCTGTGAAATTTTAACAAGAATTTTATTCAAGTTTTTAAATATATTTGAATTTTGAAGAAAAAATGTATTATTTATAACAACAATTGAAATTTTGACGAGAATTTAATAAATTTTTTTTCTCAAAAAAAAAATTAAATTATTTTACAAAAAATGTAATAAAATTCGTGTCAATAATTCAATTACGTTCATAAATAATAATAACTGGACATTATCCGTTAATTAATTTTTAAATCAATTTTTATTAGAAAATTCTAGAAAATTTCAATGATTTAAATTAAAAAATAAATAATTTATTCAATAATAGAATGTTCTTTGTTAAAATTTAATTTTACAAAATTTTAATAAAATTTTTAAGAATAATTACATTTTTCGAGGAATTTGATTAAAATATATATATTTGTTATAAAAAATCATTAAAATTCTGCAATGAGTTTTTTTACTTATGAAAATAATTTAAATTTTCTTAAAATTTATATAAAATAATTGAACTTTGGACAAGAATTTTATTATTTATAAAGTTACTTGGAATTTTAAGAAGAATTTTTTTTTAATTTTCGAACACAATTGGATATCTGCGAAGAATTTTATTACATTTTAAAAATAATTTAATTCTTCCAACGAATTATATTTAAATTTATAAAATAACTGTATTTATGTGAAGAATTTTGTTATTTATATAAACAATTGAATTCTTACAAAGAATTTAATTCCAGTTTATTAAAATTTAAAAGAATAATAATTGAATTTATTTTTAAACAATGTAATTAAAACTGTATTTCAAATAATTGATTTCATTCGAACAATTTTTTTAAAATCATTCAAAATAATTGTATTCCTGTGAAAAATTCTAATATTTTTGTAAATAATTAAATTCTTTCAAATATTTAGAAATTTTTTTTTTTAATAATTGATTTTCGATGATTTGAAATTAATTTTTAAAGATTTTTTGAGAAATTCCAGAAAAATTGTATTAGAATATTTGAAGTAATGCGATAAATGTTATTATTTATAAAACAATTGAATATTTGCCAAAAAATTTGGTTACAAATTTCCAATAAAAAAATTGAATTCCTGCGAGAATAATTTTATTATTTAAAAAAAGTAATTGAATATTTGCTAAACAATTTTATTACAAATTTCAAAAAAAAAAAATTGAATTCCTGCGTGAAGAATGTTATTATTTATGAAAATAATTGAATTATTGACAAAAATTGTTTTTAAATTTAAAAAAAAAATTAAATATTTGTGTAAAATTTTGTTATTTTTGAAAATAATTAAATACTTCACATGAATTTCATAGACATTGTTTTAAAAAATTAATTTGTTTTTTCAAAATATTACAAATATTATAAAAATTTTATTTTAAATAATTGAATACTCGTGGAAAACTTAATTTATGAAAATAATTAAATTTTTTCTGGTAACTTCAAAAGTTTCGATTTCTTTAATTAGAAATTAAGTAAAGAATATGACGTAATTAAAAAAACATAATTATTCCTAATGTTTAAATAACTTTAAAAATATTTCCCAATTTATAAGAGCGAAAAGAGGAACAAAATGTATAGTAAACAATGTTGAGGATGAAGCTGAAGTCCACAATAACGTTTTTAAAAACGAAAACAAAAAAATAATGATACGGTATTTTTATAATTTTGATTCTACATCATGTTATTTTTTTAATGATTGTAATTGTAGTATCCTTAGTGACAATTAATTTCTTCAAAATTCAACATAGAGATGAATTGAATTTGAAAAAAATTAGTTTTCGATTTTACCGTTTTTAAAAAACGTTGCGGACTTCAGCTTCCTTGTTGAGGAAGAAAAATAAAGTTTTTAAAAGTTAGCATTCTTCATACAAGTTATAGCTTACGCTTCTTGCAATTTTAAAGTAAAAAAACTTGAAAAAAATAAAAATTAAGGTATATTATATCAAAGTTCTGAAATTGTGTGCATCCTTTGTGAGCATTGAGAGGACACTTGTTGATCCAGAGGAAAATCATCTTTCAAGGACCTTTCCATGAGAATAAAGGAATTTGTCACATCCTTCCTATTTACTTGTACATATATATGTCTCCCACTCGTCATCGTCCCTATATAGTCGTCGAAATCGAAAACTTCTTTCATCAATAACAATTACTAATCCGGAAATGTACTTTCGTCGCACAGTTCAAAATCATTGTCCGAAATAATTTCTTTTACAATAATGAAAGATTTTTCTCCAATTTTCATGCACTCTTCACTAATTCTTTACTACTATATGCTTGTCGTACAGAATTAATTCTCTACCATATACTATATCTCTTCGTAAAAAGAAATTTTGAATCTTTCTTCTTTTTGTTAATTTTTGAAGTTATCTAAACTTTTTCATCTGATTGTTTTTCAAAAAAAATTCTGCACGGAAAGAGAAGTTATTATCAAATTTTAGACAAAATAGATTTCAAGTGTTTGACAAAGGTTAATATCAGAATTATACTAAAATTTAGTAAAGTTGTATTAAAATTTGTAAACAGTTCTTGATGCTATTGATATATAACTTTACTAAAAATCTTATATTTTTTCTTTAATGCCGCAGTTTTCTTGAAAGTATCAAATTGATGCCAAAAATCTGGATCAATTTTTTATTTGATCCAAATTTTTGGTATCAATTCGTTGCCATTTGATATTTTTAAAACTTAACAGTGTGTTTGGTACTTTTGATATGAAAATTTACCGTTGTCGCGCATTTTGTCCTATACACTTGTATAGCAATACTTTTATAAATAATTGATAATAACTATTTCTTCCAGTGTGAAAGTTTATTGAACATGTTATGTTGATTGTGTATATATGTGTGTCTTTATACTTCTATTATGAAAAATATATTGAAGATTTGAAGTGACAATTGGAATAATGGTATCTTAAATTTTCTGCTATATAATGTTTGAATTCGGGGAAAAAAGTACATGCGCACTTGCGAGGCAAAATAAAAAAAAAAGAGTTGAGGAATAATGCGGAGCAAGTGGAAACTGAAAAGAATATAAGGGAATGAAGGAGAGGAGAATGAAAAAAGGGAAGAAAAAGTAAGAAGCAAGAAAAAAAGAAAGAGCAAGACAAGCCGCCAAGGAAGAGAGGCAGTGGAGAATAAATGTGAAAAAGGATAAGTTCAAACCAAGAAATCGTGGAGCAGAAGACGGACGTCTTGTTGTCTCCAAGCTTACTTGTCTGTCAGCTGCTTTAAAATGCCGTTCAACAGGCTTCTTCTTCTTCTTCTTCTTCGGCTACTCTTTCGCTCTCGCTCCCTCTTTCCCTCTTCCGGCCTTTACTTTTGCCCCCTCCTTTTTTCTTCTCAGTTGCGGTCCACCAAAGCCCGTGACGGAAAAAACGCGAAATAACGAACAGAAGTTTCTGATATCAAGCGAGGCCGCGGTCCCTCTTTCTTATACTATACTCTCGATTAAAAATTGTCCTTCTCTCTCTCTCTCTCTCTCTCTTTCCTTACTTCCAAACGTTCGCACAATTCATACACACACGTTCACTCTTTGATCCTCCATCGATGTCCGAGACATCACTCAGTCCCCTGTCCATTACTTTCTCATGCGTCTTTGCGAACGCCCTTGCAATTTTTTTTTCTCCTCTTCTTCTCCATTTCACGATGGAGATTCGACCTTCTCGAGGTATCGAGCATGTTTACCTCTCTCGACGAAAACAATTTACAGTAGAAAATCGGGTTAAAAACAAAAAAAACTCTTCAAGATTCTATTGGAGCGGGTCCCTCTTGTACCGGCGGATTCGACAATGACTGAATATTACACCGGATATTGTTTCATGTTTGGGAAAAATTTATAAATTCTTTTCTGTTTCAGATAAACTCGTAGGCTTCGCACTCCATTATGACTTTAAAAAAAGTACACGGAGAAAATTTGTTCCTTATATTTTACCGAATTCTTCAGTAAAGTTGGGATATAGTGGCATAACTGTAATTTTTAATAATTTTTAAATTATTTTTTCAGGAATAATATTCAAAATTTAATGTCATATCTTTATTCCTTACAAATTAGTACTGTAAAAGTTAAAACAAAATTGAAACTGAACGTTTAATGAAAATTAAATCAAATTTTAACGTTTCTTTTGAATACCTCCTTGATGGTCACTAACGTTTCAGGGACAGTTCGGTAAAACTTTCTTGACTTGACTCGAGTGTTAGTTTTCAGGAATAGTTCGGTAAAACTTCCTTGACTTGCCTGAATTGTTAGTTTTCAGGATTGAAATACTTTTTTAAATGCCCCGTAGTAAAAAAAACTTTGACGTTAATAGTTAGTTGTTTCTAACCTATTTGTACTGATTAACTAATAATTAATAATTTCATTTATAGCAGAAACCGCTTCTGAAACGAAATTAAATAGCAAATTACTTTCTTTTTAGTTCTTAAATAATCCAAAAACAAAAGTATTTGAAACTATTTAGTTTCATGTCAACTCGAAACAAAAGGTTCAAAAACATAATAATTTAGTGACAATCACAGAAAAATTGTTTCCGCATACTTATGTAACAAGCAACGTAAGTAATTAATGTAACTTACGTGACCAGAGTAAATTACGTAGCTATAGTAATTTACATAATTACAGTAAGTTACGTATGTTACGTAACCAGAGTAAATAACGTAACTACAGTAACTTACTCCAAGGATACAACTTACGTAACTTACGTAAATGGTACAACTTACGTAAGTTACATAAACGGTATAACTTACGTAAGTTACGTAACTACAATAACTTACGTAAGTTACGTAACTACAATAACTTACGTAATTCATCAAGTTTACGTAACTTACGTAAATAATCAATTTTACGTAACTTACGTATGCAATTTACGTAAAAGATCAAACTTACATAAGTCACGTAACTAGAATAACTTACGCAAGTTACGTAAATGATGAAACTTATGTAACTTAGACAAATGATCAAAGTTGCATAACTTACGTAACTATAACACCTTATACAATTAAAGTTACGTAAGTCAGGGAAAATAATTTTTTGTGTTTGACACTAGATAGATTATTTTAATCTTTTTTTATGAAAATTTGGAAATAATACGAATTTTAATAAACTATTGTTTTATTACATAAAATACAAATTTAAACATTTTTCTTTATAACAATAAAAATATAATTTGAAACTATTTCATAAATTGACCTTAAATATAGTTAGAAATTATTCAGTAACATGGATTTAATATGGATGATTCTTTTATTTTATATAACTATTGTTTATTAATTTGAATCTTTCTCACAAGCGGTGAAATAAAATTCAGATTCATATATAAGGACAGTTGAAAGTTTCTGAAGCAATAATTTACAGCGTGCGATGTATGTATGAATGTCTGCGTTTAGAATGGACTGTAGGCAGGTGTAATGAAGAAGTATTTGTTCGTGAATGATTGTAGGGGGTTTAGGTAGTGATGAAAGTAGGTAAAAATGAGATTTACGGCAGTATTACTGTAGAACTACTGCAATGACATTATTTTTTATTTTTTATTCTTCAAGTTTTACCGAACTATTCAGTAATTGAATGAATATAAATTTTACCGAACATTGTACCTTACGTTTTACTGAACTTTCAATAAAAATAAGTATAGTGAACACTTACCCTACGTTTTACTGAACTATACAATAAATATAAGTTTTACCGAACACTGTGCCTTACGTTTTACCGAACTTTCAATAAAACTAAGTATAGTGTACATTTACCCTACGTTTTACCGAACTGTAAGTGAACGGCTAATACATGTACCATAAGATTTATTCTTTTTACATTATTTTTCAATGCAATTGCTTTTACAGTCCTGTTCCTTAAAACTTACAGTTTTGACACTTCATCCCAGTTTTACCGAACAAAGTTCAGTAAATTTTCAGGAATAAATTTTCTCCGTGTATAGGAAAAAGTAGCGTCGATGGCAAAAAAAAAGAATTAAAGAATTTCAATTTAAAACTTTTTAAAAAATCGCAAGGTTGCCACAGGTTAGGGAATTGAGGGAAAAGTCTGCGGGACAGTAAAATTGATCAGGGAAAAGTCAGGGATTTTTAGTAAAAGTACTGGAAAACATCGAACTTCAAAAATTCATGAAAAAACTCTAAATTTTCATGTTTTTTGTTTGCCTTGTAAACTACAAAAAGGACCACGAATTTTAATACAAAACCTTGAATTTTTTCTATTTCAGACAATAATTTCTTTTTAACTAACATAATTTTTAAAGAACTATATAGTGACTTATGAATTATGTAACAATGAATAATTTTTACAATTTTCATAAATACTAGATTGATAAAAGAATTTTAGTTAAAAATACTAGAAAAATTTAATTTTGGAACAGTTACAAATAATTACTGAAATTCCATTATTTTCAAAAATAATAACATTTTTGGCGCAGAAATTCAATTATATTCAAAAATTAAAAAACATTCTGGTCATTTCAATTATATATCTTTAAAAATAAAAAAATTCTTCTCCAAAATTCAATTAGGTTTCAATTTTTTTTTTAAATTCTCGTTAAAATTTCAATTATTCTTATAAATAATACAATTCTTCTTCAAAATTCAAATATATTTAAAAACCTAAATAAAATTCATGTTAAAATTTCACAGAAATTCAATAATTTATGAAATTTTTAATAAATTTCTTTGAAATAATTCAATTATTTTCATTAATAATAAAATTTTCACGTCAGTTCAATTATTTAATATACAAAATTTTATAACATTGTTTGAAAAATATCAATTAATTAAAAAGATTTTTATCAAATTCGACGCAAGAGTTCAGTTATTGAAAAAAATTTAACAAAGTTTCATTTCAAGAATTCAATTATTTTTAGAAATATTGTAAAATTCTTCACCGAAATTCAATTATTTTTATAAACTTGAATAAAATTCGTTTGGAAGAATTAAATTATTTTCAAAAGTAATAAAATTCTTCGCAGAAATTCAATTATATTAAAAAATTTTTGTTAAAATTTAAATTACCATTATAAATAATAAAATTCTTCAAATTCTCATCAAAATTTAAATATATTTAAAACTTGAATAAAATTCTTGTTAAAATTTCACAGAAATTCAATAATTTATGAAATTTTTAATAAATTTCTTTGAAATAATTCAATTATTTTCATAAATAATGAAATTTTCACCTGAGTTCAATTATTTAATTTTTAATACACAAAATTTTATAAAATTTGTTGAAAAATATCAGTTATTTTAAAAAGATTTTTATAAAATTCGTCGCATGAATCAATTATTTAAAAAAAAAAAATTAACAGAGTTCTTTGCAGGAATTGAATTATTTTTATAAATAATAAAATTCTTCACCGAAATTCAATTATTAAAGAAAAATTTTAATAACAATTTTCGAATTTTTAAAAAATTATTTTTATGAATAATAAAACTCATCGCAGGATTTTAATTAATTTTGGATACAATATTTTAATCAAATTCGTCGAAAATTGTAATTATTCTTAAAAATTTTATTAAAAATTTGTCAAAAGAATTCAATTATTTAAAAATTTGTTGATAAAATTCTTTAAGAGAATTTAATTTTATCAAATATTCAATTATTCAATAAATTAATTATTTTTCAATTTAAATTATTGAATTTTTTCTAGAATTTTCTAATAAAAATTTATGAAAAAATGAAATTACCGTATAATCGATTTATTGTTTATGAAAATAATTGAATTTTTGCAACGAATTTTATTACAATTTTTTCAAATAATTGAATTTTTTTGAGAAAATTTACTACTTTTAAAAATAATTGAATTCTTGCGGAGGATTTTATTAGGATTTTTGTAAATAATTAAATTTTTGTTGAAAAATTTCATGGTTATTTAAATTATAACAAAATTTGATCGCCTTCTTTATGTTTGGTAATAATATTCTTATAAATTGATGAGTTTCAAAAAGGTTTGAATTTGAATGTTCTGAAGAATTTGAATTCCCGTGGAAAAGTAATAATTAAATTATACTTATTTAAAAATATAGTTATTGATGTTTTTTGAATAATTTTACAATTAATGAAATTTGTAAATAAATGTAATAGAACATTTTTCTTGATTATCTAATAATTTTTAGAGTGAACCAGAATATTTTTTATGGTCAGGGAAAAAGTGCGATTTTTTTCTGGAAATCAGGGATATTTATATTCACCACAAGAATTCAATTATTTTCAAAATTTTTTCTAAATTCAATAATTTTTTTGTCTACTATTTCAATAAAATTTCCAAAAAGTATTCAATTATTTTCTAAAAGAATACAAATTTCATAGGAATTGAATTATTAAAAATAGAGTTTAACTAAATGTTTTTTTAAAAAAATCAATTATTTGAAACTTATTTTTATAAAATCCTCACAATAATTCAATTACTTTTATTAATAATAAAACTCATTGCAGAAATGGAATTACGTTTAATACAATTTTAATCAAATTCGTCGAAAAATGCAATTATTTTTAAAAATTTGATTAAATTTTGTCCAAGGAATTCAATTAATTCAATAATTTTTATAAATAGCAAAATTTTTCCGATTTCCTAAATTCTTTTGAATATTAGTTTTGAAAAATGTTCCTCACAAGAATTCATTTATTTTCATAAATTTCCATGAAATTTAAACAAATAACAGTTCAATTATTTTCAAAACTAATATATAATTCTCCGCAGAAATTCAATTATGTTTAAAATTTTTTCGAAATTCTCCGAAATTTCAATTAACTTTATAAATAATTAAATTGTTCTCTACAATTCAATTATTTTCAAAACTTTTTAATAAAATTCTTCTCAAACATTTAATTATTTTCATAAATATGTAATAACATTCTTTTGAAGGATTCAATTACTTTTAATAAATAGTAAAATTCTTTGCAGAAATTCAATTAGTATCAATAAATTTTAATGAAATTGAATTAATTAAATTTTCCATTATAATTATGAATAGACAAAATTTTTTTTGAGAATTTGATAAAATTCTTTGTTTATAATTAAATTATTTTCCAAATTGTAGATTTATGTTCGAAATTAAATAAATAAAAATTTGATGAAATGTGAAAACTAAAAATCTAAATTTGACTATATTTGTTCATAAAAATAGCTTTTAGTAGCATTAGGCTAAAAAAAGTAGCCAAAAAGTAGTAATTAGTAGCTTTTAGTACACTGAGAGAAATATGCTATTGAATCAACAACATTTCTGCCGAAAGTATAAAAATTATTGATTCAAAAGCATATGCTATAAAATTCATAAAATATGATTTCAATTCTATAGCATATGCTTTTGAATCAATATTTTTTATACTTTCGGCAGAAATGCTGTTGATTCAATAGCATATTTTTCTCAGTGTAGAAGAGTGCGAAGCCTGTAATGTATTGAATAAGAATGATTATTTTTAAATCAAACATAATTTTTGGTTGACTGTATAACAAAGATAATTAGGTTTAATTCAAATATATTGTTTTCTCAGTGTAGAAAAAGTAAATAAAAAAATAAAAATATATCTAGAAAGTTGATAAACCGATCGCGGAATATACAGGGTTTTCTACATTACCAACAGTGACAAACATTCAGTGAAAGATAAAACTTTTTTTAAAACTGTAATCACTTTTTTTCAGTGTATACACTTAGTATAGGATACAGATTATAGAATATAGATTATAGATTAGAAAATGCAGATTTTAGAAGATAATAGAAGGAGGATTGTGTGAAATAAGAGTGAGAGGAGCAGACTGGTGTGGCGCGGAGGGTCGAAGACGTAGATTATGGACACAGATACTCTGTAATTTCAAGCCTTCCGGGAAGAATGGATGGGACTTTATAATTGACAGCAACGTCTGTGTCCTGCCCCTGAGAAAGAGTGAAAGAGAGTTACAGAGAGTTAGAGAGAGAGAGAGAGAGAAAGATGGTCGCGACGGTACAAAGTTAGAAATATTGTACTGTGTGTGTGTGGGGGGGGGAGGAGGGGGGGAACCCTATATAAGATGGTCAGCAGTCTGTAATTGACGTTCATCGCGCAACCGACTCTTCTTTAGTTTTCGACCGGATGTAGATGAACGTTAAGGACAGCAATTTTACCTTTCTGAAAGATGTAATAAAACCGCTTTATTTCTTTTCTCCTCGTGCGCGCCTCAAACTTTCGATCACTCAAATTATATTTAAGAATTATTTTGAAAAGATTTTTTTTTACATATTTAAAAATTTTTTCAATTCTTTTTATTAAAAAAAAAATTGTTAAGGCGGTGTCAAAAGACGATACAACTACATTCAAGTGAATTCAGACGATTTCTAATTTACTTGTCCGCCATATTGGATCAGCCATTTTGAATTTTCGAAACTGTCCCTAGATTCTTGAAAGAGTGAGGTTAGGTTCAGAATTTTACGTTTAATATTAAATGTTACATAGAGTAAAATATTAATCTTCGAAAGTTCACTTTATTAATTTTAATATTCGATCTAGATTGCAGTTTTTTATAACATAAAGAGTAAAGAAATAAAAATAAATAAATAAAAGAAAAAAAATATATAGTGTAACAGATATAGTTCAGCTATGAAGAAGCAACATCAGCGTTAAGAGTGAATCCTGGGATTTAGAAGGAAAAGAAGAAGGTGAATGTATTAAAATGAGAAGAAGAAACGAGAGAAAGAGAAGAAGAAGAAGAAGTTTTGAGAGAGCCGACAAAGAGACGGCTTTCTTACTCCATTCCTGAGAGAGCCTATAGGACGAAGACCTGAAGACCGGATCGTGAATGCCAGGCTATTCAGACTTCTGCTATTCCAAAGGGAGAGAAATCCACCGTGAAACGTTCAGATTATTTTGATTCGAGCAGGACGCGGACTTTCTTACTAAAAATTCTTCTTTTTCTACTTCTTCTTCTTCTTCATCTTCATCTACGACGACGACCGTCACTCATGTGTGCGAAGGGGGAAGAAAAAAATTACACTCAATTCTTCGAAATTTTATATTCACAGAACTATATATATATATATATATGGGTGATTCTTCCGAAAAGCGCCTGTTTTTTTCCAAAAACTAAAAAAAATTAATTTTTACATTTTCTGGATTTTTTGTCATGGGAAGATTTTAAATACGTTTAAAGATATACAAATCTGAGTTGCGTCAAAATTAATTTTCAAAAATAAGCCATCCAGCATCATTTTAATATTAGTTTTGAAGGTTAAAAATACTGTAATCAATATTGGGGATTTTGTAAAAAAATTCCTTTTAAATTTAATTTCATTAATTTATTAAACTTTTAACATTATTCATTTATAATTCAATGAACTGTGTATTTAATAATTTATTTTTAACTATTTTATCTTTTCAAAAATAACTAATATATATTTTTTTATATTGAACGGAAAAAATTGTAATTAATTCTTTAATTTATCATTTTAAGTTCAAAATTGATATTTTCTGTAAAAAAAATTTATTTTTAATTATAATTTTATTATTTATCTAACTTTCTACTTAATAGATTATACTTTTAAAAAATTTGAAATATTTTATTTTAAATAAAACGGAATTTTTTTTATAATTCAAGGGTTAGGTAATTGAAAATAATTATTAAAAACAAAACAATAACGCTTATCAAATATGAAAAATGCTTCGGAGATGAATAGTTTGTCAAATAAAAAATTCACGTTTTTAAGGTTAAAAATATTGAAACATAATTTAACAAATTTTTTGGGCTACAACTTCAAATATTTATATATAGATTACGTATAACTAAAAAACAGTTTAAAAATATATTAACTGAAAAACGAGGCTTTGGAGATGAGTTTGAATTTTTACTCCCATTGCCAGTAAATTTTAATTAAGGGCATTTGAAACATTATGACGTCACAGTATAACCAAAGCATATGTCCTAAAGCTGTGACGTCATAATGGTTCAAATTCCTTTAATTATTAAAAAATTTCTTTTGTTTTATTTAAACTAAATATAAGTGAAAAATAAACGGTAGATTCTAAGCTTTAGTTTGATATATCAGGGTTGCCACAAATATTTAATTTTATTTTCCCTGACTTTTCCCTGATGATCCAGACAAAATTCTCACTTTTTCCCTGACCATAAAAAATATTCTGGTTCACTCTAAAAATTATTAGATACTCAACAAAATGTTCTATTAAATTTATTTACAAATTTCGTTAATTGTAAAATTATTCAAAAACATTAATAAATAAATTTTTAAATAAGTATTTAACTATTACTTTTCCACGGGAATTAAAATTCTTCAGAACATTCAAATTCAAACCTTTTTGAAACTCAACAATTTATAAGAATATTATTACCAAACATAAAGAAGGCGATCAAATTTTGTTATAATTTAAATAACCATGAAATTTTTCAACAAAAATTCCATTATTTAGAAAAATCCCTAAAAAATCCTTCGCAAGAATTCAATTATTTTTAAAAGTAGTAAATTTTCTAAAAAAAAATTCAATTATTTGAAAAAATTAGAAATAAAATTCGTTGCAATAATTCAATTATTTGAATAAACAATAAATCGATTATTCGCTAATTTCATTTTTAAATCAATTTTTATAAGAAAATTCTAGAAAAATTCAATTATTTAAATTGAAAAATAAATAATTTATTGAATAATTGAATGTTTGTTCAAATTGAATTCTCATAATGAATTTATTCAACAAATTTTCAAATAATTGAATTCTTTTGACAAATTTTAATAAAATTTTTAAGAATAATTACATTTTTCGAGGAATTTTATTAAAATATTGTATATCCAAAATTAATTAAAATCCTACGATCAGTTTCATTATTCATGAAAATAATTTCAAAAAATTTCAAAAAATGTTATTAAAATTTTTCTAAAATAATTGAATTTCGGTGAAGAATTTTGTTATTTATAAAAATAATTAAATTCTTGTAAAGAACTTTGTTAAATTTTTTTAAAATAATTGATTCATGCGACGAATTTTATAAAAATCTTTTTAAATAATTGATATTTTTCAAAAAATTTTATAAAATTTTGTATATTAAATAATTGAACTCACGTGAAAATTTTATTATTTATGAAAATAATTGAATTATTTCAAAGAAATTTATTAAAAATTTCATAAATTATTGAATTTCTGTGAAATTTTAACAAGAATTTTATTCAAGTTTTTAAATATATTTAAAATTTTAACGAAGAATTGTATTATTTATATAACAATAATTAAAATTTTGACGAGAATTTAAAAAAATTTTTTGAACATATACAGTAGAGACTCCATTATTCGGACCCCTATTATCCGGACAAATTGAAAATTAAACAAATTTTTTTTAATATAAAGTTTATAAGGTCTAAAGCCATTAACTTCTATTTTAAATTTAAAAACGTGAATTTTCACACGAAATGTTGCGTTTTAAAGTGTTTTAATTATTTTGAAATATTTCTATCTAAATATTTATTAATGTTGTCTTTAATAGTTTTAGTTTCTTCAAGTCTTATTTTAATACATATGCAAATAAATACATAAAATTATGAATCAAAAATTTGTTTAATTCGTACTTTACTCGATTATCCGGACAAGTGCCTGCATCCATTAGTCCGGATAATGGAGTCTTTACTCTAATTGAATTTTGGAGAAGAATTTTTTTATTTTTAAAGATATAATTGAAATGACCAGCATTTTTTTAATTTTTGAATATAATTGAATTTCAGTAATTATTTGCAACTTTTCCAAAATTAAATTTTTTGTAGTATTTTTAACTAAAATTCTTTTATCAATCTAGTATTTATGAAAATTGTAAAAATTATTCATTGTTACATATAATTCATAAGTCACTATATAGTTCTTTAAAAATTATGTTAGTTAAAAAGAAATTATTGTCTGAAATAGAAAAAATTCAAGGTTTTGTATTAAAATTCGTGGTTATTTTTTATTGTTTACGAGGCAAAACGAAAAAAACATGAAAATTTAGCGTTTTTTTTCATGAATTTTTTGAAATTCGATGTTTTTCCAGTACTTTTACTAAAAATCCCTGACTTTTCCCTGACCAAACTACAAACGAAGAAAAGATTTAAGCAAAAAAAAAAAAAAAAAAAAAATTGTGCAATTACATGATTAGTGAAAAATGTGAACCACGACGTTTTTATATAGAAATGGAAAAAAAATGGAATTTAGAGCAAGATAATTAACATTCTGTATTGATTGTGAAATACTCCAACCCCCTTCGGAAGGCGCATATTATTTGATGAAAAAGGAGATCGAAGCGAGAGAGGATTCTTTTCTGCAAATAACGTTATTCATTCCATTCCTTTACAAGAATGTCGGCGCCATCTCTTTTCCCTGCTGAACTGACCAAGATTGCCGTTTATAGTACTGTGCGTCGAATTTACACTGCAAGCAACTCTCATAGATATATATATATATATATATATATATATATATATATATATATATATATATATATAAATGCGTACACCGCATTAAATTCCAACTCTTGATCCTCTTAATCATGCCCACTGGATATAATTAGTCCAAATGTGATTTCTTTTTTTTTTTTAACAAAAATTGTATTTTTAAAAAAAAGTCATTACTTCTATTTTGCGATAGGGGAAAAATTCGAAAAAGAGAAAAAAGAAAAGAAGGAATGAAGGAAAGAAAGAAAGAAGAAAAGAAAGAAAAGAGAAAGGAAGGAAAGAAAGAAAAAGAAGAGAAAAGAGAGAGAGAAATTTGATTATTTAAGAGAATCTTCCCGTTTGGAGTATTAAACGTATAAATACAGTTCACATATGAATGTAAAATGTACGTAGAGCTCGACAAGAAAATCGCATTAAGACGATCAGAGACCCGCGATGGTTTACGTTTGATGATCGCCGGCGGAGATAAATCCCTCATGAATCTTCACTGAGTTCGTATAAGCAAAGGCCATAGCTTTTATATATATATATATATATATATATTAAAAGGCTTGAAGCAATCTACTCTCCTCTCTATTCCGAAGGATCATTCGGGTTAATTAATTAAGGTTTAGTTAATTCGTGGCCAAATTAGTTCCTTTCGAGTGCAACGCATCGATAATAATCCGACTGAAATAAAAGAATGAGCGGGCGAATGACCTTTTAATCTTTTTTAAAAAAAAAACCTCGCATGCTGCGTGTGCGCCGAAAACTTGAACGCATATGTTGTTTAAATACACATCAAATTGTATGGTGATGAAAAGTTTTTTTTTTCCTAACAAAATTTTTATCGTAAAATCATATCATTATGAAATATATAAACTGTGAGATGTATAATGCATCAGCTGCGAGAAGAAGAGATGAAACAAAATTGTATTATATTTAATTCAGTTGGAGATAGAAAATTTTTTTTTGTTGAAATTTGGGGTTATTTCAACTGAACATTTTAATTTTCCAATAGTTTTAGTTTTTCGTTTCGCAGATCATAATTATTCTTATTATTCAGATAACTTCAATTCCTTTAATTTAGGAAAAGTGAGAAAAAAAATTCTTATTATTCAGATAACTTCAATTCCTTTAATTTAGGAAAAGTGAGAAAAAAAAATTCTTATTATTCAGATAACTTCAATTCCTTTAATTAGGAAAAGTGAGAAAAAAAAATTCTTATTATTCAGATAACTTCAAAAACTTCGATTCCTTTAATTAGGAAAAGTGAGAAAAAAAATTCTTATTATTCAGATAACTTCAAAATCTTCGCTTTCTTTATATAGTTAGGAAAAGTCAACACTTTATATGAAGCTGAAAAGTCCACAACGTTTTTAAAAACGAAAACAAAAAAATAATAGTTCGGTATTTTTATTCTTGATTCTACATCATGTTATTTTTTTTTTAAATTCTATCCTTAGTGACAATTTATTTCTTAAAAATTAAGGCAAATGAAAATTAGAGACGAATTTCATTTGAAAACAATTCTTCTTCGATTTTACGTTTTTAAAAACGTTGCGGACTTTAGCTTCGATGACTCAGTGTGAAAAAAAAAATTTTCTTATTATTCAGATAACTTCGAAAAATTCAACTTCTTTAATATTAATAGGAAAACTGAGCGAGTGAAAAAAAAACGTTCTTATTCAAATAACTTCGAAAATCGAAACTTGGTTTAATAGGAAATATTTTTTACACCAAATTTTCTAAAATCCAGTCGTCGCACTCGATAAATAATTTTAAAAAAATAGTTTTAAAACTAAAAAAAAATAGTAAATAAGAAGCTGTCGAAAAATTAAACTCGACGTCTAAAAATATTCGTTTAAGTTTAAACACTTCATAAAAAAGACAAAAATTCCATTCAATATTTTTACAAAGATTTTTGCAATAAATTTTTGAAATAATTGAATTCTGTTTGAAAATTTTATGAAAATATATACGGTAGATGTAAAAAATAATTTAATTGTAAAATATTCTTTAAAAAATAATTAAATTTTACCAAGAATTCTATTCAAATTTTTCAAGAATAATTGAATGTTTTTGTCGAATTTTATTAAATTATTTTGAAAATAATTTAATTCCTAAAAAGTATTTTATTATTTATAAAAATAATTGAATTCTCGTAAGCGATTTTTTTTAGAAATATTTTGTAAAGTAAACTGCATTTCTAAGAAAAAATGTATTACTTTTAAAAATAATTGAATTCTTCTGATAAATATTGTTAACTATGGAAATAATTGAATTTTACAAAGACTTTTTAATAAAATACCCAAAAATAATTGAATTTTAGAGAATAATTTTGCTATTTATCGAAATTGAATTTTTAATGAGTTATTTATATATATAAATAATTGAATTCTTGTGAAGAATTTTAAGAATTTCAATTTTAATATTAATTTCAATTTTGAATTTTATTAAAATTTAAAAGAATAATAATTGAATTCTTGGGAAGAATTTTACGAATTTCAATTTTAATATTAATTTCAATTTTGAATTTTATTAAAATTTATATGAATAATAATTGAATTTATTTTTCAAAAATGTAATAAAAATTGTTTTTAAAATAAATTGATTTCTTGCAAACTGTTTTATTAACATCATTCAATATAATTGTATTCCTGTGAAAAATTCTAATATTTTTGTAAATAATTAAATTTTTCCAAAGAATTAAAAAAAAAAATTTTTGTTAAAAACATAATTGATTTTTACGACAAATTAAAATTGAATTTTTAATATTGATTCTGCGATAAATTTGATTATTTCTGAAAATAATTGCTTTTCTGTGAAAAATACGAATATTTTTCTAAATAATTAAATTCATTCAAAGATTTAGAAAAAAATGTTTTTTAATAATTGATTTTCGATGAATTGAAATTAATTTTTTAAAGATATTTTCAGCAATTCCCGAAAAATTGTATTAAAAATATTTAAAATAATGCGATAAATGTTATTTGTGAAAAAAATTGAATATTTGCTAAAAAAATTTTGTTACAAATTTCCAAAAAAAAAAAAATTAAATTCCTGCGAGAATAATTTTATTATTTAGAAAAATAATTGAGTATTTGCTAAAAAAATTTTGTTACAAATTTCCAATACAAAAATTGAATTCCTGCGAGAATAATTTTATTATTTAGAAAAATAATTGAGTATTTGCTAAAAAATTTTATTACAAATTTCAAAAAAAAAAAAAAATGAATTCCTGCGAGAAGAATTTTATTATTTATGAAAATAATTGAATTAGTGACAAAAATTGTTTTTAAATTTTTTAAAAATTAAATATTTGTGAAAATTTTTGTTATTTTGGAAAATAATTAAATTTTTCACATGACTTTCATAGACATTGTTTTAAATAATTAATTTTTCTCCAAATTTTACAAATATAAAAATTATATAAAAAAATTGAATTATTGTGAAGAATATTGTATATATATAACGCAGTTTTGTTAAATAACTGATTTTTTCGAAATTTTTTTCAAAATACTATGTTCTAAATAAATTAAATTCTTTTGTGGGAATTTTATTATTTATGAAAATAATTGATTTTTGATCAATTTTATCCAGTTTTTGTTTGAATACTTTTTTTTTAACTAAAATAAAATAAATAATAACTCTTATTGGAATTATTTTTGTCAAAAATTTACGAAAATACTATGGTTTTTAAAAATAATTGAATTTCGAATTTTTTTATTTGAAAATAATTGACTCGTTTTAAAGAATTTGATTATAATTTTTAGTTTGTGTTGTAGAAATTCCAAAAAAAACAGAAACTGTAGTTTCTAGTGGCTGAAATCTAAAAAAGTACCTTAATAATTGTAAAACGTAAAAAATTTTTAAAAAAGTATACTTTATATTTTTATAGTTTATAAAAAAAAAGTAGTAAATAGTCTAGATTTTAGTAGATGAGTGGGAAGAACTTATAATATTAATTTGAAAAAGATTTTCAATTGCGATTTTGAATTATTTTTATTTTACAAACTTATTATTATTATTTTATATTTTATTTTTTTAATTTTTTTTAATTTTATTTTTATTTTTTTTTTAACTTTTTAAGGGCATTTGAACCTTTATGACGTCACAACATTAAAATATATGGTTTGCATCAATTGTGACGTCATAATGGTTCAAATACCCTTAAAATGAATTGTATTAATTTCCTTAAATAAAGTCGAAAACCGAAGTTAGGTTTAAAATATAAGATATATTTTCCATACCAAATATTCTAGAATCAGGAAAATTTAAAACTTTCAAAGTCTGAAAGAACAATATTATTATATTATTTGAATTTTCGAAATAAAAATTACTTTTCAGTATTATTATTATTCTTATTATTTAGATAACTTTCATTGATTTCAATCCTCTTATAGGAAAATTTGCATGAAGCATGCACAGTAGCTGTCTCTTACTTATAGATGTTAGATGGAAAAGTTGAAAAGACTTCTTTAAACAGAAAAGAGAGATTATGTATGTGACACTCTTCGAATAGAGATATTTGAAATTTATTTCAGTTTCTCTGAAATTCGAAGGGTATAAATAAAATACAATACAAGTTTGTCTAATCGACAAATCGCCTTCGTGTGGAGTACATTCACTTTTCTTTTTTCCTTTTTTTTGTTGTTGTTAACGTAGTCTTCAGCTGTTTCGATTCGGATTAAGAAATTTGACGCGCATCATTTTCAAATGTCCCCGATATATATATATATATTTTTTTTTTCTCGACACGTCATCCAGCGCCTATTTTCTTTCATTCAAATCCTACAATTTGCATGCTTTAAAAATATATAGTAGAATTTTTTTTTCATACTCAATTATTGACATTTTATTCCTTATTTTCACGGTATTATCATTATTTTTTTTTTCTTCTCATGGGAGAGAAAAATCGTTCACTACCGGAGAGAATTACAATTTCTCTCTATTTCTATATGAAAATGTAAAAGATAAAATTGACTTTTCTTATTGTCTGTGCGGATTTTTTTTTATATAGGTCTATAGATCTAAAGTTTTCGATTGTAAAAAATTTTATTTAATGTATTCTTTTTATTCGGTGCATTCGAAAAAAATATTTTTAACTATAATATAGACTTCGTATATAGAATTCTATCATTCTGTCTGTCCACATTTTGAAATTAGTTTTTGTGTATGCTTTCATTTTTTTTTCTTTAGAAACTATTGTTTAACAAATATCGAAAAAAATCCAGGTATTTTTCATGATTTAAACTTAAAAAAAAATAATTATTAAAAATTGCCGCAGTTAAAAGTATAAAATGGTATTTTAAAAAAAAATTCGAAATTCAATTATTTTGATGAAATTTCGCCTTCAAAATTCAATTATTTAACAAAAAAAAAACAATAAAATTCATGAAAATTTCAATTATTTAACAAAAAAATTGATAAAATTCATGCAAATTTCAATTATTTAACAAAAAATTGATAAAATTAATTCATAACAATTTCAATTATTTAACAAAAAATTGATAAAATTCATGAAAATTTCATTTATTTAACAAAAAAATTGATAAAACTCATCCAAAATTCAATTATTTCTATAAATAATAAAAATTTCACAAGGATTTAATTAATTTAAAATAATATTTTCAAAAAAAATTTCGAAAAAATCAATTTTTTAAAATAAAATTTTCATAATATTTATTATATTTCAAAAAAAAGAAATTCTTTTAAAATTTTATTAAAATTCTAATGAAGAATTCAATTATTTTCAAAAACAACAAAAATTTTTCACAGAAATTCAATTCATTTTTAAATATTTAAAAAAAAAATGTTCACAACATAATTCAATTATTTTCATAAAAAACAAAATTCTTCTTAGGAGTTGAATTATTTTTAAAAATATCAATAAAATTCATGGTAAAATTTCAATCGTATTTAAAAAATTGTTCTTAATTCAATAATTTTCAATATTCTACTATTTTAATGAAATTTTCCAAAAGAATTCAATTATTATAAAGACAAATTTTGATAATATTTGACACTTTCATTCAATTATTTTTCCACAAAAAAATAAAAATTTCACAGGAATTGAATTATTTAAAATAAAATTTGCAAACATTTTTTTTTAATCAAATATTTGAAAATTTTGCAATAAATATTTTTTTTAAGCAGTAATTCGATTATTTTTATAAATTTTAAAATTCTTTTCGCAAGGGTTTAATTATTTTTGTAAGTAATAAAAACTTTTATAGAAATTTAATTTCTTTTTTATTACATTTTATTAAAATTCCACACAGATATTTAATTATTCTGAAATATTTTAATAGAATTCTTTGTAAAATTGAATTATTTTTAAAAACTTTTCCAAATTCAATGATTTTCAATATTTAAAGAAAATTTGCATAGAGAATTCAATTATTGAAAAATTTTGTTGTAAAAATCTTCGTGAGAATTCAATTTCTTTCATGAATAATGTAACAATTTCTCAGGAATTTAATTGTCTATGTAAGAATTTGCATAAAATTAGTCAAAAGAAATGAATTAAAAAAAATTTTTTTTTAATAATAATTGAATTCTGTTAACATATTTTAATAAAATTTTTAATTTATTACTATTGAAAATAATTGATTTTTTGTGACTAATTTTATTAAAATTCGTTTTAAATAATTTTTGTGAAATTTGATTAAAATTGTAAACATTGAAAATAATTGAATTTTGACAAATTTTTGGAATTAATTAAATTCATGCGAAGAATTTTATAAAGTTTTTAAAACCAGTTTTTTTGGTCGTGAAGTTTAATTTTCCTGTAGGTACTTTTTTACTACTTTTTTTTTAGTCTGAAAGCTACTTTCTCAAAATTAATCATCGAGTGCGAATTCTGGAATAAAATTTTTATTAAATAATTGAATTCTTTTGACAAATTTTAATAGAATTTTTATTAAACAATTGCATTCTTTTGACGAATTTTAATAAAATTTTTAAGAATTTATAAATTCTATATGGGTGATTCTTCTGAAAGGCGCCTGTTTTTTCCAAAAACTAAAAAAAATTAATTTTTACATTTTCTGGATTTTTTTTGTCATGGGAAGGTTTTAAATACGTTTAAAGATATACAAATCTGAGTTGCGTCAAAATTAATTTTCAAAAATAAGCCATCCAGCATCATTTTAATATTAGTTTTGAAGGCTAAATATTCTATAATCAATATTGGGGTTTTTGTAAAAAATTTCCTTTTAAATTTAATTTCATTAATTTATTAAACTTTTAACATTATTCATTTATAATTTAATTAATTGTGTATTTAATAATTTATTTTGAACTATTTTATCTTTTCAAAAATAACTAATATATATTTTTTATATTGGACGGAAAAAAAATTGTAATTAATTTTTTAATTTATCATTTTAAGTTCAAACTTGATATTTTCTGTAAAAAAAATTTATTTTTAATTATAATTTTATTATTTATCTAACTTTCTACTTATTATATTATATTTTTTAAATTTTGAAATATTGTATTTTAAATAAAACGGAATTTTTTTTATAATCCAAGAGTTAGGTAATTGAAAATAATTATTAAAAACAAAACAATAACGCTTATCAAATATGAAAAAGGCTTCGGAGATGAATAGTTTGTCAAATAAAAAATTCACGTTTTGAAATTTTTAAATATTGAAACATAATTTAACAAATTTTTTGGGCTACAACTTCAAATATTTATATATAGATTACGTATAACTAAAAAACAGTTTAAAAATATATTAACTGAAAAACGAGGCTTTGGAGATGAATTTGAATTTTTACTCCCATTGCCAGTAAATTTTAATATTAATTATTTAAAAAATTTCTTTTGTTTTCTTTGAAATAAATATAAGTGAAAAATAAACGGTAGATTCTAAGCTTTAATTTGATATTATATTAAGACTGTATTACAAAATTGTTAATTATATTAAGAAATAATTAAAAACATGTATGATATTTAACAAAAATCGAAAGACAAAATTAAATAAATTTTTACTAAGAAAAACTTTAAATTTTAACATTTTTACAAGATTATGTAAAGATAAATAATATTTCGTTTATGGATAAATATTTTTTTGAAATTTATACTCAACAAAATATCAATAAAAAGTTAATGCGAATATTGAGTCTCACGTTCGAGTCACGTGAAGTGGTTCCTTTCAGGAGAATCGCCCATATAAATTTTTTTCTAATTTTCTAATATTATTTTAAAAAGTATATGTAAGAAGTTAGCGCGCGAATAGTTATTATATATAGTATAACAAGTTGAATAAATTTACAATTTTTTTCTACATATATAAAAATGGGTATAATTTATAAATTATGTAGATGCGAATGATTATAAAAAAAATGTAAAAGGTGGATAAAGCGATTATAAAAAAAAATATAAAATAAATAAATGACGATGGGGAATAAAAGCGAAAAGAGAATTTTTCAATGCTGAAACAACAGGTGAGAGAGTTGAGCGCACATTTTAAAATGCGACATGCTCGATAAGACGTTCTAGAGATATGATCAAATATACCGCTCGATATACGAGACATTGTAAATCATTTTCCAGCGGTATCTCCTCTAATACTGGCGAGCCATATGAGCGACTATATTTATCTACACTCACACACACAATACATATAGCATTAAAAAACAAAATCCCTATGTTTACAATATATAAGTTTTTATCTTTACTTATACTTTTAGTGTCGATTCTTGAAATTCACACGTTTCCAATATGGCTTTTGTAAATCTTTAAAAGAGACTCTTGAGAGAGTTATTCCGTAAATGCCATAAGTATGTTGAGGGACAGCGCGTTTGTTTATTCAGAAGCTGGCTTTGATCTTCCCTTGAGAGACTCTCGTAAGGTATACACACTAAATATTGAATCAGCCTTTCAATTCCAATACTTTCAAAAAAAAAAAATAAAAAAATAAAAAAAAAATGATCCATTTACTAAAACTTTTAGTTTTTCAACATTACAGGGTTGCCACGCTTTTGCTCTTTTCAAATTCCCTCAATTTTTCAGGTTTTGAGGTTTCAAAGGCAATTTTACATTCAAAAATGTTAAAAATAATAATATGTTAAAATTAATTATTAACATGTGTACAATTATATTATTATCATTTTTCGAAAAATGAAATTATTCCTAAAAATTTTATTAAAATTAAATTTGTCAAGAGAATTCAATTATTTAAAAATAGTTGTTGAATAAATTCTTAATGAAAATTCAATTTTAAGAATCGCGACATTTAATTATTCTAAAAAATATTTATTTTTATAGTCAAAAAATTCAATTATTAAACAAGAATTTTTATAATATTCTATAAACGAACATTCAATTATTTGTCTAAAAAATAAAAATTTCTAATTTCAAAAAATCATTGCAGAATTTCAAATATTTTTAAATATGTACAATTTTTATATCAAATTTCGCCTCGAAAAATGAAATTATTCCTAAAGTTTTTATTAAAATTTGTCAAGAGAATTCAATTATTTAAAAATAGTTGATTAAATTCTTAATGAAAATTCAATTTTAAGAATCGCGACATTTAATTATTCTAAAAAAATATTTATTTTTCTAGTCAAAAAATTTAATTATTAAACAAGAATTTTTATAATATTCTATAAACAAACATTCACTTATTTTTCTAAAAAATAAAAATTTCTAATTTCAAAAAGTCATTTGCAGAATTTCTAAAAAATAATAATCGTAATGATGAAAACAATTTTTGAAGAAGTTACAGTAAAAAAGTAGAAAGTGAACTTTTAAAAAAAAAAATTCTACAGAATGGTTTGTTAAAAGTGTAAAAAATTCAAATTTTTAAAGATTTTAATTTAAAAACTTTTGAAAGTAGAATTATTTCTAAAAATTTTAAAAGTAATTTAATTCTGTTAAAAAATTTGAATAAAATTTTTATTGATAATTTCAGTTTTCGAGAAATTTAATGAAACGAATTTTATAAAATATATATATTAAAAACAATAATTGAAATTCGGAAATTAATTTTATTAAAATTTTTCTAAATAATTGAATTTTGGAGAAAAATTGTATTATATATATAAAGATAATTGAAATTTAGACTAAAATTATTGTAAATTTTTCAACATAATTTGATTTTTCGAAGAATTTATTGTACTTTTGAAAATAATTGAATTCTTGTGACAAATTTTATGAAAATTCGTTTTAAACAATTGAATTGTTTTGTGAAATTTCATTAAAATTGTAAACATGGAAAATAATTGAATTTTGACAAATTTTTGAATTTAATTAAATTTCTACGAAGAATTTTATGAATATTATTTTCATTAAAAAAATAAAATAATTGAGTTTCTGAGAAGAATTTTAGTAATATTTAAAAATTATTGAAATTTTGACTAAAATTTTTAACAAAAATTGAGTTTTGCGAAGAATTAATTACTTACGAAAAGAATTCAATTCTTGAGACTAATTTCATTAAAATTCGTTTTAAATAATTGAATTGTTTTGTGAAATTTCATTAAATTTGAAATTTATTTTTGAATACATTTTTATTAGAAAATTCTAAGAGAATTCAATCATTTAAATACAAACAAAGACAATTTATTGAATAATTGATTTTTTTTTTAATTGGATTCTTACGACGAATTTTAATCAAATTTATAAAAATAATTACAATTTTTCGAAGAATTTGATTCAAATTGTATTAACATTTAAAAATAATTGAAATTCTACAATGAGTTTTATTATTTATGAAAATAATTGAATCATTACGAAGAATTTTATAAAAAAGTTTTCAGTAATTGATTTTTTTTGCAAAATTTTTGCAAATTCTATTTTTAATAATAACACTGAATTCCTGTGAAATTTCATTATTTTAGAAAATAATTGAATTTCGCAATTATTTTTATTTAAATTTCTAAAAATAATTGAATTTTGCAATTATTTTTATTAAAATTTCAAAAAAATAATTGAATTTTGCAATTATTATTATTAATATTAATTATTATTATGAAAATTCGTAAAAATAATTGAATTTTGAAATTATTATTACCTATTAAAATTACTAAAAATAATTAAATTTTGCAATAATTAATTAAATTTCTACGAAGAATTTTATGAATATTATTTTCAATAAAAAGATAAAATAATTGAGTTTCTGAGAAGAATTTTTCTAATTTTTAAAAATTATTGAAATTTTGACTAAAATTTTTAACAAAAATTGAGTTTTGCGAAGAATTAATTACTTACGAAATGAATTAAATTCTTGAGACTAATTTTATTAAAATTCGTTTTAAATAATTGAATTGTTTTGTGAAATTTCATTAAAATTGTAAACATTGAAAATAATTGAATTTTGACAAATTTTTGAAATTAATGGAATTTCTACAAAGAATTTTATAAAAATTATTTTGAATAAAAAAATATTAATAAATAATTGAATTTCTGCAGTAATATCCAATTACTGCAGAAATTCAATTTGTATATTAGTGTTTTTAACTAAAATTCTTCTATAAATCCATTATTTAAAAAAAAACAATTATATATATATGTTAGAAAATTTAACTAATTTCAGAACAAGTTTAGTTTTGAAAATTTTCTTTTAAATCTATGTTTTTTCAAAATTTCTAATCAAATTCATTATAAATCGAAATTTTACAAAATTTATGAAAATCTTTTCGTGTTCATTTATATAACTATGAAAATCGCAAATCTTTTAAAATTGAATTAATTTTGAAATATTTGAGTAAAATTAGATTTGAAGAATATAAATACAATTATTAGAAAAGAACAAATTTCAGCAGGATTTCGATCAAAATTCCCTGACTTTTACAGATTTTTCTTTAATATTTATAAAATTCCCTAAAATTTTCAGGTTTGCATGTTGTGTGGCAACCTTGAGACTTTATGATTTTAAGAAAAATTTTTTTTTTTTTTTGAAAACATGAACGGAAGTCTTTAATAAAGAGCGATTACGTATATATACCTTTAGAATGAAGTTAACGCAATAGGGGGAATTAAAAATTTGGTATAAATTTATTTTTTCATTTTTTTTTTTTTTTATAACGATCATCATCATCATCATCATCATCAAGAGCGAAGTGAAATGGAAGAAAAGAAGAGAGGAGAAAAAAAAAGAAGAGCAAGTCCCTTGCAAATGCGCATAAGACTTGCCAGTAATTACGGTCCGACGTTAATTGAACGTCCAACGATGAAAGGCACCGCCGCCACATTATTTCCAAGGCATGCTTCTCATCGTGATCTTCTGTTCGCACATCAAGCTTCACATGCCCTCATCGAGCAAAACCCGTAGCTAATTGTCCAACGCACATTGTTATATTCCAAATGTACGCGAAGGGAGAAAAAATGTGAACACGCAAATTTTTTCATTTCCCAACAAATACATTCACTTCTCTCTGATCATCTAAACGCATTACAATTTTTTTCACATTGCGAACTGAATGTTTTTTAAATTGAATTTTCATATAAAGAATTTTATCAACAAATGTGACGCGATCTGAAGAAAGGGACCTTAGAAGCAAAAAATTATAGGTTATGTTTGCATTTTTGCAATTTTTGAATTGAAGATACAAAAAAATGATCAACTGTTAATGTTAATCATAAATGTTGAAGTTTTCATTTTAACTGAAATATTTAGTAAACACTGATTATTTAATTTGCAAAAAGTAAAAAGAAACTTTTAATCAACAAAAAAGTGGCATTAACATAACCTTAAAGTGATTTGCTTCAAAGGTCCCTTTCTTCAGATTGCGTCACAAATTTTTAAATATAATTGAATTCTCTAAACGCATTTTACTAAAAATTTTAAGAATATAATTACATTTTTCGAGGAATTTGATTAAAATTGTATTGATCATAATTGAAATTCTACGATGAGTTTCATTATTAAACACAAACGATTTATTGACAAGAATTTTATAACAAAAATTTCAATTTCATTTTTTGGAAAAAATGTATGTAAAATTCATTTTTAATAATTGAATTTCTATCAAATTTTCATTGTTTTAGAAAATAATTGAATATTCGTGTAGAACTTTGTCAAAATTGTTTTTAAATAATTGAATTCTTTTGGGAAATTTTATTAACATAACAAATATATACAAATTATTGAATTAAGAAAAAAAAAATTTTCCAATCATTGAAGTTTTGCATTGAATTTTACTAAAATTTTAGAAATTAATTCAAGTTTATTATTTTTGAAAATAAATGAATTTTTGCGTGATGATTATTATTATTATTATTAATTATAAAAATAATTGACTTCCTGCGAATGATTTTAAACTTTATGAAAATAATTGAATCCTTGCGCAACTAATTTTAAACTTTATGAAAATAATTAAATTACTGCGCAGAATTTATTAATGCAAAATTTTAAATAATATTTTAGATTTTTTCGAAAAAAAATTGATGCAAATTCTAATGTAAGTAATTGAATTATTGGGAAATTTTATTAAAATAGTTAAGAATATTGAAAATCATTGAATCATTGAATTGAGAAAAATTCTTGAAAATAATTGAAATTTTGTCAATGAATTTTCTTAAAATTTTCTAAAATAATTGAATTTTACTGCTTTTGAAAATAATTGAATACTTGTTTGATTTTTTGTTTTAAATTCTTCTTGAAAACTATTTTATTTATGTGAATAATTTAATTTTGCAATGGGTTTTATTAAAATCCTTGAAAATAATTGAATTTTCTCAAAGAATTTTGCTATTCATTCGAAATGTTGACAACAATTTTTTTTTTTAGATTTTTTAAAAATAATTGAACTTCTACGAAAAATTGTATTAATTTTGAAAATAATTGAATTCTTCTATGCTGAATATTGTTCATTATGAAAATAATTGAATCTTATGAAAAAATATTTAATTTTGAATATTATTATTAAGATATAGTTGAATTATTTCAAAGAATAGCGTTAAAATTTTTAAAATTGAAACTGATTTTAACAGAATTGAAATTAAATTGTTTTCTACTAAAAGACTTATTGATTCATACGGTACAATAACTTTATGGCACTTCTTCAATAGAATTAAGTTATTTAAAATAAATTATTGTTAGAAATCGAAACAATTTATAGTTTATTAAGAATTCGTAGTAATTTCATAGTTTATGACAAATGAAAAGAAATAAAAGTTACAAATTTTTCTAATAAATTCTAAACATTAAACTAAATTTCTAAACATTAAAATCAACAAAGACAAAATAATTCACGAAACTAAATTTTTCAAATATGGCATGACATTATTTATTATAATATTAAAATTACTAGTAAGAACTCAAGATATAAACTTTGAAAATTTCTAAATAGTAGTGCAATTTCCGTTAATATTAATTTTAGAAACTTCCTGGTGGCATAATGTTTAGGATGTAACTTCCCAAATTAAGTACTGTTAAATTCTTTTTAATTTTAAAAATTTGCCACCATTTTTCGTTAAATCCTATATAAAGTTATTAATTTCCAAAAGTTGTCATCAGCATCAGACCGGAATATAAAATAATTCCCAAAAGTTCTTCTACTGCTTCCGTTAATATCTCCGCAGATTAGATCTAGAGCTAAGTTTTTTGATGATCAAAATTGAAATAAATTTTTTCCCTCACTCTAAATCATTTCCGGCCTCTAAATCAACTCTGGACTTGAAAAACTCAACTCTCTTAAGAGAGCACACTGTGGAAAATACCCTTTCTAAAACATTTCAACTCGAAAGTTTGTTCACGGGTAAAAGATTGCCTTTGATCTCCTAAGTTCCAACTGTCAAACATCAAAAGACACACTCGTGCTGTAAACAGTGTATAGACAATTAATTAACAAA
This sequence comes from Leptopilina myrica (nomen nudum), assembly GCA_032872475.1. Lineage (NCBI taxonomy): Eukaryota > Metazoa > Arthropoda > Insecta > Hymenoptera > Figitidae > Leptopilina > Leptopilina myrica (nomen nudum). The sequence goes on along the minus strand of CM065466.1, from coordinate 29,423,250 downwards.
CCAAAAGAACAACTCACGAGTAAAGGGAAATCCTGTTAATGCTCCTAGAGACTTAAAAAGTGGAAGAGAAAAATAAGCAAAATATGTTGATAATATGTCTATTAGTATGATGTTCCAAACGGTATATGAGCAGAATTGATTGTTAAAAATTGCTATCAATTTTTGTTGACGATTTTCATTTCTTAATGGTACAGTTGCTTGTTGTGAATTTTGAAATGTTTGTTGGTAGCATTATTGATGACAAAACTTTTCTAAATATCACAACGAGATTTGTTAAATTTCAAAAGTTTGTAGCATTAGATGTCTGATGATGATGTTATCTCCTCTATTGGCATAGTACAACAGCATAGGTTGTCTATTTTCAAGATTTATCAGATAGGTACTTGTTGATGATGCTATTATTTTAATAAAATGACACTAAATAGTAAAGCCCATTGCTTTTAAAAATTCGATGTTTTCAATTCTGTTTTTATTGCTATCCGCAACTAGTGTTGCAGCATCTTTATACCAAAAGTTGTCAGCAATATTAATTTATTCCAAATTGTTCCGAATTTGAAAATTTATTAACACCACATAAGTAGTGTTTTCTTATAAAACATCAAAACTTCTTTGCCTTTTGCAACAACTTCTTCGTTTCTTTACATTTCTCATCTCTAAATCTCTAAATGTTTCGTAAGAATATCTTGAAACACTTTGAAAATATTCTAATTTCCTTTTCACTTTCATTTAACGAAGAAGGTAGTGCTAATTGCCTAAATTGCAACAATCTCTTAATTCCCAATTGTCCCATCTTTCTTTCTTTTCACTAATTCGAAAAGGAAATATATATTGAAGGTGCTAATTATTCCTCATTGTTCCAGTGTTCTATCTTTTCAAATAAAATTAGACACGAGACAAGAATTTTCGTTCTCAAATTACACCCGCAATTGTAACTATATATATCTCATTTTCTTGAAATGTTTTCTTGAAATTATCAAATTGATACTAAAGTGAATCAAAATGATGCCAACAATTTGGATCAATTTTTTATTTGATCCACATTTTTGGTACTAATTTGTTGCAATTTGATGCTTTAAAGTTAACAGTGATCATGGTTCTTATTATAACTACATCACTATTGGTGTATAAGACAAAAATCTTTGAAAAAACAAAAAAACAAAAAAACAAAAAGTCAAATTTTGGAAAGAATATTAATGTTCTAATCTCTAACACTACATGCTATTATTTCATAACAATGATTTATATATATTCTTATGTAGAGGAAAAATAGAAACATCTGGTTTTTTCAGAAAATAGGGATTTCTTTTGAAATAAAATGTTTTTTCGTCACCAAGTGCGTTTCTTGATGCAATTAAACACGAGACACGACGCGATAGACTTGAGACATGAATTGGTAGGATTTTTCGACACATATACCAATAGAGAGTAATAATGCGCAACATACAGACAACGTTTATGGAAAGATAAAGTGCTCTGGCTGAAATGCTTTAAACGTATTAAGCGGCCTACATGCCTACACGCGGAGCAGTATATACAGCCTATATAGTGTTCCAAGGCCTGTCTTGGCCTCGAGGAGCATCAAAAGCAAGCCGCCTTAATGTTATTACGATAATAATACTGAGCGCGAGCGAGAGTGAACCCTTAGCTATAAATACCACTACTCTCGCACCTTCTCTCGCCATATAGATACACATACATACACTAACATTATTCTTCTTCTCCAACACAAGCACGTCGTCATTTCATCCTACTGTCACGGTTTTACGCACATTCTTTCGCTCATTTCAACCTATACATATATATAATATTAAACTAAAATAAAAAATTTCCAACTAAACTATAAAACAAATTTTTAAGTAAAATTAACAAATTTCAAATTAAAATAAAGAGAATATCAAACTAAATTAAGACATTTTAAACTAATTAACAAATTTTAGGCTAAATTAAAAAATTTTAAAACTAAATCTACTTTAGGTCCTTTTCAAAGTTTATTAAAATTTCAATCAAAATTAACAAATTTTGAATAACCCAAGTTAAATATTTTTAATTTTTATCTCTACACAGAAAAAAAATAAGTGTTAAATGTGTTGCGTGTAGTTTTCTAGATTATGTTGTTTTAACACAATTTTGGTGTTATTTTAACCCCATTTAAAATGTATATTAATTTAACACCCTCTATTAGTGTTAATTTAACAGTCTCTATTGTTATTTTAACACCAATGCGTAGTGTTAAAACCACACAGTGTCGGTTAAATATGTTGCGTGTAGTTTTAACACTACTTTTAGTGTTAAAATAACACTTCTTTTTTCCTGCGTAACCTAAAAAGTGTTCACTATAAATTGAAAACGTTTTATAAAATCGAATCTAAACGAATTGAATTAGAAAACAAATGGAATCGAAAAAAAATCAAATTCAATAGAATATTTTCCTAAAAATGTCAAAATGATCCCCAAATGGTTCAACATGATCCAACAATTGAGATGAAGTGATGATTTTATCCACTTTTGGAGATCAATTCGTTGCAACTTGATACTTTTTAGATATAACGCAGTGATTGAATCGAATTGATGCAGAAACAGAAAGTATCTAGTTAAATTAAAAAACAATTAGAATCAAACTGACCTTAATTTAATGAAATTTAAATTTTAAAAATTACTTAATAAAAATTAATTAATTACAATTTACAAAATTAAATTAAACAAATAAATAGAATCAAACTAAATTAAATTTAATGCAATCACAATAATGAATAAAAAACCGAATAGAATTGAATGGAATTAAGTGAAATATGAATAAAATTGAATTGAAAGCATATAAAATTGAAATCATAAATAATGATATAAAAACTATAATATAAAAATTGAAATTTGAGACCAAATTAGATCTAATAATAAAGAATTGAATAAAATTAATCGAATTTAATTCGATTTATTTTACTTCTTTATTCTACTTATTATATAGAATAAAAAGGAATTGAATTTAAATCGAATTAAATTAAATAATACACGTAATTGAATTCAATATAATAATCAAAATTAAATCGAATTGAATTGAGAGGAATTAAATAAAAGAGTTAAATACAATTTTATTAAATAGAATCCAATTCATCTAATTGTAATTAAGTAGAATCGAAAAATAATTGAATTCCATTAAATTGAATTGACTACAATTGAATCAAATAATTAAATTCAATTAAATCGAACTGAATTGAATTGAATTTAATTAAGTCGAATTGCGAATTGAAATTAAGTCGAATTGCGAATTGAATTAAATCGAATTGAATTAAACCAAATTGAATTGAATTAAATCGAATTGAATGGAATTAAGTCGAATTGAATGGAATTAAGTCCAATTGAATTGAATTAAATCGAATTAATTTAAATTCAATAGAATTTAATTGATTCGAATACAGTTTTTAATCGAATTGAATTGAATTCAATTGAACTGAATTGAATTTAATCGAATTGAAATGAAATGAATTCAATTAAATTGAATCGAATAGAATTGAAATAGAATTGAAAAGAAATATTAAATAGAACTGGACAGAATGAAATCTACTTGAAATAAATTTAATATATATCTAAAATTAAATGGAATTTGATACAATTCGCTTTTATTTTTTAATGCGAATTGAATCGAATAGAATCGAATAGAACAAAGTTAAATCAAAATGAACTGAAAAGAATTAAATCAAATGAGATACAATTGAATCGAATAAAATCAAATAGAATTCAATAGATTTGAATTGAATCGAATTAAATGCAATTAAATGGAATAGAATTAAATACAATTGAATCGAATGGAATTAAATACAATTGAATCGAATAGAATTCAATAAGATTTAATCGAATAGAATTAAATACAATTCAATTAAATATTAAATTAATCAAAATAGAATCAAATAAAATCCAGAAAAGAATTTCTTTCTGGATTTGGAAAGTTTTAAAAGCTTTAAGAATTATTTAATTAATTTAAATTTTTTGCGTCACTATATGTAAATAAAAAAAAAATGTTGTACAATATTTTATACTCATTCCTCATTTTTTCTTTATCTTCATTTTTACAATCTAGGTAATTACTTTTATCTTGAAAATGACTATCGAAAAGCACACAAATATGTAATATTATTCTTATATCTAAATGTATAGACAAATTAAACTCGTTCTAAAATATTTTTTGTGACGCACGTCCAAGAAAGAAAGCAACAGATAACTTTGAGGTTATGTTTTTTAATTTTTTGAGCAAAAATACAGAAATCGAATCAATTACAAACAATTGTAAATTTGTAAATTATTATGATGCGCTTAAGACTTTATTACACGTATCGCAAAAATATTCAATAAAAACAATGGTTCGAAATTTACATATATATATATATAATTAAAAACGAACTTGTAATGATGAAGATAAATCTAAGACAAACATAACCTATAATTTGTTTGCTTACTTTCGTATACCTTTCTTGGGAGCTCGTCACGTATACGTATATTATAAAAAAATGTTTTTTTAAAGTCAGAAATCACTTTTTTTATAAGTTAAATCTTTAAAAATAAGATCACAGTTTGATAGACAAGAAAGTAAGGTCTTTTTATTATTGAAGAGTGAGGAAAATATTTATAAAATTTTATTTTCAGCCAAAAACTATATATACAGAACTACCGCAAATAAACTTTATTTGAAACAAATTAAAAGTCTATATAGTTGGTTCTGAGCCAAATATATATATATATATACCATTTGTGTATATAGTCGAATATGCTTGTATGAATTTTGTTTTTTAAATTTATTTTCGTATGTAGAAATATAAATTTAATGTAAAGAAAATTTACTCTAATGACACTCCTTGCAGATGTCAGATTGCAATGGAATGCTTTTTTTACAGTCAATTAAAATTTCAGGAAATGAGACCCGTTTTTTTATCATTCCCCTTTTTTAAGGCGACGAGCGATTAAAGATATGCGGCAAAGGGAGCTAAAACCAATTTCGTGTTCTTCATCATTATATATACATATATACATACATATATATATATAAATATTCCCGCGTGCTCGCGCGCGCGCCTTTCATTATATATCCCGTTTGGTAATGTGTTCACATTTTTTTTTTATTTCTTCATTCATATAAAGCGATGACCACTGATACAAGAGTTCGTATTAGAAACCCCGTTGTGAACATTCATCGGCGTAGAATCCAGTGGCTCTTTATATATCGAAAGAGAAAAAAAGAGAGAGAGAGCGGGGGAGGAAGAGAGAGATAATATCTTCCCGAGTCCAGATGTTTCTATTTTTCCTCTACATAAGAATATATGTAAATCATTGTTATGAAATAATAGCATGTAGTGTTAGAGATTAGAACATTAATATTCTTTCCAAAATTTGACTTTTTGTTTTTTTGTTTTTTTGTTTTTTTGTTTTTTCAAAGATTTTTGTCTTATACACCAATAGTGATGTAGTTATAATAAGAACCATGATCACTGTTAACTTTAAAGCATCAAATTGCAACGAATTGGTACCCAAAATGTGGATCAAATAAAAAATTGATCCAAATTTTTGGCATCATTTTGATTCACTTTAGTATCAATTTGATAATTTCAAGAAAACATTTCAAGAAAATGAGATATATATAGTTACAATTGCGGGAGTAATTTTAGAACGAAAATTCTTGTCTCGTGTTCAATTTTATTTGAAAAGATAGAACACTGGAACAATGAGGAATAATTAGCACCTTCAATATATATTTCCTTTTCGAATTAGTGAAAAGAAAGAAAGATGGGACAATTGGGAATTAAGAGATTGTTGCAATTTAGGCAATTAGCACTACCTTCTTCGTTAAATGAAAGTGAAAAGGAAATTAGAATATTTTCAAAGTGCGTTTCAAGATATTCTTACGAAACATTTAGAGATTTAGAGATGAGAAATGTAAAGAAACGAAGAAGTTGTTGCAAAAGGCAAAGAAGTTTTGATGTTTTATAAGAAAACACTACTTATGTGGTGTTAATAAATTTTCAAATTCGGACCAATTTGGAATAAATTAACATTGCTGACAACTTTTGGTATAATGATGCTGCAACACTAGTTGCGGATAGCAATAAAAACAGAATTGAAAACATCGAATTTTTAAAAGCAATGGGCTTTACTATTTAGTGTCATTTTATTAAAATAATAGCATCATCAACAAGTACCTATCTGATAAATTTTGAAAATAGACAACCTATACTGTTGTACTATGCCAATAGAGGAGATAACATCATCATCAGACATCTAATGATACAAACTTTTGAAATTTAACAAATCTTGTTGTGATATTTAGAAAAGTTTTGTCATCAATAATGCTACCAACAAACATTTCAAAATTCACAACAAGCAACTGTACCATTAAGAAATGAAAATCGTCAACAAAAATTGATAGCAATTTTTAACAATCAATTCTGCTCATATACCGTTTGGAACATCATACTAATAGACATATTATCAACATATTTTGCTTATTTTTCTCTTCCACTTTTTAAGTCTCTAGGAGCATTAACAGGATTTCCCTTTACTCGTGAGTTGTTCTTTTGGTTTGTTAATTAATCGTCTATACACTGTTTACAGCACGAGTGTGTCTTTTGATGTTTGACAGTTGGAACTTAGGAGATCAAAGGCAATCTTTTACCCGTGAACAAACTTTCGAGTTGAAATGTTTTAGAAAGGGTATTTTCCACAGTGTGCTCTCTTAAGAGAGTTGAGTTTTTCAAGTCCAGAGTTGATTTAGAGGCCGGAAATGATTTAGAGTGAGGGAAAAAATTTATTTCAATTTTGATCATCAAAAAACTTAGCTCTAGATCTAATCTGCGGAGATATTAACGGAAGCAGTAGAAGAACTTTTAGGAAATATTTTATTTTCCGGTCTGATGCTGATGACAACTTTTGGAAATTAATAACTTTATATAGGATTTAACGAAAAATGGTGGCAAATTTTTAAAATTAAAAAGAATTTAACAGTACTTAATTTGAGAAGTTACATCTTAAACATTATGCCACCAGGAAGTTTCTAAAATTAATATTAACGGAAATTGCACTACTATTTAGAAATTTTCAAAGTTTATGTTGAGTTCTTACTGTATCAATTTTAACATATTAGTAACGGATGATGTAGTTCTATTTAAAAAAAATTAAATAAGATACCTGAAAACTATTAACGATTAACGGAATATTAACTATTGGGGAAAAACTTTTAACCAATAATTAACTAAGCGTTTCTTAGGAATTATCATAATTAACATAAACTTAATGCTGCTGATAATTTTTGCAAATTAATAACAGATGCTGCATAGTAGCAATTAGGAATTGATGCATCAGTAACAAATATCGACATTGCTATAAAATTTTTTAAATTAGTAAATGATGCTGCAGTAGCACTTAGAAGTAAACATTATCTTATCTATAATGCTATACGATCTTTTGGAAAGTAATATAATATAAATAAAGTCGTGTTTTATTTAAGAAAATAGCATCTTGAAGAGTTACGTAATTCTGTTACCATTTGAACTCGCATCTCAGCAGAATTATCAAGGATATTACAGAAAAAACTGAACTCAAAATGAGTCAGGAATGTAGTTACTCATTACGAGTTGCAACAAAAATATGAGTCCAATTTTTTTCTGTGATTGCATTTCTATTTAGCAGTTTCTATCATCAATTACTATGTCATTGTTGTTATTAATACTATTAATAATAGTTCAAAATTGTTAATGTTGCTGTACGTGTACCATTAAGGGATAAACATCACAAAGTTATACAATTTTTTGAAAAACAACCGCAATTCTGCATTTCTTAAAAATTACCATCATCAATGGGTATACTAAACATATTGACTTTTACATCAATACACATTGATGATGCTGATTTTTAATTTTAATTTTAACTTTACAAAATAAAAATTACAGTTAAAAATTGTTTGAAAACAAATGTCTCTGTCTCTTTGCAATTTGTATCATTGATGCTACTAATTGAATTTTAAAATTATAATAACGGAAAGTATATGCCATTTAGGAATCAGTATCATCAAATGAATACTTAATGCTACTTATATAGTATATAGCATTTTACAATTAATAACGGAAGCTGAAATTCCTTTAGGAAATTAACGTCATGAACAGAAAGTACTACTAACTTTTTAAAGGTAACAGTGTTAATTAATAATATTAATAACAAAACTTATCCGAACATCATCAGTAACCTATAGTGTTACGAATAATTTATGAATACTGATAAAGAATTAGCAGGCATTGTTAATTTTCATAAGATCTTAGTAACATTAGGTTGCTATTGATGATTTAAGGAATCAGCATCTTCAACTAACTGCTATCGAAAATTTCAAAACAGTTATTTGAATGGAGTAAACTGCAAATACATAGGAAGTACCATCATAAATTTTTGATTTTGGGAATCAAAGTTTGCAATCATTATCAGCAGTATTGGTATCATCCACACCATCGTCATCATTATCATCATCAACACCATCGTCATCATCATTATAATCAACATCGTCATCATCGTCATCATTATTATCATCAACATCGTCATTATCAACACCATCATCATCATCATCATCATTATCGAGAACCACATTCCAAGCAACCATAACAGCATCAGCACAAAAAATCAACTCACGTGTGAAAATTGATATAATAATCTAATTAAATCTTGTCGAGTTGTTTTTCTCGAGAAATACCGGCATCGTGTATATAGTAGAAATCATGAAAGGAGCCGTACGTCCGTGGAATGAATGTCTAAATTCAGAGTACAACAAAAGAAGAGAACATGCGAGGGGGAAGAACTTTTTGAAAAAAGCGCCTTTCTTTCAAGAGAGCAAGTCGAGTTCTGAGAATTAATAATATATATAATATAAAAGAAGGCTAGCTTACCCCGCGTTCAGCCTGTAACTGATTTTCGTGGCCCATAAAGTTTGGCATGGACGTGAGGTTGTAGCCCAGACCTCGACAAAAGGAAACGCTTAGCCTTTCGCATTTTGTGTCAGTGCCAGGATGACCAGTGTGGTAAATGCTCCAGGCATTTACGAGGCTCGTAATTGCCATTAGGACCAACGTTGTCCAAATTAGATTCATCTTGCGAGCTAGTCTCTTTCTCTCTCTCTCTCTCTCTCTTCCCCACTTTCCACCTTATAATCTTCTAAAGACTCCAATCCAGTTATTCACCAAATTTACACTATCCATTGAAAACACTATTTTTGCATAATCCACTTTCTTCGTCATCATCATTTTTTTGTCACTCTTTATCCATAACTGACATCCTTTTTCTCAGGGTATCAAATATCCTTAAATGTCCCTTACATTTAAGGAACTGTGAACTTATTCGATTTTCGGAAAATTAATCACAATAATCGTTATTGAATTCAGTTTATTATCAAAAGGTGGTTTTGAGGTATCACTAAAGAACTCAAACACACTTGTCAGTATTTAATTTCTCTTTGAGAAAAGGGATTTGTATTTAAAAAATTTTTTACTTTCAATTATTGTTTGATGTTAAAAAAAAATATCACTTGTAAAAGACGTGTAATGTTTTTCTACGAGTATCAAAGAGTATCTACGAGTAAAAAAATTTGGAGCGACAAGAATCCTCTCCACGCATATCGAAAGCGCGGGTTGGACTGAAGATCAAGTGAGAGGGACTTCTTCATAGATCGTGCGTTCGGATGCAGTCGGCAGGATTCGTCAATTCTCGGACGAAGATCGTATATAGTCACTGCTGAGGTGTGAGGGCTAATAACGATAACTAACCCTATAACTTTCCCTCACCCTTCAAAACTGACTTTTTAATTACCGTTTCTTTTTCAAATCAAGTTCCCAAGGAAGGGATTTTTTTCTATTTTCATTTTTCCCTCTTTTTATCGCTTGGAAGAAATTAATATTAATTAGAATTAAAAAAAAATAATACAGGGTTGACACAGGTTAGGGAAGTCAGGGAATTCAGGGAAAAGTCAGAGAAAGTAAAATTGGTCAGGGAAAAGTCAGGGACTTTTAGTAAAAATACTGGAAAAAATCGAATTTCAAAAATGCATGAAAAAAACTCTAAATTTTCATGTTTTTTTATTTTGCCTCGTAAACAATAAAAAATAACCACGAATTTTAATACAAAACCTTGAATTTTTTCTATTTCAGACAATAATTTCTTTTTAAATAACATAATTTTTAAGGAACTATATAGTGACTTATGAATTATGTAACAATGAATAATTTTTACAATTTTCATAAATACTAGATTGATAAAAAAATTTTAGTTAAAAATACTAAAAAAAATTTTGGAAAAGTTACAAATAATTACGCAGAAATTCAATTATTTTCAAAAGTAATAACATTTTTTGTGCAGAAATTCAATTATATTCAAAAATTAAAAAAATTCTGGTCATTTCAATTATATATCTTTCAAAATAAAAAAAATTCTTCTCCAAGATTCAATTAGGTTTAAATTTTTTTTTTAAATTCTCGTCAAAATTTCAATTATTGTTATAAATAATACAATTCTTTTTCGAAATTCAATTATTTTTAAAAACTTTAATAAAATTCGTTGGATGAATTAAATTATTCTCAAAAGTAATAAAATTCTTCGTAGAAATTCAATTCTGTTCAAAAATTTTTGTCAAAATTTCAATTATTTTTATAAATAATAAAATTTTTCAATATTCAATTATTTAAAAAAAATTTATTAAATTCTCGACAAATAATTTCAATTGTTATAAATAATACAATTTTTCTTCAAAATTAAAATATATTTAAAAACTTGAATAAAATTCTTGTTAAAATTTCACAGAAATTCAATAATTTATGAAATTGTTAATAAATTTCTTTGAAATAATTCAATTATTTTCATAAATAATAAAATTTTCACGTGAGTTCAATTATTTAATGAACAAAATTTTATAACATTTTTTGAAAAATATAAATTATTTAAAAAGATTTTCAAAAAATTCGACGCAAGAGTTCAGTTATTGAACAAAATTTAACAAAGTTTTTTTCATGAATTCAATTATTCTTAGAAATAGTAAAATTCTTCACCGAAATTCAATTATTTTTATAAACTTGAATTAAATTCGTTGGAAGAATTAAATTATTCTCAAAAGTAATAAAATTCTTTGCAGAAATTCAATTATGTTCAAAAAAGGTTTGTCAAAATTTCAGTTTTCTTTAAAAATAATAAAATTCTTCAATATTCATTTATTTAAAAAAAAATTTTCGAATATTCGTCAAAATTTCAATTATTCTTATAAATAATACAATTTTTCTTCAAAATTCAACTATATATTTAAAAACTTGAATAAAATTCTTGTTCAAATTTCTTTGAAATTCAATAACTTATGAAATTGTTAATAAATTTCTTTGAAATAATTTGATTATTTTCATAAATAATAAAATTTCCACGTGAATTCAATTATTTAATTTTTAATACACAAAATTTTATACATTTTTTTGAAAAATATCAATTATTTAAAAAGATTTTTATAAAATTCGTAGCATGAATGAATTATTTCAAAAAATTAACAAACAAATTTAATTATTTTTATAAATAACAAAATTCTTCACCGAAATTCAATTGTTTTAGAAAAATTTTAATAACATTTTTGGAAATTTTTTAAAATTATTTTCATGCATAATAAAACTCATCGCAGGATTTTAATTATTTTTGAATACAATATTTTAATAAAATTCCTCGCAAAAAATAATTATTCTTAAAAATTTTATTAAAATTTGTCAAAAGAATTCAATTATTTTAAAATTTGTTTATAAAATTCTTTAAGAGAATTCAATTTTAACAAACATTCAATTATTCAATAAATTATTTATTTTTCAATTTAAATAATTGAATTTTTCTAGAATTTTCTAATAAAAATAGATTAAAAAATGAAATTACCGAATAATCGATTTATTGTTTATGAAAATAATTGAATTATTGCAACGAATTTTATTACAATTTTTTCAAATAATTAAATTTTTATGAGAAAATTTACTACTTTTAAAAGGAATTGAATTCTTGCGAAAATTTTTTTAGGATTTTTGTAAATAATTAAATTTTTTGTTGAAAAATTTCATGATTATTTAAATTATAACAAAACATGATCGCCTTTTTTATGTTTGGTAATAATATTCTTATATAAATTGTTGACTTTCAAAAAGGTTTGAATTTGAATGTTCCGAAGAATTTTAATTCCCGTGGAAGAGTAATAATTAAATACTTATTTAAAAATCTAATTATTGATGTTTTTGTATAATTTTAGAATTAATGAAATTTATAAATAAATTTAATAGAACATTTTTTTGAGTATCTAATAATTTTTAGAGTGAACCAGAATATTTTTTATAGTCAGGGAAAAATAAGTGAAAATTTTGTCATGAAATCAGGGAAAAATAAAAATAAATATTTGTGGCAACCCTGTAATATTAATTACTTTCTTTCACTGATATAATTAGGAAATTCGATAAATATCTAAAAACAATTATAGTATACCTGCAGTTTTTCGTATATTGTGAGTGTTTTAAAATTCAAAATAACGGACTATGAATAAGCATTTGAATTTTAAAAATTGTATGTTTGCAATTTTTAATGTTACATTTGGGGTAAGGAGGGCGAGGAGAAGGGGGTAAATTTCCAAAAAGAGATTTAATTTTTCACATAAACAAAAAATAAGAAACGTCCCCTTATTTTATAATAATGATCTTTTTTGGCACAAAAGGATTGACTTGACATGAGGAGGAATGAAGAAAATGGTACAAATTTTTTTCGGAACGTTAATTTAGAAGAGAGACAATAAGGGGGAAGCATTTAGAACAACAACAACAACCAAAAAAAAAATCACAGTAGTGCCGAAGAGAATATCGTCGAGATGAGATGGGAATGACGGTGAAGACAAAGAAAAACAAAAAACGATCGCGCAGAAATCTACTTCAAAATATCTTGAAGGGAAAAAGATTTAAAAACTCGTCTCCGCAGCGATTTCTTTAGCACATTGTGACGAGTTAAATTGGTCGCGGGGTTATACGTGCATTATAAAGGATGGAGACATACAGAAAAAACTTGGAAATCTTCTTTTTGATTGTTAAAGCACAAATATCTTGTCTTGTGATATATACAATGTATGTATGTCGCACCAATATATAAGAGAGCAGGCGAAGGTTTGATATTTTTCAAATATTTCAGTATATACGTTTCTTCGTTTTTAGATTTTCTGCCAAGAAAAAAAAAAGACTTTTTTCTTTTTGTTTCAGAATAGCATCAATGGAATTTGTTCAATTACTTTATAACAAGCGCTGAAGAAAGGTAAAGTATTCTTATTATATTTCAGATATATAACTAAAAACTTCAATTTTAGTAAAATATATATATAGAAATGATCAAAATGTTTTCAGATTTTATGAGAGGGTCAACGAAATTTGTTCAAGTACGCTAACAGAGGCTGAGGCACGAAAAATTTTCTTATTATTCACATAACTTCAAACAAATTCCTTTAATTAGGAAACGACAAAAAATTCTTAACTTCAATCTCTTTAATTAAGAACATACTTTATGATGTAGTGTAAAAAAAACACTTCTTCTTCTTCTTCTTCTTCTTCTTTTTGCTTGTTATATTTCCAGAATTTTCCATCAATTAATTTTCAACAATAAATGTGTTACGCTCTGAAGAAAGGTGCCTAAGAAGCAAAAAATTTGAGGTTATGTTTTTAATTTTTCAAGTAAAAATACAGAAAGAAAATCAATTATTATTTAAAAATTATTGATCTTCAAGTCTTCGCTATATCCAAAATATTGAATAAAAATGGGTTTCAAATTCAAATAATTAAAAATAAACTTTTAATCAAGAGAAATCTAAGACGACCCTAACCTATAATTCGTTTGCTACCTTTCTTCGGAGTGCGTCACAAATATAAAAATTAATATTATAGTACAAAGTTAAGTTTTCAAGTACACAACTTTATTAAAAGTTCTATAACCCAATTTTTTCTGTCTATACCACAAATTATAAGCAAATTCCTTTTCTCTCAACTTCTTACATATAAATAATTATTACACGAAAACTAAATAACACCAAGCACGCAGATTCTCTCTATATAATTTGTACACAAGTTATGTTACCTAATTTATCAATTATTATTTTCACCTATTCTTGTTCTTGAGAAAAAATAAAAAAAAAACAACTAATTCACACTTCTGCTATATAATACACAAGTAGCTATATAACAAAATTATTCTTTGTTCCATTCTTTTTCCCCTGACTTTTTTTATTTCACAAAAAAGAAAGGATCTTTTGTGTAAATGTTCCCGGTGAATACATATATATATAGTTACGGTGTAAATGTGTAATTAGCACTTTTAGAGCAATGACGACGGCGACGACTACGAATAATAATAAAAGGGAATATCGTGTGCGGTGGGATCAAAGACGCCAGCCAACCTGTCCCACCAGTTTCGTGGCTCAATGCCGATATTCCCGGGAAGAAGAATATCTTTCTATCCGTCAAGACTGTCGGTGGGCGTTACGGTACATAACTGCGTTCAAGCCTGAAAAGAGGAACACACCGAAGAAACCCATTTGAGAAATACGAAAAAAATTGTGTTAGTCCTCGAAATCTGGTATATAATAGAAATTCTGCCTTCCATAATGTATACGTATATATTATACATATACATATATACATATAAACGTTTATATATGTATATAGAATATGTTGAAGAAATTGTGGAATCCACACGGTAGAATCTACACGGATAAAATATATGCAAGCCTCCATTATATAGGTCCAAGTGGGAATTGTATGCCGAACAATAGTTACAAATCTTCAACGACGGGTTCCTTCTTTCTCTTGTACTCAGCACCCTCGACAAATTGTTTGTTCGACTTTCCGCTGAACATGAATCTCAATAATAAACTCCATTTTTATACACATTTAATATTGGCTTCCGGTAAAAATTCTTTATTGTTACTCTCAATATACTACATATATAAATATGAGTGATTTGTAACAAAAAAAAATGTATATATTACAGGCCAAAAGGAGGTCCAATAACAGCCCCAATAGCATGTAAAAACAAGCAGAAAAATTTAGGTCAATACTAAAAATTTTCTACACTGAAAAAGATTCTTACTAAATTTGACTACTTTTTATCTGCTTTCCTTAGTTCAATAAATCCCCAAAGATATTTTTGAACTTTAATTAATTATTAGATATGTAGTTGAATGAAGTGATAATACAGTTGCATTAATTACTTTTCTATTAGTTAAATAGGAACCAATGACAGTTTTGCAGTAAAATTAACTTTTTATTTGTGGTAAAAGTTACTAAGATAACTCAGTAGTAAAGGGTTGCCACAAATATTTAATTTTATTTTTCCCTGATTTCCAGACAAAATTCTCACTTTTTCCCTGACCATAAAAAATATTCTGGTTCACTCTAAAAATTATTAGATAATCAAGAAAAAATGTTCTATTAAATTTATTTACAAATTTCATTAATTGTAAAATTATTCAAAAAACATCAATAAATATATTTTTAAATAAGTATTTAATTATTACTTTTCCACGGGAATTAAAATTCTTCAGAACATACAAATTCAAACCTTTTTGAAAGTCAACAATTTATAAGAATATTATTACAAAACATAAAGAAGACGATCATATTTTGTTATAATTTAAATAATCATGAAATTTTTCAACAAAAATTTAATTATTTAGAAAAATCCCTAATAAAATCCTTCGCAAGAATTCAATTACTTTTAAAAGTAGTAAATTTTCTCATAAAAATTAAATTCTTTGAAAAAATTGTAATAAAATTCGTTGCAATAATTCAATTATTTTCATAAACAATAAATCGATTATTCGGTAAATTCATTTTTTCATCAATTTTTATTAGAAAATTCTAGAAAAATTCAATTATTTAAATTGAAAAATAAATAATTTATTGAATAATTGAATGTTTGTTAAAATTGAATTCTCTTAAAGAATTTTATAAACAAATTTTTAAATAATTGAATTCTTTTGACAAATTTTAATAAAATTTTTAAGAATAATGACATTTTTCGAGGAATTTGATAAAAATATTGTATCCAAAATTAATTAAAATCCTGCGATGAGTTTTATTATGCATGAAAATAATTTTAAAAAATTTCCAAAAATGTTATTAAAATTTTTCTAAAACAATTGAATTTCGGTGAAGAATTTTATTATTTAAAAAAATAATTAAATTCTTGTAAAGAACTTTGTTAATTTTTTGAAATAATTGATTCATGCGTCGAATTTTATAAAAATCTTTTTAAATAATTGATATTTTTCAAAAAATTTTATAAAATTTTGTGTATTAAAAATTAAATAATTGAACTCACGTGGAAATTTTATTATTTATGAAAATAATTGAATTTCATAAATTATTGAATTTCTGTGAAATTTTAACAAGAATTTTATTCAAGTTTTTAAATATATTTTAATTTTGAAGAAAAATTGTATTATTTATAACAATTAAAAGTTTGTCGTGAATTTAATAAATTTTTTTTAAATAATTGAATATTGAAGAATTTTATTGTTTATAAAAATATTTGAAATTTCGACAAAAATTTTTGAACAGAATTGAATTTCTACGAAGAATTTTATTACTTTTGAGAATAATTTAACTCATCCAACGAATTTTATTCAAGTTTATAAAAATAATTGAATTTCGGTGAAGAATTTTACTATATTTCTAAAAATAATTGAATTCTTGAAATGAAACTTTGTTAAATTTTTTTCAATAACTGAACTCTTTTGCGACGAATTCTATAAAATTCTTTTTAAATAATTAATATTTATTGAAAAATTATTTGAAATTTTTTATATTAAATAATTGAATTCCTGTGAAAATTTTATTATTCATGAAAAAAAATTTGTTTATTTAGAAGAAAATCATAAAAAATTTTGTAAATAATTGAATTCCTGTGAAATTTTTCCAAAAATCTTATTAAAGTTTTTTAAAAATAATTGAATTTCGAAGAAGAATTATTGTATTATTTATAACAATAATTGAAATTTTGAAGAGAATTTAAAAAAAAACTGTGAACATAATAATAATAACAATAATAATAATTTTATTAAAATAAAAAAATATTATTATTATTATTATTACTTATTAAATTATTATATAATAATTTAATTTTGGAGAAATTTTTTTTTATTTTTAAAGATATGACCAGAATTTTTTTAAATTTTTGAATATAATTGAATTTCTCCGCAAAAAAATTATTAGAAATTTAATTTTGGAGAAATTTTTTTTTATTTTTAAAGAAATGACCAGAATTTTTTTTAATTTTTGAATATAATTGAATTTCTGCGCAAAAAAATTATTAGAAATTTTTTTTATTAAATAATTGAATTCCTGTGAAAACTTTATTATTCATGAAAAAAAATTTGTTTATTTAGAAGAAAATCATCAAAAATTTTGTAAATAATTGAATTCTTGTTAAATTTTTCCAAAAATTTTATTAAAGTTTTTAAAAATAATTGAATTTTGAAGAAGAATTGTATTGTTTATAACAATAATTGAAATTTTGAAAAGAATTTAAAAAAAAAATTTTTGAACATAATTAAATGTTGGAGAAGAATTTTTTGATTTTTTTAAAATATATATTTGAAATGACCAGAATTTTTTTAAATTTTTGAATATAATTGAATTTCTGCGCAAAAAATGTTATTACTTTTGAAAATAATTGAATTTCTGCGTAATTATTTGCAACTTTTCCAAAATTAATTTTTTAAAAGTATTCTTAACTAAAATTCTTTTATCAATCTAGTATTTATGAAAATTTGAAAAAATTATTCATTGTTACATAATTCATAAGTCACTATATAGTTCTTTAAAAATTATGTTAGTTAAAAAGAAATTATTGTCTGAAATAGAAAAAATTCAAGGTTTTGTATTAAAATTCGTGGTTATTTTTTATTGTTTTACGAGGCAAAATAAAAAAACATGAAAATTTAGAGTTTTTTTCATGCATTTTTGAAATTCGATTTTTTCCAGTACTTTTACTAAAAGTCCCTGACTTTTCCCTGACCAATTTTACTTTCTCTGACTTTTCCCTGAATTCCCTGACCTGTGTCAACCCTGTAAAAACAACTATTTAAATTTATAAAATAAAATTATTTATAATTTATTAGAAATATTATTTAGTTAAATTTTTTTATACTTTCCCCTACAAAATTTATTTATGTAACATATACCTGCTGTTAAAAATTTATTTACAAATTTGCATATTAATTTAATTAATATTTTTTAACTATATACATAAAACAGTTAAAACAAGTATCAAAAATAGTCAGACTAACTAAAAAAGTAGTTCTTTTTATTCATTTTTACTCTACTAAGGGTCTGTATACTTGAATTCTGATCATAAATATTTTTCACTGTTTCATTCGCATTTTTTTCTGTGTATATGTAAAAACAAGCAGAAGAATTTAGGTCGCAATACTAAAAAGTTTCTAATAAGTAATTTTAGTATTTTTTTAGTTTATTAACAAATTTTTTTTTATTTATATACATAAAATTTGTTAACAAATTAACAAATTTTAAATTACAATTAATTAATTAATTAATTATTAATTAATTTATTAACAAATTTTAAATTACAATTAATTAATTAATTAATTATTAGTTAATTTATTAACAAATTTTTTTATTTATATGTATAAAATTTGTTAACAAATTAACAAATTTTAAATTACAATGAATGAATGAATTAATTATTAATTAATTTATTAACAAATTTTTTTATTTATATGTATAAAATTTGTTAACAAATTAACAAATTTTAAATTACAATGAATGAATGAATTAATTATTAATTAATTTATTAACAAATTTTTTTATTTATATACATAAAATTTGTTAATAACTAAATATACATTATAAATATGGAAAAAAAGTAGTCAAATGTGATTTATAAGAGTATTCCCGTGTGGAAATTTGTCACGTATCTGTAGCGTAACGGTATAGTTTTACTATTTACTATATAGTTCCAGTATTGTGAAATGTTATAGAAACTGTCTAGAAATGTAACGCTACGAACATCAAGTTTCTAGATAGTTTTACTATATCAGAATAATCCTGTGAATCTGTATTAAAACTATATTGTGGATCTAGAACAATTTATGTACATCTAAGGCAAATGCCGGAATTTCCAAGCCTTGGTTGTTCATTTACAACATATATTGAAACAAAATTAATAACCAATATTAATTATTTACCAGCGTTTTAAAATTAAATTTATGAATGGTTATTTCTTGGTTACCAATATTGAACCAATGTCTGAAATTAATATTTTATTAATACAACACATAGCAAAAATTGTTCAAAAAAAAATAAATGATAAAATAAAGTACTAGTCTAATACAGGAAAAAGAATTAATTTAATTGAAACACTCTATTAAAACCTGAGTGTGATAAAAATCAGACAAAAATAATATTTGCCTTTAAGTTTAAGAATGAAATTGTCTCTTCTTATATATAACTGGTAAAACAACTTGTTAACGAGAAAAGAAACTTGCGCGCCCTGGTGACAACTTATCCTAAGTAATTTTAAACATAAGCAGCGAGGGACTGCTTTCGAAAGCGAACAATTTCCCATTTGGTAGAAATACTAGACGAAAAGTGTATATTGTTTTTATGCAAAACAATTACTGATTTTGATTATTTAAATATTTTATTTTATATGATAAATATAAGTTTTTCATATTATTTATTATCTAGTTTTGCTAGACAGAATTTATATAGTTGAACAACGTAAAGTAGTTAATGTAGTGAAACTGTACAGTAGCTAGACCGTTTCGATATAGATTTACGTGAATAGTTTCACGAGTTATTTACGATATAGTTTTTATCTTGCACATAGTTCAACAAGAAATTTTTCTACACGGGTTGAGATGGTTGGCTTGCGTAAAGGGTGGTTTAGAGTACCCCTGCTGTATATATATATATATAGGTATATATAATGACAGGTCAAGTAAAAAATGCCATAATGGCCTTTATTAGAACTTTAGAACCCACTTGTTATTAGACTATTATTAACAAACCCGTCTCTTGTCGACCACAAGGATATTTCGAAGACTCCATTGTCACTCACAATCGTAATTCGGTACAATAGAGGTTTTGAGAAAACTCCAGTAACCCGATCCCCATTTGTACTTCAGATGGGCAATCAGAATATAATTTCAATATACGTCAAGTAGCTCACTCCTGGCGGTATATATAGAAAAAAAACTACATCAAATTTACATTTTTTATTTTTCCCCGCCTACTTTTTATTAACCAAATTTTTGAAAAATGTGCATCTCCAGGGTTGCCACAGATAAGGGAAGTCAGGGAATTCAGGGAAAAGTCAGGGAAAGTAAAATTGGTCAGGGAAGTCAGGGAAAAGTCAGGGATTTTTACTAAAAGTACTGAAAAAAATTGAATTTTTAAAATTCATGAGAAAACTAAATTTTTTTCTTTTTGCCTCGTAAACTAAGAAATTACCACAAATTATAATACAAAACCTTGAATTCTTTCTATTTCTGACAATAATTTCTTTTTAAATAACTTAAATTTTCAAAATCTATCATAAAATTAATAATTAATAATAAATATTAAATAAATAATAATTAAATAATATTAATAATAACTATCATAAATTATGACTTTTAAGTTATTTTATGAATAGTTTTTACAATTTTCATAAATACTAGATTGATGAAAGAATTTTAGTTAAAAATACTAAAAAAATTAGATTTTGGAAAAGTTACAAATGATTACAGAAATTCAATTATTTTCAAAAGTTACAAAAATTCTTCGCAGAATTTCAATTATATTTAAAAATTTTTTAAACAATTCTCGTCAAAATTACAATTATTTTTATAAATAATAAAATACTTCATTAAAATTCAATTATTTTTAAAAGTTTTAATAAAATTCTTGACAAAATTCCACAAGAATTTAATTATTCAATTTTTAAAAAATTTCTTCAAAATAATTCAATTATTTTCATAAGTTGTAATAAAATTTCTCACAGGAATTCAATTATTTAAAATACAAAATTTAATAAAATCTTTCGAAAAATATCAATTATATAAAAATATTTTTATATATATTAAAATTCTTCACCGAAATTCAATTACTTTTATAAACTTGAATAAAATTCGTTGTAAGAATTCAATTATTTATATAAATATAAAAATTCTTCACATAAATACAGTTATTTTTATAAATTTGAATAAAATTCGTTGAAAGAATTAAATTTTTTGTAAAATGTAATAAAATTCTTGACAGAAATCCAATTGTGTTCGAAAATTAAGAAAAAAATTCTTGTTAAAATATCAAGTAAGTTTATAAATTATAAAATTCTTCTCTAAAATTCAATTATTTTATAGAAATTTTAAGAAAATTTAAATTATTTTCATAAGTAATAAAACTCATCGCAGAATTTTAATGATTTTTTACACAATAAATATTTTAATCAAATTCCTCGAAAAATGTAATTATTCTTAAAAATTTTATTAAAATTTGTCAAATTAAATTCATATATTTAACAATTTATTAATAAAATTCTTTATGAGAATTAAAGTTGAACAAAGAACATTCTATTATTCCAGAAATTATTTATTTTTTAATTTAAATAATTGAATTTTTCTAAAATTTTCTAATAAAAATTGATTTAAAAATGAATTAACGCGGATAATCGATTTATTCTTATATTTATGAAAGTAATTAAATTATTGCCACGAATTTTATTACATTTTTTAAAAATAATTTAATTTTTTTGAGAAATTTTACTGCTTGTAAAAATAATTGAATTCTTGCGAAGGATTTTTTTTTAGGATTTTTGTAAATAATTAACCTATTCTGAAAAATGTTATGGTATTGTAATAATATTCTTATAAGTTGTTCAATTTAAAAAGATTTGTATTTGAATGTTTTGAAGAATTTTAATTCCTACAGAAAGATAATAATCATTAAATATTTATTTAAAAAAGAAGTGTTTGATGTTTTTGAATAATTTTAGAATTAATAAAATTTGTAAATAAATGTAATAGAACATTTTTTCTTGATTGTCTAATAATTTTTAGAGTGAATCAGAATATTCTTTAGGGTCAGGGAAAAAGTGAAAATTTTGTCTGGAAATCAGGGAAAAGTCAGGGAAAAATACAATTAAATATTTGTGGCAACCCTGATCTCTTTTTTATTGTAAAATTAAAAAAATTGCACCTTGAAATAAAATAAGTAATAATGCGAGTTAAAATTTGTAACATTATAAGAAGAGGGATAAATTTCATGTAAATAATTTAAATTTACTACAGTCAAGAGGTTCAATATTTTTCAAAATCGCAATTTTCATAAAAAATCTCTAACTTTAAAGAATTATATTTTCAAATTTACAATATTAAATTGGTTATTTTTTTTGCCTATTTGACTCTAAATTTATTGAGCTTTAAAATGATCCTTGTTTGATAGCTGTTGCATCTATTTTTACAGAAATATTTGAATTTGAAGTGGAGCGAGCATTTACAATAGTAAACAGTCAAAATGTACTGAAACTTTGCGACCCGAGTGTATATAGTCTTATGAGATTTCATTCAGATTTTAACCTATATATATGAAGACGCGCAGGATCCAAATTTTAAGATTACATTCGCATTATAACTTTATAATATTATTGTATCTAAACATAACTTTAATTAAAGAAAAATTTTCTTCGGTCATCATTAAAATAAATTACAAAGAATAAGGTTCAAAGACGGACTCTTTTAGATTGTTAACGATATAAATTCGCGTATGTCCGCATCAAGGATATAAAGCGCACATAGGCACATATAGTGAGGGCATCAGAGAGTAGATTTCTTGTGATCGTAAAATTCTTTTTGTTTCTCTCATCGCCAACTCGCGAAGACTTTGACGTGTCCTGACGATGGGTGAAATGTTTTTGAGTCATCTCTCTCTCTCTCTCTCTCTCTTATATATATAACAAACGGGAAAGAGTTTTGTCTCGCTATATATACGAATATCGCAGCGTGGAGGGCAAAAAGCTCGAATTCCCGTCCGGTTTAAAAAGCGACTCTATATACCACATAATACTCGCGCGTCGGGCTTATAAGCAACGAACCAAGAGCGGCCAAGCATCTCAGGGAGCGGCACATGCACGGCTAATTACAATCTTCTTTGACGAGCCGCTCACACAGACTCTCTAAAACCCCTTTGCGCATTTCTTGAATTTTGCCGCTATAACCCCTCTTTCCCCTCCTATACAACACGATTCACTCTTCACCACTACTTATATATATATTTATGATGTCAGGAAAACAGGATTATAATCCAGAATATGCGCATCAAAGTCCTCTACCACTCTCTCACACGCAAAGAAATTTATTATATAATAATATCTGCGTATATAGGACATCTTCCCTTTCTTATTATAATTCTTTAAATGAACACAAAAAATAAAGACAAATTAACAAAAGTCAGGATTACAACAAGTACTATTATATACTATATGCCTTAAATATAAAAAAACATATACATATACTTCCAGGCTTTGCATTCCCATTATGAGTTTTAATAAAGTAGGAAATATAGTACTCTCTAAATCTGAATTAGTAGAAAGGTACTAATGAAATGGTGAAAAGTCGTCCACTAAATGATTTAGTAATAATTCTACTAACAATTAGTAAAATTTTACTAATTCTTAGTAGAGCGTTACTAATTGATTAGTAGAATTCTACTAACAATTAGTAGAACTGTTTTATTAATAGTCGATAAAACAGTTTCACTAATTCATTTAGTGAAAAGGTGACATTTAATTAGTAAAATTCTACTAATGTTTTAGTAGAATTCTACTAATCAATTAGTAACGCTCTACTAACAATTAGTACTACTAAAACATTAGTAGAATTTTACTAAAAATTAGTAATATTCTGCTAATTAAATAGGTGAAAAGTCGTTCATCAAAACTACTAAAAATTAGTAAAATTTTTCCTAATTCTTATAGTCGAATTCTACTAATTCAGATTCTGAGAGTGACAAAACAAAAAGAATTCAAGAATTTCATTAAAAACTTTTTAAAAAATCGTATTTTCAAAGTATTTTAATTTAATAATTGATAAATAATTAAATTTTATAAGGAGTCTTAGATTCTAATGTATTCACGTTTCTCAGTGCGAAGATTAATAATTAAAAATTTTTATTAGTTAATTTAAAAAAAAATACACACTTCAAATTTTTTAATAAAATTGAATTTTCGCAGTTTATTTGAAAAATAAGATTTTTTAATCCTGTTATTTGAAGATAATTGAATTTTTACAAAACAAATAATTGAAAAGTTTTAATGTAATTGAAATTTTTGTACATTCTATTGAAAGTAATTTACTTTGTTTAAAGAATTTTATTTAAATTTTTCTAAATAATCAATGGAAGTTAGTCATGGAATAATTATAATTTTATTTTTAAAAATTTATTCGAAATACATTCAATTATTTTCTTAAATAGGAAAACTTCGAGAAAAATTAAATTACTTTTAAGGGCATTTGAACCACTATGACGTCACAATGTGCAAAAAGTATGAGTTTTATAATTGTGACGTCATAATGGTTCAAATGCCCTTAAGGGATTTTATTAAAATTCATTGTAAAAGTTTAATTATTTCTCTAAATAACAAAAATTCATTAATATTCGCCACAAGAATTCAATTATTTTCAAAAAATTTTCTTAATTCAATAATTTGTATGTCTAATGTTTTAATAAAATTTCCAAAAAGTATTCAATTATTTAAAAACAATTTTGACAAATTCTACACAAATATTCAATTATATATTTTCTAAAAGAATGAAAATTTCAGAGGAATTGAATTATTCAAAATAGAGTTTAACTAAAATTTTTTTTTAAAAAATCAAATATTCGAAACTTTTTTTTATAAAATCCTCGCAATAATTCAATTACTTTTATAAATAATAAAACTCATTGCAGAAATGGAATTATGTTTAATACAATTTTAATCAAATTCGTCGAAAAATGAAATTATTTTTTAAAATTTGATTAAATTTTGTCTAAAGAATTCAATTATTTAAATTATTTTTATAAACAGTAAAATTCTTTACTAAAATTTAATTAGTATCAATAAATTTTTAATGAAATTGAAATTTTCAAATTTTCCATTATAATTATGAACAGACAAGATTATTTTTTGAAAAATTGAAAAAATTCTTTATTTATAATTCCATTGTTTTCCAAATTGTAGATTTATGTTCGAAATTAAATAAATAAAAATTTGATGAGAAAAAAATCTGTTTAAAATTTCAATTATTTTTATAAATAATAAAATTCTTTTCCAAAATTTAATTATTTAAAAAAAAATTAATAAAATACCTGTCATAATTTCAATTATCTTTCTAAATCATAAAATTCTTCTTTAAAATTCATTTGTTTTCAAGAAAGATGAAATTCTTTGCAAAAATTCAATTACATTTAACTTTTTTTTTAATTTCTCGTCAAAATTTTATAAATAATAAAATTCATAATGGAAATTCAATTATTTTCAAAAGTTATCAAATTCTCCGCAGAATATCAATTATTTTCATAAATTTTTTTAAATTTCTCGTCAAGTTATCATTATCTTCATAAATAAAAAAATTCATCATGGACATTTAATTATTTTCAAAAGATCTGATCAAATTCATTGCAAAATTCAATTATCTTCAAAAGTAAGAAAATTCTTTACAGAAATTCATTCAAAAAAAAATTTTTTAATTCTCAAAATTTCAATTATCTGTATAAATATTTTTAAAAAATTTTCAAAATTCAATTACTTTTAAACATTTAAAAAAAACTGTATAAAAATATTCAATTATCTTTACAAATAATCAAACTCTTCTCTGTAATTCAATTATTTTCAAAGAATTTTAATAAAATTCTTGTCAGAATTTCAATTATTTATTTATTTATTTCTGTACATTTGTAATTATCTTTATAAATAATAATATTTATCCTACAAATTCATTTATTTTCGAAAGTAAGAAAATTCTTCGCAGAAATTCAATTATTTTCAAAATTTTTTTTAATTCTCCCCACAATTTCTACTATTTTTAAAAATATCAAAATTCTTCTCCAAAATTCAATTACTTTTAAACATTTAAAAAAAAATCTGTTCAAAATTTCAATTATCCTTATAAATAATAAAAATCTTCTCTGAAATTCAATTATTTTCGAAGAATTTTAATAAAATTCTTGTCAGAATTCTAATTATCTTTAAAAAAAATTCATCCTAGAAATTCAATTATTTTTAAATTCTTTTTTTTATAAATTCTTATAATATAGAGAATAATGATTTTATCACTCGGTCATCTTTAATTATTATATACTTGAACAAATTTGTTTGAACCTCTCATAAAATCTGAAACAAAAAAGAAAAGAATAATTTAAACTAATAAAAAATTTACATTATTTTTGAAAATAATCTTAATTTTTAATTTTTCGATTTTTACTCGCACATTCTTGACTTTTCCTGATTAAAGAAATTGAAGATATCTAAATAAAAAGAATAATTATGTTTCTTTTCACTTCGTCATATTTTTTACTTTTCCTAATTAAAAGGAATTGAAAATTATCAGAATGATAAGAAATTTTTTTTTCATCCTTTGTTAGTTGGACAAATTCTATAAACCCTGGATGTTGTAATATCTGAAACAAAAAGAGAATATATTTTTCCAAATTCAAAATGGTTAAAATAATATACACGATATAGTTTTTGAAAAATATTTCAAGTTTAATAGTTTTTTTTTTGTTTTTCCTGATTAAGAATATAAATCTAAGATCTTATTGGCGTCAGTAAGTAATTTAAATTAAATTAAATCTTTGCTGTATAAAAATATAATGTAATACAACAGCATTAGTGAAATTTAGCAACAGAAATTAATAATACATTTAGTATAATACAAAATTTACTGAACAGCATTAAAAAGTAACATAATTATTCTAAAAAGAAAAGTAAGTAGCAAAAAATTAACATTTTATACATTTATAATTATAAAACACGTTTGAAATTACAGTTCCTACAGGCCTACGTGCTTTTAATAATAAAAAAAAATGTCAGATGAGTAATTCGAATTGAATCTATATACATCGCGTACAGCGTATTTCATGAGAATTTAAAAGTGCAGAGGCGAAAAATTGGAATTATAAACCCTTCAAAAGTGATGTTGAAGACAGAGAAGGGAGATAAGACATAAATGGCGCGAGGGGGCCTTTCATTACTAAGTAATAACCTATAATAACATGGATTTAAAGCGCGCAGCTTGAAGTGCAGGGCATAAGCATTAGTTTTCCGCCTTCGGCAATTTTAATGGATTGCGCGTTCGTTCATCGTCTTTTTTTTTCTTTCTCTTTTTCCCTCTCCAGAAAAAAAAATATATATATATAATGTAAATTAATATCAAAAAACACTTTCCAAGAAAATATTAAAGTTTTTTTTTCGGCGCATGAAGCGTGTATATATTGAAGAAGAACGTGCGACGTTTAATGTTTTTCTTTTTTTTTCTTGGCACGAATTTTTCTTAAATTTCACGCAGATAAAATCAAAACAATAAAAAGTAAATATAAAGTCACTTGTAAAAAACGGTAATTGTAAGTAAACGTAATAAAAGTATGTAAATCTAAAGTTAGATAACTCAATTATTAGGGTTGCCACAAATGTATTTAATTTTATTTTTCCCTGATTTCCAGACAAAATTCTCACTTTTTTCCTAACCATAAAAAATATTCTGGTTCACTCTAAAAATTATTAGATACTCAAAAAAATGTTCTATTAAATTTATTTACAAATTTTATTAATTGTAAAATTATTCAGAAACATCAATAACTAAATTTTTAAATAAGTATTTAACTATTACTTTTCCACAGAAATTAAAATTCTTCAGAACGTTCAAATTCAAACCTTTTTGAAACTCAACAATTTATAAGAATATTATTACAAAACATAATTCACCTTCTTCATGTTTTGATATAATTTAAATAACCATTAAATTTGTCAACAAAAATTTAATTATTTACAAATATCCTAATAAATTCCTTTACAAGAATTCAATTATTTTTAAAAGTAGTAAATTTTCTCAATAAAATTCAATTATTTGAAAAAATTGTAATAAAATTCGTTGCAATAATTCAATTATTTGAATAAACAATAAATCGATTATTCGGTAAATTCATTTTTTAATCAATTTTTATTAGAAAATTCTAGAAAAATTCAATTATTTAAATTGAAAAATAAATAATTTATTGAATAATTGAATGTTTGTTAAAATTGAATTCTCATAAAGAATTTTATCAACAAATTTTTAAATAATTGAATTTCTTTGATAAATTTTAATAAAATTTTTAAGAATAATTACATTTTTCGAGGAATTTGATTAAAATATTGTATCCAAAATTAATTAAAATCCTCCGATGAGTTTTATTATTCATGAAAATAATTTTAAAAAATTTCCAAAAATGTTATTAAAATTTTTCTAAAATAATTGAATTTCGATGAAGAATTTTATTATTTATAAAAATAATTGAATTCTTGTAAAGAACTTTGTTAATTTTTTTCAATAACTGAACTCTTGCGACGAATTTTATAAAATTCTTTTTAATTAATTGATATTTTTCAAAAAATTTTATAAAATTTTGTATATTAAATAATTGAACTCACGTGAAAATGTTATTATTTGTGAAAATAATTGAATTATTTCAAAGAAATTTATTAAAAATTTCATAAATTATTGAATTTCTGTAAAATTTTAAAAAGAATTTTATTCAAGTTTTTAAATATATTTTAATTTTGAAGAGAATTTGAAAAATTTTTTCAAATAATTCAATTTTGAAGAATTTTATTATTTATAAAGATAATTGAAATTTTGACAAAATATTTTTGAACATAATTGAATTTCTGCGAAGAATTTTATTACTTTTGAGAATAATTTAATTCTTCCAACGAATTTTATTCAAGTTTATAAAAATAATTGAATTTCGAAGAAGAATTGTATTATTTATAACAATAATTGAAATTTTGAAGAGAATTTTAAAAAAATTGTGAACATAATAATAATAATAATAATAATAATAATTTTATTAAAATAAAAAACTATTATTATTATTAATAATATTGATGAATTTATCGATCACTCCGAGTCATTCAGAATTGAAAATAATATTATTATTATTATTTATTAAATTATTATTTAATAATTGAATTTTGGAGAAAAATGTTTTTATTTTTAAAGATGTAATTAAATAATTAAATTCTTGTAAAGAACTTTGTTAATTTTTTTTAATAATTGATTCATGCGACGAATTGTATAAAAATCTTTTTAAATAATTGATATTTTTCAAAAAATTTTATAAAATTTTGTGTATTAAAAATTAAATAATTGAACTCACGTGGAAATTTTATTATATTATATTTTATTATTTATTATATTTAAAAATGTCATAAATTATTGAATTTCTGTGAAATTTTAACAAGAATTTTATTAAAGTTTTTAAAAATAATTGAATTTCGAAGAAGAATTGTATTATTTATAACAATAATTTAAATTTTGACGAGTATTTAGAAAAAAACTTTGAACCTAATTGAATGTTGGAGAAGAATTTTTTTATTTTTAAAGATATAATTGAAATGACCAAAATTTTTAAAAATTTTTGAATATAATTGAATTTCTGCGAAAAATGTTATTACTTTTGAAAATAATTGAATTTCTGCGTAATTATTTGCAACTTTTCCAAAATTAAATTTTTTTAGTATTTTTAACTGAAATACTTTTATCAATCTAGTATCTATGAAAATTGTAAAAATTATTCATTACAAAATCATAAGTCATAATTTTATGATATAGTACTTTAAACATTATGTTTTAAAAAACAAAAATTTAATTATTTACATAAATCCTAATAAAATCCTTCCCAAGAATTCAAATACTTTTAAAAGTAGAAAATTTATTTAATTTTATTTAATTAATTTATTTTAATTTAATTTATTTTAATTATGTTTTAAAAAGAAATTATTGTCTGAAATAGAAAAAATTCAAGGTTTTGTATTAAAATTCGTGGTTATTTTTTATTGTTTACGAGGCAAAACGAAAAAACATGAAAATTTAGAGTTTTTTCATGAATTTTTGAAATTCGATGTTTTCCAGTACTTTTACTAAAAAATCCCTGACTTTTCCCTGACCAATTTTACTTTTCCTGACTTTTCTCTGAATTCTCTGACCTGTGGCAACCCTGATCATTCCATAGTTTTTAACAACAAAACTATTAAGTTAATTAATAATTATAAAGTTACGTATTATGTAACTTTATAACTTTCTTTAGTTTTAAAAATAAAATTTTTTTAATTTCTTTTTTTATTTTAAAAAATGTTATAGCATATATAACGTATATAGTAAACGATTCTTCGGATAATTTACTAATTCGACTCACCCAACGCCACTAGAGTTTCAAGGTGTAATTTAAATCCATAATAATAAAAGACCGAAAAAAAAGATCCATAACCAATCGGTAAGCATTTCTTCAGTTTTCAGCCGCTCTATTATAATACAAGCCGTTCGTCCGCTAAATAAATTGATAACATTTATCTCCATTGTCCGGAAAATTTGCATTTTTTAAACTAATTTTTTTCTTTATCTATATAACATTATATATTTGTATAATTTATCATTTACAACATCATCAAAAATGAAAATATTATTTTCAAAGTTTATTATTAATATTATTATTATTATTATTATTATTATTATATTTCATTGTTGTTTATTATTATTATAAATTTCAGACACTTTTAAATATCTCACTTTGAGGGTTGAAGGAAAAGTAATTATTTTTCTAAATGATTTTTAAATTGAGAAAATGTTTTAACACGCGTGTGAGGTGTAAAAATATATATGTAAGAGAAGAAAACAAAGGAAAAAGGAAGAGCAATTTATTATTGCAGCAAGCGTGCAGTGGCTTTAGGACTGACCTTTTTAAACCGTGAAGGGGAAATTCGGTCCGCTTGACGGGTCCGAGTTGGGCCCTATATACACCCGTGCATAATGATCTTTAAAGTGGCTCTCAACTGTACAAATGATAAGATATATTGCCAGCTTTTTCTCATTTTAAGGCAAATATTACGTACATGTATCGTATAATATTATAATAAATATTTAAGTTATACAAAAATTTATATATAATTTCATAAACTATTGCAATATTTATTTATAAAAATAAAATTTTAATTTAAAACAGTTTTTTAACTCTTATATTTAAAAGTCTTTCATTTCGGGAGTTTTTGGAAAATCTTCTCTACATCGTAAGGCGTGAATAAATTTAAAACAATCATGTCTGAAAGTTAAAAAAAATTAATTTGATTATAATTTTTTTTTTTTTTATTTCGAAATAAAACTTAAACATATTCATTCT
This sequence comes from Leptopilina myrica (nomen nudum), assembly GCA_032872475.1. NCBI lineage: Eukaryota > Metazoa > Arthropoda > Insecta > Hymenoptera > Figitidae > Leptopilina > Leptopilina myrica (nomen nudum). Next base: position 29,391,787 of record CM065466.1, on the reverse strand, counting down.
TTGACGACTTTTTTCTAAACTCAGAATTTTCAGACTTATAAGCTATTGAAAATAGGCCTACTTTTAAAAACCCAAAATTTCAAATATATTCATAACTTGAAAATTTGTAAATATTAAACAAAATATGAAAAAATTCGTATTTTATATTTTCCTATAAAGATTAGGAAAAAAATATGTTTAACCGATTTTTAGAGGGTACAGGTAAAACTCACGTGGAATTCCCCATATGTAAACATTGAAAATTTAAAAATCGGTTTAAAAGGATCTGTTATAAAAATTTTACCCCCTTTTAATTTGAGACCAAGAACATCAAAATCTGATAAAATTTATAAACTAAGGTAAGAAATTTTCCTAATATTTATTTATAAATTTTATAATTATTTTTTGTTTACTTTTTTTAAGTTATCAGTTTCTTTTGAAATAAAAAGTTGTGAAATTTTTATTTCTTAATTACAATTTTTAACAAATTTTTTTTTCCATTTTAAATTAATAAAAGAATGTATAGGGAGAATTTGTGTATTTCATAATTAGAATTTTTATTATTTTATGTATATAAAGATATTTTATATTTTACTAGCTAAAAAAACGCTCGTGAACTTTCTCATTCCAATGATAATAGATATATAATAATAATATAATAATCATGTCTATATTCACATTTTATTTTATTAAAAAACAAAATATTTAATTTCATTTGAAGAATTTCTTTAATGAGATTTAATTTTTTAACCTTCTGAAAATGAATGTATTTCAAGATCAATCTAGAAATTAATGAAAAAAAATTTGCATGATTTCTTTTTTTTTATTTAAAATCGAAGAAAAAATAAAGTACTTTGAACTATTTATATGTCTTTATTAAAATTTTTGTTAAACTTCATTTTTAAACTTTTTTAAACTTAATTTGTAATTAATTTTGACAATCATATTGTTTTTACAAAATTTGTAGTATTTTTTTTTGCATAATTTCTATTTATTTATCACAATTTTTTTAACAAAATCAAAATATTATTTTTTTTAATAAGTATTGATTAATAAACAATAAGAATTAATTATTTAGTATTTTTTTAATATATGTACACCCAGAATTCTTATTTATTTTTTAATAATTCTAAAGAATAATTAATAAATTAAAAATCTATTGATTTTATTTAGTTTTTTGCTTTGATGTACCAAGTTTTGAAATAAGGTTCAAATTATAAACATTTACAAAATGTATGAGGATAAAACTGGCACCCACTTAATTTTAGAAATTGCGAATTTTAAAAGTTAAGTACTTTGATGAAGCTGAAACTTGCATCCAGTTATCAGTCCGACTTAATTTTTTGAAATTCGATATTGGATTTAAAACAAAAAACATTTAACTTTTAAATTTAATTTCCAAAATGAAGCAGGTGCTGGTAACAAATAAAAGTCATGAAAATTTCTTTCATTCTTTTCTAAATTAAAAAAATAAGTGTTGTCAAAAACATTTTGTCGGACAAATCGAATTTCCATAGTTTCTTTTATTTATTTCTAACAAAATTTGAAAATTATTTAACAAAATGTTAAAGGTTTAAAAAAAAAAAGATTTGAAAAACTGGAATAATTTCTTAATTTTTTAAACATAATTTTTAATAAAATTTTGATTTTTTTAGAGATAGATGATAATAAATCTGTTGGCTCAATTAACTATTTTTTCTGTAATTTTTTTTTTTAATTTAATAGTGAAAATAAATAAAAATAAAAATTGTACAGCTTTGATTAACCATCAATTGTATTCTTTTAATAGTTGACAAAGATTAATTATTTAGTATAGAATAGTATTTTTATTTTCTGATCATCCAAAAAAATGTTTATTACTTTAAAAGAATTTTTTTTTCTTTCTTGTGCCAAGTTATAAAATGAGGCAAAAATCATGAAAATTTATAAAATAGAAAATCTGCAAACTTTTTTTCTCCATTTTTAATGGAAAATTTGAATATTTTCAAAATAATTGGCATTGTTTAAATTTAAAATCCAAAACAGATATTGGAAAAGTCATAGGTTCAAACATAACCTCAAATTTGTAGATTATACCTGTTGACATATCTGAGATATTAAACCATAACATCTAGATGTTATGAAATACCATCTTTTCTCAATAACTATTAAGATTTTTAATATCCAATTTTCTCAGTGTATAAAAATAAAGACTAAGATTATAAAGAATAAAGTGTAAATAAAGACAAAAACAAAATCAAATAAGAAACAAAGAGTAGACAAATGAGCAATCAACAGTATTAATTAATGGAAATAATTCAAAATCATTTCGTACGAACTATCAAAATTATCTAAATCAGTTACTTTATTTAAACTATTACTTCCCTCCTTCTTTATAAAAAACATTTCTGAGAAAAACATTTTCTGTGAAACCTATACACTAAGAGTATACAGGTTCAATATCTAGCACTTCAAATTCATTCCATTTTATAAAATGTGAAATAGAATCATTTTTGAAATTTGTTAAGTGATTACTAATAACATTATGATATATTTCAATTTATTCTCCTTCACCAAAATATTACTATTTCCCGGACGTAAAAGATTGATTGAGAAATTGAATGTTGAATATAATAACAAACGTATAAATATAAATGGCAGCCTCTCGTATAGCAGAAGGAGAAAATTGTCAACAGAGGGCATCAGAAACATGCAGAGAACCGATAATCGGTAAATAATTCTTAGGAAAGTTCCAAAAAGTTCAATATTCCACATAACAGATGGCGCACACTCGCCTCAAAGGTAAAGTTAGGATTAAACGTGTTTCTACGTGTACGTTGTGTATCAAGAAAAATGTAAACAAAAGTTACAAATTAACTATAAAAATAAAAATTATAAAATAGTTATAAGTCCAATTAGAAAACAATGACAGAACAAATATTTCCCCGCATCAAAGCGTACATGAATTCACAGTCATTTTTTGTCAATGATTCTTGGCTAAGAGAATGCATTGAATATTTTTTCAGTCAAAATCAACAGGTTAGTGTTGTTTCCTTTTTTAATAAAAAAAAAATAATAAAACAATAAAATGAATAAAATATTTAGAAATTTGTTGACTATTTAATTCTTAAAATTATATTTTTCAACACTATAAGCAATTTTATCACTTGAAAATAAATTCAGTATTTATTTTTAAGTGATAAAATTGCTTATGTGTGTTGAAAAATTACGTGAAATATTTTCAGGTGAATTTTAACGGTGTTCAACAATTTGTAAAGGAACAATTTTTTCTCAACGATTTACGAGAAATTAACAATATTAATGGCTGCTTACCAGCGAATCTGTCTCAAAATAAAAAAATAACTTTAGACAGTAAATATACGCTGCAGGTATTTTAATTACATTTTTTGTTAATTATATATAATAACAGGGTTGCCACAGGGCGGGGAAAAGTCAGGGATTTTTAGTAAAAATACTGGAAAAAATCGAATTTCAAAAATTCATGAAAAAACGCTAAATTTTCATGTTTTTTGTTTGCCTTGTAAACAATAAAAAATAACCACGAATTTTAATACAAAACCATGAATTTTTTCTATTTCAGACAATAATTTCTTTTTAAATAACATAATTTTTAAAGAACTATATAGTGACTTATGAATTATGTAACAATGAATAATTTTTACAATTTTCATAAATACTAGATTGATAAAAGAATTTTAGTTAAGAATACTTTTAAAAAATTAATTTTGGAAAAGTTGCAAATAATTACGCAGAAATTCAATTATTTTCAAAAGTAATAACATTTTTTGCGCAGAAATTCAATTATATTCAAAAATTTTTTAAAATTCTGGTCATTTCAAATATATATTTTAAAAAAATCAAAAAATTCTTCTCCAACATTTAATTATGTTCAAAATTTTTTTTTTAAATTCTTTTCAAAATTTCAATTATTGTTATAAATAATACAATAATTCTTCTTCGAAATTCAATTATTTTTAAAAAACTTTAATAAAATTTTTGGAAAAATTTAACAAGAATTCAATTATTTACAAAATTTTTGATGATTTTCTTCTAAATAAACAAATTTTTTTTCATGAATAATAAAGTTTTCACAGGAATTCAATTATTTAATAAAAAAAATTTCTAATAATTTTTTTGCGCAGAAATTCAATTATATTCAAAAATTAAAAAAAATTCTGGTCATTTCTTTAAAAATAAAAAAAAATTTCTCCAAAATTAAATTTCTAATAATTTTGTTGCGGAGAAATTCAATTATATTCAAAAATTAAAAAAAATTCTGGTCATATCTTTAAAAATAAAAAAAAATTTCTCCAAAATTAAATTATTATATAATAATTTAATAAGTAATAATAATAATAATAATATTTTTTTATTTTAATAAAATTATTATTATTATTATTATTATTATTATGTTCACAATTTTTTTAAAATTCTTTTCAAAATTTCAATTATTGTTATAAATAATACAATTCTTCTTCGAAATTCAATTATGTTCAAAAATATTTTGTCAAAATTTCAATTATCTTTATAAAGAATAAAATTCTTCAAAATTCAATTATTTGAACAAATTTTTCAAATTCTCTTCAAAATTAAAATATATTTAAAAACTTGAATAAAATTCTTTTTAAAATTTTACAGAAATTCAATAATTTATGAAATTTTAAATAAATTTCTTTGAAATAATTCAATTATTTTCACAAATAATAACATTTTCACGTGAGTTCAATTATTTAATTTTTAATACACAAAATTTTATAATTTTTTTTAAAAATATCAATTATTTAAAAAGATTTTTATAGAATTCGTCGCATGAATCAATTATTTAAAAATAATTTAACAAAGTTCTTTACAAGAATTTAATTATTTTCATAAGTAATAAAATTCTTCACTGAAATTCAATTATTTTAGAAAAATTTTAATAACATTTTTGGAAATTTTTAAAAATTATTTTCATGAATAATAAATCTCATCGCAGGATTTTAATTAATTTTGAATACAATATTTTTATCAAATTTTACGAAAAATGTAATTATTCTTAAAAATTTTATTAAAATTTGTCAAAAGAATTCAATTATTTAAAAATTTGTCGATAAAATTCTTTATGAGAATTCAATTTTAACAAACATTCAATTATTCAATAAATTATTTATTTTTCAATTTAAATAATTGAATTTTTCTAGAATTTTCCAATAAAAATTGATTAAAAAATGAAATTACCGAATAATCGATTTATTGTTTATGAAAATAATTGAATTATTGCAATGAATTTTATTACAACTTTTTCAAATAATTGAATTTTTTTGAGAAAATTTACTACTTTTAAAAATAATTGAATTCTTGCGAAGGATTTTTTAGGGATTTTTCTAAATAATTGAATTTTTGTTGAAAAATTTCATGGTTATTTAAATTATAACAAAACATAAAGAAGGTGAATTATGTTTTGGAACAATATTCTTATAAATTGTTGAGTTTCAAAAAAGGTTTGAATTTGAACGTTCTGAAGAATTTTAATTCCCGTGGAAAAGTAATAATTAAATACTTATTTAAAAATTTAGTTATTGATCCTACTAATAAACTGAATTCTTGCAATAAATTTTATTATACATGAAAGAATTTAAATTTGTTTAATTAATATTTGAATATTTTTAGAAATGTTTAGAGTATAAAAAATTTTATAAAAATTTTCAAGTAATTCATTTCTTTTGACTAATATTATCTTAATTCTAATTTAAATAATTGAATTCTGTTTGAAAACTTTATAAAAATAATTGATATTGATAAACATTAAATTGCAAAAAGATTTAATTTAATTTACAAAGAATTCAATCAAAATTTTTGAAAATAATAATTGAATTTAAACTATTTTATTATAATTTTTTTCAAATAATTGAATTTACAAGAAGAAATTTATGACTTTTAAAAATAATTGAATTCTTATGTGTTGAATATTGTTATTTATCAAAATTATTGAATTTCGCAAAGAATTTTATTAAAGTACCTCAAAATAATTGAACTTTTGAGAATAATTTAGTTTTTTATCGACGTAATTGAATTCTTTTTGGAAGTATTTTATTGAAATCTAAAAGAGTAATTGAATTATTTCAACAACAAAAAATTAATTTACATTATATATTTACAATAATTGATTTCTTTGGAACAATTTTATTAATGTATTTGAAAATAATTGAATTCCTGTAAAAAATATTTTTGTAAATATTTTGTAAAATCCTGTAAATATTTTTCTAAATAATTGAATTCTTTCAAGGAATTAAAAAAAATATTTTTTAAAATAATAATTGATCATTTTAAGCAATAGAAATAAAATGTTTAAGAATAATTACATTTTTTTAAAGCAATTCCTGCAAAATTTTATTAAAACTATTAGAAATCCTGTGATGAATTTTATTATTTATGAAAATAATTGAATAGTTGGAAAGAATTTTATTTACATTTTTTTTAAATAATTGATTTCTTTTCAGCAAGTTTATGAAAATTCTAATTTTAATAATTGAATTCCGAAGAAATTTTTATTATCCATGAGAATAATTGAATTCTGTTTGAAAATTTTATGAAAATAGTTGATATTGAAAATCATTGAAATGCGAAGTTTTTCATAATATAATTAAATTTTAAAAAGAATTCTATTAAACTTTTTAAGAATTTAAAAACTATTATCTTTCAAAAATTATTTAAATATATTAAGAAAAAAACATAGATACAAATATTATAAAAAAATCGAGTTTTTGTGTTTTAATATATAATTAAATTCTAGAAGAACTTTCAGAAAAATATTTAAAATAATTGAATTCAAGTAGGGTGGTGGTAGGGTTTTAATTGTATTTTACAGAAATTTTTAAAATTCGCAAATTTTACGTAAACTTTCATATTTTCCTGCAAATAGAATTTTGGAGGGAAAATAATTGTAATGTCTGTAAAATTGATGAATTCATTTTTTTGTTATAAAATAATTATTCTGTTTATAATAATTTAAAAATAATTTAACAGCTTTTAAAGTTATATGACATATCAGTATCAAAATATAAGCAACTGGAGAAACTAAGGAACGTTTCCAATGTTAATATCGAAGCTACAAACGAAAATAGTACACAGCCATGGGAGCCCGTTGGAAAAAGAATGTTGCAATTATTTTTAACTGATGGTATTCAGGAAATACTTGCCATTGAATATAAACCAATTAGAATTTTAAATGTAAGTGCTATTTTCAAAATTAATAACTTAAAACAAGACAAAAAAAAATTGCATTAAAAAAAAAATCAGGACTTAAAAATACCGCAATTTTTGATTATTTAAAGTCAGAATATGTTTTTTATCTTTTAAATTAATATTTCTTTCTTTCAGGATTCGCTATTGCCAGGTTTAAAGGTAATGATAATGGGTCCCGTAATATGCAGAAAGGGCGTCATTTTATTGGAAGAGACAAATATCGCAATTCGCGAAGGCGAAGTCTCCGACCTTCTTATTCCAAATGCTTTGGAAAATGTCTTGGCAAATGCATTGTAATTCATTATCAAATTTGTTTCAATTTTTTTAAATAATTACTTTTTACTCGCAGTCGATTTTTCTCTAATTTTGAAATTGGTGAACTATTTTTAAATTACGGAACTATCGACTCTATAGAAGTAAAGACTTGTTGGGGTTCTATAAAATTTTTATTTCTGTTAGAAATTTCTTTTTTTTTTATTTAATTACAAAAAAGAAATTTAATTTACAGAAATTTACCGTTGAACGATGATCCCTACAATGACAGTAAAAAGAAAGAAGCAACGACAACAATTCCAATGGATTTTGCCGAAGACTTTAATATCGATTTCAATGAAATTGGACGTTCTGTGGAAATGGCGCAGTCAAGAGTTGAAAACAATTCAAATAAAAATCCATCATCATCATCATCATCGTCATCGACATTATCAAGAATCGAAAATAATTCAAATAGAAGTTCATCATCGACATTATCGAGAATCGAAAATAACTCAATTAGAAATTCATCATCGACATTGTCGAGAATTGAAAATAATTCCAATAGTAATTCATCATCATCGATATTATCGAGAATTGAAAAGAATTCCAATAGAAATTCATCACTACCGCCGCCGCCGCCGCCACCAGGGAATAAAAATTCAAATATTTGTGAATTTCCCGATGATGATGATTTAATTTTTGATGAATTTGATATAGACGAGGGTATTTCGTCAAGCAGTGATGTAAATACAAATAAAGCGTCAACGGCTCCTTCTACTTCTGAGTTTAAATCTTCGACTTCGAATTCCATAAATTTTCCGGACGATGATTTTGATTTGAATGATGTGGACTTTGATGCAGGTTTCACGTGGACAGAACCAGCACAAGTTGATAAAAAGAAAGTTACAAATACGAATTCGAAAAAAGAGACGGTGAATTTTGAACAAGGCCAGAGATCCGATGATAATATTTCGAAACAAATTGTTACTGGAAGCAAGAGGTCGTCTGTAAGTGTGTTATTCTTGTTTCTTAATTTTCATAAGGGTTGCAACAAATCAGAGAAAAGTTCGAGATTTTTATTAAAAGAGCTGAAAAAATTTAAAGGTTTGGAATTTGTAAGAAAATTCTAAATTTTTGTGTCTTTTGCCTCATAAACAAAATTCAACTTCTTCCATGAATTTTAATAAAATTTGTTGCAAAATTCAATTATTTTCTTCCATAATAATATTGAGCAGAAGAATTCAATTATTCTCAAAAAAAAACAAATTTCCATTTAATATTTATTTCTCAAAATTTTATTATTTTCAAAAATTTTAATAAAATTCGAGGCAAAATTTCAATTATTTTTTTTCAAAGTTTTTCTTCTTTCGATGATTTTCAATATTCTAGTTTTTTTTGTAAAATTTCCAAAAAGAAGAATTCAATTAATTAAACAAAAATTTTAATTATATTCTACACTGACATTGAATTATTGTACAAGAAAATAAAAATTTCACAGAAATTCAATTAGAATTTATATAAATTTTTTTCGAAGGGATCAATTGTTTTAAAATTTGTCGGTAATTCAATTTTTTATAAACTTTAAATTTCTTTTCAGTGATTTAATTATTTGCATAAATAAGAAAATTAATCGGAGGAAGTCAATTATTTTCAAAAAGGACAATATTCATAATAAGAATTTAAATATTTTCAAAATTAATAAAATTCTTCGCATAAATAAAAAATAATTTTCAATAATTAAAAAAAAAGAATTGTCAAGATTTTAACTATCTTTATAAATGAATGGCGAAATTCTTCAACAAAATTCAATTATTTTAAAAAATTTTTATCAAATTCAATTATTTTAAAAATTAGTAAAATTCTTCGCATAAATAAAAAATAATTTTCAATAATTTAAAAAAAAGAATTGTCAACATTTTAATTATCTTTATAACTTTATGTCAAAATTCTACGACAAAATTCAATTATTTTTAATTATCATAATAAGAATTTCATTATTTTCGAAAATTTTAATAATATTCTACACAAACTTTCAATTAGTTTTAAAAAAAGAATAAAAATTTCACAGGAATTCAATTATTTAAGATAGAATTTGTACAATTTTTTTCGAAAAAATCAAAAAATGTTTTGAGATTTGGCATTAAATTCTTTAAAGAACTTCAATGTTTTATAAATTTTAAAATTCTTTTCAGCTATTTTAATTATGTTCATAAATAATAAAATTAATCGGAGGAAAACAATTATTTTCAAAAGTAATAAAATTTAATTATTTTGAAAAATTTTAATAAAATTCATTGCAAAATTTCCATTATTTTCAAAAAATTGTTCTTATTTCAATAATTTGTATATCTATTGTTTTAAAAAAATTTTCCAAAACAATTTAATTGTTTAAAAACAATTTTGACAATGTTCTACACGAATATTAAATTATTGTCTAAAATATTGAAAATTTCACAGGAATTCATTTATTAAAAATTGAATCTGCATAAATTTTTTCGAAAAAAATCAATTGTTTGAATTTTTTTTTATAAAAAATTCTTCAGAGCAATATAATTATTTTCATAAATAATAAAATTGATCATGCAGAATTTAAATTATTTTTTAAAGCAATTTTAATCAAATTGAATGAAAAATGTAATTATTCTTGTAAATGTTAGTAAAAATCGTCGAAAGAATTCAATTAATTAGAAAATTTTTTAATAAAATTTTGTTTAAGAATATTCAATTATAAAAAACATTCAATAATTTATTATAATTTATTGAATAAATTATTTTTGTTTGTATTTAAATAATTGAATTCTCGTAGAATTTCCCAATAAAACTTAATTTAAAAATGAATTACAGTTAAAGTTTTAAAAACTAATTGAATTTTGGAAAAGTATAGTTTGCAATTTTTAGAAATAATTGAATTTTGTAAAAGCTTCAAATTAAAATCTTTGAAATTTGAATTTTTCATTCTTTTTAATTAAAAATTCTGTGGAACTAATTTTTTTTCAAAATGCTTTAATTAGAATTTTTTAAAATTATTTAAAGTTTTTATTTTCTAATGTAAATGTGAATAATTTCCGAATATTTGAAATGTTACGTAAGAAAAATGTTTAATGTTTATTATTTTTAATTTAAATCTTTAGTATTCCTTTTCATTTTCATTTTTTTTAATATTCAATAATTTAAAAAAAATTTTGTTCTAGGCTGAATTATCGCCTGTAAATACAGCGGCAAAAATACATTGCTTACAAAGTGTTGCTCCAATGCAAAAGCCAACGTCCAATCGAAAAATCACCGACTTCATAGGCAGCGGCACTAATAATAAGAAAAAAGAGGACAAATGTCCGCAAAAAGTTTGTGATTTTATCACTGAAATATTGTCATTGAATTTAACGAATAATCCAATTCGAAAATCAGTAAAGGCCAAAGTCACTGCAATTGGAAAAATCACTAAAAAAGATGAGATGTGGATTTTAAATGGAACCATACTTGATCAAACGGAAAAATTGGATGTCGATTTTTCGTCACAGGTTGATTATTATTATTCTTTTATTTATTACCCTTTTGGTATTTATTTTATTTTTTTTTAAATTTAATACACTGAAAATTTGTATTTCTCCCATTTTTTCGCAGTTCATGGAAAATCTCTTGGGACTGAGTGTCAGTGAATTTAACCAAATGAAAAAGAAGAGCAAAACGGATCCTAAATTACTTGAGTCAATGAAAACGGTAAATTAATTTCCTGCATTTTAAAAAATTTTAATTCTAAATAAGGAAAAAATTGTCTTTTTTGCAGCTTTTACTAGATGGTCAGAAAAAATTGGGAGAGTTGAATAGTCTAATCGAATTGGAATTGAAGAAAGACGCTAAACCAATAGTTTTAAGTTCTAAAGAATTAAGCGAAGATCAGATAATTGCTCACAATAAAAGATTTAAATTTCTATAAAATCAAAATCATCACTGAAGGTTTATTTTTAAATGTGTTAAAAAATTTCTATTATGTGTATGTTTGAATCGAAAAAAAAACGATTTCTATATTTTTATTTACATCGTATTGTCAACTCTTTTGTAATTAAGTGTTAATTATTTTATAATTTTCGAAAAATAAAAAATTTATTTTCTTTATTCATAAGTAATTAGTTAAAACATGTTTTTTAATGTGTAAAAAGTATGAAATAAAGCTTTTTTTATTTTTTTGTACTCGATGAATTATTATTATTTTTGTTGCTGTTGGTTTTTTTTCTAATTTATTAGATCGGGAATATTTCCAAGCTCCGTTTGTAGACATTTCTCAATGCCCGGCAGTGATAAGTTGTCGGCATTTAAATTAAAACTAACATAAATAGGTATTGAGAATTTTTTTGCCAATCTTTTTGCGATGCTCATTGATGTTGTGTCGGCAATTGGACCGAATAATTTCGTTGCAATTGGTTGCGTTTCATAATTTGTCGGCATTGCAAGGCAAAAGTCATTCATTGCATTTTCATTTTTATCGCCAACCCATAAGTAAATGCTCTTCTCCATTTTTATCACATGGCCGGAAATTTTTATTTCTCCAAATCCGGTCTCAAATTTGTGACATTTAAAATTGCTTGGCTCAATTTTTAAATCATCCTCGATTTTTGACATTTTTTTTTAATGTCCAATTTATCTGTTTTGAAAAGAAATTTGTTTTATTAAACAATGTATCATTACTTATAAAAGTTATAGTTCAAAAACCAAAAATTCAACAATTTGTGTATAAAGATGGTTCCATACATTGGTTATTTTCCAATCGATTGAGTCGATTCTGTGCTTATTGGAAAGCTAAAAGTTGTGGCTTTCCAAAATATCAAGGTTTATAAAGTATTGATTAAAAATGTGCAAGTTAAAAAGCATTTTGTTTTTGTATAATATTCAACATTTTTATTAAATTCATTTTAAAAATTTAAGTTTTAAGTGTAGAAAATTTATATTATATTACACATTAGCGCAGGCTTCGCACTTCATTATAAGTTTAAAAAAGTAGGAAAAAGTAGCCTTGATGACAAAAAAAAAGAATTAAAGAATTTCATTAAAAACTTTTTAAAAAATCGAATTTTCAAAGTATTTTAATTTAATAATTGATAAATAATTAAATTTTATAAGGAGTCATAGATTCTAATGTATTCACGTTTCTTAGTGCGAAGATTAATAATTAAAAATGTTTATTAGTTAATTTAAAAAAATACACACTTCAAATTTTTTAATAAAATTGAATTTTCGCTGTTTTTTGAAAAATAAGATTTTTTAATCCTGTTATTTGAAGATAATTGAATTTTTACAAAACAAATAATTGAAAAGTTTTAATGTAATTGAAATTTCTATACATTCTAATAAAAATAATTTACTTCGTTTAAAGAATTTTATTTAAATTTTTCTAAATAATCAATGGAAGTTAGTCATCGAATAATTATAATTTTATTTTTAAAAATTTATTCGAAATACATTCAATTATTTTCTTAAATAGAAAAACTTCGAGAAAAATTAAATTACTTTTAGGAATTTTATTAAAATTCATTGTAAAAGTTCAATTATTTCTATAAATAACAAAAATTCATTAATATTCGCCACAAGAATTCAATTATTTTCAAAAAATTTTCTTAATCCAATAACTTGTATGTCTACTATTTTAATAAAATTTCCAAAAAGTATTCAATTATTTAAAAACAATTTTGACAAATTGTACACAATTCTACACAAATATTCAATTATTTTCTAAAAGAATGAAAATTTCATAGGAATTGAATTATTAACAATCGTTTAACTAAAAATTTTTTTTTTTTAAATCAATTATTCGAAACTTTTTTTTTATAAAATCCTCGCAACAATTCAATTACTTTTATAAATAATAAAACTCATTGCAGAAATGAAATTATGTTTAATACAATTTTAATCAAATTCGTCGGAAAATGCAATTATTTTAAAAAATTTGATTAAATTTTGTCCAAGGAATTCAATTATTTCAATTATTTTCATAAATAGCAAAATTTTTCCGATTTACTAAATTCTTTTAAATATTATGTTTGAAAAATATTCCTCACAAGAATGGAATTATTTTCATAAATTTCCATAAAATTAAAAAAAAAACAATTCAATTATTTTCAAAAGTAATAAAATTCTCCGCAGAAATTCAATTATGTTTAAAATTTTTTTGAAATTCTCCGAAATTTCAATTTTCTTTATAAATAATTAAATTTTTCTCTACAATTCAATTATTTTCCAAAATTTTAATAAAATTCTACGCAAACATTTAATTATTTTCATAAATATGTAATAACGTTCATTATGGAAGAATTTAATTATTTTCAAAAATTTTTCTTAATTCAATAATTTGTATGTCTAATATTTTAATAAAATTTCCAAAAAGTATTCAATTATTTAAAAACAATTTTGACAAATTCTACACAAATATTCAATTATTTTCTAAAAGAATGAAAATTCCATAGGAATTGAATTATTTTAAAATAGAGTTTAACTAAAATTTTAATAAAAAAAATCAATTATTTGAAACTTTTTTTTATAAAATCCTCGCAATAATTCAATTACTTTCATAAATAATAAAACTCATTGCAGAAATGGAATTATGTTTAATACCATTTTAATCAAATTCGTCGGAAAATGCAATTATTTTTTTTAATTTGATTAAATTTTGTCCAAGGAATTCAATTATTTCAATTATTTTTATAAATAGCAAAATTTTTCCGATTTACTAAATTCTTTTGAATATTAGTTTCGAAAAATATTCTTCACAAGAATTTAATTCATTGGCACAAATTTCCATAAAATTTAAGAAAAAACAATTCAATTATTTTCAAAAGTAATAAAATTCTCCGCAGAAATTAAATTATGTTTAAAATTTCTTTGAAATTCTCCGAAATTTCAATTATCTTTATAAATAATTAAATTGTTCTCTAGAATTCAATTATTTTCAAAACTTTTAATAAAATTCTTCTCAAACATTTAATTATTTTCATAAATATGTAATAACATTCTTTTGAAGGATTCAATTATTTTTATAAATAGTAAAATTCTTTGCAGAAATTCAATTAGTATCAATAAATTTTAAATGAAATTGAAATAATCAAATTTTCCATTATAATTATGAACAGACAAGATTTTTTTTGAAAAATAAAAAAATTCTTTATTTATAATTAAATTATTTTCCAAATTGTAGATTTATGTTCGAAATGAAATAAATAAAAATTTGATGAGAAAATAAAACCGGGAAAAACGGGGAATTTAAAGGTTAAACACAATTTATAATCATAGTCACTATTGATAGAGTAAAAATCGGTAAAATTATTTCTTATTATCTTATTAAGGGGCGTTTTTCTTTAACGATTAATAACGAAATTCCTTTGATTAAAATATTTGTTTTTTGTTAAACAACTGCTTTATTTGCTTGCTAAATCTAATCTAATGTCTACAACCAATTTCAGCAAGTTTTTATTTTGATTGTTAAACGTTCTGCTTCTCTGATTCATAGAAGTTGAATAATAATGTCCATTATTTCTACAGGCATTTGAAAATTAAAAAAAAAACTTGAATTTTATAGAAAAAATAATATTTACTTGCACTTTTTTTCTTTTGTATTTTGAGGTTATATTCGGAAATTTTGGAGAATTCTTCTATATTTTCTTCTCCTTCTTTTGTTTATTATTACTTTTATGTTCTTTAAATATCAATATTACTAGTACTTTTATTATTATTATTTCTATTATGTTTAATTGTTTGATTTATTTCATTTATTTAAAATTGTTTACAATCATGATTCCAGTCTTTCGAAGATTTTAAACCTAAACCAAAACATTAAGATTTATCCACAATTTTCGACTATATAATGTCTCGTCTCGTATTCAATTAGTGTAATTCAAATTTACATATCGTTCCTCAAAAAAAAAGCATAAAAATATTGTCGATTATTAAAAAGAAAAAAAAATATTCGAACGGTTTTGTAAAAATCTTAAAAAAAAGACCTTCTACAATTATAATTAGAAATATCAAAAACCGTGTCCCGCGCTTTTATTTTGCGGAACTTCAGGGGGAGGGTGTAGTTTAAAGGCTGATCTCCACTAAAAAGTGAAACGAACTGAAATTTGCCGAAAGTGAAACTAATTTTTCTCGAGATTCACTTCGACTTTTTTTTTATGTTTTGCGTCGTCGCCGTGTCTTCTCCTTGTTAGGAGGAGGAAGAAAATTTATAGAAAAAAAACCATGGCAGTTGCAGTGAATTCATTTGATTCTTGGCTAAGTGAAAAACTGCAGGCATTGAATACTGACGAGGGTGTATTTGGTTCGTACATCAAGGGCATTTTGGAGGGCGATGAAACTGAGGACGAGAAAACGGAGGCCCTCGAAGGCATTCTTGCCGGCATAACGGTGAGGACCTTTGGAATGTGAGGTTAGAAATACCTATTAAAATTCAGATCGTATATTTCGATCATTTAATTGATATTTTTAATAAATATTCTTGTTCTTTTACATGAAGACACCAAAATTGATGTCACTTTTATTAATCGTTTGGGTTTACAAAAAAAACTTGTTTTTTTCCCCAAAAAACTCTACATATTGATTTTTTTTACCTTTTCTTACGAAGTATATTTAATTTAGTAGATCTATTGTTGAAAATTGAAATAAAATATCGACTCTTTAATTTAGAAACTTGTCTTTCATACATACTATGCAAAAAAAAGTAAATCTGAAACATTTTTCTTTTGCTAAAATCGACATAACCTATAAATGGCGGGAAATTTAAACGGAAAAAGCTGTTTGAAAACGAAAAGCGTAAAATTGGTCTCATGAAATAAATAATAAAACTAAATTAAAGGGAATTTCAAAGAAAACAAGTCATTAATTAATTTAGAAAAGCATTTATAAGAAAATTTCAAAAAATCAATTATTTAACAAAATTTGTATACAATTCTTAACAATAATTCAAATACTTTCACTAATAATAACATTTTTCAAAAAATTCAATATTGTTAAAAAAAATGTTTAATAAAATTTTCATACCACGAATTCAATTACTTATTTCCATAAATAATAAAACTCATCAAAGAATTTCAATTATTTTTCAAACTATTTTAAATTAACTAATCGAAAAATTCAATTATTTTCACACAAATAAGTTTTCTACAAAATTCAACTAAATAAAATATAAATTTCATAATATTTATGATATTTCGAAAAAATTGATTAACTAAAGCAATCTTTACAAAATTCTTATGAAGAATTAAATTTTATTATTTTCAAAAATTAAAAACTTTTTCAACACATTTCAGAAAATCAATTTTTTGTAAAAATTTTAATAAAATGTTATGCAAAAATTAAATTATTATAAAAAATAAAATTTTTCCAGGAATTTAAAAAAAAATTTTTTTAATTCTCGTCAAAATTTCAATTATTTTTATAAATAATACATTTCTTCTTTAAAATTCAAATATATTTAAAAACTTGATTAAAATTCTTGATGATATTTCACAGAAATTCAATAATTTATGAAATTTTTAATAAATTTCTTTTAAATAATTCAATTATTTTCATAAATTATAAAATTTGCACGTGAGTTCAATTATTTAATTTTTAATACACAAAATTTTATAACATTTTTTGAAAAATATCAATTATTTAAAAAGATTTTTATAGAATTCGTCGCATGAATCAATTATTTAAAAATAATTTAACAAAATTCTTTACAAGAATTTAATTATTTTCATAAGTAATAAAATTCTTCACCGAAATTCAATTATTTTAGAAAAATTTTAATAACATTTTTGTAAATTTTTTAAAATTATTTTCATGAATAATAAAACTTATCACAGGATTTTAATTAATTTTGGATACAATATTTTCATCAAATTTTTTGAAAAATGTAATTATTCTTAAAAATTTTATTAAAGTTTGTCAAAAGAATTTAATTATTTAAAAAATTTGTTGATAAAATTCTTTATGGGAATTCAATTTTAACAGACATTCAATTATTCAATAAATTATTTATTTTTCAATTTAAATTATTGAATTTTTTCTAGAATTTTATAATAAAAATTGATTAAAAAAATGAAATTATCGAATAGTCGATTTATTGTTTGCGAAAATAATTGAATTATTGCAACGAATTTTATTACAATTTTTTCAAATAATTGAATTTTTTTGAGAAAATTTACTACTTTTAAAAATAATTGAATTCTTGCGAAGGATTTTTTAGGGATTTTTCTAAATAATTGAATTTTTGTTGAAAAAATTCATGATTATTTAAATTATAACAAAATATGATCGTCTTCTTTATGTTTTGTAATAATATTCTTATAAATTGTTGAGTTTCAAAAAGGTTTGAATTTGAATGTTCTGAAGAATTTTAATTCCTGTGAAAAAATAATAATTAAATACTTATTTAAAAATTTAGTTATTGATGTTTTTTGAATAATTTTACAATTAATGAAATTTGTAAATAAATTTAATAGAACATTTTTTTGAGTATCTAATAATTTTTAGAGTGAACCAGAATATTCTTTAGGACCAGGGAAAAAGTGAGAATTTTGTTTGGAAATCAGGGAAAAATAAAATTAAATATTTGTGGTAACCCTGTAAAATTAGTCGCAGGATTTCAATTTTGTTTTTAAATACAATTTTACAGAAATTGTTCAAAAAATGTAATTATTCTTCAAAATTTAATTTCAATTCCTCGAAAAAGTCAGTTATTTAAAAAAATTATTTTTTCAAATTCTTTGCAAGAATTCAATTATTTACAAAAAAAAAGTTAGAATTTTTCACAAGAATTCAATTATTTTTTGAATATTTTAACAAAATTGTTCGAAAGAAATCAATTATTTTATAAAATTATTTTTCACATATTTTAAACATACAATTTTAATTAAAATTTTTTGAAATAATTCAATTTATTCTTTCAGATTTTAATATTTTTCTCAAGAATTCAGTTATTTATCTAAATAATTCTTCGAAAGAATTCAATTATTTTGAAGTCATTTTAATATAATTCTTTGCAAAATTCAATTATTTAAAAAAAATTCTGATAAAGTTATTTTCAAAAAAATTAAATTAAGTGTTATTACAGACATTCAATTATTGTCAAAAAATTTTATTTAATTTTTGAAAAATTTGATTATTTTAAAAAATTTTTCGCAATTCAATGATTTTCAATATAGATTATAGTTTCATAAAATTTCCATATATAGAATTCAATTATTTGAAAAAAATTTTGTAAAATATTAAATAATTATTATAAATATTTAAATTCTTTCATGAATAATAAAATTCGTTGCAGGAATTTAATTTTTAATTAGCAAGATAAGAAAGAAGGTTTTTTTTTTTATTTTTAAACCTACTTTTTTAAAATTAATAATTATCGACTGCGAAGTGTGAGATAAGAATATACTAAATGTAAGGGAATTTTAATAGAAAACTATAGTAATTATTATTTTTCTTTTATTCCATACCTACAAGTACAATCATTTTATTTAAAAATATTTTTAAAAAAATGAAAAATTATTTATTCAAAGGAGGAGAACATTGGCAATCACGTGGCTGAAATTTTGAAAGCCTGGTCCCAATGGCTACCAACCGAGGATGTGAACAGTACGAGTGGACCAAGCGAAGATGTCGATGTTCGACTGGCGCGACTCCTTGAATCACAAAGTCTTCCCACCACGACACAAAGAAGTTACACCGATGAGGAGAGGCGAATTCGCGAAGCAATTCTCGCACAATACAGTGAGATGCCCGATCAGGAAGAAAGTGATTGCGAGGACGTCGAGGAGGCAGCCGCCGGTGTCGAGAGTAAAATCGAAAAGAACACAAACGCCGCCAGTATCGTTCAACTAGAGCGTGAAAAGCGCGAGAGAGCGAAACTCGAGAGTCAAAAAAAGAAGGAGAAAGACAAAGAGGATCGGTAATTAATTTTCTTTTCATCAAATTAGTTTTTAAAAAAAGTTATTAAAAAATAAGAATTAATAATTAACTTTTTTCTTTGCAGAGAAAAACAGAAACAGATGAAGGAGGAGAAAAAGGAGAAGCGCAAGACACAGAAGGGCGAACGAAGGAGGTAGCATTGAAAATTTTGACGTGAAATTCATCGATTAATTACCAAAATAGAACATTATTGTTCTTATTGTGATTACAAAATGCATTTCGATATCTTTTTTTTCAAATTTTTACACTTATTAACATTTCTATTTAATTAGTTTTGCAATATAATTGAATGATTGTTTGCAAAAACTCTGTTTACAAATCTTATATAGATATATATTTTAAAAAAAATAGTTATTAAAGAATTGCAAATGTTGTCCCTTTTTAAGAAACAAAGTTTTTAAGTTGCCATAAATTTTTAAAAACACTTTTTTAAAATTAAAATCAATTTTTTTTTTATTTTTAATAGTCATCTCTGTTAATTTTATTTTAAAAGAATGTGTTGTTTTTTTTAAGTGTCAGCGAAATTAACATATTTTTGTGATTACCATATTTTTGCCATCTCTAAATTTAAATAAAGATTATTATTAAAGAATTAAAAGGAAGAACAAATATTGTTTAATGAAAAATTAATTATTGAAGATATTTTTCAGATTTTCAAACAATGGAGTTGTGGAAATATTATTCAACGAAAATTTTTGCAGATTTTCAATTTTTCTGAAGGATCAAACAGTAAAGTCGCTATGAATTTTGAGACTAAATATTTACTGAAAAATGAATGATGAAAATAGTACTGCTTACGCAGCCTCTATGCATACTGAACACGATATCTTTTTTTTTCATTTATTACAGTGAAGAATCAAACAGTAAAGTCGCTATGAATTTTTTTACTAAACTTTTATTGACAAATAGAAGAAGAAAATGCTGCTTACGCAGTCTCTGTGCATACTGAACACACGATATATCTTTATTTTTGCAATGAAGGATCAAACAGTAAAGACGCTATGAATTTTTTTTACTAAAATTTTTCTGAAAAGTAAAAGAAGATGATAGTACTGCTTACGCAGTCTCTGTGCATACTGAAATCTTAATTTTTTTTTTACACATTGAAGAGTCAAAGAGCAAAGTCGCCATGTATTTTTTTTACCTATTTTTAAAAAAAATTTTATTCAGTATTTAAAAATTAAATTAAAATACGGTTTATTGTAAAGTTCAATCAATCGTTAAAAATATTATGAAACAAAAATTTTGAAAAATACTAGAATTTAGAATTTATTTTGTCCTAGGAAACCATGAGGACAAGAATCAAATTACATATAAAAGTACAACTATACGGTTTTGCATAATACAAAAAGTAAATCATTAATCCTTCTGTGATTAATACAATAAAACTTAAAATAATAAAGATCATAAGTAAAACATAATAATATTCCAAATGAACTAAAAACAGTGACATAGAATAAAACTGTTACATAAAATATATAAGATGGTAATTTTAAGTGTCCTGTACAAATAAATATTTAGACAATTTCAATATAAATGAGACGAATGTCTCCGTATTTTGTATTGAGCAGGGAAATGTCTCTGTTACAATAAAAGAGTTTTTATATTAGTCAGTTTTACATTTAGGAATTTTTTGTAAATTAGGACATCTAATTCGAAATAATAATAATTATGGGCGATATTTCGGTAAAGTTATTTATTATTTCCATTGAATAGAAAATTCAGGCTTCGCCCTCCATTATGAGTTTAAAAAAAGTAGGAAAAAGTCGCCTGGATAACAAAAAAAAAAGAAAGAAATAGTAGCCTCGGTGACAAAAAAAAGAATTAAAAAATTTAATTAAAAACTTGTTAAAAAATTGATTTTTCAAAGTATTTTAATTTAACAATTGATAAAGAATTAAATTTTATAAGTAGTCAAATTCTAATGTATTCTCGTTTCTTAGTGCGAAGATTAATAATTACAATTTTTTATTAGTTAATTTAAAAAAAAGAAACACTTCAAATTTTTTAATAAAATTTAATTTTCGCAATTTTTTTGAAAATTTTGAAAAATAAGATTTTTTAATTCTGTTATTTCAAAATAATTGAAATTGAAAAATATCATAGGAATTGAATTATTAAAAATAGGTTAACTAAATTTTTTTTTTAAATCTATTATTCGAAACTTTTTTTTAAAAAATCCTCGCAATTATTCAATTACTTTCATAAATAATAAAACTCATTGCAGAATTTCAAATATTTTTTATTACAATATTATAATTCAATTCCTTGAAAAAAGTAATTATGTTCATGAAAGTTTTAATAAAATTCGACAAAAGAATTGAATTATTAAAAAATTTGTTACTAACTAAACATTAAAATGAATTTCAGTTAAAATTTTAGATTATAATTGAATATCAAAAGAAATATATAGAGAAATTTTTGGAAATAATTGAATTTTGAAATTAATATTTTTGAAAAAGTTTAATTGAATTTTTTTAATATTAATTGAAGGTTTTGTTTTCTAATATGCATTTAATTAAAGAATTTGGGAATAATTGAAATTTCGTAAAATTGATTAATTAATTATTATTAAAAATAATAGATATAAAGTAAAATTGCAGTTAAAAATTTTGAAAAATAAGATTTTTTAATTCCGTTATTTCAAGATAATTGAATTTTTATAAACAAATAATTGAAAATTTTTAATGTAATTGAAATTTCTATACATTCTAATAAAAATAATTTACTTCGTTTAAAGAATTTTATTTAAATTTTTCTAAATAATCAATGGAAGTTAGTCATCGAATAATTATAATTTTATTTTTAAAAATTTATTCGAAATACATTCAATTATTTTCTTAAATAGTAAAACTTTGAGAAAAATAAAATTATACTTGAAGGAATTTTATTAAAATTCATTGTAAAAGTTCAATTATTTCTCTAAATAACAAAAATTCATTTATATTCACCACAAGAATTTAATTATTTTCAAAAAATTTTCTTAATTCAATTATTTGTATGTCTACTAGTTTAATAAAATTTACAAAAAGTATTCAATTATTTAAAAACAATTTTGACAAATTCTACACAATTCTACACAAATATTCAATTATTTTCTAAAAGAATGAAAATTTCATAGGAATTGAATTATTAAAAATAGAGTTTACCTAACATTTTTTTTTTTAAATCAATTATTCGAAACTTTTTTTATAAAATCCTCGCAATAATTCATTTACTTTTATAAATAATAAAACTCATTGCAGAAATGGAATTATGGTTAATACAATTTTAATCAAATTCGTCGAATAATGCAATTATTTTTTAAAATTTGATTAAATTTTGTCTAAAGAATTCAATTATTTTAATTATTTTTGTAAATAGTAAAATTTTTCCGATTTACTAAATTCTTTTGAATATTATTTTATATTTTTGTAAAATATTCTTCACAAGAATTCAATTATTTTCATAAATTTCCATAAAATTAAAAAAAAAACAATTTAATTATTTTCAAAAGTAATAAAATTCTCCACAGAAATTCAATTATGTTTAAAATTTTTTTGAATTTCGCCGAAATTTCAATTATTTTCAAAAGTAATAAAATTCTCCGCAATAATTCAATTATGTTTAAAATTTTGTTGAAATTCTCAAAAATTTCAATTATCTTTATAAATAATTAAATTGTTCTCTAGAATTCAATTATTTTTAAAACTTTTAATAAAATTCTTCTCAAACATTTAATTATTTTCATAAATATGTAATAATATTCTTTTGAAGGATTTAATTACTTTTATAAATAGTAAAATTCTTTGCAGAAATTCAATTAGTATCAATAAATTTTAATGAAATTGAATTAATTAAATTTTCCATTATAATTATGAACAGACAAAAATTTTTTTGAGAATTTGATAAAATTCTTTGTTTATAATTCAATTATTTTCCAAATAATTGTAGATTTATGTTCGAAATGAAATAAATGAAAATTTGATGAGAAAATAAAACCGGGAAAACACGAAGAATTTAAAGGTTTAACACAATTTATAATCAGTCACTATTGATAGAGTAAATGTGGGTAAAATTATTTCCTATTGTCTTATTGGCGATCGTTTTTCATTAACGATTTTAGTTTTTAACACTGCTTTTAAATGGAAATGTGAAAACTAAAAATCTAAATTTGACTATTTGTTTCGAAAAGTAGCTTTTAGTAGCATTAGTCTCAAAAAAGTAGCCAAAAAGTAGCTTTGTATCAATAAAGTAGAAAATAGTAGCTTTTAGTATTAGAAGAATATTAATGTAAATAGTAAATGTAAAAAATAAGAATTTTTAGAAATGATTATTCGGTCATTTGAAGAGTATTAAAAATACACTTTCGCAGTAATAAATATTTTGTCAATTTGTTCTTCGAAAACATAATGTTTCATTAAATTATCTTCTTCTTTTTTTTAAATTATTACTTCGATTAAAAGAAATTATAATTATTTCTTATTAGATGAAAAGAATTTAGGTAAAATAAAAATTCGGAAAGTAAAAATTAGGGTATTTAAATATGAGCCTCGGATAAAAGTATAAATATATAGGCGAGTGTTAATAAGAATATAAAGTATAAAGGTTATTTTACTTATTTTTAACTCTATAGATAAAATTAAATATGTTTTAAAAAATTTCATTTAAAATTTAATTTTTTTGGATTCTTTTTCTGGAATACATGAATCCTTTTTTTTTTTAATTTTCTAGTTCGTATTTCTATTGAATAGAAAACTTGATAAACTTGAATTTCTATATAGCGTAATTTTATATAATGTATAATTATAATATAAAGAATTATAAAAAAAACTTCTATAAATTTTATAGTTTTACTCTTATATTAAATTTATCTTTTATTTAATATTTAGAATTTATTAAAGTCATTAAATAAAATATTAAAAAAAAGAAATAGAGAAAAATATAAAAAATTCCTTAGTATGAAAATTTGGTTCAAAATAAATAAATATTTTGTACACACGTATATTAACATTATTTACAAAAAAAAATTGTTTAAATGAAAGACTTATTACGAATAAGTAGTTTGAAAGAATTCTCTAAAAGAGATAATTTTATGAATGACTTCGAAACAATGTAAATCCGAATTCACATCAATTGTCGCAGAGAATATATTATTCATTTTTTTTTTCATAGAGGATGTCGGTAATAAAAAATAATTAACAATTTCACATTCGTATTATGTATAATCTTTATTAGTTTTTTTTTATGTACATACAAGATAATCATCATGGGAGTGACAGTCATCTTGGTACTGTATAGTTATTACATTAAGAATGAAAGACAAACGCATTAAGATAAAAACAAACGAACAAATGATACAAAAGGTGATGATGCTTCGGTTGGGCTTATTTCTTTTCGCAATATAATGTCGATTACCTTTACACTAATGTTTATTTTTTTTTATTTATTTTTTTTTCTTTTTTTCGTATTACCTTATTGTTTATTGTTATCAATTCTTCATTTGCATATAGTAATACACTAAAAAGTCAGGCAGAAATTAATGACGACCTCGTTTGACGTCATTATAACATTGTTTTTAGGTTTCGTAGGTGGGGAAGAGAAGAGGGTATTATTTTATATATACGAATCACGAAAAAAAAAATTCACTCATTCTCACGAGTCTCATATTTCCATTTTTTTTTAATATTATATTCTTTCTCACTATAGATCGTGCATCGAATATACTCGGTTCGTTTTTTTTCCCTCTATTTTGTCACATGCAAATTTCATACATTTTTTTCTTTTGCAAATAAAATTGCGTACAAATTAATCTCTCGATGAAGATTTTTTTTTTTTGTCAAATTAATAATAAGTGTATATGAGAATATATAATATGTATAATAATGTAAAACGAAAATCTCAATGTACGTATAGACGAAACAATTTTTCCACTATTATAAACGAGGATTTTGATTGAAAAAAAAAACAAAAAATGGATCTTAAAATAAAAATTAACAGACGATGATCTTCATTTAAGAACTGAAGATCTTGAAGACTTAAAAAAAAAGACTTGATTGTCCTACTAGGCTAGTTGGCTAAATTGTAAAATCTGGAGCTGTACCGTTTATAATAATTATTTTTTTTTTTTTCTTAAAAAGAAAATTTTTATTGCAAATAAAGTTTTTATATGTATATGGTCAGCTCTTTGTCATGTTTGGAGCAAATCTTTTTCTTTTCTCTCTTTCTCTCGCTCGCTCTCTCTAGAAAGTGATTTAGACTACTCGCACACACACTGTCTAGATATTTTTTTTTTTCATCTTCTATCCTGAGATTAGGAGCAGTAAATAATTCGACTAATAATTGTAAAATAAACGAGATGTATTAACAGCGAAATCACGAAAATCGTTCTTTTTTCTTTTTATTCTCAGGACGCATTTTCTGAGAGGAGTTGAAAGGAGGGGGGGGGGGGGGAATTAATTTGTCTTAAATTCGAAAACGATTAAGCCGCCGTAAAATACATCCGCAAATAAACGACTAGTCCACTGTCTTTTCTTCCCTTTCGATGAAGAAATCGCGGTTTCCAAGATTAAAACCAAAAACAATCGGAAATTTTTGATTCTTTTATTTTGAAATTGTTCCGAAATTATCATTATAATATTATTATTAGTGTTGTTATTAATATTATTTTAATTAACATTATAATTATTATTATAATTATTATTACTGAGATTTGAACAATATTCGTGATGACGAATTTTTGCTCCAGTTTGTTTTTTTTTTGTTCCCACTGTGTCGTTTACAATTTGAACGCAAAAAAAAAGGGTTGAATCGATTTTTATTTTTGAAATACGCCAAATTCGCTAGCCTATAGTAATAATTAATCTTGCCTTTTTATAATTTTTTTTTCTTGCTAAAATTTACGAGCACAAAGTGAAATTATCGTAGGGGATTCTTCCTTTGAATGTCTTTTTCAAAATTTTTCTATAACAATTATAAATTTTAAAATAACATTCAAAAAACGAGGTTCGTTATTAGTCAAGTTTATAAAGTTAGAATTGTCAACAAAATTCAAAATTGCTTTGAAATTATTTAAAATCTCATATAATGAGAATATGGGGAAAAAATATTTTCCAAGAAGAATCGAACCCCCCATCGTGTTGTGTTTTACAGTCCGGGACCTTTCCGCCTTTGCTATTACACTTTCCGAAATCGATAATATCGCATTAATACGCTCATAAAATTGTTCCTCTTTCTTTTTATTAATTGTGTATTTTTTCCATATTTTGAAAAAAAATTTCCACAAGAGGAACAATATCAGTAAAAATAGAAATTGCTATAAAAATTTACAGACGGGAAACAGAGCAGTTTTTTTTAAAAATAAAATTAACAAAATTTAATAATATATTCATCTATGTAATATTTTTTACAAGCTAAAAAAATGACACGAGACAGAAAAAAAGGGATAAAAATCTCGATGTCTAATTAAAAAAAAACTCTGTACAATAATCGATGTAGAGTGATGCCTTGTGGTTTATCGGCTATTTGATCAACGGTATCAATTAAAAAAAGGCAGTTTAGCCTTATTTTAAGCAAATACATATATTTATGTAAACACAAATATATATATTTATATATATTTATATAAATTTATATATATTTATATATATTTATATATATTTATATATATTTATATATATATTTATATATATTTATATATATTTATATATATTTATATTTTTATATATTTATATACGTATATGCATATATAAGAAAATAATTAATAGTAATAATTAACGAAATTATCATTAGTAATCCTAATTTATCAGAGATCTAAGTAAGACAGTGGTAGTTTAATATCACAATAAGACTACTCAGCCCTCGATTAAGAGGGAGGGGAGGCAGAGGCTTGCCCGCGTATCAGAGAATTCTTCATTCCGTTTCCGTTTGATATTCAAGTGACAATATCATTCACAAGAACATCGAACAAAAAAAAAAATTAAACGCGCACTCAGTCAAAGGGCAGCTTGTAGCTTTTTTTTAAACTTTTACCAAAAAAATTAACGATTAACATTTTTAAACACGTATACACGATGACAGGGAAAGCATTTTTCGTTTCAAAAATTTTTTTTTCTGACGATATTCACAGTATGTTTAAACGCCCTCTCTTTTCATTGATCGGAACTTTGATCCGAATTCTTTTATGAATTTAGTGAAGAAAGATGGCGTTTCTTTTTGTTTTTGATTTTGAAGTGAAAATCGTCGAGTGGCGCTGATAATAAACATTTACATATATATATATATATTTATATATGAATTACGGAACAAGATCAGATCATACCGTGTTTTTTTTTGTCTATTATAAATATCATGCGATCGTCTAAAATTTTCCAGTCGCGATATCAGTCTAGCGTCTCCTTTAGGTCGATTTTGGCCTAACAGCATGAGAATTAATAAAATTCATCTAGCTAACCACTTCGGGGCTTTAAAAATGATCGACGATGAAACTCGCTTTTTCAAGAAAGAAAATTTGAATTTATTGTCACTTTTTGTTGATGACAATTTCTATCTAAGTATATATATATATAGGTAGTTTAGATGAGGATGCACCATTTGTTTTTTTTTCAATTTTCAAAATTGAAAAAGAAAAAAAAAGCGAGTTTAGATCGGGATTCTATATTTTTTTTTAAAAGTGGCTAGCGCAGACCCGACTTCATAAGATCGGTGGTAAAAAAGTGCCGGAGTCGTCTAGATTGGGATCGAGGCTGGCGACAATATCACCAGTTGATGCGTGTCTAGAGGTCGCTGGTTGTGTGCCAACGGCGAGAGCATGACTGCTGGCGCTTCCATTAAGTTTACTTTTCACCACTAAACCACCGCCAGAATCCGCATTGTCGAGGGTTGTGATTTTCGAGACACACTTCCTGCCACGATAGAGCCTATAAAGTGAATAAAGTTGTTGTGGATCTTCCATTGTTGTTGCACGTTGTCGCGGTACATTTTGCACTGTCACCGATTGCGCATGACTTTGCTGCGATGTATCGACAACAGCGCTCACAGCAGTACTGCCAACTGACGAAGTCATTGTCGAGCTCGATGAACTCAAATGCGATGATGATGAATTCAACCATTCGTGCCTCATCGCCTCGTCCGGCGTCATTCGCTTCTTCGCGTCCCATCTGGGAAAATTTAATATTTTCAATTAGGATAACAATTGTTGTTGTTGTTGGTTAGGAAAAATTAATTTTCAAGTTGTTTCCATAAAATGCTAAGTTTTATCAAAAATTAATAATCTGCTTTTTGTTTCAGGTGCAATATAGGTAGGAGGTGAACTGGAATTTTTTCAATCCCAGAAACAACAAATGGAGAAAAATTATTATCATTATTCAGGTAACTTCAAATTCTTTAATTAGCAGAAAAAAATTAGTTATTCTATAAAAATTGTAAGTTTTGTAATAATATTAAAGACCTGTTTTCTTTTTCAGATTCAGTGGGAGAATGAGTGAACATTATTAAATCTCAATATACAAGAACTGTCGAAAAAAATCTTTATTCTTCAGATAACTGCTAAATCATCGATTCCTTTAATTAGGAAAAGTGTGACCCAGTGTGAAGAAAAAAATTCCTTATTATTCAGATAACTTCAAAAACTTCGATTCCTTTAATTAGGAAAAGTGAAGAAAAAAAATCCTTATTATTCAGATAACTTCAAAATCGTCAATTCCTTTAATTAGGAAAAGCAAGAAAGTGGAACACAACTTTTTAAAAATTAATTATCTTTATTATTCAGATAACTTCAAAAACTTTAATCCCTTTAACTAGGGGAAGGCAAAAAATATAATAAAGTTTCTTAAGAATTAATCATTCAAGGCTTCGCACTCTTCTACTAAAAGCTACTATTTGCTACTTTATTGATACAAAGCTACTTTTTGGCTACTTTTTTGAGTCTAATGCTACTAAACGCTACTTTTCGAAACAAATAGTCAATTTTAGATTTTTAGTTTTCACATTTCCATTTAAAAACAATGTTAAAAACTAAAATCGTTAATGAAAAACGATCGCCAATAAGATAATAGGAAATAATTTTACAGACATTTACTCTATCAATAGTGACTATGATTATAAATTGTGTTTAATCTTTAAATTTCCCGTTTTTTCCCGGTTTTATTTTCTCATCAAATTTTCATTTATTTCATTTCGAACATAAATCTACAATTTGGAAAATAATTCAATTATAAGCAAAGAATTTTTTCAATTTTAAAAAAAAATCTTGTCTGTTCATAATTATAATGGAAAATTTAATTAATTCAATTTTATTAAAATTTATTGATACTAATTAAATTTCTGCAAAGAATTTTACTATTTATAAAAGTAATTGAATCCTTCAAAAGAATGTTATTACATATTTATGAAAATAATTAAATGTTTGCGAAGAATTTTATTAAAAGTTTTGAAAATAATTGAATTCTAGAGAACAATTTAATTATTTATAAAGAAAATTGAAATTTTTGAGAATTTCAACAAAATTTTAAACATAATTGAATTATTGCGGAGAATTTCATTACTTTTGAAAATAATTGAATTGCTTTTTTTAATTTTATGGAAAATTATGAAAATGAATTGAATTCTTGTGAGGAATGTTTTTAAAAAATAATTTTTAAAAGAATTTAGTAAATCGGAAAAATTTTGCTATTTACAAAAATAATTGAAATAATTGAATTCTTTAGACAAAATTTAATCAAAGTTTTAAATATAAATGCATTTTTCGACGAATTTGATTAAAATTGTATTAAACATAATTCCATTTCTGCAATAAGTTTTATTATTTATGAAAGTAATTGAATTATTGCGAGGATTTTATAAAAAAAAGTTTCGAATAATTGATTTTAAAAAAAAAAATTTTAGTTAAACTCTATTTTTAATAATTCAATTCCTATGAAATTTTCATTCTTTTAGAAAATAATTGAATATTTGTGTAGAATTGTGTAGAATTTGTCAAAATTGTTTTTAAATAATCGAATACTTTTTGGAAATTTTATTAAAATAGTAGACATACAAATTATTGAATTAAGAAAAATTTTTGAAAATAATTGAATTCTTGTGGCGAATATTAATGAATTTTTGTTATTTATAGAAATAATTGAACTTTTACAATGAATTTTAATAAAATTCCTAAAAGTAATTTAATTTTTCTCGAAGTTTTCCTATTTAAGAAAATAATTGAATGCATTTCGAATAAATTTTTAAAAATAAAATTATAATTATTCGATGACTAACTTCCATTGATTATTTAGAAAAATTTAAATAAAATTCTTTAAAAGAAGTAAATTACTTTTAATAGAATGTACAGAAATTTCAATTGCATTAAAACTTTTCAATTATTTGTTTTGTAAAAATTCAATTATCTTCAAATAACAGGATTAAAAAATCTTATTTTTCAAAAAACTGCGAAAATTTAATTTTATTAAAAAATTTAAAGTGTGTATTTTTTTAAATTAACTAATAAAAATTTTTAATTATTAATCTTCGCAGTAAGAAACGTGAATACGTTAGAATATGACTCTTTATAAAAGTTAATTATTTATCAATTATTAAATTAAAATACTTTGAAAATTCAATTTTTTAAAAAGTTTTTGATGAAATTCTTGAATTCTTTTTTTTTGTCACCGAGGCTACTATTTACTACTTTTTTTGTCATCGAGGCTATTTTTTCTTACTTTTTTTAAACTCATAATGGAGTGTGAAGCCTGTCAGATTCTTAATATTTAGAGAACTTTGAAAACTTTAAACTATCTTCAATTAGGGAAATCTGCATGAAGCATCTGGTAGTTCTACGAGTAATTTTTGTATGTTTAGTGAGTCTATACACAGAATAGAAAGTTTAGTATTCGAAATCGTAGTGACAGTATCATGTACCGTGTAAGAATTAATAAGATTCATGGAAATTAGGGAAAATATTCATAAACTCACTCGAGGCATCTGCTGACAAAGTCAACGAACAATGTGTCGTAACAACGCAGAGCAATCGCCACACTCTTGCCGCCGGGTCTTCGTTTCCTTCCTCTACTGTTTGTCAAACAACGAGGACTTCCTTTCGAATCTATAAAAAAAAAGAAATTCAATTAGACAACAATTTCAAAATTGTTGATTTCAAATAGCATAAATCTATAAATTCTAAACTGTAAACTGTAATAACTTACCGAAGAAGAGTCTACGACGAGATGCATGATTAATCAGTTGCTCTGGAGGTCTTCCCAAAACTTCCATGATGCATGCGAGTTGTTCAACTTCATTTTCACCGGGAAATAGTGGATATCCCGTGTAAAGTTCAGCTAAAATACAACCCAAACTCCACATATCAATTGGTGTTCCATAAGGAAGACCTAGAATCACTTCTGGACTTCTGTAGAACCTCGATTGAATGTAAGTGTAAACTCGTTGATGACTATAGCAAGACGATCCAAAATCAATAACTTTGATTGAACTGCTGCCACGTTGTTTCAAAAGAACGTTTTCCTGTTCGAAATTAATTATAATTTCAAATTAGTTTAAAACTCCAAGTCAACAATTAAATTCAAGTCGCACTAAAATTAACTTACCGGTTTTAAATCGCAATGAATGATATTTTCCCGATGCAACAGCCTGAGACAATTGATCAATGAATTAGCGAATCTACGTATCAAACTCAAACTGAATCCTTGGTAATTGTTCTTCTTAATTAACTCGTACAAGTTTAAACTATAATTAAAGAGAAAATGTCAGCTTGGATAAAAATCATTATTAAATTGTTATTAACTTTGTTTTTCCAAACTCTTCCTTACCTCATTAATTCAAAACTAATGCAGAGATGATTACGGAAGTAAAAATATTCTAACATATGAATCACGTTGTGTTGCGAATTTGATTCCGCGTCCTTCTTCCTCAAATGATCCAAAATTCTCACTTCAATTAAAGCCTGATGATGGAATCTCTTTTTGTTTCTAATAATCTTAATGGCAATATGCTGTCCAGTTTTGTGATCTAAGGCTCGAATCACTTGGCCAAAACTGCCCTTTCCAATCACTTCTAGAATCTCGTACCTGTTGAGGTCAAATATGTATGAAAATTGACGTAAAAAGGTCGATTTGAAAAATCGGATATTTCTTAATTTTTTTTGGGAATAATTTCAAAAGATTGGGTTTCTTTTTTAATATAAGGTATATATACCTGTACGAGATGTGGTCATGGAGAACTTTATTGTAACTGCCATTGTCATCGTCGTAGCCACCATTTTGTGATGCACCCTCCTCACCATGAATTTTACATGCTGAAAGACCTAAGTACCAGATCTCCGAGTACTTTTCGATTTCGGCTCGCTCAAATTCCGTGAGCTTTGAGCCGAAGTATTTCGTGGCCTCCGCGGGTGTCATTGGCAATCTTCCACCTTGAATGATGAAAATTCATTAGAGTTCGAGAATCTTTGCTAATAGAAAACATATTAAAACTCTGTCATTACTAATAATTGTTATAGTAAAAAATTGTCAAGTTTTGTGCTTCCCCTTCACTATCATAAATTCAGGGTTGCCACAGGTCAGGGAAGTCAGGAAAAGTCAGGGAAAGTAAAATTGGCCAGGGAAAAGTCAGGGATTTTTAGTAAAAGTACTGGAAAACATCGAATTTCAAAAATTCATGAAAAAACTCTAAATTTTCATGTTTTTTCGTTTTGCCTCGTAAACAATAAAAATAACCACGAATTTTAATACAAAACCTTGAATTTTTTCTAATTCAGACAATAATTTCTTTTTAAATAACATAATTAAATAAAATAAAATTAAAATAAATAAATTAAATAAAATTAAATAAATTTACTACTTTTAAAAGTAATTGAATTCTTGGGAAGGATTTTATTAGGATTTTTGTAAATAATTAAATTTTTGTTTTTTAAAACATAATGTTTAAAGAACTATCATAAAATTATGACTTATGAATTATGTAATGAATAATTTTTACAATTTTCATAATTACTAGATTGATAAAAGTATTTTAGTTAAAAATACTAAAAAAATGTAATTTTGGAAAAGTTACAAATAATTACAGAAATTCAATTATTTTCAAAAGTAATAAAATTTTTCGCATAAATTCAATTATATTCAAAAATTTTTAAAAATTTTGGTCATTTCAAATATATCTTTATAAATAAAAAAGTTTATCTCCAACATTCAATTATGTTCAAAGTTTTTTTCTAAATACTTGTCAAAATTTCAATTATTGTTATAAATAATACAATTCTTCTTGGAAATTCAATTATTTTTAAAAACTTTAATAAAATTCTAGGAAAAATTTCACAGGAATTAAATAATTTACAAAATTTTTGATAAATTTCTTTTGAATAAATCAATTATTTTCATAAATAGTAACATTTTCACAGGAATTCAATTATTTAATATAAAAAATTTCAAATAATTTTTCGACAAATAACAATTAATTAAAAAGAATTTTATAAAATTCGTCGCAAGAGTTCAATTATTGAAAAATATTTAACAAAGTTCTTTTCAAGAAATCAATTATTCTTAGAAATAGTAAAATTCTTAAACTAAATTCAATTATTTTTATAAACTTGAATAAAATTCGTTGGAAGAATTAAATTATTTCAAAAGTAATAAATTTCTTCGCAGAAATTCAATTATGTTCAAAAAATTTTGTCAAAATTTCAATTATCTTTATAAATAATAAAATTCTTCAATATTCATTTATTTAAAACAAATTTCAAATTCTCGTCAAAATATAAATATATTTAAAACATGAATAAAATTCTTCTTAAAATTTTACAGAAATTCAATAATTTATAAAATTTTTAATAAATTTCTTTGAAATAATTGAATTATTCTTATAAATAATAAAATTTTCACGTGAGTTTAATTATTTAATACACAAAATTTTATAAATTTTTTTGAAAAATATCAATTAATTAAAAAGAATTTTATAAAATTCGTCGCAAGAGTTCAGTTATTGAAAAAAATTTAACGAAGTTTCATTTCAAGAATTCAATTATTTTTAGAAATATAGTAAAATTCTTCATCGAAATTCAATTATTTTTATAAACTTGAATAAAATTCGTTGGATGAATTAAATTATTCTCAAAAGTAATAAAATTCTTCGTAGAAATTCAATTCTGTTCAAAAATTTTTGTCAAAATTTCAATTATTTTTATAAATAATAAAATTCTTCAATATTCAATTATTTAAAAAAAATTTATTAAATTCTCGACAAAATTTCAATTGTTATAAATAATACAATTTTTCTTCAAAATTAAAATATATTTAAAAACTCAAATAAAATTCTTGTTAAAATTTTACAGAAATTCAATAATTTATGAAATTTTTAATAAATTTTTTTGAAATAATTCAATTATTTTCATAAATAATAACATTTTCACGTCAGTTCAATTATTTAATTTTTAACACACAAAATTTTATAAATTTTTTTGAAAAATATCAATTATTTAAAAAGATTTTTATAAAATTCGTCGCATGAATGAATTATTTAAAAAAAATTAACAAAGTTCTTTACAAGAATTTAATTATTTTATTTTATTTTTTTTTCAATTTAAATAATTGAATTTTTCTAGAATTTTCTAATAAAAATTGATTAAAAAATGAATTTACCGAATAATCGATTTATTGTTTATGAAAATAATTGAATTTTTTTGAGAAAATTTACTACTTTTAAAAGTAATTGAATTCTTGCAAAGGATTTTATTAGAATTTTTGTAAATAATTTAATTTTTGTTGAAAAATTTCATGGTTATTTAAATTATAACAAAACATGAAGAAGGTAAATTATGTTTTGTAATAATATTCTTATAAATTGTTGAGTTTTAAAAATAATTGAATTTGAATGTTCTGAAAAATTTTAATTCCTGTGGAAAAGGAATAATTAAATACTTATTTAAAAATTTAGTTATTGATGTTTTTGAATAGTTTTACAATTAATGAAGTTTGTAAATAAATTTAATAGAACATTTTTTTGAGTAACTAATAATTTTTAGAGTGAACCAGAATATTTTTTATTGTCAGGGAAAAAGTGAGAATTTTGTTTGGAAATCAGGTAAAAATAAAAATAAATATTTGTGGCAACCCTGTAAATATACTTTAGTTAATTTTTTGGTAATAATTATTAACAAGACTAGTAAATTGATAAAAAATTTTAAGAAACGGAAACCAATGACTGATCCGATAATTATTTGACAATGCATATTATAAAGTAGATTTTGTAATCGAAAATAATGTTGAAATCTCTTTTTTCGAATTGGAAAATAATAGTAATTTTTCGCTTCAAAAGAAATAGTACAGTGAAAAAAAATATAGATATACTGAAAACACTTACAATAACCGTCGACGTTAGAGCTAGAATTGAGTGAATCGTGAAGTGGAAGATTGTGAATGGTATTGGCATTAGAGTTGTTGGCATTATTGTTGTCCGTTCGATCCAATCGTGTCGTTTTAACGTTCCAAAACTCTCTCTCACTGGGAGACGGCAACTTCTGGAAAATAAGAAAATAAAACAATAATTAACTATTTGTTAAAAGGCAGAAGAAAAATTCTTATTCTTATTATGCAGATAACTTCAAAAACTTCAATTTCTTTAATTGCATAGTAAAATTTGCATGAAGCATATGTTAGTAGTTGTCGTTGATATAGAAATATTCTTAAAAATAGAAAATGTTTTATGTGACAAACAATGTTTTTAAAATTTCAAAATGTAAATAGAAAATAATTGCATGTCAACGACCGGGGAGAAAAATTTAACGTGCGCGACGAAACGTAATCAGAAGGGGATTGAAGGTCTTAATTCAAACTGAAACCATCATGACAAAAACATATATAATCAGGTGGTATTTCCCCTAAAAATGATTCGTCGACACGCGATTACTTAAGTAGACGCATTCATATTAAGTTTTTAAATTTTTTTCCGTTGCTTCATAAAATATTGTGTGTGTGTGTGACAAAAAAGTAATATTATTTTTTTTTCTAAATACATGTGCGTATACGACCTTAAAATGTCACTATAATGGTCATTCATGTATCTAAAATAATTTAGGGAACTTTTCCTTTTTTTAACAATAATCAAGAGAATATTTCTTTACCCACTTGTCCTTGTAGTTTGAAATGTTAGTGAAATAAATAGAAGACAGAAATACACACGAATCAAAAATATATCGTAACATTATCTCGTTGTATTGAAATTGAACGGTGCTTATTGAAAATTATTAGTACATTAGAAAGGTTTATATTACGTTATATCGTTATTTCACGTGTCACTCATGTGCGATCCATGTAGGGACACTGAAAAACAATTGTGAAACGAAATTTTCCTTATTCTCGCAATATTATTAGGATCACAAAAGAATTTTCTCTTATGAACATTGAAATTTTTTAGAGTAATATATTCAATTAAATTAATAGAGTAATTTTATTCTCTTTACAAAATAAAAATTAATATACATTATTATTTCTTTCTGAAACTTTGCAAAATAATTTTATTCTTTTATTTGCCACGAGAATATTATATTCAAAAAGTGAAAAAAAAATTGTACAAAGAATTTTGCCGAGTCAGAGAACGTAAAACACGAAGATTAGAATTTAGATATTTTACTTTTGTTTGAGATTAAAATCTCCCGCTAATAATTACAATAGGTATGTCTAGGTATAAGAAATCGCGGGTATAATTTTCAAAGGCAGAAAGCGTTGAAGCTTATTTGTTATTTATAATAATAAATGTCGACCAAGTATTGTATTTTTTTTTTGAAACAATAAACAAGCGAAAATAATTTTTTCTCACATTGTGCGCCAGAAATAGAAGAAAAAAACCGTTAGGAACTTTAATATCTGTCACAATAAGTAAAATATTCTATACGAAGTTGAAGTTGATCAACGAAAAAAATTTGTTTAATTTATTCAAAAATTATTTTTAATTTAATAGTGAATAAAATAAAAAATAAAAACAATCCAATGATTAAAGAGACGAAAATAAATTTCAAAAGTAGGTCAGATAATTAGGATTAGAGGGAATGTAGTTACGAAAATTAGGTCAAAATTCACCTGCATGTCAAGGGGAGAACATATTTCAAAAATATGTATTCCAAACATTAATAGTATAGAAAAGTATTAACATAATCTGAAAATTTATTTTCTGTTTAAAGACGGAATGTATGAGCTTAAACTTTAGGTTGAATTAGGTTTCAAGAAACTTCTGAGCCAACAGGAAAATAATACAACTCTTATATCCTAATGTTTTATAGGTTTTGTAATTTTTGATTTTAAGGGGAAAGCGTAAGCTTAAAGATTAGGTCCAACTATTTACAAAATAATTAATTATTATGTTTATTATATTAATGAGCATCCCTATAATAATAATATAGTAACTATACAGTGAACCCTTGTAATAATAAAATTCGAATAAATAATCATGAGGCATAACGAGAGGGACAGCGGACTGTTATAAATTGCAATTGTACGATTCTTGGGTCATGCTCTTTCAAGTGGTAAGAAATATAGCACGTGATTCAGGCACATTGCAAGCTTATATGACATAGCATATGGACATAAATTATATACAACTTTTTGTCATTCGTGACCCCCATAATGAGGTCAGATTATGCTCTCTATTACAAGATGATGAAAAGAAAATTCGTTGATGTCAAACCAAAAAAAAAAAGGTAAATTATACAAATGGGTGATTCTCCTGAAAGGGACCACTTCACGTGACTCCAACGTGAGACTCAATATTCGCATTAACTTTTTATTGATATTTTGTTGAGTATAAATTTCAAAAAAATATTTATCCATAAACGAAATATTATTTATCTTTACATAATCTTGTAAAAATGTTAAAATTTAAAGTTTTTCTTAGTAAAAATTTATTTAATTTTGTCTTTCGATTTTTGTTAAATATCATACATGTTTTTAATTATTTCTTAATATAATTAACAATTTTGTAATACAGTCTTAATATAATATCAAATTAAAGCTTAGAATCTACCGTTTATTTTTCACTTATATTTATTTCAAAGAAAACAAAAGAAATTTTTTAAATAATTAATATTAAAATTTAGTGGCAATGGGAGTAAAAATTCAAATTCATCCCCGAAGCCTCGTATTTCAGTTAATATCTTTTTAAACTGTTTTCTAGTTATACGTAATCTATATATAAATATTTGAAGTTGTAGCCCAAAAAATTTGTTAAATTATGTTTCAATATTTTTAAATTTAAAAACGTGAATTTTTTATTTGACAAACTATTCATCTCCGAAAGCCTTTTTTCATATTTGATAAGCGTTATTGTTTTGTTTTTAATAAATATTTTCAATTACCTAACCCTTGAATTATAAAAAAAATTTCGTTTTATTTAAAATAAAATATTTCAAATTTTTTATAATATAATATATTAAGTAGAAAGTTGGATAAATAATAAAATTATAATTAAAAATAAAAATTTTTTACAGAAAATATCAATTTTGAACTTAAAATGATAAATTAAAAAATTCATTACAATTTTTTTCCGTTCAATATAAAAAAATATGTATTAGTTATTTTTGAAAAGATAAAATAGTTAAAAATAAATTATTAAATACACAATTCATTAAATTATAAATGAATAATGTTAAAAGTTTAATAAATTAAAGAAATTAAATTAATTAATTTTATTTTCTCATCAAATTAAAATTTATTTCATTTCGAACATAAATCTACAATTTGGAAAATAATTGAATTATTAACAAAGAATTTTTTCAATTTAAAAAAAAAATCTTGTCTGTTCATAATTAGAATGGAAAATTTGATTAAGGGTATGTCCAAGTTGTGAAATGTAAACAAAGCAAAATGTAAACAAACAAAGCACTAAAATCACATTTTTTATACATCTTTTTCTCTCACAAAAATTACCATTAGAAAACTTTTTTTTAGAAAAATGATAAATTAGAGTGTCAAAGTTTACAAAAACATAATTTTTGAGTATAATCAATAAAAAGCAATTAGTAAAATAACTAATTAAAATGACCTGTAAAATAGCATTTTTGACGCGTCGCGAAAAATAAACTGTTTGAGTATATCAACCGCACTGACGATGAAGAAGTCACATATCAGCGATTGGACCTTCAACATGTGGAAAGAGAAATTTTTCCCTTTCCTCCATGAAATTACAAGGAGAAAGGGTAAAAACTTCTTTATCGTCCGTGCAGTTGATATAGTCAAACACTTTAACATTTTGCGATCTGAGACACCATGTGGAAGTGCACAGTTTGTTTGGAATAAAACTTGGTTGTTTTATAACTTTTTTCAGCTCTGCAAGGCGTAGTAACCAAACTCAATACGTCAGCTCACCATTTTCATAAAGAAAATGTGAATTTAGATTTATGTACGAAAATGAGATGTCGTACAAAAATGCTTCACAATATCGAAAAGTTAAGATTTTTTGTACGACGTCTCATTTTCGTACATAAATCTAAATTAACATTTTCTTTATGAAAATGGTGAGCTGACGTATTGAGTTTGGTTACTACGCCTTGCAGAGCTGAAAAAAATTATAAAATAACCAAGTTTTATTCTAAACAAAATGTGTCTTTCTGCATAGTGTTGTCAATGCTTCCTTGGCATGGTCTGCGCGTGCGCAGAGAGCAATCGTCTGACATCGCGAAAAATTTAAGTGTTTGACTATATCAACCGCACGGACGATGAAGAAGTTTTTACCCTTTCTCCTTGTAATTTCATAGAGGAAAGGGAAAAATTTCTCTTTCCACATGTTGAAGGTCCAATCGCTGATATGTGACTTCTTCATCGTCAGTGCTGTTGATATACTCAAACAGTTTATTTTTCGCGACGCGTCAAAAATGCTATTTTACAGGTCATTTTAATTAGTTGTTTTACTAATTGATATTTATTGAACACACTCAAAAATGATTTTTTTGGAAACTTTGACACTCTAATTTTCCATTTTTGTAGAGAAAGTGTTCTAATGGTAATTTTTGTGAGAGAAAAAGATGTATAAAAAATGTGATTTTAGTGCTTGGTTTGTTTACATTTTGCTTTGTTTACATTTCACACCTTGGACTTACCCTTAATTCAATTTCATTAAAATTTATTAATACTAATTGAATTTCTGCAAAGAATTTTACTATTTATAAAAGTAATTGAATCCTTTCAATGAATGTTATTACATATTTATGAAAATAATTAAATGTTTGAGAAGAATTTTATTAAAAGTTTTGAAAATAATTGAATATTGTAGGGAACAATTTAATCATTTATAAAGATAATTGAAACATTCGGCGAAATTCAAAAAAATTTTAAACATAATTGAATTTCTGTGGAGAATTTTATTACTTTTGAAAATAATTGAATTGTTTTTTTTTAATTTTATGGAAATTTATGAAAATAATTGAATTCTTGTGAAGAAAATTTTTGAAAAAAAAAATTTACTATTTATAAAAATAATTGAAATAATTGAATTCTTTAGACAAAATTTAATCAAATTTTTAAATATAAATGCATTTTTCGACGAATTTGATTAAAATAAATTGTATTAAACATAATTCCATTTCTGCAATGAGTTTTATTATTTATGAAAGTAATTGAATTATTGCGAGGATTTTATAAAAAAAAGTTTCGAATAATTGATTTAAAAAAAAAAATTTTAGTTAAACTCTATTTTTAATAATTCAATTCTTATGAAATTTTCATTCTTTTAGAAAATAAATGAATATTTCTGTAGAATTGTGTAGAATTTGTCAAAATTGTTTTTAAATAATTGAATACTTTTTGGAAATTTTATTAAAATAGTAGACATACAAATTATTGAATTAAGAAAAATTTTTGAAAATAATTGAATTCTTGTAGTGAATATAAATGAACTTTTGTTATTTAGAGAAATAATTGAACTTTTACAATGAATTTTAATAAAATTCCTAAAAGTAATTTAATTTTTCTCGAAATTTTACTATTTAAGAAAATAATTGAATGTATTTCGAATAAATTTTTAAAAATAAAATTATAATTATTCGATGACTAAATTCCATTGATTATTTGGAAAAATTTAAATAAAATTCTTTAAACGAAGTAAATTACTTTCAATAGAATGTACAGAAATTTCAATTACATTAAAACTTTTCAATTATTTGTTTTGTAAAAATTCAATTATCTTCAAATAACAGGATTAAAAAAATCTTATTTTTCAAAAAACTGCGAAAATTCAATTTTATTAAAAAATTTGAAGTGTATTTTTGTTTTAAAAGCTATTAAAAGACTTTGTTTTGTCTGCGAATATGGTAGAGGAGAATGCATTGAAAAGTGATCTAAAGTAAATTTTCCTATATTAAATGAAGTGGTTTTGAAAAGAAGACTTTTATAAGTTAAAGCGAACTTGAAATTAAAGGAAAACAAATGTATATAAAGTAAACAAAGTATAAAAAGTCGGTGTGAAAATTTCATAACTAATCATTCGACTTAATTTGAATGAGAATACACCCTTTTACGCATTCTTATGTTTCGCAAACAATGGCATTATAGTGACGACAGTGTTTCGACGATCCTTTCTTATTTATATATATGTTACAGAGCCAATGATTACGTGCGCAATGGTACTTATTAGGTTAGAATATATGTATATGCAAGGACGCAAAGGAGAACGTATGGACACTAAAGAATTATTTACATAGTCGGAAAATTTATGCGTCTCTCTCTCTCTCTCTCTCTCTTTTTCTATCTTTCTTCATTCCTTTCTTTCTCTCTATCTCTCTATTTATTTCTTTTTTTTTCTCTCTCTCTCTCTCTACAGCTGAAGACAAGAATTAATTCCCTCCGTGTCACGAATTCAAAATCATTACATTTAAATTTTCTGCTCCAAGAATGATGATCATTGATGGTGTGCGGAAAAATTAGAATTACAAAAATTGAGAAAAAAATTAAAAATTATTGATAGTTTTCAGAACGTCGGAATTTTATAATTTTTTCCAAGTTCATAAAATCTAAGAGAATTGAGGGTATACAAGAGAGAAAAAATAAAGTCTTGTCTAGGAGATACTCCTTTATAGAACAATATTGTTTTGCTATTTAAAACTATAGTTGAAAGAAAATTTCGATGTTTCGGTAAAAAATATTTTTGAAAAACTTCATCGAATGGAAAAAAAGAAAAAATGAATTTTTCCTCTTTGTGTTTTGAATTTTTTAACATGTGAAGAAAAATGACATTATAAGTTCTTCAGGAAGAAATCGACCTCGAGAAGGAATTAGCTCTTAAAAGCTGTTAAGAAAGTTTTTTTTTTTTATTATAAATTATCTTATCCGACCTTATGCACAAAAGCGTGATCCACTCCTTACTTGGAATAGTAGGATAATAGCAGAAGGCGAGGCCACCAGGGACACCTTAAACCCGATATCGTAATGGTGACTTGACGTTGAAACAAAGTGTGCACTCGTGTGAGACACATGAGTTTGGTAGACAAGAGTTTTTCATTTTTTTTTTATTTTATTTTTTTTTGAAGAAACTTTCTCTTGTAAATTCACTTATATTCATCGATACCCTTTTAAACTGAAATACCATTTTCAATATACATCGCTATTTTGTGTGTTCAAGAAATATTTTTATATTCAAGACAATGAAAATGTAATTTTTGATACATGTTTTTTTTTTAATATAATGATTATTTTCAAAAAGAGGGAACTTTTCTATGATATTTGAAAAAATGTCTCCTTATCGGAGTTGGTGTAAACAATTTCCGAGATAGACACTAACGCCCACTGATTTTTTTTTCTTCTTTCTTTTCTTTAATGGCAAGTCGAGATGATAAGACAGGAGTTTTAGAAAGGCAACCGTGGCAAGAGAGGAATGAGAGATGTCACAAGGCAAACCACATTACTTAGAAATTAATAACGATTTTAAAAATATTACTCAGAAACTGTGTAATGGAGTTTTTATTCTTATAATTGAACATTTACAGGGCTCGCATTGTGCGACTTTTTTCCGACTATTTTCCACTTTTCGAAGGAAATGTGACTTTTTTGTGAAAAGATGCGACTAATCGACTTTTTCGAGATTTTTTTTAGTAAATGAAATATTCAAAATTTTCAAAATATTAAAATTAAAGGAAAAACTTTTAGTCAAAAAATTGTTCTGTTAAGTTTATTTACAGATTTCTTTCAAATTTTTCAACAAAAAAAAATCACCAATAACTTCCTTTTTAAATAAATATTTTATTATTTTTCCATAAGAATTAAAATTCTTCAAAAGATTCAAATTCAAACATTTTTGAAATTAAACTATACTTATAAAAAATTGTTATAAAACATGACCGAGTGATAAAATCATTATTTCATATTATAAGATTTTATAAAAAAAAAGAATATGAAAATAATTGAATTTCTAAGATAATTTTTTTTTATTTATAAAGATAATTAAAATTTTAACAATAATTTTTTGAAAATTCTTTGCAAATAATAGAATTTCAGAGAAGAGTTTTATTATTTATAAGGATAATTGAAATTTTGAAGAGATGTTTTTTAAAAACGATTAAAAGTATATATGTAATTGAATTTTAAAGAAGAATTTTGATATTTTTTAAAATATAGTTGAAAATGTGGGGAGAATTAAAAAAAATTTGAAAATAATTGAATATCTTATTGAATTTTTATAATCGAATTTTGCAAAGAATTTTATTAGAACTTTTGAAAATATTAAAATTTCCCTGATGAATTTTTTTATTTATAAAGATAAGGATAATTTTGACGAGAAATTAAAAAAATGTTTTGAAAATAATTAAATTTCTGAGAAGAATTTTACTAATTTTGAAAATTAATGAATTTCTAAGATGAATTTTCATATCTATAAAGATAATTATAAATGTACAGAAGTAAATAAATAAATAATTGAAATTCTGACAAAAATATTATTAAAATTCATTGAAAATAATTGAATTGCAGAGAAGAATTTTATTTTTTATAAAGATAATTGAATTTTTGAACAGATTTTTTCTTTAAATGTTAAAAAGTAATTGAATTTTGAAGAAGAATTTTGATATTTATGAAGATAATTGACATTTTGAGAATTAAAACATTTTTTTTTTTAAAAATAATTGAATTTCTGCTAAGAATTTTCTTACTTTTGAAGATAATTGATTTTTGCAAAGAATTTTATCAGAACTTTTGAAAATAATTAAATTTTCATGATGAATTTTTTTATTTATAAAGATAATGATAATTTGACGAAAATTAAAAAAAAATTTATGAAAATAATTGAAATTCTGCGGAGAATTTTATTATTTTTTGAAAATAATTGAATTTCCATTATGAATATTATTTTATTATTTATAAAATTTTGACGAGAAATTAAAAAAAATTTAAGAATATAATTGAAATTCGGC
This sequence comes from Leptopilina myrica (nomen nudum), assembly GCA_032872475.1. Taxonomy (NCBI): domain Eukaryota; kingdom Metazoa; phylum Arthropoda; class Insecta; order Hymenoptera; family Figitidae; genus Leptopilina; species Leptopilina myrica (nomen nudum). The sequence goes on along the minus strand of CM065466.1, from coordinate 29,347,047 downwards.
GGAGAATTTTATTACTTTTTGAAAATAATTGAATTTCCATTATAAATATTTTATTATTTATAAAATTTTAACGAGAAATTAAAAAAACATTTTTCAATGTAATTGAATTTTCGCTAAGAATTTTCTTTTTTTTTTTTTTTTAAATAAATGAATTTTGGAGAAGTATTTTATTATTTATAAAGATAATTGAATTTCTATAATGAATATTTTATTATTTATAAAATTTTGACGAGAAATTAAAAAAAAAATTTTTAATGTAATTGAATTTTTGCTAAGAATTTTCTTTTTTTTTTAAATAAATGAATTTTGAAGAAGAATTTTGATATTTATAAAGATGTAATTGAAATTTTAAGAATTAAAAAAAACAATTAAAAATAATTGAATTTTGCAAAGAATTTTATCAGAACTTTTGAAAATAATTAAATTTCCATGATGAATGTTTTTATTTATAAATATAATTTGTGGTTGACTATACATATAACAAAGATAATTATGCCTGATTCAAATATATTGTTTTCTCAGTGCACTCTTAGACATATTCTATAAAATTTAATTCGATAATGAATATTTTATTATTTATAAAATTTTGAAAAAATAAAAAAAACATTTTTCAATGTAAATTGAATTTTCGCTAAAAATTTTCTTTTTTTTTTTTTTTCACGAATAAAAAAATATATAATACCAGAGCTCTCTTTTTCATTGTTCATTTAGCTCCTGGGGCGTATAGAGTGAAAATTTTCAATTTTATAATTGTCAGCAATACGCAAATGCTTTTGTCATTCTCTTTTATTGTCATTGCATATAATATCTTCGCGTCTCCATTGATTCGTGCAATATGCTCGCGATTATTTTTCGCAAGTTAAAAAAGAATTTTTTGTTTCAATATATTATATCATCTCCGTTTGTTTCTTTACCAAAGTGGTTTTTTTTTAAATCAATTTTTTCTTCATATACAGTCCTTTCTGATAATCTTTTCATTACTTGTGTGAATTTCCAAAAATTACTTCTAAATTGCCAAATTATTTTTAAATTTCATAAAAGTAATTTCATCAAAGTTGAAGGTACTTTCCAGTTTATTTGAAGAAAAGTCTATGACATCAGGGCTACTAAAGAGTAATTTTATTATTGTTTTTTTTTACTTGTTTTTAACATTATTTCAAGATTTGAGTTAAAGATGAAGAAATTAGTAAAATTCCCACTGGAAATTATAAAATATTGGTGAAAATTAGCGCTGAAGTGCGAAAGTAAAAAAAAGACTATAAAGGCGCCAGCGCTGGGATTTTTTTTCTCAAGGCGCATGCGCGCGAGGATACATTTAACGTAACCTGGTTAATAGACAGTAAAGAGGAAGTAATTTTTTTTTCTTACACGATTCTTAGAAACAAATGAAGAAATACACAAACACATAGAGAGAGAGAGAATGAATGAGAGGAGTAAAGAACTGTTAAACAATAAGATAAAGAGGTTAAGGATAAAGAGTGCCGATGGAATTTCTCGAGTATTTTCGCCTCGAGCTTCGCATATGGAATGGCCTCTCTCTCTCTCTTTCCTTCTCTTCCTCTCTTTTTCTCCATTTCATCTCATTGCAGTTTACAACTTTACAGTTAATCTCCTGCTTGTATAGCGTCATTCTCTCTCTCTCTCTCCTCCCTCAAACATAAAAAAAATCTCATATAGCTCGATTCGACGAATGAAAATTCTATCGCTTTGTAAAACCGTTATTTTCTCTTGTTTAAATAACTAATGACAATTTTTGCGAAAAAAAATCTCGAATCCAGGAAGCGCGAAGAAAATTGATAAAATACACTCAGTGGGCGGGGAGATAAAAAAAAAATTCGATGACTGTTATAAAGTGAATGGTCGATTAAATTTTACGACTAGTTGTAAATTGACGATAAGAAATTTGCATTATAATATTATTAATATTAAAATAATAATGTTAATAACAATAATAATAGTGCTAATAAAGCCTAAAAATTATAATCAAAACATTAGTGTATAGTAAAATATAATTACAATAATAATAATTAATAATGATAATAATTTTCCATTTTGTAAACAAATTTTTTTCTAATTTTTTTTTTTTTAAATTTGTTTTATATTAACCTTGTTTTAAAAATTTATTTTAGTTTGATTAACAATTGTGGTAAAAAAAGAAAACTAATATAATAAAAATTGATTGATACAATTCAGTATTCAAATTTCGAGTAACTTTCTTTTTCCTTTTTTTTTTTTTTTGAATAAAAACTAGTGAATGATTTCGAAAATTAGAAAAGTGAGTGATTTAAATTGAATTTGTGTATATAACGAAGTTTGACAAATTGTTTTTGCTGAATTTTTTTTTTTTTTTTTGCTTGAGAAAGAGCTTAATGAAAGAGAGACTGCACGTGGCGACCTAGACTCGCAAACTATACACCCACGAACTGTTATATATTCACTAATATATATACATAGATATACATCCCGGAATAAACAATCGAGAATTTATATAGAAAAAAAAAATTCTTTCACGTGTATAAAAGCATCCTTGTTTTTTTACGTAATACATCTCACTTACTTTTTTTCATTATTATATTTCTATATATATATATACATTTTGAGTGGATTTTCGCAGAAAATTTATATCGAAAAATTTTTTTATATAAAATAAAAAAATTTTTTTTTTTAATCGAATTTTAATTTATTTCATTTTGAACATAAATCTACAGTTTGGAAAATAATTGAATTATAAATAAAGAATTTTTTCAATTTTCCCAAAAAAAATGTTGGCTGTTCATAATTATAATAGAAAATTTAATTAATTCAATTTCATTAAAATTTATTGATACGAATAGAATTTTTGCAAAAAATTTTACTGTTTATAAAAGTAATTAAATCCTTCAAAAAATATTATTACATATTTATGAAAATAATTAAATGTTTGCGTAGAATTTTATTAAAATTTTTGAAAATAATTCAATTGTAGAGAAAAATTAAATTATTTATAAGGATAATTGAAATTTCGGAGAATTTCAAAAAAACTTTAATCATAATTGAATTTCTGTGGAGAATTTTATTACTTTTGAAAATAATTGAATTGTTTTTTTTAATTTTATGGAAATTTATGAAAATAATTGAATTCTTGTGAAGAATATTTTACAAAAATAATATTCAAAAGAATTTAGTAAATCGGAAAAATTTTGCTATTTATAGAAATAATTGAATTCTTTAGACAAAATTTAATCAAATTTTTAAAAATAATTGCATTTTTCGACGAATTTGATTAAAATTGTATTAAACATAATTCCATTTCTGCAATGAGTTTTATTATTTATAAAAGTAAATGAATTATTGCGAGGATTTTATTAAAAAAATATTCGAATAATTGATTTTTTTAAAAACAATTTTAGTTTAACTACTTTTAATAATTCAATTCCTATGGAATTTTCATTCTTTTAGAAAATAATTGAATATTTGTGTATAATTTTGTCAAAATTGTTTTTAAATAATTGAATACTTTTTGGAAATTTTATTAAAACAGTAGACATACAAATTATTGAATTAAGAAAAATTTTTGAAAATAATTGAATTCTTCCATAATGAACGTTATTACATATTTATAAAAATAATTAAATGTTTGCGTAGAATTTTATTAAAATTTTTGAAAATAATTGAATTCTAGAGAACAATTTAATTATTTATAAAGATAATTGAAATTTCGGAGAATTTCAAAAAAATTTTAAACATAATTGAATTTCTGCGGAGAATTTTATTACTTTAAAAAAAAAATTGAACTGTTTTTTGTTTAAATTTTATGGAAATTTATGAAAATAAGTGAATTCTTGTGAGGAATATTTTTCAAGCATAATATTCAAAAGAATTTAGTAAATCGGAAAAATTTTACTATTTAAAAAAATAATTGAAATAATTGAATTCTTTAGACAAAATTTAATCAAATTTTTAAATATAAATGCATTTTTCGACGAATTTGATTAAAATTGTATTAAACATAATTCCATTTCTGCAATGAGTTTTATTATTTATAAAAGTAATTGAATTATTGCGAGGATTTTATAAAAAAAAAGTTTCGAATAATTGATTAAAAAAAAAAAATTTAGTTAAACTCTATTTTTAATAATTCAATTCCTATGAAATTTTCATTCTTTTAGAAAATAATTGAATATTTGTGTAGAATTGTGTAGAATTTGTCAAAATTGTTTTTAAATAATTGAATACTTTTTGGAAATTTTATTAAAATAGTAGACATACAAATTATTGAATTAAAAAATTTTTTTGAAAATAATTAAATTCTTGTGGTGAATATAAATGAATTTTTGTTATTTAGAGAAATAATTGAACTTTTACAATGAATTTTAATAAAATTCCTTAAAATAATTTAATTTTTCTCGAAGTTTTTCTAATGAAGAAAATAATTGAATGTATTTCGAATAAATTTTTAAAAATAAAATTATATTTATTCGATGACTAACTTCCATTGATTATTTAGAAAAATTTAAATAAAATTCTTTAAAAAAAGTAAATTACTTTCAATAGAATGTACAGAAATTTCAATTACATTAAAACTTTTCAATTATTTGTTTTGTAAAAATTCAATTATCTTCAAGTAACAGGATTTAAAAATCTTATTTTTCAAAAAAAACTGCGAAAATTCAATTTTATTAAAAAATTTGAAGTGTGTATTTTTTGAAAATAAACTAATAAAAATTTTTAATTATTAATCTTAGCACTGAGAAACTTGAATACATTAGAATCTATGACTCCTTATAAAACTTAATTATTTATCAATTATTAAATTAAAATACTTTGAAAATTCGATTTTTTAAAAAGTTTTTAATGAAATTCTTGAATTCTTTTTTTTGTCATCGAGGCGACTTTTTCCTACTTTTTTTAAACTCACACTGAAAAAAAATTTATTTGATTGAAATAACCGATTATTTGATTATTATTAAATAAATATTTACTTGAATTAAATAATTTTTATTTGAATCAAATAATATTTGCTTTAAATACTAGAATATTTAATTCAAATACAATTTATTTGATTTTAAATACAAATTATTTGATTGAAGTAAATATTTATTTAATAATAATCAAATAATCGGTTATTTGAATCAAATAATTTTTTTTTCTGTGGCATAATGGAGCGCGAAGCCTGGTATTGAGACTTTAGTGAGAGAAATTTCATAAGAAGAAGTATATTGTAACGCTCATTTTTTAAAAATGCGAGAGAGAAAAAGATAGAAATATCGTTTGTTCTTTTTTAGAAAAATAACTTATATTTCTATCCTTCTCTCTCTCTCGTAATACGCTTGATTATTAGCGCGACGTTCCTTTCCTTGCTCAATAGAAATATTTGAAAAGAAAGTTGATATATAGAAATTTCCTGAATTTAATGGTAAAAATAAAGATTTATGTGTGCGTGAAATTATTTATAAAAAAAAAAATGTTAATTTTAAAAGAAAAATTGTCTATACCTATATGACTTTCTATAATTGCTTCAACAATAAGTCTCTCGCGAGAATCGAATTTGTTGGTAATTATCGGAAAAATTCTCCCGCGTTTGATTAACGATTGTTTACATTCTGCCGGTTTTGGTGAAGTCAAGGTTTTTTTTCTTTTTCTACAGATTCTCGACACCATTTCATTCAGGATTCTTGGCCTGCGGTCGCGCTATGTGCGAATTCAATGGAGTAACCTCGTCCTGACATCTTGTATATAAGGTAGATTGATTGCGCCAATAAAGGGATCTTGTGAGTTGATCTTGAAAAACATTGCAAACCGGAACAAAGTCAACTTGATGTATAATCTAGATTTTTTTATTTTCAGTTTTTTTAAATAGATTTTAGTATTATGGTTTAAAGTGACCTCTATAACCAAAAAAAAATAGAACTCTTAATTTTTACTCGATGTTTTTATTTTTTTTTTCTTATAATTTCATAAGTTTGGGGAAAAAAGGTAAAAATTTTCATTTCATTCAAACGATATTGAAATACATATATGAAAATGAACTGAAACACGATTATCAAAATGAAAGAGAAGTGAAGTTCTTTCTGAAATTAATTAAGATAAGAGCAACTACCTCACATTTAGTTTTCGATGTGTTACACGCTCGGTTTAATGGCAAACTTCAGCTATTCGGTAATTGATAAGTTTACTTGAGTCAACAAGATGGTAGATTATAATGTATAGATATATAGTTGCGAACACACAGCTTTCGTTAAATGTTATTTGAATCTTGATTGAATTTGTGGATTAAAGTGGAAACGACATGCCATAAAATGATAGTGAACTCTCTTCGGCAAATAGAAAACTATATATTTATATGCATCATAGTAATATTATGTGGATATTGTACAAGTTCTCCCTTTAAATTGTAATTGATTCGTAATAATCGGAAACTTTCTACCTGATATTAAATTTTATTAACACGATTATCATTCTAAGAAGACAGATTTTTTTTTCAAATTTCAATGAAACGCAACTATACAATTTTTAGAGAGTGGTACAAAAATTACGCTTATTATCTAAATAACAAAAAAAAAACATTTTGTCATTGTTGGTGAAAACAGAAAATCTTTAGGGAAAGCAGAAAAATATTATTTATACATAACTTCCAGAAGTTTAATATATGTTTTCGTCAATAAGGAAAAGTTTGAAAATTAAGATTCACGATTTTTCTAAAATCATTAAATTTTTCTTTTTTCAGATCCTAGAAATTTTTTCAATCATAACGACACAAGAGAAAACATTCTTATTTTATTCAAATAACTTCAAATACTTTCAATTTTTTGTAAAATTCTTAAGTTCCCTAATACCGCAAATAAGAATAAAAAATAATTATTCTCAGCATTCGGACAACTTCAGAAAAAAAATGTTGCAATTTACAGTGAATTATATACCTACGTTTTATCGGTTTTATCTTGAAGCAAATTAATCTTCAATCTACTGTTTATTATTATCATCAGTGTTGTAACAAATCGAAACAAAATATTATTTTTTTCTCATCAATTCAAACATCTTGAATATTCCGCATCCAGAAAAATATACAATATAAAATTATTTTTCCTGCAAACTATACTTTAGTTTTATTTTCTCATTGAGTATTTAATTATTCTTGATTGTAATGATTAGAATTCATGCGCATATTTCTCTTATATACATTATACGAGATCGATTGTACAAAATCCAATCAATCAGAATGAAACATCAACATCATCACAGATGAATGATTTGAATCAAATATATGAACGTATTTTGAAGGGGTTGATCGTTGATTTGTATTTGAGCCGACAACGGCGCGTTTAATTGAAATTAATTGATGTGAATTCACTGCGTTCATTTCTCATCGCGAGAATATAACGAAACGCAATCATATATATTGGTACAGAAAAAAATGAAACAAAACGAAAAATATTGACCATTATAAGAGAGTAAATAGAAACCCTCTCAAGAACCGGATACAAACTTTGAAGAAATGAAACAAAAACAATAGGAACAAAAAAAATTGTACATAAATGGGTATATATATATTTTTTTTTGTTGCCGAACACGTGTAGCCTGTTTCCACATTGACCGTGTGCCGCACTGTGGACTTTAAACGCTTTAAACGTTTCAAAGAAGCCGAGTCTCTTAATCCATATCAAGGGAAACGAACAATGAATAAAAAACAACCCGTTCAGCGACTTGGGTTTAAAAACGTCTCTCACATGTTATAGTTATGTTAGACATTCAACTTTTTTTTTTGGTTTAAAATCGATAAAATTTGGTTTTGTTTTAATATATATATATATAGAGAAATATGTGAAGAGTTATTTTAACACCAGGATTTTAGTCTGTTATCAGGATTGTAAAATAATCCATCAGAGGATTATAAAATGTTCCAATGAACGATTATTTTTTTCTAAAATCTAAAATTTCTAAAATCAATTCACGAATATCGATGTTTTGATTCAGAAATAATTATTTTTCTCACGGAAAAGTGAGTCCAATATAGGGTTGCCACAGGTCAGGGAATTCAGGGAAAAGTCAGGGAAAGTAAAATTGGTCAGGGAAAAGTCAGGGATTTTTAGTAAAAGTACTGGAAAAAATCGAATTTCAAAAATTCATAAAAACTCTAAATTTTCATGTTTTTTTATTTGCCTTGTAAGCTATAAAAATAACCACGAATTTTAATACAAAACCTTGAATTTTTTCTATTTCAGACAATAATTTCTTTTTAAATAACATAATTTTTAAAGAACTAGATAGTGACTTATGAATTATGTAACAATGAATAATTTTTACAATTTTCATAAATACTAGATTCATAAAAGAATTTTAGTTAAAAATACTAAAAAAAATTAATTTTGGAAAAGTTGCAAATAATTACTGAAATTCAATTATTTTAAAAAGTAATAACATTTTTTGCGCAGAAATTCAATTAAATTCAAAAATTTTTAAAAATTCTAGTCATTTCAAATATATATCTTAAAAAATTAAAAAATTCTTCCCTAAAATTCAATTATGTTCAAAAATTTTTTTTAAATTCTCATTTCAAATATCTTTATAAATAATACAATTCTTCTTCGAAATTCAATTATTTTTAAAAACATTAATAAAATTCTTGGAAAAATTTCACAGGAATTCAATAATTTACAAAATTTTTGATAAATTTCTTTGAAATAATTCAATTTTTTTCATAAATAATAAAATTTCCATGTGAGTTCAAGTATTTAATTTTTAATATAAAAAATTTTATAAAATTTTTTGAAAAATATCAATTATTTAAAAAGATTTTTAAAAAATTCGTCGCATGAATCAATTATTTAAAAAAAATTTAACAAAGTTCTTTACATGAATTTAATTATTTTTATAAATAATAAAATTCTTCACTGAAATTCAATTATTTTAGAAAAATTTTAATAACATAACAATTATATCTTTAAGAATAAAAAAAATTCTTCTCCAAAAATTCAATTATGTTCAAAATTTTTTTTAAAATTCTTGTCAAAATTTCAATTATCTTTATAAATACTACAATTCTTCTTCGAAATTCAATTATTTTTAAAAACTTTAATAAAATTCTTGGAAAAATTTCACAGGAATTCAATAATTTACAAAATTTGTAAAAAATTTCTTTTAAATAAACCAATTATTTTCATAAATAGTAAAATTTTCACAGGAAATGAATTAATTAATATAAAATATTTGAAATAATTTTTCGAAAAATATCAATTATTTTTAAAAAAATTTATGAAATTCCTCGCAAGAGTTCAGTTATTGAACAAAATTTAACAAAATTTTTTTCATGAATTCAATTATTCTTAGAAATAGTAAAATTCTTCACCGAAATTCAATTATTTTTATAAACTTGAATAAAATTCGTTGGAAGAATTAAATTATTTTCAAAAGTAATAAAATTCTTCGCAGTAATTCAATTACGTTCAAAAATTTTTGTCATAATTTCAATCATCTTTATAAATAATAAAATTCTTTAATATTCATTTATTTAATAAAATGTTTCAAATTCTCGTCAAAACTTAAATATATTTAAAACTTGAATAAAATTCTTGTTAAAAGTTTACAGAAATTCAATAATTTATTAAATTTTTAATAAATTTCTTTGAAATAATTCAATTATTTTTAAAAATAAAAAAATGTTTACGTGAGTTCAATTCTTTAATACACAAAATTTTATAAAATTTTTTGAAAAATATCAATTATTTAAAAAGATTTTTATCAAATTCGTCGCATGAATCAATTATTTAAAAAAATTAACAAAGTTCTTTACAAGAATTTAATTATTTTCTTAAATAATAAAATTCTCATCGAAATTCAATTGTTTTAGAAAAATTTTAATAACATTTTTGGAAATTTTTTAAAATTATTTTTATGCATAATAAAACTCATCGCAGGATTTTAATTAATTTTGGATACAATATTTTAATCAAATTCCTCGAAAGATGTAATTATTCTTAAAAATTTTATTAAAATTTGTCAAAAGAATTCAATTATTTTAAAATTTGTTTATAAAATTCTTTATGAGAATTCAATTTTAACAAACATTCAATTACTTAATAAAATATTTATTTTTCAATTTTAAAAATTGAATTTTTCTAGAATTGTCTAATATAAATTGATGAAAAAATGAATTTACCGAATAATCGATTTATTATTTATGAAAATAACTGAATTATTGCAACGAATTTTATTACAATTTTTTTAAATAATTGAATTTTTATGAGAAAATTTACTATTTTTAAAAATAATTGAATTCTTGCGAAGGATTTTTTAGGGATTTTTCTAAATAATTGAATTTTTGTTGAAAAATTTCATGATTATTTAAATTATAACAAAACATGATCGTCTTCTTTATGTTTTGTAATAATATTCTTATAAATTGTTGACTTTCAAAAAGATTTGAATTTGAATGTTCTGAAGAATTTTAATTCCCGTTTAAAAGTAATAATTAAATACTTATTTAAAAATTTAGTCATTGATGTTTTTTGCGAATAATTTTACAATTAATGAAATTTGTAAATAAATTTAATAGAACATTTTTTTTAAGTATCTAATCAGAATATTTTTTATAATCAGGGAAAAAGTAAGAATTTTGTATGGAAATCAGGGAAAAGTCAGGGAAAAATAAAATTAAATATTTGTGGCAACCCTGGTCCAAGAACCGGATCTTCTTAATTTTTTTTCTAAATTTAAAAATCTAAATTTATTTTTTACACAATTTTTGCCGAAAAATAAGTTGGTGAAACAAAATATAGTTCGCTTTGAAAACAATATATAGAAAATTTTCACTTTTGTATGGTGTTCAAAATTGTATTATAATTACACTTTGACTTATGTATTGAAATTGTACTTCCGCCAGACTGTGCAACTATATAACCACGTGACTTCCGCTTGTGCACATAAATGCAAACGCACATTATTTAATATTCGTCCGCAACGACACAGGGTTTTTTCTTCATTATTAGTTTTACCTACTTTACTAATAACTCACTTTGAATCTAATTTTATAATTTTTAGAATCATATTTAGAAATTTAAAGATAAAGATTTTTTAAAAAATTTTAAATCAATAAATGCTTCTTTCTGATAATTTTTGAGAGCTTGTGAAAAAAATGAAAGTAGTTAAGAAAAAAGTGAAAATCCAATAAAATAATTGGTATTCTTTAATTCCAAATGAAGAAAAAATTAGGGTCAAATCGTAAAAAAAATAATAGCCTATCATCAGTATAAAATTGTTGATGAAATAATAAAATTCACGGCTATAAACCTCTATATAACTGGTTTTTTTTTGTAAAACGTTTTATTGAAAATTAATTGTATATCATCACTATAAATATCTTTGCGAAACAATAAATTGACATATTGTATCTTGCGTTTTGACCAATAAATTAAAATTTTATGTTACGAACGGAAATCATGACATTGTAATATAGAGGCATATCTTGATTAAGAAAAAAAAATTAGCAGACAAATGATCCCTCATTTGCTTGGTAATTTTTCATTTTTTTGAAGTTTCTTTCTTAATTTTTTATTCTGAATAAATTTTAATAATGATCAATTTATTGCCCTCATCGACAGGTCAATAATGTACTCATTTTGACCCTAGGGCAATAATGGTCCCTTTCTGTAATTTTCTATTAATTTTTAATAATTTAATTTTTTTTATTTTACTTTTTAGTAATTAGTTTATTAGTTTAGTTTAATAATAATAATAGTTTACGTAAAAATGACTAAATACTATTCTACGAAGTTATTTTCAGTCATCGAGTATTATCGATCGTTTAGTAATTAATTTCATGACTTCTATGTTACTTAATACTGCATATATATTTTTATATATACATATACATATTTGTGAATGATGATCACGCACAAAAGATAAATAGATAAAAATGCATTTACCAGAAATACACGCGCTTCCTCTTTTACACTTGGGGAAAAAAATAAGAGAATCATTCATCAGATGAATAAATATAGTAAATATAAAAAAAATAGAAACTCAACAATTTTCAAAGAAATAATATGATTAACTTTATATGAAGTTTGACATTTATCTCTTTTAAGGTCAAGTCTTTGTATAAATGAGAATTATATACTAAAGGAAACAGCGTGTATAGTGCGTCATAGATAATATGAAGAACTTCAAAGTTGTAAAGTATATAGTATCACACGAGAACTAATTACTTAGGTGTAACGAACTTGATGATTATTAGTCAGTCAAGGACGATCGTGACCCACGCAGAAATTATTTCCCGCTATTTCTCTTTTAAAGGCGCGCTCAACTGGACTCAATAGTAAAATATATTCACTTCTATATTATAATAAGCAAAAAAAAAAAAAAAAATGTTACAGTTGATGAATAAAAGTGAACGTTGAATATTTACAATAATGCAGTAAACAGGTTGATATGAATGTTTCTTCAATTCTACTATATACCCGTGGAGGTCATTTTTCTGCTATTTTTCGAATTTCTTCTCTGATTTTATATATTTTATATATTTTATATATTTTGTATATTTTATATATTTTATATATTTTTATTTATATTTTATGATTTTATATATTTTTATTATTTTACACAGTTTCATATATATGTTTAAATTAGTTGACAGTAAAATACCAGTAAAATATTCTGCGGTGTTGAAATAACAACAGAATGGATTAAAATAATTTGCAACAGTTTAATCACTCTAGGATTAAATTAACACCCAAAAAGAAAATTAAAATAATCTATTTTGATGTTATTTTTAACTATGAATGGAATTTTTATTTTAAATAAAACACCAAAGATACAACGATTTGCAAAAATTCAACGAATTTAGTTACTCCAGGGAGAATAGTATAAAAGTTAGTTACTAAAAAACTAAATTCAATAGTGATCAGAAAATTTTTTTTTTAATTCCAGTCAAAAGTTCAATTCTTTTTATAAATAATAAAATTCTTCTCTGATATTCAATAATTTTTTCAAAATTTTAAAATTTGTCAAAATTTCAATTATTTTCAAAAGTTTTCTAAAATTATGAAATTTTAAAATATATTTTCAATATCTACTATTTCAATAAAAATTTTCCCTAAGAATCCCATTTTTTAAAAAAAATTTCAATACAATTCTACGCAAATATTCAATTATTTTCGCATAAATAATAAAAAATTTTAAAGGAATTCAAATTATTTACAAATTTTTTAAATAAATTTCTTCGCAATAATTCAATTATTTTCGCATAAATATAATAACATTTTCAATTATTTTTATAAATAATAAAATTCTTTTAGGAATACAATTATTTTCATGAATAATAAAACTCATTGCAGAATTTCAAATATTTTTTATTACAATATTATAATTCAACTCCTTGAAGAAAGTAATTATGTTCATGAAAGTTTTAATAAAATTCGACAAAAGAATTGAATTATTAAAAAATTTGTTACTAACTAAATTTGTCACTTTTTTTGAGAATTGAATTTTTGAGAAACATTAAATTCTTCAATAGATTATTTATTTTTGCATTTAAATAATTCAATTCTTGTAGAATTTTCTAATAAAAATTGATTTTTATTGACATTAAAATGAATTTCAGTTAAAATTTTAGATTATAATTGAATATCAAAAGAAATATCTAGTGAACTTTTTGGAAATAATTGAATTTTGAAATTAATATTTTTGAAAAAGTTTAATTGAATTTTTTTAAATATTAATTGAAGTTTTTGTTTTCTAATATGCATTTAATTAAAGAATTTAGGAATAATTGCAATTTCGTAAAATTAATTAATTAATAATTATTAAAAATAATAGATATAAAGTAAAATTGCAGTTAAAAATTTTGAAAAATAAGATTTTTTAATTCCGTTATTTCAAGATAATTGAATTTTTACAAAACAAATAATTGAAAATTTTTGATGTAATTGAAATTTCTTTACATTCTAATAAAAATAATTTACTTCGCTTAAAGAATTTTATTTAAATTTTTTTAAATAATCAATGGAAGTTAGTCGTCGAATAATTATAATTTTATTTTTAAAAATTTATTCGCAATACATTCAATTAATTTCTTAAATAGTAAAACTTCGAGAAAAATAAAATTACTTTAAGGAATTTTATTAAAATTCATTGTAAAAGTTCAATTATTTCTCTAAATAACAAAAATTCATTAATATTCGCCACAAGAATTCAATTATTTTCAAAAAAATTTCTTAATTCTATAATTTGTATGTCTACTATTTTAATAAAATTTACAAAAAGTATTAAATTATTTAAAAACAATTTTGACAAATTCTACACAATTCTACAAAAATTTCAATTATTTTCTAAAAGAATGAAAATTTCATAGGAATTGAATTATTAAAAATAGAGTTTAACTAAATTTTTTTTTTTTTAAATCAATTATTCGAAACTTTTTTTTTATAAAATCCTCGCAATAATTCAATTACTTTTATAAATAATAAAACTCATTGCAGAAATGGAATTATGTTTAATACAATTTTAATCAAATTCGTCGAAAAATGCAATTATTTTTAAAAATTTGATTAAATTTTGTCTAAAGAATTCAATTATTTCAATTATTTTTATAAATAGTAAAATTTTTCCGATTTACTAAATTCTTTTGAATATTATTTTTGTAAAATATTCTTCACAAGAATTCAATTCATTTTCATAAATTTCCATACAATTTAAACAAAAAACAGTTCAATTATTTTCAAAAGTAATAAAATTCTCCACAGAAATTCAATTATGTTTAAAATTTTTTTTGAATTTCGCCGAAATTTCAATTATCTTTACAAATAATTAAATTGTTCTCTACAATTCAATTATTTTCAAAAGTAATAAAATTCTCCGCAGTAATTCAATTATGTTTAAAATTTTTTTGAAAGTCTCAAAAATTTCAATTATCTTTATAAATAATTAAATTGTTCTCCACAATTCAATTGTTTTCAAAACTTGTAATAAAATTCTTCTCAAACATTTAATTATTTTCATAAATATGTAATAATATTCTTTTGAAGGATTTAATTACTTTTATAAATAGTAAAATTCTTTGCAAAAATTCAATTAGTATCAATAAATTTTAATGAAATTGAAATAATTAAATTTTCCATTATAATTATGAACAGAAAAGATTTTTTTTGAAAAATTGAAAAAATTCTTTGTTTATAATTAAATTATTTTCCAAATTGTAGATTTATGTTCGAAATGAAATAAATAAAAATTTGATGAGAAAATAAAACCGGGAAAGAACGGGAAATTTAAAGGTTAAACACAATTCATAATCAGTCACTATTGACAGAGTAAATGTGGGTAAAATTATTTCCTATTGTCTTATTGGCGATCGTTTTTCATTAACGATTTTAGTTTTTAACATTGTTTTTAAATGGAAATGTGAAAACTAAAAATCTAAATTTAACTATTTGTTCAGAAAAGTAGCTTTTAGTAGCATTAGACTCAAAAAAGTAGCAAATAGTAGCTTTTAGTATAGAAGAGTGCGAAGCCTGTGCAACTTTTAAAATAACATTATATTAGTGTTGGATTAGCTAAGAATTACGGTAAAAAAAATTTTTGAATTTTATTGATGAATTTTATCTATATAAATGTATATATATATATATATATATATATATATATATATATATATATATATATATATATATATATATATATATATACGTTAAAGTATTATATAGATAATTTAAGTATATGAATATACGCACAGATAGGTTCATGATGGGTCATTTCTAGGAGGCTCATTAGGTGTACAACACCTTACGCGCGTGTATTTAGATACAAATAATATACATATGTAATTTCTTCCTGGAAGAAACCGGTTGTCATCAGAAAAGGCAAAATAATCGTACATCGGTAGTTCATTGTCCGACTTAGTGCTATATTTGCGGCTTGCTTTTTCATGTCCGCACAGTATTACTCGACCCATTATATATACGCATGTATTATTTAGTTTTTAAAAAAAAAATATCGATGAAGAGGTGAAAAATAATTATTCTTCGAAAACTGCGTAGCACTTGAGGGAAATATTTTTCTTTCACATTCATTTTATGAATTTTATATTTTATAAAATAATATAAAATTTTTGAATATTTTATATTATTAATTATTTTTAATTATTAGGCCTTTAAATTTTAAAAAAAATTTTTTTTATTTAAAATTTTTTTCTAAATTTTTTCTTTGTTTAACATTTTCTTTGAATTTTTTTGTTATATAATTATATATATAAAAAAAGGGGTTACAAAAGTTGGATAGAAAAATTTTCTTTTCGCACTTAATAACAATCTTTTTTTCCACCTAACATTAATAAAAATTACATATATATATAGGAAAATATTAAAAAAACCCTAAAGTTAGAAATAATAATTTCGTATACAATACAATAGCAATAAATAAAAGTGAGATAAGTCGCAATAGGCGACTTACTTTCTAAATTGCATTTAACCTGAACCGTTATTTACGTTATTGTTAGCTATATATATAAATGCTATACTTTCCTATACTGTCACGAAACCTGGATCCTCAAACGGATAAATGTGTTTAGCTCTATATACGTATGCGCTGCGATATATTATGCATTATAAACCAACGTCTGCAAGTTCACTCTTTGAAAATACCATTTTACTTTCATGCATTAGAAATTATTTCTTCTGATGCACTCAAGGTAATAAAAAGAAAAATATTTCGCTCATAGTAACGTGTGTATATAAGTATTACGTTTCTCCTATATACGTAACTCACTACCGTAGGGCGTAATTTACGTTAGTCATCCATAATTCAGGAAAGTGTAACGTGTTGTACATTATTAACTTTAGGGGAACGTAACTTGGGTAATTCAATCGTAACTCACGTAATTCCGCCAAAACTTACGTTATTTAACCGTAGCACACGTAAGTCCACCGTGAAATACGTTATTCAACAGTAACTTACGTTATTGAGCCGAAAATTACATTATTCAAACGTGAATTACGATATTTTACCTTAAATTACCAAGGTTGCCACAGGTCAGGGAAGTCAGGGATTTTTAGTAAAAGTACTGGAAAAAATCGAATTTCAAAAATTCATGAAAAAACTCTAAATTTTCATGTTTTTTTATTTTGCCTGATAAACAATAAAAAATAACCACGAATTTTAATACAAAACCTTGAATTTTTTCTATTTCAGACAATAATTTCTTTTTAAAGAACATAATTTTTAAAGAACTATTTAGTGACTTATGAATTATGTAACAATGAATAATTTTTACAATTTTCATAAATACTAGATTGATAAAAGAATTTTAGTTAAAAATACTTTAAAAAAATTAATTTTGGAAAATTTGCAAATAATTACGCAGAAATTCAATTATTTTCAAAAGTAATAACATTTTTTGCGCAGAAATTCAATTATATTCAAAAATTAAAAAACATTCTGGTCATTTCAATTATATCTTTAAAAATAAAAAAATTCTTCTCCAATATTCAATTATGTTCAAATTTTTTTTTTAAATTCTCCTCAAAATTTCAATTATTGTTATAAATAATACAATTCTTCAATATTCAATTATTTTTAAAAAATTTATTAAAATCTCGTCAAAATTTCAATTATTGTTAAAAATAATACAATTCTTCTTTAAAATTCAAATATATATTTAAAAACTTGAATAAAATATAACGTTGAAGTCCACAACGTTGATCAACGAAAAAAATTTGTATAATTTATTCTAAAATTATTTTTAATTTAATATTTATTTATATAACAATTATTATCATAACATAAACATTAATCAATTTTTTCTAAATATTTTTATGGCAATATTGCTGCTTTATATATTTTTAATTTAGTGAGAGAATAATCTTTTTTCGTTGATAAACGTTGTGGACTTCAGTGTCGTATAAAATTCTTGTTAAAATTTCACAGAAATTCAATAATTTATGAAATTTTTAATAAATTTCTTTGAAATAATTCAATTATTTTTATAAATAGTAAAATTTTCACGTGAGTTCAATTATTTAATATATGAAATTTTATAAAATTTTTTGAAAAATATTAATTATTTAAAAAGATTTTTATAAAATTCGTCGCAAGAGTTCAGTTATTGAAAAAAATTTAACAAAGTTCTTTTCAAGAATTCAATTATTTTTAGAAATAGTAAAATTCCGCACCGAAATTCAATCATTTTTATAACTTTGAATAAAATTCGTTGGAAGAATTAAATTATTTTCAAAAGTAATAAAATTCTTCGCAGTAATTCAATTATGTTCAAAAAATTTTGTCATAATTTCAATCATCTTTATAAATAATAAAATTCTTCAATATTCATTTATTTAAAAAAAAATTTCAAATTCTCTTCAAAATTAAAATATATTTAAAAACTTGAATAAAATTCTTGTTAAAAATTCACAGAAATTCAATAATTTATGGAATTTTTAATAAATTTCTTTGAAATTATTAAACTATTTTTATAAATAATAACATTTTCACGTGAGTTCAATTATTTAATATAAAAAATTTTATAAAATATTTTGAAAAATATCAATTATTCAAAAAGATTTTTATAGAAATCGTCGCATGAATCAATTATTTAAAAATAACTTAACAAAGTTCTTTACAAGAATTTAATTATTTTCATAAGTAATAAAATTCTTTACTAAAATTCAATTATTTTAGAAAAATTTTAATAACATTTTTGGAAATTTTTTAAAATTATTTTCATGAATAATAAAACTCATCGCAGGATTTTAATTAATTTTGAATACAATATTTTAATCAAATTCCTCGTAAAATATAATTATTTTTTAAAATTTTATTAAAATTTGTCAAAACAATTCAATTATTTAAAAATTTGTTGATAAAATTCTTTATGAAAATTCAATTTTTAAAAACATTCAATTATTCAATAAATTATTTATTTTTCAATTTAAATAATTGAATTTTTCTAGAATTTTCTGATAAAAATTGATTAAAAAATGAAATTACCGAATAATCGATTTATTGTTTATTCAAATAATTGAATTATTGCAACAAATTTTATTACAACTTTTTCAAATAATTAAATTTTTATGAGAAAATTTACTACTTTTAAAAGGAATTGAATTCTTGCGAAGAATTTTTTAGGATTTTTGTAAATAATTGAATTTTTGTTGAAAAATTTCATGATTATTTAAATTATAACAAAACATGATCGTCTTCTTTATGTTTTGTAATAACATTCTTATAAATTGTTGAGTTTTAAAAAGAATTGAATTTGAATGTTCTGAAGAATTTTAATTCCCCTGGAAAAGTAATAATTGAATACTTATTTAAAAATTTAGTTATTAATGTTTTTGAATAATTTTACAATTAATGAAATTTGTAAATAAATTTAATAGAACATTTTGTTGAGTATCTAATAATTTTTAGAGTGAACCAGAATATTTTTTATGGTCAGGGAAAAAGTGAGAATTTTGTCTAGAAATCAGGGAAAAATAAAATAAAATATTTGTGGCAACCCTGATTACGTTATTTCAAGGTAACTTAGGTTATTCAACCGTAACTTACGTTAGAGAACCGTATGTCACGAAAAAAAGGGTAATATATACGTTAGGAAAGAGTAATTCAGGATAGTAAATCGTAATTTACGTTATAAAACCGTAAAACAACATGAAAAAATAAATTTTTCTAAAATCGTAAGTTTTTAATTAATTTTACGTAAGGAACGTAAGTTGTGTTACTTTTTGTGAAAAGTAGAATAAAAAGTTTCGAAATTTTATCATTTTGAAAGTATATATACTAAAGACGTAAAAAGAATATTTTTTTAATTGTTTTATTTTTGCTGTTTTTGTCCAGCAAGCCTATATAGTTGAGAAGAAATTTAGGTTCTTGCTTCTGTATTTGAAAATATCCGCTTGCTCTAGTTTCTACATGTTTAAGACGCATTTCCATTTGTCGATTGCAATCGGTCGTTTGACTTTTTCCATGCGAGTATAAGAATGCACATGTGTGTAGTTTGTGTGTGTGTGTGTTGGTGTACACACATACACAAGACTCACTTGGCATAAGAAAACCACTTAGCCTTCTGCCTGATCTGTCATTAGTGTCTCGTAATTAAGACGCGCGCGTTGCTGCGAAGAATTACATAGAGAGAGTTTTCATGCAACAAAGAAGCCTTTATGATTTTTTCTTTCTACTTCTTTTTGCTGTAACATTAAACATCTCTCGTGCGTGATTTATTATTCTTAATATATTTATACATATTTTCAGAAGGGAAGAAAAATTGTTGTAATTCTTTTTTGTAATTAAATTTTTTTTTTCTTAATTGTAAATTTATTAATAATTAATAACGCCTTCTTTATTACTTTATTTGTATATTCTGAAGAATGCGAACTTAACCTTAAAATCATAGTGCTTTCTTCACCCTTATCCTGCACTCTGAAGAATCGAACACGTAACATAACGCTTATTTCTTCACCTTTCAAATTTAAGTAAATTTAAATTAAATAAGCAAATAAATTATTTATTATTATTAATTATTGAATTAGTAACTGTTTTTACTAATTTTAAGTAATTTTTTTTTTACTAATTATTAGTAGAAAATTTACTAATTTGAAATAGTAAAAAAATACGTTCTACTAATTGAATTAGTAATTTTCTACTATAGCAATTAGTAAAAAAAAACTACTAAAAATTAGTAAAAAAAAATTCAGATTTACAAAGTAGATGATTGAATTGATTTTGATTAAGTAAGATTTTATTTTTTTTTGTAGAATAAAAAATAGAATTTTTTTTTTTTGAAAAGTTTATAATATAAATTGTATAGTTTTTAACGTCAATGTTCGAAAAAGTTACGGTTGAATTTTAATAACCTATATACAGAATTTATAATAGCGCGCATCTCGCAAAGTTTGAAAGGAAAGAACAAAAGTTTGTGATATTTAAATGCGACTACAACTTTAAAATACTTAAGTAGAAACTTTTCTGTTTTAATTTTTTTTTTTTTTTTTAAATAGAATATAAGACGATGTCACGTTTTTGGAGAATTAGATTTACAATAGAGTGACACGCCCTAAATTATTATAGGCGCGAGAAATTGAGATTCGTGACTCGCGTTATGCTTGCGGTCAGTGACTTTTGCGCCTGACCCTGCAAGCAAACACTTTTTATATATATACCTATATATATATATATAAATACAGAGAGTACTTCTTGATTGGTCAATGTCAAGTGACTGTAATTTCGATTTTGCGAAAGTTTTCCTTCACACACACACACTTTTAATACGACACATATTATTCGTTTGCACATTTTTTTTTGCTTTCCTCTATTTTACGCACTCATCAATCTTTCTAAAGTCTATTCATATGATATGAGAAATAAAATTTTTATTTCTTATATATAAAGAAAAATAATATTTATTTTCTAATGAAAATTCTTCTCCCTGTTCCCCTTTACTCTCCAAATCTAAAGAATCCAACATAACCTTAAAAATAATAACTCTTCTTAAGTTTTATTACAATAATCGATTCTTTTTACATCGAACTAAATCGAATAAACTTTATTCCTAACATCTAAAAAACGAACATAAATGCTATCTTCACCCGCCTTATTCCACATCCCAAAGAATCGAACATAACCTAAAAATTATAATGCTCTTTTCACTTTCTCTCCTTACCCCAAACGTCGAAGAATTGAAAATCTAGAAATCATAACGCTTTCTTCATTTCTTCATAGCTCGTACACTGAAAAATCAAACATAACCTAAAAACATCTCTTTACCCCCCCCCCATCCTGAAGAATCGAACATAACCTAAAAATAGTAACTCTTTCTTCAGCCCTTCCCCTATTATTGCCCCATCCTACACTATAAAATCAAAAACATAACCTCAAATTGAAAAATCTTTCCACTCATCAAATTTTTGGTCCTTATGTCAAGGGGCGAATGTAACCTCTAAATTAGGTAACATAAATGAATTTTTAAAAACTAGGGTTAAAAGTACAAATAACCTGACGTGGAAAATAAAATACAAAAGTTAATGTATGAAGTCCCCTTTATAGTGATACCAAAAGAGCAAAAAAAAAAAAAGAAAAAAAAATTTGCAGATGGCAATTATTAGAAGCAGGAAACTGTGAAATTTGAGTAAATATAAAGTACAATTGTCAGTGTCAGCAGAATGGTTAATATTACCCCTCATCAAAAAATAATTCTATACCTATACGTATGTGTAAAAAGAAAAAAAAAAAGAATCTCCCTGGTCACTGACCTACTCATGACCTTGCCATTCACATATGTCAACGAAGCGTCGCATTACAATTCACCAACGAGAGCTAATTTTTCCGAGAGTTTTCAATTGTATTCGTTCCACGTTGATCGATCTGTGACGGTATTTTTAACGTTTATTTTTCTCTCTCTCTCTCTCTCTATGTATATATATTGCACATGTATTGTTTTTCTCCGAAGACGAGAGAATATTGACTCCTTTCCATAGTTTTTTTCTTTTCCATTTTTTCCTACTATAGTGTAACATATAAATAACTTAGTGAATAGTTTACTATATTGAGAAGTAAATAAATAAAACAAAAATAATTATATAAACACAAAAATTTCGAATCAAAAATCGATACGCTTGCAGAATAATCGAATTCCTAATCGATACACATCCCAAAATCGATTGAATATACTACAATATCGAAATAATTTTATTTTTCGACATCGAAATGAGTCGATTCTCGTAAATCGAAATAAGTCGATTTTTATAAAAACGAAATAAGTGGATTTTCATAAATAGAAGCAAATCGATTCTTTATCGATATAAATTAGATATTCTATCAAAATAAATCGATTTTTTATATAAAGATTAAATCGAATATTTTATCGAAATAAATCAAATATTTTATCGTTATAAATCGATTTCAATGGATAAAATAGTCAAGGATTTCTTCATCGAAATAAATCGACTTTTCTATGTCGATTAAATCGAATTGTTTATTGAAAAAAACTTAAATATTTTATGGAAATATATTGAACATTTTATTAATATAAGTTGATATAAAACGATTATTATTATTATTATTATTATTATTATTATTATTATTATAATTATCATCTTTCAAAGATCGAAGATTTATTAAAATAAATAAATCCATTGTTGTCAAAAGCAATTATGTATATACATTAATCGATTCTTCTATATCGAATTAAATCAAATATATTTTATCAGAAGAAACCGTTTTTTCTATTTCAAATTAAATCGAATATTTGATCGAAATAATAACGATTCCTTTGTAGGAAAATTAAATCGATATCGTTTCAATCGAGCGTCATTATCGAGAAAAAATTTTAATTTGAACGTTGTCTTGTATCGAAATTATTTGTTAGTTTCACATCGACTTTAAATAAATAAATAAATAAATTATCTTCATCTAAATAACTGATTTTTTTGATATTGAATTAATTTAAATATTTCATCAATATAAATCGATTCTTTTTATATCGAACTAAATCAAATAAAACTTGATCTAAAGAAATGATTTTTTTTATATCGAATTAATTCAAATATTTCATCCATATATATAAATTGATTCTTCTATATCGAATAAAATCAAATATTTTATCGATATAAATCGATTCTTCTATATCGAATGAAGAAATCAGATATTAAATAAAAATATAATTGATTCATTAATATCGAATTGAATCGAGCATTTTATCGAAATAATCGATTCCTCAATATCGAATAAAATTGAATATATTATCGAAATAATCGATTCTTCTATATCGAAATAAATCGAATATTTATTTTGTCTAAATAAAATTGAAATTTAACGAGGAAAAGTTGAAATATATTCGATATAATCGAAATAAATCGACGAAATTTATCGCAATATTTGGAAAGTAAGCGCGAGAGAGTGGCTCTTTTATCTTCGACTTCCTGGTTCGAAACAGTGAGCGTAGTGAATATGTTTCACGATTCTCTTTAAGAAAAAAAAAACGAGCTTATTACATGAATAAACAATTGGATGAAGGCATATTATAATGATATTCCTCGTGTTGGTTGACAATATTATATACATGCATATAAAGAAGAAAAGATTCTCCCCAAGGAGATTTTACGACATTGCAATGGTTCATGATTATCTGTCGTCTGTCTTTCTCCCTCTCTTTCTCTCTCACTCTCTGTTCTTACAACAGGTTGGAATATTTATGTTATCGCGAAATCTGAGATACAATACTGTCCGATCAGGTTACCTCTTATGTTTGTTTCATGCTCTCCATACCAAAGTCACCTTATCCCCCAAGTCTTCTCTTCTCTCAGACAATCGCACAGTATGATGGCAATTAGCCAACTTCTGCGTTGTACTTATAGATATATGTATAAAGAATAAAATTGTCCAACAATTGCTTGGAAACAATATTTTTACACTACACTTCAATCGATAGGTATATCTATAATCGATTATTATAATAAAAATTATTTTCAAATTTTCTATCTAAATATAGTCAATTTAAGCTTCGAGTATTCTAATATCGAAATAAATCGAGAGTTTCACCGATTTCTAATATCGAAACAATTCGATAGTTTCAATCGCCGTTAAGTATCGAAATAGATCGATATAGTTTCAATCTAGTGTCACTATCGAAATAAATCAAAATTTTCAATTACTTCTACTATATTGAAATAAATTTAAACTTTCAAAAAATTATCGTATCGAAATACATCGATAGTTTCAATAGACTTTTAATATCGAAATAAATATCGAAAAGTTAACCGTTTTTTATAATATCGAAATAACTCGATATCATCAAATCGACTTTTACTATGGAAAGAAATCGAGTTTAATCGATTTTTATATTATCGCAATAAATCAAACATTTCAATCGATCTAATTAAGAATTAACATAAATCGATAGTTTCATCAATTTGACGAATTGAAATAAATCAAATTTTTCACTTCTACTATATATAGAAATAAATCTAAACTTTCACTAAATCATCGTATCGAAATACATCGATATTATTTCAATCGAAGTTCAGTATCGAAATAAATCGAATTTTTCACTTCTACTATATATATAGAAATAAATCTAAACTTTCACAAAATCATCGTATCGAAATACATCGATATTATTTCAATCGAAGTTCTGTATCGAAATAAATCGAATTTTCCACCAACTTTTTTAATATCGAAAAAACTCGAACTTTTATCGAAATCCAAAATTTTTTCCGATTTTTAATATTGGAAATATAAATCTAAACTTACACAGAATGATAGTATTGAAATATATCGATATAGTATGAATTGAGTTTTATAGTATATCGAAATAAATCGATGGTTTTATCGATTTTTACAATATGGGTATAAATCTAATTTTTTACGGCTCTTTCGGTATATCATGTCAAGTTTTTAGATATCTAAATAAATTTTCAATTTTTTCTCGATTAAAGTAAATCGATATTGTAGAATTTTTATATCGAAAAGTATCGATATTTTCAAAGTCCTTTTTCTATTAATCAACTATCGAATTTTGAAAAACAATCTTCTAATCTTGTTTTTGATTAAAATATGTGAATGGTTAAAATTTTAAATGATTAAAATATTCGAAATATATATCATTCTTTTTAGTAGAGAAAAAAAATTCTTTTTTTTCTAATATTTTTTTAAAAATGAAACGATAAATATACACTGAGAGAAATCGTCGATATTTATGGGGGAAGGGGAAGAGAGAGAGAGAGAAACTATTGAAATAAGTGAAATTTTATTTGATTTTTTTTCTAATATTCAAATCGAGTAAACAAGTGAGAAGATTAAATCACTTTAATTATAAAGAATTTGCGAATATAATTTTCAATTCCTTTCACTCGCGGTTATGAATCATCAATTTCTGATTGAATCACATCCGGTATTCTTAAATGTGTTCACACACACATATATATATATATATAGTATATACGTTCCTTAAAGATAGAATAGTGCACGCGACCAATGCACTTAAGTAAGACTTGTTTTAAGACACGACTAATTCATAGGTGAATTTAGAAAGTTTTCTATGGAGTACGTATTGCGTCTAATTGTTTCATTCCTTTTTTTACGTAATTCATCTCGGCTGATTTTTAATCGAGAAAACCGGAAATGTCCTCCTGATGTATATATATATTTTTCTTTGAATAGAAAATATATATTGTCAAATTTTGTACGTAATATTCTTTGTCATATTATCCTTACAAAAAGGATATCATCATGATATTCTATACAAATTTAGGATATCCCGAAAAAATCAACAAGATATCCAAAGGAAATCTAAAAAAAAGTCTATAGAGGATATCCCAGAAAAGTCAACAGGATATTCGGAGGATATTTCAACTGTCGCATTCTAATATATTTTGGGATATCTCTAGATATCCTAACGATATCTTTAGGACCTTCTAGGGATATCTCCATGACATCTTAAAAACATCTCTAGGATATCCTAATGATATCTCATGTATTTTCCAAGAATATCCTGAGGTTATAACCTTATGATATTCTTCGCAAAATTACATGAGATATCATTAGGATATCCTGAGGTTATAACCTTAGGATATTCATCAAAAATACATGATATATCATTAGGATATCCTGATGTTATAACTTTAAGATATTCTTCGCAAAATTACATGACATATCATTAGGATATCTGAGGTTATAACCTTAAGAAATTCTTCAAAAAATATATGAAATATCATTAGGATATCCTAGAATATCCTAAACTCCCGAGGATAATATCCTAAGAATACTTTAATGATATTATTAATGTATCCAATTTACTTTTATAAATATTTTAATTTCCACCGTTACTCTATGTGTATCCTGGGGATAACCTAAAGATATCCTAGAAATAATTTTAAGTGTATTGCCGAGGGTCAACGCATAAAATGATATCTAATGACTATTTTAAAGAAATCCTGAAGATAATCTAAGAATATCACAATGATAACATAACGATGTCCTAAATATATCTTATGATAACATAATGATATTCTAAAGATATATTTCGATAATATAATAGGATATGCTGAGAATATTTTGAGGATAAAATCATTATATTCTAAAGGTAACATAATTATATCATATATAACGATAATATAAGGATATCCTGTGGACGATATTTTACGATAATATAGGAACATCCTAATGATATTTTAAGAATAAAATAATTACATCCTAAAGATAATATAATTATATCCTAACGATAATATAAGGATATCCTGGCGATATTTAACGATAATATAGGAACATCCTAATGATATTTTAAGGATAAAAAAATTTTATCATAAACATAATATAAATATATCTTTAGAAAAATATAATTATATCCTAAAGATAATATGGTGGTATCCTTGGAATAGTTTTAAGAATATCCTAAGATATCCTAAGATCCTATAGATATCTTATATATATATATATATATATATATATATATATATATATATATATATATATAGGGTTAATTAAAAACTATTTTAAGGATAACCTAGCGATATCCTTAATATATTTTAAAGATATTCTTAGAATATTTTTTGATATCCAGACGATATCTGAGGAATATCTTTATATTTTCCTGAGGGTTAAATTTGTTATAATTAAGACGGTGGAGAGGGGGTTGAAATTTAGTAAAAAAAAATAATGCGACGTAGTTTGTGAAAGACCCTTTGAGTAAAAAAAAATATTTAGAAAAATAAACATAGTTGAAAAAGATTTCTTTATAACATTTCCTTTTGCGAAAAAGGAATATAATAAAAATGTGAAAAAGCAATAAAATAAGTAGGAAAAAGAAATTTAACGAAACAAAGAAAATAGTTTGAGAGCAATTTGGCTACCGAGAAAAGTCAAGTGTGTATGTCAACATATCTATATCTATCTATCTATCTATCTATCTATCTATATAGGTATATAGTATATATATGAAATTGTAATCGGAAATCCATCTCCTTGAAATGTCAGTTCGATCAGACGTGCATTCGCCTCTTTTGTTTCCCTGCAGCAACATCGATAGATCAAGGTGCCTATGGGTTACGTAAAATCTTAAGAAATACAAAAGTCTCCCGAACAATGGCGCGTATCTAGTGTATATTACATGTGCATAAATAAATAATACGAAATCTTTTCCAATTACGCAAAAAGAAAAAAAAATTAGATTCCTCAATTACTTTGAAATTTGAATGAGAATTATATATTAGAAATAAATATTAATATTATAATTATCATAAGAAGATGAAGAAGAAGAAGAAGAAAATAGTTTGCATTATAACTATGATTCCTTTTTAAAATATCGCATTTTATCCTTCAATTTACTTTTGTCAAAAAAAAAAAAAAAAAAATCCGGTTCTCTTTCATATTCCCCGTATAGATTTCTAGATACATTTAAATTGAGTGAGTCATGTTAATTTTCATGAGTTGTTTCGATATACTCGACTGAACTCCTATTTGTATTTTATCTTGAATTTTACCTGGATAAAATTTTATTTTTAGATTTTTTTTATATATAAATATATTTAACGGTTTGCGACTACTGTGTATGGATTTAGAAAATTTGAATTCATGGAAACTTTGCGCGAGGAGAGAAGATTGAGAATATATATATAGCTGTTTGGTATATTTTTGAATTTCGTATTCTCGAGTTTGTAACTATAAAGTTTTTGATATTTGATGTACGCTTCAAAAGTAACTTCGTTTCTTATTTTGCTAAGGGGGAAAAAATATTTACGTTGGTCATTGAAAAGTGTCTTTCGTTACATTAAAGTAACTTTTTGGCACTTTAAAGTAACCTTTCCTTACTTCAACGGGGTGTACTTCCGAATAAGGGGGACCTCCGATTTCAATAAAAATTGGTATACCAACGTATTTTGATGCGCTGATTACGAAAATGATAATGAAATTTGGCGCAAATTTCATATTTATGGTGAAAACCATAAAAAACAATAAAATTGTGGTTTTTGGCCTATAATTTGTAAAAAACGAAAAATTTTGAAAAACTTCTTTAACAAAAGTTATAGATCTCACCAAAATACATATTTTATGTTGTTATCAATATTTGCTAAAATCCATTATTTTCCGAGAAAAATGTATAAAACCATAAAACACCGTAAAAACGGGTTAAAATATACTTTTGCTAAAAAGAACAACCAATTTTAACAAAATATAGTTTTTTTACGTATTTCGATGCGCTGATTATGAAAATGATAATGGAATTTGGAGCAAATTCCATCTTTATGATGAAAACCATAAAAAATTGTGGTTTTTTGCATTTAACTCATGAAAAACGCAAAATTAAAAAAAATGTTTTAAACAAAAGATAAAGATTTCACACAAATACAAATTTTATGTCTTTACAATTTTTTTCTAAAACTGTTAGTTTTCGAGAAAAATGTAAAAAACCATAAAATAGCATACCACCCAGAGGCGGGCGAAGCCCGCCGCAACTAATTTCCTTACACGTTTTAAAATAGAAAGGGAGTCAAAGTGACTTTCTAGTTGGTACTAAAAGGTACCCAACCCAGAACCAAATCCCCCTCCAACTTTTTTAAAAAAGAGACCTTTTTTATGTGCCACTAAAAAATACCACTCAGAGGCGGGCGAAGCCCGCCGCACCTAATTTCCTTACACGGTTTTTTACATTTTTCTCGGAAAATAATGGATTTTAGCAAATATTAATAAGAACATAAAATGTGTATTTTGGTGAGATCTATAACTTTTGTTTAAGAAGTTTTTCAAAATTTTTCGTTTTTTACTAATTATATGCAAAAAACCACAATTTTATGGTTTTCACCATAAAGATGAAATTTGCGCCAAATTTCACTATCATTTTCGTAATCAGCGCATCAAAATACGTTGGTATACCAATTTTCATTGAGATCGGAGGTCCCCCTTATTCGGAAGTATAACGTAACTATTTGTCGCTTTAAACTTTAAAGTAACATTTTGTTGTTTTAAAGTAAATTTTTGTTACTTTAAACTTTAAAATAACCTTTTGTTACTTTAAAGTAAGTTTTTGTCACTTTAAACTTTAAAGTAATCTTTTGTTACTTCAACGTAACTTTTTGTCACTTTAAACTTTAAAGTAACCTTTTTGTTACTTTAAAGTAAGCTTTTGTCACTTTAACCTTTAAAGTAATCTTTTGTTACTTTAAAGTAAGTTTTTGTCACTTTAAACTTTAAAGTAACCTTTTGTTACTTCAACGTAACTTTTTGTAACTTTAAACTTTTGAAGTAACTTTTTGTTACTTTAAAGTAACATTTTGTTACATGAAAGTTGTTACTTATTTCGAAAAAATGACATCTTGTTACATAAAAGTTGTGAATTTTTCGCAGAAGTAACCGTTTTTCCATTTAAAAGTAACTTTATGTTAATTCAAAGCAACATTTGGTTACGTAAAAGTTACGTGTTTGTTACTTGACAGTATCATTATGGTACTTAAATTTCGCTAATATAGTGAATTTTATAGTTGTTCCAGGTGAAGATTATTTTTCGTGTTTACTTAAAAGCAACTTTTTATTACACAAAAGTAACTTTTTATTATATAAAAGTAACATTTTATTACTTAAAAGCAACTTTTTATTATATAAAAGTAACATTTTATTACTTAAAAGCAACTTTTTATTATATAAAAGTAACATTTTTTTAACATAAAAGTAACTATAATGTTCCTAGAGCCTTGAACGCAACTTTTGATTACTAGAAAGTAACAATTTGTTACGTTAAAGTTATCTATCTGTTACTTAAAAGTAATTTTCTGTGACTTAATTGTAACATTCTATTAATTAAAAGTAATATTCTATTAATTAAAAGTAAGTTTCGGTTAATTAAAGGAACTTTCTGTTAATTCAAAGTAACATTTGGTTACGTAAATGTCACTTGTTTGTTACTTGAAATTAACTTTTTGTAACCGGGAAAAAGACTTGTTTGTTACCTCAAATTAACATTTGTTTACGTAAAAGCTACTTGTTTGTTACTTGAAGTAACATTTGTTACTTAACGTTATCTATTTGTTACTTTAAAAAAGCGCTTCGTTTCATAAAAATAACTTTTTGTTAATTGAAAGTAACATTGTTTTTTTACTTAAAATTAACCATTTATTTACCTAAAAGTAACATTTGATTACTTAAAAGTAACATTTGGTTACTGAAAAGTAACATTTGGTTACTGAAAAATTATTCGTTACCTAAAAGTAACATTAGGTTACTGAAAAAGTTGTTTATTACTTCAAAGTAACATTTAGATATTGTAGAGTAATTTTCAGCTGCTTAAAAAATTCCCCTCTAGTTATTATTTAAATATTACCAAACAAAAATGTGTTAGTAACTTAACAACGATTTCAATACGCAGGCAAAATGCGTGAAAGAATGTTTTTTTTTGTTTGTGAGCAAAATTTAAACAAAGAACAGTATAATTCCGTATCTGCAACAATATCGTAATGGATCATGCGTTTCAACTGTATAATTCTATTCTTACCTCGTGGGACACTGGGTTATTCTTATTCCGGCTTGTGTTAGTGGAATTGTTAATGGAAGACAGTGAGCTGAGTGTCGCCGATCCGACACCATCGACTGCTTTGCCACTAACTTTCGTCCCTCCACCGCCGACATTTTTGTGCAGCGTCGCAGGACTCTGAAAAGCAAACAAAGAATATTATTGTTTTAACTCTTATGAAACAAAAAAATTTGTATTTTTCAACAATTTTTAGATTTAAGTTTCTAATTGTTTTCATTATTGTTATTATTATTATTATTATTATTATTATTATTATTATTATAGTTATTGTTATTATTATTATAATTATTACTATTATTATTTTGATAATACTCGAAAAAAATGGGCTCGTGATTGAAAAAAATGCAAAATTGTAGTATAACTACGGATGAGATGGTAGAGCATTTAATGATAACATTAATTTTTTGATTTGGAAATGAGTGGCTTAATTGTTATTTTCGAATTTAGTGGTGGAACCATAACCACTTTCTGGTGGTTAAACTAATTCACCATTTACTAATTAAAATCAAAATCTTTTCCTAATCATTTTAATGAAGCTAAAAGAATCCGTACAATAGAGTCAAAAATTTGGTTCCAAAACTCAGTAATTTGTTAACTATTTTTTTCCCGCATATTCAGCTCTTTTTGAAGCATTTTTAATTTTTTGTTCATAATTCCCTGAGATCATTAACACACCGCAAATAATTAACTAATAAGAAATTAGGCTAAAAATTAAACATTTGCAGTTTGTGGGAACTACGGATGACATGCGGTAGAGCATTAATTTATATAGAAACGTTACATTTTTTTTATTCATAAATGAAGTACTTGCTTAATTGTTATTTCAGAATTTAGTGGAGGAACAACAAATTACTTTCTAGAAGGTAAATTAATTTACTCTACTGCTTAAAATTATAATTATTAAGCTAAAAGTACAAGTACCAAAGCAACATTATTAATCATAATGCAGAATTTTTCCAAATTTGAAATTAAGTACTGCCATTTTTTTATGTTTTACAGATTTATTGCTTTAGTAACAAGTATTTTTAATTCCCTTTAGAGTAATATAACCGTTTTACTGCTAATTGTGACCATATTTTAGAATTTAATGACAAAAATATAGATATCTGGATACAATATAAAGATTCAAAAATATGGCACCAAAATACTTATTAATGGGTTTATTTAATTTTTTAAATATATTTAGCTCTTGTTGAAGCTTTTTTACATTTTTGTGCATAATTCCCTGAGATCATTAACACACTGCAAGTAGAATTAGGCTGAAAAATAAACATTTGGAGTTTGTGGGAAGTACGGATGACAGTGGTAGAGCATGAAGTAATATAGAAGCATTAAATTTTTAATTTGGAAATGGCTATATTTCTATTTTCGATTTTAGTGGAACAACAATGTCTCATGGTGAAAATAATTTACTTTTTTACTAATTAGATAATCCAACAGTATCAAATCCTGTTACACACTATACACCAAACATTTAGTCTTGAATTCAAATACCCAATTTATAAATTTATTGCTGTACTAATATATTGTATATATCACTAAACAAGATGATTTATCAGCAACTCACCAACAGGTAAATGACTATTTAGAAAAAACAAAATTATGCACAGTGGTATGGTAATTATAGAAAAAAAAAAGAATTTCTTCACAAAACCAGTTGTGAGTTGTATACCTGCGCCGATTATTATTATTATTATTATTAGTGGGCACACAGTATAGAAACTGATAAAACGAAAAGGCCAAGTGTTTTCTGCTTTTATAATGCACATACTAAAGGGGGGAGTGAACAATTTAGTGTATTACAACAGGATATAAACGACGATTTTGTAACGAGGTCGAAACACCGACATAAGATCCCACGCAAAACATGTAACTCTCACTGTGCGTTGTGCATATTAGTCAGCCACGCGTTACCCATTTCTCAAAGTCTCTCGCGTTACCCGATTTGGCCAATGATAATCATATTCCGTTAGTTATCCCGTGTCTAAGACCACCTTTAAAACATTGCCTCTCCTAAATCCATAAATAAATAAATATATACCTGTAAATTCACATAATAGAAATTACAAGTAGTCGCAATTTTTAATCATCTCTGCGTTTTTTACGCACATTCTGCATTGCGGACAAATTTAAATATTGTTTTGTAAATTTTTCCGCAGATTACAAACTGAATATTGTAATATATTATGTTAATTTATCAAGAGAAAATGTTGGTTAAACAAAAGGTATAGGGAAATAATTTTGAAAAATGTTTATTGCATCACTACTTTGTTAAAATCAAAATTTGGTATTTTGGTAGTGATCGTTTTCTCCTAACTACAATTTTAATCAATAGAGAGTAGATTGTTTCAATCCATAGTGGTTGTTCCTACTACTAAATTCGTAAATAGCAATTCAGCCACTACTTCGTTTCTAAATCAAAAATTAAATGCCTAATGCTCTCTCTACCATCTCATCCGTAGTTTCCACCAAGTGCAAATGTTTAATTTTTAGCCTAATTTATCATTAGTTAATTATTTGCAGTTTCTTGAGGATCTCAGGGAATTATGAACAAAAATGTGTACAAAAGCTTCAACAAGAACTAAATACGTAAGAAAAATTAATTAAACCCATTTTTATAAGTTTTGGAACCTGTTTGAGTCTGTATTGTATGAATTTCGTTTCTTTGTTAGTAAATTGTAAAATAGGATTACTATTACTACTAATCACTATACTTTCTTTACTACTACTATTTTACACTACTATTTGAATACATTCCTTACAATTCCGTCACTATTTCTGTTCATTTAAAATTTTTCATCTACTTTAAATTCGCTAATACCAGAAATCAAAAAACAATTCTTAAAAATTGTAATCAAAATCTTCAAAATGATTAAATATTATATTTTCAATATCTACTATTTTCCTAAAATTTCGCAAAACAATTCAATTATTTAAAAGAAAATTTATAAAATTCACACAAAATTCAATTATTTTTATGGAAACAAAAAAGAAAAATTAGGTAAAATTCACTAGAATTGAATTAATTTAGAAGAGCCTTTACAAATAAAAATTCGAAAAAATAAATTATTTAACAAACTTTTATTATACAATTCTTCACAATAATTCAATTACTATACTTTCACGAAAAAAAACATTATTCATAAAAAAAATCCAATTCTTAAAAAAAAAGACTTTGATAAAATTCTAAGAATTAATTGAATTATTTCCATAAATATAATATAAAACTTATCGAAGAATTTCAATGATTTTTCATACTAATTTAAATTATTTTAATAGAAAAATTCAATTATTTTCACAAATAAAGTTTCCCACACGAATTAAAATTAATTAAAATAAATTTTTCATAATGTTTATAACATTTGAAAAAAATTAAATATTTCAAACAATGTTTATAAAATTCTTCATAAACAATTTAATTATTTTTAAAAACTGAAAATTTTTTCCCCCAAAAAATGAAATTCTTTTTCAACAGTTTTAATAACATTTTTCGCAATAATTCAATTATTTTCATAAATAATAATAAAATTCTTTTAATAATAATTTTTTTCAATTATTTTTGAAAATTTAAATAAAATCCTTATAGAAACTGATAAATTATTTTCATAAATAATAAAATTCATCGCAGAATTTCAATTGTTTTAAATACAATTTTACAGGAATCGCTCGAAAAATGTAATTATTTAAAAAAATTTAATTTCAATTTTTCGAAATAAATGAATTATTTTAAATACAATTTTATTTCAATTTTCTTGAAATAATTGCATTATTTTTTATATAATTTATTTAATTTACAATTATTAAATTAGATTTTTGAAATTAAATTTTAATACAATTTTTCAATTATTTACATTATTCATCGAAAGAATTCAATTATATTGATAAAAAAGAAAAAACTATTCCTAAAAGTTCAATTATTTTTAAAAGTAATAAATTTTTTCCTTGGAAATTCAATTATATAAAAAAAATTCTATTAAAATCGTTGACAAGAATTCAATTATTTTTTAAATTTTTAATAAAATTCTTTAAAAAATTTTATTATTTTCATTATTAATAAAGTTCATGACAAGATTTTAATTATTTTTAATACAATTTTACAGAAATTATTTTAAAAAATATAATTATTCTTAAAAGTTTAATTTCAATTCCTCGATAATATCAATTATTTAAAACTTTTCGAAGGAACTTCATTATTTAGAAAAAATATTATAATTTTTAACAGGAATTCAATTATTTTCAAATATTTGAATAAACTTGTCCAAATGAAATCAATTAATATAAATACAATTTTAAAAAAAAATTTACTAATTCAATTACTTTTTTAGATTTTAATGAAATTTTTCCCAAGAATTCAATTATTTTCATAAATAATTCTTCGAAGGATTCAATTTTGCCGATTAATAATAAAATTATTCTCGAAAATTCAAGTATTTTAAGAGATTTTAATAAAATTGTTTGCAAAATTCAATAATTATTAAAAGTAATAAATTTCTTCCTATAAATTCAATTATGTTGAAACATTTTAATAAAATTCTTTGCAAAATTTAATTATTATTGAAGGTAATTCATTTCATTTTTAAAATTTAATTTTTTTGAAAAAATTCTAATAAAATCGTTGTCAAAAAGTAAAATATTTTCATAAATAATAAAATTCTTGTTAGGAATACAATTGTTTTCAAAAAAAAAAAAATTGAATAAAATATCACATAGACATTCAATTATTATTGTCAAAAAATTTAATACAATTCTTTCTAAAATTTAATTATTTTAAAAAAAATTTTCGCAATCTAATGATTTTTAATATCTACATTATTTTCATAAAATTTCCAAATAGAATTCAATTATTAAAAAATTTTTTTTATTAAAATCTTCATAATAATTCAATTCTTTCCATGAATGATAAAAGTTTCTCAGGAATTGAATTATTTAAATTAGAATTTGCATAAACTAAGTCGAAAGAAATCAATTATTTAATAATAATTTTTATAAAATTCTTCCCAATAATTAAATTATTTAAAAAAATTGATATATAAAATTCTTCCCAAGAATTAAATTATTTTTATAAATATTTAAATTCTTTCATGAATAATAAAATTCGTTGCAGGAATTTAATTTATTAGCAGAATACGAAAGAAGATTTTCAATGAAAATTAGAAGAAAAAAAAGTGAGGAAAATAAAAAATATGGAACGGAATTTTTGTCAGTATTGATTATTTGTATAATTTTTTTTTGAATTTTAATTTTGAAAAAACGCTTTAAAAAAATTCTCAATATTTTTGAAAAATTATCGACTTGGTACTCGCATTTTTTAAAAAACGAAATTTAATCCTTAGAATATTTTGATCTTATTCAATATTTCAAATGATCCAGAAGAATATCGACGAAAGGAAGTAACTATTATCTAAGTTATCAAAAGAAGAAGACAAAAAAAAAACTAGAAAAAAATTGTGTAATCAGTTATATAAATATATAATTAAGAATAATACTCGATATGGACAATTATAACGATCTTTTTCTCCAACACAAAGAAAACAATTTCACTTTTTTTTTCTCAATTATCCTCGTAATCTGTTTTGTTTTTCGTTCTTTTTCTTTTCTTGTAATGAAAACTCATCGTGACCTAGTGAAAAATTAGAAAATTAATTTTATTTTCAATAATTGAATTTCCGCGTGTGTCCTAAATCGGAAACAAAAGACATGACGTGGCATTCGTGGGTGGATTTTGATGTTACAAACAAAATCCTTCTTTTATAGTTTTGTATATATATATATATATATTTATAAGTTCAAAGATGTTTGCACGTGTTCACAAATAATGAATATAATATCGCAAGAACCCATTGTATATAAATGTGATTTTTTTCTGATTAACGAAACAAAGTGAATCTTTGAAAAATTACCAATATACTGATTTTATTGTGAGAGCGTCTTATTTTCTTAGGATGAAGAAATTGTTTCATTCAATATTGGTACATGTATTTAAATTTTGTATTTGTATATGTATGTGCGCATAAATTTTTTTTTATTTTGTTAGTACCTATTTATGTATTATATATATATATTTTTTTTCCTTTAAATAATGAAAAATTGAGTGGATTTACTGCTCTCGCAGGAGATGTGCCATTTTCTTCACTATTATCGCGTATATATACGTAAAGAATGGCATAGCTTGTTGCTATCTGGTGCGGAACACGACTTGCGCAATAAAATTTTTTTAAATGTTTTTTTTCCCCCTTTTGTAGTAGAAAGCTAAACAGAAACTGTGAGTGTCTTAATTCTATAGGACGATATTGCATCGCATTGAATAAGTCAAGTCGAAAAATAAAAATTAATTTCAAAAGAAAAATAGAATAATATGAGCCTAAATGGAAAAAGAATCATCAATGGTTATAAGTAAATGGTTATAATTAATTAAAAGTTACATTTTTCTTACGCAAATTGTAACAAAAAGTTAATTTCAAAGTAACAACAAAATTATGTTAAAGAGCAACAAGAAAGATAACTTTTGAGATAACGCAAAGAAAACTTTTCATCTGGAAAAAATTAAAAAATTAACTTTAAAATTACTTTAAAATTCTTATTTTAAAGTAACATAAAGATAACTTTAAACTTTTAAGTAACACATAAATAACTTTAAAATAATACAAAAATACCTTTTAAGCAGCAAAAAAAGAATTTTAAAGTAACATAAATATAACCTTAAATTTCTAAGTGACGCAAAGATAAGTTTTTAAGTAACAGATAAATAATAGGTTAAAATAAAACAAAGATAACTCTCAAGTAGCAAGAAAATAATTTAAAAACAAAATTACAAAAATAACTCTAAAGTAACACAAAGATATCTCTTAAGTAACATATAAATAAATTAAGAATAACACAAAGTTAACTTTGAAGTAACAAAAATATAATTTAAAAACAATACTACAAAGATATTTTCTATGTAAATATCTTTAAACATAAGTAACTTTAAAATAACACAAAGATAACTTTTAAAAAACGAGAAAATAATTTCAGAACAATACTACAAAAATATTTTTTAAGCAACATACATAAATCACTTTAAAATAACACAAAGATAAATTTTAAGTATCAAGTAAATAATATAAAAACAAAACTACAAAAATAACGT
The DNA here is from genome assembly GCA_032872475.1 of Leptopilina myrica (nomen nudum). Lineage (NCBI taxonomy): Eukaryota > Metazoa > Arthropoda > Insecta > Hymenoptera > Figitidae > Leptopilina > Leptopilina myrica (nomen nudum). The sequence continues at coordinate 29,308,441 of CM065466.1, read as the reverse complement.
TAAAGTAACACAAAGATAAGTTTTAAGTAACAGATAAATGACTTTAGAATAATAAAAAGTTAACTTTTAAGTAACAAAAATATAATTTAAAAACAATACAACAAAGATATCTTTTTTACAAATAACTTTAAACATAAATAACTTTAAAGTATAACTCAAAGATAACTTTTAAGTATCAAGAAAATAATTTAAAAACAAAACTACAAAAATAACTTTAAAGTAACACAAAGCTAAGTTTTAAGTAACAGATAAATAACTTTAGAATAATAAAAAGTTAACTCTTAAGTAACAAGAAAATAATTCAAAAACAAAACGACAAAAATAACTTTTCAAGTAACACAAAGATATCTCTTAGGTAACATATAAATAACTTTAGAATAACACAAAGTTAACTTTTAAGTAACAAAAATATAATTTAAAACAATACTACAAAAATATCTTTTAATTAACGAGAAAATAATTTAAAAACAAAACTACAAAAATAACTTAATGGTAACACGAAAAAATCTTTAAAGTGACACAAATATAAGTTTAAAATAACATAAAGATAATCTTAAAGCAACTCAAAGATTTCTCCTAAGTTACTGTTCCAATTTGTTGTTATTTGTTAAATATAATTTCTTGTTATTTATTACAATTTTGTTATTTGTTAATAACAATTCCACTATTTGTTAATTACAGTTTGTTAATATATTTGTTATTAATTTCAATTCTGTTTCATATAGTTTTAAAATTATTTTACAATTCTGTTCTTATTTTTAATTACAACTATTTTGTTATTATCTCTTAACATTGTGTCATTATAATTTATTGTTATTTGTCAATACAATTTTGATGTTCTTTGTTAATGAATTATTTGCTATTACTATTTTCTTAATAACAATTAAAAGTTTCAAAATTCGTAATTAGAGAATTGAATTATTATTTCGAACAATTATTATCAAGAATATTAACAATAAATAATAAATACATAATAAATAAATGATAAATAAATAATAAGTAAATAATAAATATACAATAAATAATAAGTAAATAATAAATATACAATAATTAATAAGTAAATAATAAATGAATAATAAATAAATGATAAATAAATAATAATTAAATAAGAAATATATAATAAACAAATAATAAGTAAATAATAAATAAATAATTAATAAATAAAAAAAAAAACAAATAAATTATAAAAAATAATTTAAAAGTATAATATGCCTAACATTCCTAACAATAATAATTAAACAATTTAATTTTTCCAATACAATGCACATTTTTAAAAAAAAATCAGTAAATAAAAATAAATCTACAATTATTTTCAAAAGCAAAAAAAAAATCGATGAATTGCAAACAGTACAAAAGTTAATTAGATTTAATAACGATTGATCTTATCGAAAACAACATATAAATTTACGTATACACGTATAAATAGATCGAGAGTCTTGAAAAGAAAAGACAAAAAAAAAAATGTTCCGATTAGATAAACTTTATTTTTTATAAGCTGCGTTAAATTTATAGTCGCGCACAAAAATTAGACAAGTAAAATAGTAAATTACAATAAATTACTCTTGAGGCATTATTGGTATTCAATCCAAAACAGTCGAGCAGTAATTGGCGGAAGGTAGACAAGTTCTTCATTATATATTCAACGACACTTAGACAAAGTAGTTTCTCTCTGATTTTACGTTTAAAAGACACTATATATCGTCGATAAAGGTCGCTGGTTATAAGTTTTGCGAAATTTATCACTCCTATCGAGGAGTGAAACAATTTAGAAAAAAAAAATTTGTTTGTATATTCACTTTTGCGGATAGAAGTGAATTATCGTTATTTTTGTAATAAACACACGGTAGTTAAGTATACATTGTTATAATAATCGAGTGTTAAATAGTATTATCTCTTACATATACATTAAAAAAAAAAAAAAAAAAAAAAAAAAAAAACTTATATATACCTACACACATCATTCAATATAATACAAAAAATTATCGCTGCTCTGCATGGCCACTGTTTAAATAATAATCTATATATAGTTTATTTAACGTAACTCCAGGTCATTAGGCAAACATAACCTCAAAAGTAGGTGAATCGTAGTTGCTCTTAACGTAGACAATTTTTTTTTTAGCACTTTATGACTTCCGATTTTCGACAATCAAACCCCTCTTCTCCTCCGATAATAGACATTTTTTGTAAGAAATTAAATTTTTTATTTAAACATTTATTTTTTTAGTAAGAAATTAAATTTTTTATTTAAAAACTTATTTTTTTTAGTAAGAAATTAAATCTTTTATTTAAAAACTTATTTTTTTAGTAATGAAATTAATATTTTTGTCAGAAACTAAATATAATTTATTTTTAGTTGAAATTAATTATTTTATTATTCACATATAGTTACCCAAAAAAATTTAAAATAAACATAAAAAAATGAAGAAAAGAAAAGAAAAGAAAAGTGAGAAAAAATTTGTTCAGATTTTGTTGAATTTATTGCGCACCTAAACGACGTTTGTAAAAAAAAGTGGGGGGAGGGAGGCATTGTATATCAATATATATGTATATATATATTGATAAGCCGAAGACAGATTTCTCTAAAGTAGCCTTTGCTTATCGGTTTTGCGTCTATTTCCCGATAACGGTATTATATTTACTCCTTCCCAACTGGTATATATAAAATTAATGGCACACAACGACAGATTTATTGTGCCAACATTGAGATACTGCGAATCATTATATTAAATTCACTCTGGACCCCTCTTCACATATATAAATATAATTAATTCCTCGTCTACTGTTTTTGATTACTTGTCCAATTCTCCGAACGCAAAATGAGTTTAATCTATTAGCGAAAAAATAGAGAAAAAAATCACGACTTTCAATAGAAGACAATAAACATGATTTCAAGAATATATTGCAAATAAGAAAGGAACATTTGAATCAGTGTCTTGATTTTTTGCTTTTGAATTAGTGAATTTTACTAATTAATAAGTAGAAATTACTATTTTTACTAGTAAATAAGAAGAAATTACTATTTCTACTAGTAAATTAGTAGAAATTACTATCTCTACTAATAAAGTAGGTGAAATTACTATCTCTACTAGTGAATTAGTAGAAATTACTATCTCTACTAGTGAATTAGTAGAAATTACTATCTCTACTAGTAAATTAGTAGAAATTACTATTTTCACTAGTAAATTAGTAGAAATCACTATTTCCCCTAGTACATTAGTAGAAATTACTATTTCCACTAGTAAATTATTAGAAATTACTATCTCTACTAGTAAATTAGTGGAAATTACTATCTCTACTGGTAAATTAGGAGAAATTACTAGCTCTACTAGTGAATTAGTAGAAATTACTAGCTCTACTAGTGAATTAGTAGAAATTACTATCTCTACTAGTAAATTAGTAGGAATTACTACCATCACTAGTAAATTAGTAGATATTACTACTTTTATTAGTAAACTAGTAGAAATTACAACTTTTTACTAGCAAACTAGTAGAAATTACTACTTTTTACTAGCAAACTAGTAGAAATTACTACTTTTTACTAGTAAACTTGTAGAAATTACTACTTTTACTAGTGAACTATTAGAAACTGTTATTACTATTTTTACTAATAAATTGGTTGAAATTAATACTAGTAAGTATTAATATTCTTACCGATAAATTAGTAATAAATGTTATATTTACTAATAAATTAGTAAAAAGTGCTACATTTTTTAATAAATTAGTGAAAATTACTATTTATACTAGTAAATTTGTAGTAATTACTTTTTTTCTAGTAAATTAGTAGAAATTACTTCTTTTACTAATAATTTAGTGGAAATTGCAACTTTTACTAGTAAATTAGTTAAAATTTCTATTTTTACTACTAAATTAGAAGAAATTACTTCCTTTACTAGGAAATTAGTAGATATTAATAATATTAGTAAGATTTACTATATATTTCAAAAGCAAAAAGAAAAACAATTTTACTATTTCAAAAAAAAAAATAATAATTGAATTAGTAAAAATCCAAATTTAAAAAGCGTACATTTTTACCAATTCAAATTTAGAGATTTTATGGTAAACTTTAAAACTAAAAAAAAATCACCAAGAAATCAGTTTCCGATAAACTCTTAAAATCCGAATGCGAGAGAAATTTTGATACTTTGATATGATAGTATTTTTCTTTTAATGCAGATGGTAATGGACAACAGCTGCTTCAGAAAAAATTGACCTGAAGCGTATTTTCGTGTTTAAAAAAAAGAAGAAGAAGAAGAAGAAGAAGAAGTAAAAGAAAAAAACATCCCATCATTAAACTCTTGTGCTGAAATGGCGGTAATTTTGTTTATTTCCAACATTATTTTTTTTTCGTCTCCTTTCTCAAAAAGTCCGCTTGGACACTTTGTGCAAGGTGATCGGTTTTGCACTCGCATCTCTCGCTCGACTCGATTATATGTGTTTGGCTTTCACAAGAGGCTCAAAGGCTCAAGTTCACTAATACTATTTTACCACTCAGTTTTTTTATATATATATAAAACGCTAACGCGTGCAGGTCGCCAGATGCATCTTCACAAACCTGGTCCCGGACACCTGCCACAACCCACTTCTCGCTCCACCCCGATACAAAAGATTTCCAAGCTCGGCAGCTGCGCTTTCGCGAAAAAATTCTGATACAAAGAAGTATAGATATATATACTCAAAACGCAGCTTCTTTTATTTTTTTTTATAATTACAGAGAAGATGTTCAGATTGTGTGTCTTCTTCTTCTTCTTCATCATTGAATTTAGAGTTTAATTTTTGTTATAAGAAAGAAGGACAGACGAGACAGAACATATGTTTGTATATACATGTATATATATACTAGCAGTTACAATAAGTAGGTAACTACTAGGTAAATCGTAGACAACTACTAGGTACACAGTAGGCAATTACTGGGTAAATAGTAGGAAACTACTAGGCATATAGTAGGAATCTACAAGGTAAATAGTAGTCAACTACTAGGTAAATAGTAGTCAACTACTAGGTCAACCTAATGAAACTATTAGGTAAATACTAGGTAAACAGTAGGAATCTACTAGGTATATAGTAGGAATCTACTAGGTAAATACTAGGTTATTAGGATGAATCTACTAGGTAAATAGTAGGAATCGACTAGGTAAATACTAGGTAAATAGTAGGAATCTACTAGGTAAATTCTAGATAAATAGTAGGAATCTACTAGGTAAATAGTAGGAATCTACTAGGTAAATAGTAGGAATCTACTAGGTAAATAGTAGGAATCTACTAGGTAAATAGTAGGAATCTACTAGGTAAATAGTAGGAATATACTAGGTAAATAGTAGGAATATACTAGGTAAATAGTAGGAAAATAGTAGTCAACTACTAGGTAAATAGAAGGAAACTACTAGGATACAAGTAGGCAACTACTAGGCAACTAGCAGTTACCAGTGGGTTACGACCAAGTAACTAGTAGGTTTCATATACATTATATGTTGTCTACATAATATGTATGGTCTATATTTTCACAGAATGAACAATTATAATTGCTGCATGAGTAAGAAACAATACTCTTAATTAAAATTTAATTAAATCATATAATAGAATTAACAGGTAAATATAAAGTTGACTAATTAAAAAAAGGAGTGGTTAGGCTCATCATATATAATACTATAGGAATTGATTTTTTACGTAAAATATATCATATTTGAGACAATAAGAAGATATTATTTCTAGTAAGACAAAGTCTTTGAAATTGAAATATATATACTTTCTGCGCGAGATCTAGGACATCGGTTAATTGTCTTCTACATTTCAGTTGTGGAAAAATCATAAACCTACTTGAGACGCATTCCAGTTTAAAAAAATCAACTTCAATTATCAGAGCGATCCATTTGCCGCAATATGACAGTAATGTAACATTTTTGTCGCTCTTTAAGAAATATTTCTTGTTAAGATTCATAGATAATAGTTATTATTTGTGTTTATAAAATAAATGGAGAAATTAAAGTAATTATTACTTATTATTATTATTATTATTATTATTATTATTATTATTATTATTATTATTATTATTATTATTCTTTACTAGCAAAAAAATAATAAAAACAATACTAATACTAATAATAATAATAATTTTGTTTTTACGAAATAATTTGGTTCAGAAAATTAGTAGGTAACCTACTAAAAATTCGCCAACCAGTAGATAACTTGTATGTAATAAGTAGAAAACTAGCAGTTAATTTGTAAGTAACAAGTAGGTAATTAATAGTCAAATTATACGTAACTAATTAATAACTGGTAGATAACCTGTGTAGTAAAAAATTGAAAACAAGTAGTACTACTAGTAGTAGGAAACTTGTAAGTAATAGTAGACAGATAGTAGGTAACTTTTAAGTAAAAATTATCCAATTAGCATTTATCTTGTTAGTAACAAGTAGGCGACTGATAGTTAACTTATAAGTAGCAAAAAAAGATAACTAGTAGGGAACCACTTTTAAAAAATTATGCAACTATTAGGTAACTTTTAGGTAAAAATTAGGCAACTAGTAGGTAACTTGTGCAGGGAAAATCAGAAAACTAGTAGGTTACTGGTAAATAACAAAAATATAACTAGTAGGTAATCTCTTTAATAAATATTAGGCTACTATTAGGTAACATTTAAGTAAAAATTATACAACTAGCGGGTAAATTCTAAGTAGAAGTAGGCAGATAGTAGGTAAATTGTATGCAAAAGTGGGCAGATAGTAAACACCTTGTAAGTAAAAAGTAGGTAAATAGTATAGGTAACTTGTAAATAAAAAGTAGGCAACAAGTAATAAGTAGGTAACTAGTAGTTAATTGCTAAAATGATAAGTAGGTAACTAGTAGTTTACTGCTAAAAGGATATGTAGGTAACTAGTAGTTAACTGCTAAAATAATAAGTAGTTATCTGCTATAGTAATAAGTAGATAACTAGTAGTTAACTGCTAAAATGATAAGCAGGTAACTAGTAGTTAACTGCTAAAATAATAAGTAGGTAACTGCTAAAATAATAAGTGGGTAACTAGTAGTTTATTGCTAAAATAATAAGTAGTTAACTGCTAAAATAATAAGTAGGTAACTAGTAGTTTACTGCTAAAAGGATAAGTAGGTAACTAGTAGTTAACTGCTAAAATAATAAGTAGTTATCTGCTATAGTAATAAGTAGGTAACTAGTAGTTAACTGCTAAAATGATAAGTAGGTAACTAGTAGTTAATTGCTAAAATGATAAGTAGGTAACTAGTAGTTAACTGCTAAAATAATAAGTAGGTAACTAGTAGTTAAATGCTAAAATAATAAGTAGGTAACTAGTAGTTAACTACTAAATTGATAAGTAGGTAACTAGTAGTTAACTGCTAAAATAATAAGTAGGTGACTTGAAGTTAACTGCTAAAATGATAAGTAGGTAACTAGTAGTTAATTGCTCAAATAATAAGTAGTTAACTGCTAAAATAATAAGTAGGTAACTAGTAGTTAACCTCTTTGGTAAAAATTAGACAACTAGTAGGTAACCTATTTAGTAAAAAATAATCAACTATTAGGTAACTTGTAAGTAAAAGTAGGCAATTAGCAGGTAAAAATTGCCTACTAGAGGTAAATCTTAACGACAATAAATAAATTACTGCTAAATAACATTTAAAAAAGTACCTTTTGCAGTATAATTTTTATTTTTTTAACAGATGTTTTCTACCTTTTTAATATAGAGAACCTCTCAAAGTACTTGATATTCATTTCAGCCTCACTTTTTTCCCCCTTTCCAATCTTTGCACTATTGTTTTCGATTACAACTCACATAAGGCAAATCTTTTTCTTTCTACAATGAAACAAAGAAAAACCAATGATTACCGCTGCCAAACTTGCCTCACTATACGTATATCAATTCGCATATATATATATATAGTCATTATATCGATTTACAGTCAGAAAGTAAAAAAAAAATTTTCCTCATTTCCTATAATATGCTTTTTTGAAATTTTTTTATCACGCATTATAAGAATATATTTATATATATGGGGAAAGTCTTTTGCAGATGAGTAAAAGTAGTTTGTCATAGAAAGTGGTTGATATAAAGGCGATAAAAGAAGCTGAATGAAAAAAAAGTGAAAATTTCCACAAAACTTGTAGAATGTGAGATTAACTGTGGATATGATTTATATATATATATTGCGTTCGAATAATAAATCTTATATGTAGGTTCGTTTAGATTCAGAAACAAAAGTTGCCAATGACAAGAGAGAATGATTATACTATGATTCATTTTACCGAGACAAAAGACAATTGCATGACAATTCGTCAATTTTCCGAGTTTATATAAATTTATGTAGTAACAATGCCGTTTGTTTGAATTCTTTGGAAAATCTAGTTGAATCATTGAGAGTGATATAAAGAAAAGAATGAGAATTATTATTAATCTACCAACAAATGGTATTATTATTCTTAGCCACTTGTGAAAAAGGTGACGAAGAAAAACAAAAACACACCAAAATACTTTCAATAAAAAAAAAACTTTGGACTTTTTTTTTTCTTGGACGTGAGCTTTTAAAAAATTAGTTCAAATTTAGTATGTTCAATGGAAAATGTCATCACAGGTTGATAAAAAAAATACAAAAAAAAGAGAGGCAGTGAAGAGGAATTGAGTTGTTGAAGAAGAGTGGGGGAAGGAAACTGGAAAGTCAGTGAAATGGGGGAGCCCTTAGGGGGTCCTTTGGAAAAGTAAAGCAGCTGATTCTTCACACTCGTTGAACTTCCTCCACGCCCCTCATTTTAAAAAACCAACCGAGCCTAATTCTCTACAAATGACAAGAATATACGTTTTTCGTCTTATTTTTACGTTTTACAGCCTTTAGTAAATAATTTGGTATTTTTTTTTAAATTCACTTTCCACACTTGGTTCCATGTTTTAAAAGAAAGGACAATAAATAAAGCGTTGTACACATGGGGAATTTTAAAATATGTTTAATATTTTTGATTATTTAATACTTAATTATTAGTATTATTATAGTAAGAATTAAGATAGGAAAGAATTTTAATGTCGTGTAGCATCTGTTGTGATGCTACATAAAATGCAACAGATGCTACACAACATTCAAATACTTTTTAGTATTTTGTAATTAGATGCAAGTTCCAAAAGTACAACATCTAGTTCACTAGGTAGTACGCAGAATTATCTAACTTTGTTAACATTTGTCTAATTAACTAACTTTGTTGTAGAGGTAGTTTAATTTTAATTATATACAGTAATGATGTTATTTCAATTCTTTAAAGTTGGATAATTAACGGTGTTTAGTATCATGAGGAAGTCTTGTAGCAATGTCCAAATTATCGAAAATTTTTGTAGCATCAGTAAGTTTATATGCTGTAACTTTAGAAAGTGTAGAATTATCAGAAAATTGTGTAGCATCATTAGAATTATTTGCAGCACCTTTAATATGTTCAACATTATCAAAAATTTAAACAGCATCATTAAAATTACTCTCAGCAGCTTTAGTATGTTTAGCATCATTTGAAATTTGTGCATCATATTCTCGATTACTTGTAGTGCCAATAGTAAGTTCAGCATCATTAAAAATTTGTGTAACATCTTTTGGTTTAGTTGCAGCATTTTTTGGATTATTTGCACCACCATATTAGTAACTTCATCATTATCGGAAATTTATACAGTATCATTAGAATTGTTCGCTGCAGAACTAGTAAGTCTAGCATCATCAAAAATTTGTTCGTTATCATTAGGGTTACTTTTAGGACCTCGAAGAAGTTTAGAATCGTCAAAAGATTATGTAGCATCATTAAGATTATATGCAGTACGTCCAAGAAAGTCAGGAATCATCAAAATTTTGAGTAGCAACATTAGGATTACTTGGGGTTCACCAAAAATTTGTTTAGCATCATTAAGATTATATGCAGTACGTCCAAGAAAGTCAGGAATCATCAAAATTTTGAGTAGCAACATTAGGATTAGTTAGGGTTCATCAAAATTTTGTTTTGCATCATTAAGATTATATGCAGTACGTCCAAGAAGTCAAGAATCATCAAAAATTTGAGTAGCAACATTAGGATTACTTGGGGTTTATAAAAAAAATTGTTTGGTATCATTAAGATTAGTTGCAGTATCTCCAAGAAGTTTAGAATCGTCAAAAGATTGTTTAGCATCATTGACATTAATACCAATAAGTTTAGCATTAACAAAAATCTGTTAAACATTTAACAAAAATTTGTTAAGTATTACTAAAATTGTTTGTGTAGCATCATTAAACCTCCAAGATGTTTAGGATGTCGTCTAGCATCTTCTAAATGAATTTGTTCTTGTACAGCATCATAAGGCAGTGATGGATTCGAGCATTATCAAAATTGCAACGGAAAATAAATTTCCATCAAGATTAAAGATGTGACAGACAAATTAAAATGTTCTCCAATATCAACAGGATGTACAGCATCATTAGGAACTAGATCCGTTAATTCTACTACTCTTACTGAAATTGTTGATAATGCAACAGAATTATTAAAAATTTGAGTAACACAAAGATCAATGGATCTAGTTAGGAATTCCTTGACCAACGGATGAAAATTAAAATCCTCAAACAAAATTGCAGTGAAATAAAAACTTTCCGATGCCTTCAAATTGATAATCACAACCATGAAACAGACAGTTTTGCAATGAAAACGAGAAGGGGGATAATAGCAACATAAAATGATAGAAATTACACACCTCAAGTACAGTAAATATAAAGTCAGTAGAATAGGTTTATAATTCGATAACCAGTTTTCCTTTATACAAGAAAGCATCATGAAACAAACCATTGCGCTCTCTCGCGGAGGCTGTGCAGAATCTCCTTTTCATCTTCTATTTTTCGTTTCATTTCTTCTATATACGCGATTTCTTTTATATATGTGGTATACCTGGGCAACCAAGTGACTAGGTCGGGGGCCCGTGGCCGTGAAAGTTGTGTTTCACTTGTGCGTTCAGGGGCAAACGATGCGAGGGTCGTCCCTCTTCGTGTGTGCGTGTAGATCATTGCTCCCGCTTCTATTCTTCGAGGACGTCGACCAATAGTTTTTCTCTCTCTCTCTCTCTCTAGTCGATTGAAAATTCATCTCAAGTATTAGACAACTTCAAGAGCAATTTTTCATTTCACAAAAAAAAAAAAAAATTCTGCACTATAGAAAGAAACCCCCCCCCCCCCCCCCCATAGCATTGTTTACTCTTTGTTCAAATACAAAAACAACGAAAATTAAATGGAATTTCAATGAGGCGAATAAATTGATATCTTTTCTCAAGCTCGAACTGGAAAACAGAAATACTTTCGCTGATTATCCAATGGTAAACTGTAAATTACTGCATCCGGTTACTGGAGCATGAACTACACGCGGTAATCTTATGAAATTGAAACACTTTTGTCCAAGTTTCTTTATTTCAAATTGCTAACTTATGTTTTCAAAAATATTTCAATATTTGAAAATATATAAAATATATTTCCAAAACATTCCCCCTAAAGAATTTTTTAAAATAAAAAAAAAACAAGTTTCGTATCTGTATGAAATTTGAAATTGATCCAAAACTTGTTCGAAACAATTTGGAATCAGTAAAAAAAAAACAAAATGGGTTCAAACTTGTACGAACAGGTACAACAAAACTATTTCGAAATTTGTTTTTGTTCAAAATTTCGTTTTTCAAAACTGTTTGATAATAAAAATTGGTTCACAAACTTGTTTGCAAAAGTCCAGAAGCGAAATTGTTAGAAACTAAATTAAACTATTTTCGAAATTACTTTAGAACTCGCTTTTGAGATTAAAAGCGAGTTTTGACACTGTTCCATTATGAAAAAACGGTTCAAACTTGTTCGAAAATATGCGAAACTAGTTTGAAACTTTTGTTTCGAATTCTAAATCAGTTTAAAAATTCAAAAAAAAAGTCACAAATTGTAGAAGGAGGATTGAAATCGGTCCCAACTTGTTCGAAAATATACGAAACTAGTTTGAAACTTGTTACAAATTCTAAATCAGTTTAAGAATTAAAAAAAAGTCACAAATTGTAAAAGGAGGATCGAAATCGGTCCCAACTTGTTCGAACTTGTTCAAAACCAATTCAAAACTCGTTTTTTAAATTCTGCATCTGACTTTCCATTAAACATAGTTATAAATTTGTTTGAACAGATACGAAACTTGTTCGAAACTCATTTTTTAAATCCTGAGTCTGAATTTCCATTAAAAATAGTTATAAATTTGTTTGAACAGGTACGAAACTTGTTCAAAAGTTGTTCGAAACTAGTTTTTAGAATAAAAGCAATTTCTTCTTAACCTGTTTGCAAATTAAAACAAGTTTCAAACCTGTTTGACAGTTGAAACTTGTCCAAACATGTTTAAACAGCGATTTAGAATCGAAAATTGTTCCAAACTCGAATGAACATGTTCGGAAATCAATTCGAAACTTGGCATGAAAAATTGAAACAAGTTCTGAACCTTGTTCGATTATAAAAATCGGTTCAAAGTTCAAACTTGTTTGAAAATGTCCGAAACTAGTTTCAAACTTGTCACGAATACTGAATAAGTTTAAAAATTTTAAGTTAGTTCCAAATTGTAGTTATACAGGATCAAAATTAGTAGAAAACTAAATTCAACCTTATACTATTTAGAAACAATTTAAATATTGTTTTTTCGAAAATATACTATATATAGTTTATAAAAAACGAACTGACAGTAAAAATAGTTTTAAAACTTGTTTGAAGAAAGTATTGAACCATTTTGAAATTTGTTTTGTTTTTTTTTTTTTAATTATGACGATTTTTATGAACCTATTTTAAATATTAAAACAAATTCTGAACCTGTTTCTAGATCTAATACAAACTTGTTGGAAACAATTCAGAACAAGTATAAAACTTATTTTTGGGGAATTTAAACAAAACTTATGAACTAAATTGTATAAACAAAAATGAGTCAAAACTTGTTTGAACTTGGTTCAGAATTAGTTCGAAACTTTTTTTTTTTTTTTAATGATTAAAATGTGCTGTGAACCTGTTCCATTAGGAAAAATCGGTTTAAACTTGTTTGAAAACATGCGAAACTAGTTTGAAACTTGTTACGTATTTGGAATCTGTTTAAAAATGAAAATAAGTCATAAATTGCAGTTTGAGAATCGAAATTGGTCCTAAACTTGTTCCAACCTGTTTAGAACTATGGTTCGAAAACTTGTTTAGGCACGTATAGAAATGATTTCGAAATAAATTCTAAACCTCTTTTTAGTGTCGAAACTGTTTTCAACCTGTTTTTTAGTTTTAAAACAAGTTTTAAAGGTGTTTTTTTAAATTTTAAAACAAGTTCACAACATGTTTTTTTAGTTTTAAAACAAGTTCAAAACATGTTTTTTTAGTTTTAAAACTAGTTCAAACGTGTTTTTTAGTTTTAAAACAAGTTCAAAACGTGTTTTTTTAGTTTTAGAACAAGTTAAAAACCTGTTTTTTAGTTTTTGAACAATTTCAAAACTGTTTTGGCAAGTAAAATAGATTTAAAAACTGGAAATTAAAATAAATTTTAAACCTCGTTTTACTTGTCAAAACAGTTTTTAACTTGTTGAAACATGTTCAGATTGAGTTCGAAACGTGTTTTTAGAGATTTAAACAAGTTTTAACAAGTTTAGAGCCGTTTTTGTGACAGTTGAAAGAAACTGATTGAAACTTGTTCGAAACTATTTAGAATCGCAATTTAACGATATTAATTTGATTTGAAAGTTGTTTAAAACCTTGTTGAAATGGAAGAAATAATTTTTTTTTGACTTTTTGGAAAAATGAATATTTTCGTGATGTGATGTAACAAATTGTAATTTGAAATTGATAAAAACTGGTTTTAGTGTTTGAATTTTCCTTTTTTCTTTGAATATGATTGAATTTTTTTTTTTTTTTAAAGACGTTTAAAAATTCATGTGAAATCAGTTTGAAAACTTGATGTATTCACTTGATTTTGTCGACGTTTGAATTTTAAAAGAGGAGCTCCTGTATTTAACAAAGGCAAGCAACCCTCTTGGGGATTTGAATTTTTTTTTTTTTTTGCATTTATTTCCATTCTTTACTTCTCTCTCTTACTCTCTTTTTTACATGCGGATAGAAGAAAAAGAAACGTCTCACCATCTCTCGCGACGTACTTATATTTAGCTGGAACGTGGCTCTTGGATGTGTTTAATAGTGAAATGCATATATATATATATATATACGACTGCGTGAACCAAGTCCATTGTCTGTTTGTCAATTTCAAGTGGCATCCATGCACGTGTTTCATCTATTGTCACTTATTATGATGAATTTTAAAGTCGAGAAAATTTCCACTTGTCTTTTTATTAATCAATATATATATATATATATACATTCTCATCAATAGGGTAATTTCTCTTTCTCTCTTTTTTTCTCTTTTTTTCTTGCCTTCTATTTTTAAATACACGGTAATAAATTAGCATACATATAAAAGCGAAAAGAAATTCAATCAAATATTGTAATTACAAGAATAAAAACTATTTTCATTTTCTTGCAATTAGGGTCGAAAAGTTTGATTTAAAATTTTTAAAGACAAAAATATCACTAATTTCATCAATTTAATTTACTTTCTTTAATAAAAATAGAATGTAAATTAGAAAATGCATTATAATTATAATTATAATTATAATTATAATTATAATCTGAAATAGGGAATTTATAGGGGAAACTCTGGAATATTTATTAAAATTACTAAAAATAATTAATTTTTTTTAAATTCATAAAAAAATTCTAAATTTTTGTTCCTCTCTTTCCAAACTCATAAACTGTAAAATTACCCCGAATTCTAATACAAAACCTTCAAATAATATCAATTTCTGAAAAAATTTCTTTTTAAATAACTCAAATCTTGAACCACTATCATAAAGTAAATAAATTATTTAATGAATAATTTTACTTTAATAAATATTAATTCAATTTTAAAAGAGTTGCTTTAAAAAACTTTAAATTCTGAATTAATTAGAAATTTTAATAAACTTAGATTTTTGTAAAAATTTAATAACTCAAAATCTTCCAAAAATTATAGTTAAATTTGTCAACATATATTTCATTAATTATTAAAAATAATGGATTTACGGAAGAATTAAAAAAAGTTTAATTAAAATTAAAACTTCTTTTTAAAATAATTAAAAACACTAAAAAAAATTAAATTTTGAAGACGTTACCGAATGATTGCAGAAATTTATTTTTTTTTTTAAATTTACTTATCTAAAAATATTTTTGTCAAAATTTCAATTATGTTCAATAATTTTTTTTTGCATTCTCGTCAAAATTTTAATTATTTATAGAAATAATAAAATTTTTCTCCAAATTTTATTTTTTTTTTTTAATAAAACTTTAATAATATATAAATTATTGGAAAAGTTTTAATTATTTTCAAAAAATTTTTCTCAATTCAAAGATTTTTATAATATCTACTATTAGAATTTTTTTTAAAAAGAATTTAATTATTTAAAAACAATTTTAATAAAATTATACACAAACATTTAATTATTTTCATAAATAATAAAAATTTCACAGGATTTTAACACAATTTTTATCAAACTCCTTCAAATTTTTATTAAAATTACTTAAAAGAATTCAAATTTCTTAATTAAATTCTTTATAAGAATGATCAAATTTTATGAAGCCTTCAATTATTCCTAAAATAATTTACCTTTGTATTTAAAATATTGAATTCTCGTAGAATTTTCTAATAAAAATTGATTTAAAAATGAATTTTAGTTTAAATTTTAGATAATAATATAGAATATGAAAATAATTTTTAAGAATTCTTAAAAATTATTTTAAGATATATAGTGACAATATTTTTACAATATAAAACAATGATTTTAACACTCGATCAATTTTAATTATTATAAAACATGAAGAAGTCGATCGTTAATTAATTGTCAACTTTATATATATGTTTTATTACAATATATTATTAAAGTTGATTAATTTAAAAAAAAAATTGGTTTTAAAAATTTTTGAAAATTTTAATTTCCTTGGAAAAATAATAATAATTAAATATTTAAGAGAGAAATTATTGTTTTCGAATAGTTTTACAATTAATGAAATTGCCAAATAATTTTCACAGGACCATTTTTTTTTTTGAATAAAATGTTTTTCTTTATTTACTAAAAAAATTTCAATTAAATTTTCTAATTGACAAATGTAATTTATAAACATTTTCTTTCTTTATTTGAAAAAAAACTTTGAATTTTATTAAAACAATGGAAATTAAGAAATAGAATTGATGCAAATTAGTTCCTTATGAAAATTTTCTATACAAAATCTCTCCAGAAGAGAAAAAAATTAGTTTGTAAAAAAATATTGAATATAGTTAATTATTTTAATCATTTTTATTATTATTTTTTTTATTATTATTTTTAATTTAATTTAAACTTATTTTTTTTATTTTTATTATTCTATTTTTTTTTTATTCTTATCGTTTTCTATTTTTGCTTCCTCATAGAGAAAGGATTGGATTTAATTTATATTTCTAATTATTATTATTTGAAGATCGAGTGAGAGAATCAAGATTATTTTATTTTCTAAATGTTTACTATATTTTCGTCACTTTATATTATATGGAGAAAGAGAGAGAGAGAGAGAGAAAATAAAAAATTTTGCATAAATTATGAAATATTTCTTTGGTGATTTATTATACAATGTACACCATAAAAGCGTGGGCAGTGATGGATTTGTCATTTAACTAATTTTGCGAGATTTCTCGTAGACAAATGATAAATCATTGAATTGAGGTCATTGACCATCTGACACGCTTATCGGTTTATACACAACGGATGGTCAGCTATTTATCAAACTCTTGAATTTTTTTCTATTCCCCATAATAAACAACAATTATAAAAATTTATAATTTTAATAGCAATATAATTCACAGATTTTTCATTTTTTCCCAATAAAAGTGAATGAAATAAAAATAAAAATACCTTTTTCACGAAATTCATCCTTTTTTTTGTTATTACAAAACAATTGTTTTCCTTGTTATTGTTCTAATTAATAAATTATTTTTTCTATTTACATGAAGAAAAAAAAATAGTAAAAACAAGAGAAAGTAGTGTATAATCTTCCTTTTTTTCGTGGAAATATAAATTCGATTCGAAATTTAAAAAACTTGAAAACTTTCTTATATATAGGACTCGAAAGTGACACGCCGCAAGGATGCTGCCCCAGACTCCCGGACTGCTCCCCCTCGGGGTATTTAAAAAGTCTCCTTTTCCTTTGAATTTGTAAACCACTTTCTTGTTTATTTCTTCGTCAATCAATAATACTTTTTCTTAAAAAAAAAAAAAATAAATTAAAATTAAAAAATTTTCTTTTGGAACTTAATAAACGTATTTTAATTCTCACTGACACTAATACTTGTATACGAACAGGTACAGAAGTAGTTTGAAATTTTTTTTTTCAAAATTAAAACAATTTTTATGAGAATTAAACCAATTTTTGAACCTAAAACTAAATTAATCGAAAATTAGCTTTACGAATTTTTTCCAACTCTATTGTTTATAAAATTTTAATGAAAAGATTGTTAATATTTTTATAAATAATAGAATTTATTTTTAAATAACAATTAGGAATGATACTTTTTTTTAACAAGGACTGGGAAAATATGAAATGAAATCTGTTTTGAAATTAATAATAGAATATATACAGGGGGTAGGATATAAAGATGTGTTTGATTTAGATTATAAAGAATCATCCCACGTTTTTGATGGAATATAGTTGTTTTGGGACACATAATCCCTCTTTCATTGAAAAATATCTATCTAGAGTGCCACTGGGGGAGAAAAGTTTCTTATATATGCAGATGTTTTTTTGTTGAATGATGCACTATTCTATATAATATATAAAGTGGTAAGTGGATTACGTGTTCTTTCACTTCAACCATCGGAAAATGAAGACCATGAAAGTCCTCTCATTGGCTAAGCATTAAGTTATGTAAAACTTGATGACGAAATCAAAAGAAAAGCCACTTTTAATGAGAAATATAAAATATGTACACACGTATTCTATAATCTTAAGCGAGAATCAACAATTCGTGAATTAATGATCATGCACTATTGTTATTTAGAGAGAGAGAGAGATGTGTTTTTTTTTGCTTAGAAGAATTTGGTATTGCTTTATTGGAAACGTTAGTGCATGCAAAATTCATTAGGTTAATGAAGGTGTAACTTGTGTAACTTTCGGAATGTGCGAAATTATTTTGAATATCGATTAGACATTGATAACATGTGCTGAAGAATTAAGTTGTAGCATCTATAGAGGATTTGCAGCATCAGCAGCAAGTGCAGCATTATCGGAAGTTTGTCCAACTTTCCTAATATGTTGAGTAATTAAAAATATTTTGCAGCATCTTTAGGATGCTCTGAAGCATCATTAGGATTACTTACACTGTTTTCTTTAAATTCCGAAAAAAATGTAATTTCTATTAAGATGTGGAAAAAGATTCGAATGTTGTGTACCATCAGCTGGATGATTTGCAGCAGCACCAAGAAGTGCAGCATTATTAAAAATTGGGTACAGATTTCTACTATAAGTACAGGCATTATCTGTAAAGTTTGTCTTGTACCAACTTTTAGATTACTTGTCACTACAAGTAATCTAAAAGTTGGTACAAGACAGTGTAGTACATAGTAGTACATACTTGTAGTATGTTCAGTATTAACAGAAAATGCAGCATCACTAGGATTACTTAAAGTACCTCCAAGATGTTCGAAATTATTAAAACAATGTGTAGCATCATTAGAATTACTTATCCACATTAACACGTTACTTGCAGTACCTAGAAGGCGTTCAGAATTAGCGAAAAATTCTGCAGCATCAGTAAGTTTAAATTCTGTACCTTAAGTTCGGAATTATCAAAAGATTGTGTAGCATCATTAAGATTACATGCAATACGTCCAGGAAATTAAGAATCATCAAAAATTTGAGTAGCAACATTAGGATTAGTTAGGGTTCATCAAAACTTTGCTTAGTATCATTAAGATTATATGCAGTACGTCCAGGAAGTTAAGAATCATCAAAAATTTCAGTAGCAACATTAGGATTACTTGGGGTTTATAAAAAAATTGTTTGGTATCATTAAGATTAGTTTCAGTATCTCCAAGAAGTTTAAAATCATCAAAAGATTCTCTACCATCATCTGCTTGTTACCTATCACTAAATTTTTAATACTAGGTTTAGATTTCAATGATTAGGATAATTTAATAAGTACGAACATCAAAGAGCAGTTTAATGGAAGACTATACACAATAATAAATATGTCAAAACAAAGACTGTCCTAAAGATCCCAAAGGTCCCGGATTAACTTGAAGATCATCGAACATCTAATATTCCAAAAAACAACAAACACCAATACAATTCAAAAACCGGTAAATTTTTATAACTGTAATAAAAATCATTCAAACTACAATGTCAACAAATAATAAACCCTAATCCTAATGACCAATGACAGTATTTTGACCCTAATCCAAATGACCGGTGATAAAAATCTTAAAGCTCTAATCCGTTCAAAGAAAAAAAAAAAGAAACCCCATTTTAATAACAATGAGACGGGAATTTTAAACACTCGAAAAATATGCATCAAAAGTTAAAGTGACGAATCCTTTCCGAATTGGAATTTAAAAATTCTATTCAAGAGAATCAAATTCAAAAAAAAAGAGGAACACTAGATCATCTTTTAGGGAAGACACAATCCGGGTTTCTTGGAAAGAAAGACCAGTTTGGTGAAGGTCTTCATTTTCACACAAGAGACGAGCAGGTATCTTTAACCATTTATACAAGAAGGTTTTCTTTGTTCGCCATTGGGGATCGCAGAGAAAACATTTGTATATTATCATCTCTCTCTGAGTCTGTAAATGTGTTTATATAGAGATACAAGACTCGCCCGATATGGAATCTCCGGAAGTTAAAGAAGCTTTATCTCTCTCTCTCTCTCTCACTTAAACCACCCAACACATGTTGCATCGTTTGCTTGACCCACTTGAACGGAATCATCGGCTCGAATCCTCCTCTCATTCGCGGAATCGATTGCCTCAAGCCAATCGAATTGTATTTGATTCGCTTATTTTTTTTCTTGGTTTTGCAAAATTATACCCAATTTGGGGTAGGTTTTGATAGACTCGAAAAGTGTATATTATCTCTTAGTTTGGTGTAATAAGTGCATCCCCTGAAAGTGGGTTGAGAAGTGTAGAAATAACCCCCCGATGGGAAAGTAATCTAAAAATGATATTCAAAGGTACTTACAGCATAGAGTGATTTAAGTTTCACATGATTGAGAGCAGGAACATCAACCATGGAGCATTTTAGCAGAATTGTTGTCGTTTGACTTGGCATGATGTAAACACGCTAAATAAATTCAAGCATTTGAATTTTTGAATACTTTTCTTCCTCACATTCACTTTTTTTTGAAAAAAGAAATCAGTCTCACGTTTTGGCAGTGTTGTAATAGAAAAACACAAGAGTAAAAGTTTGTAAAGAAGAAGAAGAAATGTTTTGTAATGAGAATTAAGAAAACACAAGGACAACAAAAGAGATGAAAAAAAATGGTTGACACTAAAAAACAAAAAGTGTTTCACGGGGTGGAAATGTTTTGTAACGGAAAAACAAAATGTAAACACACACACACATAAGGTGGACAGACGATTGGCAGAGCTTAATGCCCTCGTCGTACCCGACTTGAAACGAATGACTGACTGACTGGTTTTCACTCGCAGTCACTTTGAAACCGAGTGGAATTGTTGAAGGGGGAGAGCCGCTCTCCCTCTCTCTCTCTTTATCCAATGTGACTCAAGCCCCTTTCCCTCCAGCAGCAGCAGCAACAGCGGCGGTGGTGGCTCAACAATCCTGGATCACACACAGACATATCTATGTGTCTGTCTTGGAAGTGCATCTGAAAACTATACACACACACACAGAGAAACTAAAATGTGTGCTTGTGTATTAGAGACAGCTGTACGCTTCAGCATAAAGGAAACGGGTACACGTGCACCCAAAGGGACGCGTCTGGCTCACTCCCTGTGTGTGTGTGTATGTGTCTCTAGATACAACTAGGTAGCAATTACATGTCTACCGCACTCACTCTCTCTCACTTCTGTTCATAAACTTAAACCACGAAAAAATCTATTGAAATCAAAACCACCCCCTTTTTCCTTTAATGCAAACTCAAATCGTTTCTTTACAATTTGTTATGCGTGACGCTGATAAGCACTTCTTCTTTATTATGGGGTTTGGAAGACCTCGGAATTCAGAGAGGGAAGAATTAGCAAATTCTTTTCTCCAATCAACAATGTTTATATTGTAATCTAATCTAATGCAATTATACAAAATCAGAATATTATTTTTTTTCGAGAGAATTGTTTGCCTTGATTGAGAAAGGAGAACAGTGCTTCGATATGCCTCGTAGTGCTTTAATTTTTCTAGATATTCGATCGCAAAGATTAGTTAAATTATTATAGTGTTTTGGAAGCATCATTAGGATAAATTTATTTGCAGTACCTCCAATAAGTTTAGCATCATCAGAAATTTGTTCGTTATCATTAGTGTTACTTTTGGTACCTCCAAAAAGTTTAGAATCATCAAAAGATTGTGTACCATCATTAAGGTTATATGCAGTATGTCCAATAAGTTTAGCATCACCAAAAATTTGTTTGTTACTTTTAGTACCTCTAAAATGTTCAGAATCATCGAAGGATTGTGTACTATCATTAAGATTGTATACAGTACCTCCAATAAGATTAGCATTATTAAAAATTTGTTAAGTATCATTGAGGTTACTTGCAGCAGCTCTAAAAAGTTTAAAATTACCAAAAGATTATGTAGCAACATTAACATTATATGTAGTACCTCCAAGAAGTTTAAAGTTATCAAAAGATTGTGTACCATATCATAATAATATTATGAATACTAATAATGCTACACTAATACTTAATGATTTTGCTCAACATCCTTGAAAAAGAATACAAAATTTGGTATTTTGCGGCATTTTAATGATGCTATACAAATTTCTAGTGAAGCTGAACAATATTCTAATATTGTATAATATGCAAAAATTTCTAATGATTTTTTTTAATGATTCTGTACAACATTTTGATGACACTTTGCAACATTTTAATGTTTTCTATAATGATGTTGCTCAAACATGATAATCCTGCTAATACTCAAATATTTAATGATGCAACACAAATTCTTAATGATGCTGCACAACATCCATGAAAAGTTGTAGTTTGCAGCATTTTAATGATGCTACATAAATCATTCCATCAAACATTTTAATGATACATTCTTCGCAAAAATCCAACTATATGTTCCAAAATTGTCAAAAATTCCCATAAAAATTTTAATCATCTTTAAAAATAATAAAATTTTTCTCCAAAATTCAATTATTTCCCAAAATTTTAATAAAATTCTTGTCAGAATTTCAATTATTTTTTATATATTTTTTTAAAATTGGTTTCATCAAATTTCTCGAAAAGTGCAATTATTTGAAAAAATTTTATTAAAAATGTTTAATAGAATTCAATTATTATTTAAAAATTTGTTTATAAAGTTCTTCATGGCAATTCAATTTTTAAAAAAGTTCAATTATTTAATAAATTGTTTATTTTTATAGTTAATTAATTGATTTTTTGTAAGATTTTCAAATAAATATTTTTGAATATGATATTCAATTATAATCAAAAATTTTTCCTGAAATTTATTTTTAATACAATGTTTACTTGAAAATCCTACAAAAAATCAATTAATTAACTATAAAAATAAAATCTTGTATATATTGAAAATAATTGAAATTCGGACAAGAATATTATTAAACTTTGTGAAAATAATTGAATTTCGAAGAAAAATTTTTATTATTTATAAAGACAATTTTAAATGTTGACAAGAATATTTGTAAATTTTCAAACATAATTTATAAAACTTTTTGTTTAAATAATTGAATTGTTTTGAAAAATGTTTTGATATTAGCATAAACATTGAAAATAATTGAATTTTGAAAAATTTTTGAATTCAATTAAATTTTTACCAAGAGTTTTATTAAAATTATTTTGATAAAATCAAATTGTTATAAAAGAATTTCATTAAAATTTTTGAAAATAATATAATTCTTTAAAGAATAAATAATAAAGGGTAAAAAAAAATAATTGAATTTCTGAGAAGAATTTTACTTTTTTTAAAAAATAATTAAATTTCTCCAAATAATATATGTATTTGCTTCAGAATTCAATTTGTTTTAGTATTTTTAACTAAGATTCTTGTATAAATCCGTTATTTTTAATAATCAATTAAATAAATGTTAAAGAAATTAAATAATTTTAGAAGAATTTTCAGTTATTAAGGTTTTTTTAATTTTTTAATTAAATTAATTTAAAATTGAAATTTTACAAATTTGGAAATAAAAATTTTATTCAAGTTTATCTACTTATGAAAAATTGTAAACACAATTCGTTTAAAATTGAATTAATTTTGAAATATTTAAGTAAAACTAGATTTTAAGAATAAAAATATACAATTAGAAAGGAACAATATATTTTCCAGATTTTTGATCAAAATTCCCTGACTTTTCAAGGTTTTTTCAAGTTTTATAAAATTCCCTGACATTTCCAGATTTTCCATAGGTTTCCAGGTTGCGTGGCAACCCTGTTAATAATGTTAATGACATTTAAAAAAAAATTCTACTACGCAAAATGCTAATACTCATTGCAAAATTCACAAAAGAAAGAAATACATCTTAATGATTGTTTACAAAATTTTTTCGACGGAACACAACAGAAAAATTTAATATTTCTATTCAAAATACTCTTATTATGATATAAGATGCTACAAAAAATCTACTATTATTTTCTAACAACAACCAAACAATTTTACAGCTATACAAATATTGAAACATACTCTACAATGATACACAGAGGATCCATTTCCTTGTTTTCGTATACATAAAATTCTAATGATCCTATGAAAAAAAACTTAATACTACTCCACAACTACTCTATTCTATAATGCTGAGTAAATTTTTTAGATTCTTAAATTCCAAATGAAAAGAATAATAAAAATGGAAAGATTTTTCTGAATAAACAGTCAACTTAAATATATATACCCACGAACAATCCCCGACCACATTTTTTTTTCTTTATCCGCACTTATAATCTTCCGGACCCTCATTTTTTTGTTGGTCATTTTAATATGAGAAATATTTTCAACTGTCACCTATATATATATTATATATGAATCAACCAGCATCTCATAAATTGTCCATTCACCACATTCAAATATTTATCATCTGCCATCATATAAAAATCTCTATATATATTACCCACATTTTGGAAATTATTTCTCTCCCTTGTTTGTTTTTTCAATATATAGTCTCATTTA